>CM066316.1:27520103-28120103 GCA_033807775.1 Saussurea involucrata
CCGTAACATGTTATAACTGCGGGAAGCTTGGTCATTTTGCGAAGGATTGTAGGAAGCCTGTTCTGAAGAATGCTCATTATTACAAGGTGAAGCTCGCATTGGCAGAACAAAAGGAAGCTGGAGAAACTTTATTTATTGAAGATGACTATTGGTTGGGTCGTTCTGCTGATGAAAGCGAATCTGATGGTGCTGATGCGTTTATGGGCTATCACTCTCCTGCTGATGAAGAAAAGGCAAAACCATGTCAGGTATGCGAATCTATCCATCAAGATTTTTTTACTCAAATGCAATCTCTTGCTGAACGGATAGATTCCTATAAGGCTACCTCTAAAGAACAACTGCTTGAGATTAAATCATTATCTGAAAAGCTAGATGTTCAAAAGCGAATAACTGAGAAACACAAGTCCGAAAATGCTAATTTAAAAGAAAAATGCAAAAATCTTTCAATAGCACCTAAGGACTTAAGGGCCAAAATATCTGAAATACAGTCACAACTTGATCAGTGTGAGAATGAGAAAGCAGAAATTGTTTATCAATGCTATGCTCTTCAAATTCAACACAAGGAGTTTGTCACTAAAATAGTTGATCTTGAAACCAAACTCCACAAAAGAGGTCAAACTGATTAGACCATTCAAATGAATAAACCCAAGGAGTTCACTTATTTTAACAAGGAATGGGGGAATCAGATACAATGACACACACTATTTGAAAAAGGGTATATTCAGAAGACCTTCACTGTATGATTTTGGCTGTCTTGGAATAGACAAAAAGTATTCAGAATATGGGATTAAATGGACTGGTCCTCTTGAACCTGAAAGGGAAGAGGAAATTGAGGAATATAAGCGAAAGCACACTACAAAAATGCAACTTCCTTTTTGTTATGTGCCTTTCAATTATTATTATGAGAAAAATCAAAAGAAATACCTCTCGAATGACTATTTTGACTACTATAAGGTTGTGACGCCCAAGGATTCCTCCAAAAAGGATGAGGGCCAAGCAACCGAATCCAAGACTGAGACGGATGAGTTCAAACTCCATGTTCCCCCTCTCGTCTTGGAAGCAAAGATAGTCGAGTTAGAAGAGTCACTCGAGAAGGAAAGGTCAAGTTTTCAAAAGGAAAAGCAAGCGCTAATCACGGAACTTGAGAATCTAAAATACGTAAAAACCGAAGTTGTGTCTGATGAAGGACAGGAAATCCTTCGATGTGAAATCAACAAGCTCACATCAAAACTATCTGCCTTGGCAACATAAGCGATGACGGAGCATACGAGAAATGGCCAACTCAAAGAGCAGATTGACCTACTCCAATCTGAAAAGCTGATTTCACCCGAATCTTCCTCCAACTCATCTGACACGTCTTCGTGTAAAGCTTTCATTGGAAAAATCTCTTCTACTCAAGACGGTAAAGAATCTCAAGATAAGAGTGTTTTAAGGAAATTAAACTCTTATTTTTTCCTAGATTCCACACCAAATTCCCCGAAACACACAAGCACAAAGTGTTCTTCGCCTTCCTCGGCCAATCCAAGTCCCACTATCCCGGATATCGATTTTTCAGAATTTATGAATTCCAAGGGCAATTCTGATGAAGAGTTTGAGTCATTTCCCTTTGACAAACCTCTTCCGAGTCATACTGACTTCCTTTCACCAGTGGTTAATCGACCGGTCAATTTTCTAAAGGGCGATTGTTCCAAAACAAAGACCCCAGCTGTGATTAAGATTTCTAAAACTAAGTCAGATTCTCAAAAACAATCACAGCCGAGGCAAAAGACCGATCGATCGACTGCCAAAAATCCTGTTTCCTCAAAAGCCACTGACCATGCTGTCAATGTTGATTCATATAAAATCGGTCGAGCTAAACAGGACAAACAAAAGTGGCTAGCTAAGGAATCTATCGAGAATGCTGCGTCGAAGTCATTTAATACCGTTTTCTATCCTAGAATGAACAAAAATGATTGTGCTTGGAATCATAGGAATGATTTTGTTAAACAAGATGTTAAATTTCCGATTAAACTTTATTCCATTCAGCAATTGATTCAACTATCGCATGATTGTTTGTGTTGTTCTGGTTGTGGTTGGAATGACTTTGATGACATCAATGATAATGATTGGTTTGGTTCATATCATATGTATAATTCAAAACCAAAACGCAAACCCCGTAAAAACAAAAAGAAATCTAAATCTACACGGGGTTCCCAATCAGAGGTTAAACCAAAGCAAGAAAGGAAACCCATGTCAAAACGAGTTCCTCCTACTGAGGTTAAACCTACACCCAAGAGGCAACCTGCTTCAAAACAGGTTCCTCCGAAAGGTGTAAACCCTAACCCTCCAGGACCCATGTTAATATGGGTACCTGAAGTCTGCTAATCTCGTTTTACAGGACGGTCATGTGTGGTACTTAGATTCTGGATGCTCCAAGCACATGACCGGAAGGAGGGAGCTTCTCACGAACTACAAGGAACTATATGGCGGAGACGTGAGATTCAGGAACGATGACAAGGCGCCGATTTTGGGCTACGGTGACATTGTCCAAGACAAGATAACCATCAAGAAAGTTTCATAAGTCGCGGGATTGGGACACAACCTGTTCAGTATCGGCCAATTCTGCGACAAAGATCTCGAGGTCAGATTCAAAGCCAAAAGGTGTAGCATTCTCACCGATGACGGAACGTATCTACTGATTGGAAAGCGAAAGACCAACCTCTACACCATCGACCTCGCAGCCCTGAAGACCGATAATTCTGTCTGCCTGATGTCAAATGCCAATTCCGAACAAGCGTGGATTTGGCATCGATGTCTATCGCACCTGAACTTCAAGAGCATCAACAAACGGGTGCTTGGCGGACACGTGAAAGGCAAGCCGGACCTTCAATTCGTGAAGGATCGACTCTGCGAGGCATGCGAAATGGGGAAGATGAAGCGAGCGACGCATAAGCCGAAGGCCGCTTCGAGCACGTCACGGTCCCTCGAACTTATCCATATGGATTTGTGTGGACCAATTTCTGGTAATGGTGGATGATTTCTCACGCTACACTTGGGACCGTGACGTGCAACTGAACCTTCAACCATCAACCATCTGAAGACCATCCAACTAAACCTGGTAATGGTGCAACTGACACTTGTTGTTGAAGGTTCAGTTGGATGGTGTTCAGATGGTCACGAAGGACGAAACCCCGAAGCTGATCATCAACCATCTGAATACCATCTAACTGAACCTTCAACAACAAGTTCAGACTATCAGGACCGACAACGGGACGGAGTTCAAGAATCAAACGGTGAACGAATACCTAACTTCAGTCGGTATCTCGCAAACCTTCTCGACCGCACGCACTCCTCAACAAAACAGAGTGGTTCAAAGACGCAACCGTACTCTCGTCGAAGCTGCTCGCACGATGCTTTCTCAATCAAAACTGCCATTATTTCTCTGGGTCGAAGCGGTGTCTACTGCATGTTACACGCAAAACCGCTCCATTATCAACAAGCGGTTCAACAAGACACCGTACGAGATCATGAACAACCGCGTTCCGAACATTAAGTACTTCCATGCGTTCGGATGCACGTGCTACGTCCTCAACGACAAAGATGATCTCGGCAAATTCAGCCTGAAGGCGGACAAAGGAGTTTTCATTGGATACTCCATGCAGGCTAAGGCGTATCGCATTTACAACTAACGGACTAAAATCGTTACTGAGAGTGTAAACGTGACATTCGAAGAAGCCGCAGATGTGGCTTCTGAACACATCAGTTCAGAACCCGGTTTAACTGGCGTGCTAGCTTCTGAACTTCCACGTTCGGGATCTGTACAAACGACAGTAAATCCGAATCATGCATCTACGTCAAATGCTGATCTTTCATATTTAGATTTACTGTTTCAATATTTTTATGATGATATGCTTAACTTTTCTACCCCTCGTGTCTCAGCGCAACCAAGACTTGAAGCTGCTCAAATCGAGGATTTGGCGAATCTCTCCGGTCCGCCGCCCTCGACTAGCACTCCATCCATCACTCTGGAGACACCTCATACATCATCCTCAACATCATCTGATACAACCATCCCCCAGAGGAACCAGTACAAAACCCAGAGATCGCTCCTTAAGATTCGTCCTCTGCTACAACCATTGATCAGCCTCCACATTCCTTGGAACCAAAAGTTGCTCAACTTTTAACGAATCCTCCCCCGTCTCCTCCGAGAAATCAACCTGCGACACTTGAAGCTGTACAATACCTTTCGACTGGTGATTACGTGGATCCGGGCACCTCACACTCCACTCAGCAGCCGCTTCCACACACCACCAAATGGACAAGAGCTCATCCCTCCATTCCAGTCCAAACGCGAGGCGCATCGGCCAATTTCTACCTCTTCTCTAGATTCCAGAGTAAGATCGAGCCGACAACCGTCCGCAAAGTACTTGAAGATCCGGACTGGGTCATGACCAATTCGAGGCTCTCAAAGTATGACGACTTGTCCCACGTCCATCTCACAAGATGGTGATCGACACTAAGTGGATCTTCAAGAACAAGAAGGACGAGGACGAAATAATAGTACGCAACAAGGCGCGTCTCGTGGCCAAGGGATACCGTCAACAAGAAGGGATTGACTATGACGAGACATACGCTCCGGTGGTGAGGATCGAAGCAATACGTATGTTCCTTGCATACGCCGCACACAAGAACTTCACGGTCTTTCAAATGGATGTGAAGACCACATTCCTTAACGGCGAACTCAAGGAAGAAGTGTACGTTTCGCAACCGGGCGGGTTCATGGACGAAAAGAAGCCTAACCATGTATACATCCTAGACAAGGCGCTCTACGGGTTGAAGCAAGCTCCACGGGACTGGTATGATACGCTCTCCAAGTTTTTAATAATGTCGGAATTTTCACGATGTAAAATCGATACCACTCTCTTTATTAAAAAGGAAAAAGGTCATATTGTATTAGTTCAGGTGTATGTCGATGACATAATATTCGGTTCTACTAATCCTCAGTTTTCTAAGAACTTTGCTAAGTTAATGGGGAATTTTTTTAAAATGAGTATGCTATGTGAGATGAATTTCTTTCTCGGTCTTCAAGTTAAACAACTGTCAACCGGGATATTCATAAATCAGGCAAAATACATCCGGGATATTCTTAAGAACTTCCAGATGGAACAGTCCTCACCGATGAAAACCCCCAGAGCACCCGATACAAAGTTACACGCCGATCCTAACGAAAAGGATGTGGATACTAAAACGTACCGGGGAATGATTGGTTCATTAATGTACTTAACTGCTAGTAGGCCGGACATCATGTTCTCAACATTTCTTTGCGTTCGGTTTCAGTCAAAACCGAAAGAGTCTCATTTAATAGCTATAAAACGAATTTTTCGTTATCTACGCGGTACTGCTGATCTTGGCTTGTGGTACCCAAAAGAGACAGGTTTTAAGCTGTCTGCATACTCTGATGCGGACCACGCAGGCAGCATGATGGATCGGAAGAGCACATCGGGTCATGCGCAGTTCTTGGGCGATAGCTTGGTGAGTTGGGCATCCAAGAAGCAGCAATGCGTCTCTACGTCGACTGCCGAGGTGGAATACGTGGCCGCCGCAAGCTGCTATTGACGGATGCCGAGTCCACCAAATAATAATTCCAACTATTGGCTAATTACAACTAAAATTGTAGTAGCGATAAGTCGGGTCGAATCCACAGAGACTCAGTTCTAACTTATTATTACCGAAGTATTCAAGTACACGCACGATTAATTAAAAGTAAATACGAGGGGGGGGGTTTGGATTTGATTAACTAAGCTAAGCATGCAATTAAAAAGTGATAGAAAAGTTATATAAATAAAGTCCAACAATGGTTCACTCTCGATTTAATTGCATTTGCTTATCATTGATTTCGAACACGTAAAATAGCAAAACAATTCTAAATTGGCTATGGTTATCAATAAGCTCTGAAAACCTTGATTTTTCCTTATATAGACATTGATTAAATAAGCTCTATAATTAAATCTTAACCTCAAATAATAATTTGAATAAGCTCTCAAATTCTTAGGTGCGTTTAGCATTAACGACAAGAAAAATCACCAATTCGAACCAATAAGCACACAAGCTCGGCTTATTAGAGGTTCGATCGCAAGAATTCACGAAATCAAAGTGGAAACCTTATTGAGACCAACAATTTCGTTCGTTACTTTATCAAAATCCCAAAACAATTACGGATTTTAAGATTTCAAATAACAAACATTCATGAGAAATGTAATTAATCGATCACTTTTGCTCTCAACATCCTTCGCATCAGCTTTGTCCTCATTTGGCTTGGCTCCCACGATCTCGGCTTCTTTTTCCTCATTCTTCCCGACTTTCTTAGCCTTCGGCTCGAGATCCGGCACTATCCTGTTTCGCAAAGTGATAGCACTAACATTAGCTTTTGGAGGAGTTTCGGTTTGGGACGGTAACTTACCTTGATTCTCAATGCGATTAAGTGAGACCGCCATTTGACCGATTTGGGCCTCCAAGTTCTTGTTTTGTGCCACCAAATTTTGGATATTATTCCTCGTTTCCTGTTGAAATTGTTGAGTATTAGTAGCAAGAGATTTAACAATATCCTCTAAAGACATACCTGAGCTACTAGAAGTAGCTTGATTTGGATTGAAGGATGCTCTTTGCTGAAATGGTTGTTGGGGCGGCTTTTTGCACGAAGTTCTGAAATTGAGGAGGTCTTTGGTTGCCAAAATTGTTGTTGAAATACCTTTGTTGCTGCGGCTGGCCCGGAAAACCTCCAATGGCATTAACGTCCTCGGCTGTGACTAGAACCTCCTCTTGCAACTTTGGACACGCGTCCGTAGGATGGCTCACTTCCCTGCATATTCCACATGCTTTGACCTGTTCCTTACCCACAACTAACTGCTTCACAAGGTTAGTTAAATCAAATAATTTGCTTTCAATGCTAGCAACATTAACCTCATTAGCTTTTTGGGGCTCTCGCCTCATATCACCTCGCACACTAAAATGCTGAGAGTTCTCAGCCATAGTGGTGATTAAGGCCCTCACTTGAGTTGGGGTTTTATTGAAGATTGCCCCTCCACTAGCGGCATCTATCATCTTTCTTTCCATGGGAAGGAGACCCTCATAAAAGTATTGCAATAAAAGTTGCTCGGAAATCCCATGTTGTGGGCAACTAACGCAAAGATGTTTGAATCTCTCCCAGTATTCATGGAGAGTTTCTACATCTCTTTGTTTTATGCCACAAAATTCCCTACGGAGTGTCGCAGCTCGGGAGGCGGGAAAAAATTTATCTAAGAACAACCTCGCCATTTGGTTCCAAGTCGTTACCGAACCGGGCGGTAACGAGTAGAGCCAATCCTTAGCCCGATCTTTTAAAGAAAAAGGGAATGCCTTTAACTTTATAAGATCCTCCGTGACATCATTGGGTTTCATACTCAAACAAACAACATGGAATTCCTTAAGGTGTTTGTTAGGGTCCTCGTTCTCCAACCCGTGATAAGTAGGAAGGAGATGGACCAAACCAGTTTTCAAAATAAAATTACCTTCACCTTGAGGATACGTGATGCATATCGGTATTTGGGCGACATCGCGTGTAGCTAACTCTCGAAGAGTTCGCTCCGCTCCTTCCGCCATGATGATTTCTTGCTTTTCTTCTTTTTCTTCCTCAGATTCAGTCTTTGGTTCCTTCTCGCTTTCGGTATCGGATGGTAAATCAATATCTTTCCAGATGTTGATTACCGGTGAAGAGGAAGACTCGCCTTGTTCCTTTCGAAGTCTAGCTTGTTTCCTCAACCGTTTAGCGGTCTTTTCTATCTCTGAGTTTATTGGAATAGGGGTACCTGTACGTGAAGATCTAGGCATAAACCGTTAGAAACACCGAGTCCCCGGCAACGGCGCCAAAAATTTGACGGATGCCGAGTCCACCAAATAATAATTCCAACTATTGGCTAATTACAACTAAAATTGTAGTAGCGATAAGTCGGGTCGAATCCACAGAGACTCAGTTCTAACTTATTATTACCGAAGTATTCAAGTACACGCACGATTAATTAAAAGTAAATACGAGGGGGGGGGGTTTGGATTTGATTAACTAAGCTAAGCATGCAATTAAAAAGTGATAGAAAAGTTATATAAATAAAGTCCAACAATGGTTCACTCTCGATTTAATTGCATTTGCTTATCATTGATTTCGAACACGTAAAATAGCAAAACAATTCTAAATTGGCTATGGTTATCAATAAGCTCTGAAAACCTTGATTTTTCCTTATATAGACATTGATTAAATAAGCTCTATAATCAAATCTTAACCTCAAATAAGAATTTGAATAAGCTCTCAAATTCTTAGGTGTGGTTAGCATTAACGACAAGAAAAATCACCAATTCGAACCAATAAGCACACAAGCTCGGCTTATTAGAGGTTCGATCGAAAGAATTCACGAAATCAAAGTGGAAACCTTATTGAGACCAACGATTTCGTTCGTTACTTTATCAAAATCCCAAAACAATTACGGATTTTAAGATTTCAAATAACAAACATTCATGAGAAATGTAATTAATCGATCACTTTAATTAACAATTCCCACGAAATTGACGTTCAAAAAGAATTCAAGCAAATAAAATCATCCCACTAAAATTACCAAGAAATCTCAAAGCAAACACAATAAAAATCTAGAGATAATCCATTGTTGGAAAAAGAGAACTTAGCCACACATGGCTAAGTGAAATCTATAAACCCTAATTGTAAGAAATTACCAAAAATCTGTGAGAAATTGATGAAGAAAATGATGAGAGATTGCTTCCAATCCACTTCTCTTGCTGCCCTCTTCTCCAAAAAACGAGTTCTGAATGATTCCCTCAAAATGTCGATTCCAAGTCGTATTTATATGAGAAAAAATGAGAAACTGCTCCAGAAAATCGAAACCCACGTTTTTGGGCCTGAAAATTGTCCGCCGCGAGTGTCGGCGCGAGTTTGGTCGAGCGAAAAGGGGTGCCGACACCCGAACAGAAGCTGGCGCGAGTTTGGCGCTGGTTCGGTCGCGCGAGAATGGGCGCCGAGTACTGGACAGTGGGCGGCGCGAGAGGTGGCGCCGGTGTGACCGCGCCGGTTGCTGGTTTTGTTTGCCGCTGCTGTTGACGTGAGGAAGAAGACGATGGCGGCTGATTTTTTTCTTGCTGAGTTGCAACCCTTCTTTGGTACTGAATTGGGCTGTAATGCACAATAGGAGGTTGCTTGGGCTTTTGCATCTTTTTTTTTCTTCTTCTTTAAACTTGGCCTGCCAACAAAACATAAAGACAAAATATTTAATTCTTTTTTTTTTACTTTTGTTTGCTGGCGGACGAAATCAATAAGGACCAAAATGTTTATTATTTTTTTTTCTTTCTTTAATTAATTCTAAGTTCTAACACAACTACATCATTTAATTAAATTACTTATTCTCTTTTTCTTTTTCTTTTTAACTTTTTATCCTACAAATATAAATATTAAAAAAATGTTGTATTTTCTTTTTTTTTTCTTTTTAACTTTTTATTTATTTAAGAATAATAAAATACTAAAAACATAATAGGGGTATTTTAGTCATCTGATTGACCCTAAATGTAAAGAATTTTGACGCAAAAATATATATATATAATCACACCTATCTCTCAAGTGATATGGATGCGCACATAACTCAAGGACTACGGCTTCATATACGTCAAGGTGCCCATCTACTGCGACTCGAAGAGCGCTATTGCAATATCCAGCAATCCGATCCAGCACACGAAGACAAAGCACATAGACGTTCGGTACCATTTTATCATGGATCACGTTGAAAGAGGTACAGTCGAACTCTACTTTGTAAATACATAACATTAGTTAGACAACCTGTTTACAAAACCTTTGGACGAAAAATGCTTTAATTATCTAGTGTCCAGGTTAGGTATGCTAAATCTGAAGACTTGATCTGATTGTGTGCCTGTTACAAGTTCCATACATCTACGAGAAACTGTCTTCTCATCATCTGTTGTTCACACTCCAGATGATTGAGCATACACTTTCTCACATATGTATTCTACTTGTATCAGTTACATAGTTAGGATGAGTCTCTGTATTTATTAGGTAGATTTCGCTTGCTTGCATTCTTTCCATGTGTGTTTCTTTTGTTTAATACCGTCGTCTAGTTTATTTGCCTATCTATCTGTGTTTTCACAACTGTTCATGTGTTCAGGGGAGCACGACAACGTATCAAGTATGTTACTTATATTGTTGAGGGTGAGTGTCACACACGTTTTTTTAACTGTCAGAAAACTTTTTTTGTTGTGTAAGGACATTCCTGAGTGCGCTTCACATCACACTCCGTGCATATTCTGAGGGGGAGCACACCCATTGGTGTTCATCATTTGAGGGGGAGCGTCACACATTTTTTCTTAAACGTGTAAAAGTTTTTTTGTGTGTTGACGTCTCCTAACTCACTCACATTCCTGTTCCGAGTGGGAGCAGGGTAATAACCGTGCTAAGGTCGAGGGGGAGCAGAGAATTATTTCTTAAAAAGAAAGGGACGAAATTGAAAGTTTTGACTTTCAGGACACTTACCCGATAAGTGCCCCGGTAACCACAAGTTACCGGGTAATCTTACCGGACCGGGTAAGTTACCGGGTACTTTATCCGGTAAGTGGTCATCTATATAAATCGATCCGGACACCTTGTCATTCACTCTACCCGGAAAGCATTCACAAAACCCTCTCAAAACCTCTCTCGACTCTCCGACGCTCGGAAACCCTCGAATCGTCTTCTTTTTCATCGATTTCGCATCCCACATTACAAGTATTTGTTTCTGCTCTCTACTCGTTCACATATAGCTATTTTATCAGTGTTTTTCACCATCGATTCGAGCATAACTCGATCGACCTCGGGTTTCCAAAACCCCATACTTGCGTCGATTAATTTTCAGATCGATTCTTGTTGTCTAAATCATGGTTTGTGGCATATAACTTCATGTAGAACAATATAAACCGTGTAGATTCAATGATGGTGCAGGTTTGGTTTGATTCGTGGACAAAAGTCCTACGCCCGGAAACCCTAAGTCACCCGATAACCTCTATATTACCAGGTAACATTCATGTTACCCGGTAACTTGCAAGGTAACCGATAACCCTTATGACCATTCGGTAAGCCCACCCGGACACCTCGACTTCCCGGTAACCCATATCGTCCGGATACTTTGTATCCGGTAAGTTCGACAATCCGGTAAGATCGATGTCCGGTAAGTCATGTTCCATCCGGTAACGTTTTTCACCCGGTCACCTTGCATCACCCGGTAAGAACCACTTTGTCCGGTAACTATCATTCACCCGGTAACCCCTATGTTATCCGGTAACCCATGTGTCATCCGGTAACCCCTATCTATCCGGTAAGTTTTGCTTGTCCGGATACCCTGTTTATCTGGACACTGCTTGAGTCCAATGCCTTTGCATTTTTCCAGCATTGGCAGCCCCAATGTCATGCTTTAACAGCCAGTCCTCAATCAACCGTTGATTGAGCCATTAAAATGCTAAGGTACGCATTGAAGTTGGTGTTATCCCGTCCATGATCTGACACTGTGTTTTGCAGGCATTCTAAATGGCGGAACAACAAGAGGAACAACAGCAAAACATCCCACCGCAGGAGGATATTATAGACGACGAGGCGGACAATGCCTTGGTTCCCGAGGACCATGGCATTGAGATCAATCCGAACAACCACCATCTTGACGCTGCCGAATTCCGACCCACACATCGAGTGGTGGTTGATATCATGCTCGGCCACCCACTTCGTCGAGCACTCACTGCCACAACTGATGTGCCCGTACTATATGTTTACCAGGTATGGCGCACGACAAGGGTTGTCACTGTTAACAACACTCAGACCATCACCGCAAGCATCGACAACTACCCATTCACACTCACACCAGACTCATTCCGACGCTTACTATCACTTCCGGAACCTACTGCCGGAGGCCATGCCGCGTACGCACCCACCATCTATGACGCCACACTCTGTGCTTACATCTGAGCGCTTGGATATCACCACGGTCTCGACCGCCCGTCCGCATTTAACCGTAAATACATCGCGCCCGTCTGGTACACACTATTCACAATCTTGAATAGATGCTTATCCTCTAGATGGAAAGGGATCGACCAGTGCACCATAGACTTTCTACGATTATTTCACGCTGTGTGCTACTACCGGCACATAGACTACTCGGCGATCATCTAGCGAGAACTTGTGCAAGCCATCCGACAGACTGGCGGTTGCAAGAAGAAGTTCTTACCGTTTCCGTGATACTTTTCTCTGGCTATCCGACAACACATGGATGCGAATCCACTGATCCCGCGACGTATCAATCATCCGATATGTCCCCACCATAATCTACAGTACTTAGTGATTCGTAATCCACCCGATACCCCGACCATGCTCATCCCAGAACACTTACTGGCACACGCGGACCCCAATGTACCAGATGTGATAGAATATAGTCGAGCGTTAGGGAATCCCATGGTCCAGCCAGAGCCGGAGGGACCTACCCCGGGACATAGATCTGACCAACGTGAGGGTCCGAGAACGAGAGGTGGTAGAATCCGGGCAGCTGGGGCTCCCAGACGGGGTGTGTTGAGATTACATGGGA
Source organism: Saussurea involucrata (assembly GCA_033807775.1). Lineage (NCBI taxonomy): Eukaryota > Viridiplantae > Streptophyta > Magnoliopsida > Asterales > Asteraceae > Saussurea > Saussurea involucrata. The sequence continues at coordinate 27,532,730 of CM066316.1, forward strand.
GGGGAACAGGCGTGGGCGGTGCATTGGATACGCGAGCCAGTACTACCCAATCCAGCCAAGCCGGAACAAGCCAACAACCCCCAATTCCCATCACCCGTACTACGACCGAAGCAGGCCGTCAACTAGACTACACGAGGTCCAGGTCGTCACTAAAACCGAACGCCCAATGCTTCACCGTGACACGGAAGCATACATAGCTGACCCTTCACCACCCAGACAGGTTGAACAAGTGGAATCCGACTCCACCGAATCCGATACGGACCGTGCTATACGCGCTTCCTTAATACATACCCGTATCGGACGAAACCCACAGTTGACCGAAGGAACCCCATCTGAGTCACCCACAACCCCTCTAATCCCTACTACCCATCCTAATACGGGATACACAAGGAGAGAGGATGGAGTTTTAGTTGAAAATCCAGAAGAGGTGAGACAGAGTGAAGTCAGGTCTAAAAAGAATCATGAGAGGTTAAGCCGTAAAAATAAAGAGGCTTCAGAGCGAATCCAAACTGGTGTCGCCCAGGTAGCCACACCTGCTACTTTGTCTCATTTGTTGGGAAAAGGTATTGATGAAGCCGCCGTGGACCTAGCGGCGCAAATGCATGACCTCCTAAGCCACTCATCCGTCTCTCAAAAGACGGGTGTTTCAACTTCGCACGGGGACATAGCACAACTTCTACCGATCTCTCACTTGGAGGGTATGGGTATTGAAACAAGAGACCAGCCTCCCCCGGTCTCGCCTTCTTTCAGAGCACCAACGAGTCTAGAGCCACTTGAAATAGTACATTCTTCGGCTAGGACACAAGATGAGATTCTACAAATCGGTGCTCTTGGTGACCCGATCGAAACTTCCGTAGTGTCTCCGCCTTTAAGCGGAACACGAGGATCGGAAGGAAATCCTACCATGGCCACACCATCATCAACCGTGAACGTAGGTGGCTCTACCTCTAAGGTAGATGCCTCAACGGGTAATCTAAGTGATCCCGGAGTTACTTTACCCGACTTCGTGTCAAAGGGATATCTGGACAGCACCCTAAAGGCTGTTCGTGAGGCAATGGAGCAACACCTCACCACCGAGCTCGACAGTCTCAAAAGCTTGATCAAAGGCAAGGAGAAGGTAGTCGAATCTGAAACTGCACCAACACCTCCACCGGCTCCCGTTCAGCCAATTTTTTTGGTGGACACCTTAAAGACTATGCTTCTGGCTCAGCTGCTCCAGCATACCGACACCGATGCCTCTACTAAAGCAGATCTGATCTCAGTTCTACGATCATCGGTATCTGCTCCTTCGTCATCGATAACCACCATATTGGACCAGCTTGACACGACTCTCAAGAATGTTTAACAAGCGCTCAAAACGCTGGCCAAAAGAGTCGGCTCACTCGAAGAAACCTGCAAGAGTCAAGCTGGCGGACTCAAGAGACGGCACGATGACCAGGATGATCCTGAACACCGTGAGGGGGACGACAAGAGACTACGATTGTCTGAGTCCGCTCCAATCATCCATGAACCATCAACTGGGGAAACTGCAACCGAAGACGAACCCGTAGCCCATTTGGGCTTAGCCGAGATGGTCATAGATATGGACATCTCCGACGACGAAGACCCAACGGTTGAAAAGCCCGAGGGAGAAACACAGGAATTGGTCATACATGATGCATCAGTTAGGCCCGTACTTGATCTAATAAATCCAGATTCCGAGATCGACCCAGAGACCGAAAATGCATGGTACGAAAAAGCCGCCAGTGCAATAAATCTCCAGGTAAACCTGATCTTTCCTACTGATGAAGACGACAACGTTGACTACGACCAGTTTCTGCTGCAAAATCTGTATGGTACACCGGTTCACACTGCTCAGGCCGCCAAGACTTCTATGATACCCGAAACTTCAACTGCTGCAAATCCAACATCTCCTCAACAACCGACAGCTTCTAATCATCCTCCTCCTTAACAGCAACAAATCCGATGGGAGAAGATAATGATCTCCATTCCTCACCTGGAGGAATCTCTGAAAAAACTATACGTTCACAGGTTACGCCCCATGGAGCCAACCTTTTGCCTTGGAATTTCCAGCTCAGACCCGGAATACCGAAGCCAGTACTTAAACACAATGAAGCGATGTCTTCCAGTTAGCCAAGTCCGAACGAAGCACAAAATCACCGAAGTGCTCAATGTCCAAACATGCCGAATTCTTAAAGTTATGTTTCTAGTATTCACCGTCCGACGAGAAGACGGAAATGAATGGAGATTTTCCAAAGCTGACTTCAAGAACCTTAGACCGTTCGACTTCCAAGCTATACTAAAAGACCTCCGAACCAGAACCATCCGACCGCTGCATGTAACCAAAGCGCTCGAAGTTGTTCGTCGATTCCTGATCCAGACAATTATGATGTCCTATCTTACAGACTTCCAAATGGCAATCGAGAACAGAGCAAAGAAGGTAAACCTGCTGAAACCGAATCTGAAAGCGCCCGAGACAGATTCTGTGATGGCACGCTCCTCAAAGTCAAAGATGCTCTTCGTAACAACATCACTTATGAATCCGAAAATCAAAAGGTTTCGTATGTTCCCAACTCTAATGAGATAACCGCACGAAATGCTTTAGAAGTGATTGAAGAATGCATCAACTACCGTCGAGCCATCCGAATGTTCGAGGTCCACTTTGCGCTCCGAAAGAGATATGTCGAGAACTGGCACGAACTCGAACTTCGATTCAAAGGGGGAGATTGTTAGGGTCAAATTTGGTTGAGTAGAAGTTCAAGGTCTAATATGTTATTTTCTATTCTTGAGCCTTAATTGTGTAAACGGGCCATGGGCTTACATGCCATGGGCCCATATTATATAATGTCGATTAGCTTAGAAAAATAAGCTAGTTGTCTATTTTCACTTTCTGAACTCTATTGTAATTTTCTCTATATTGAAAGTGAATTGGATGACCATTGGACTTGCTCTAGGGCCCTTTTAAGATCTTTTGGTGTAAGGCCCATAGAAGCAGGGGTTTGTTCTTTCTTCAGCTGCTCGATGAGTTATTTGACAGAGGCCTGAAATGCAAAGGTGTATGCTTTTTCGAATGCAGAGGCGGCAGTAGCGGCAGAGGTTGTTGCAGTAGTTTTCATTTGGGCGCTGGAAGTTTTCACCTCTGTTGACAGGTTGTCAACTTTGGTGGTCAGATTGGTTAGTGCCATTGATGTTGATTCTGCAAAAAAGTCAAAAGAGCTTTTCAACTCTTTCAACGAGTTGGTCATAGAGGTGACAAGGGTTTGGAACTCACCCCTTGCGACATATGAACCAGGTGTAACCACTGGGGGAACACATTCTTCCCCAGAGTTTGTCCTTGTTCCTTGGACGCCTTCTTTTGTCCCTATTGTAATGTTGAGGACGGAAGGACTTCCCTCTAATCCTCGAGCAGAGGCTTTTTGGGCCTCAGACTCTATAGAGGTTCTGGTAGAAACCTGATGCTGATCCACTTCTGAGGTGGGGACAACAGTATCTCCGAGTTTGCTCGGGGGCTTGTCTAGAGTCCCTTCTCCAATGTGCTCTCTAGGCTCCTCTAAAGAGCCGATTGGTCCTATGTGTGTGCATGTGGCAGAGGAAACGAATTCCTCTACTGGGATGTCAGAAGTGATCTGGGGTAATTGATCATGGATAAGAGGAGAGTCCTTTTTGAGTGGACTCCCTCTGAATAGTTTCCCCAGATGTCAATGGCACAGAGGAGGAAAGAGGTTCCTCTGTCCGGTTTGCTTGGGTTGGGATCGAGCTGTGCTGCTCTTTTTCTTTTGGAGTCAGAAGTGTGGGTTGCACTAGGAGGGGGGTGGGGTTGTGTGCCTCTACTCTCTTTGGCATCTTTTCTTGCTTCTTCCTCTATCATGTACCCTAAGACAGGGGATTCTAGCTTAGATTCTATGTCTACCCAAGTTTCCTTTGACTCTATCATCTCCTCCGTGTTGTCAAGGTGGGAGTCGTAGCTCAGAGGAGAGGCGTATAGGTCCGAGTTCATCCTGCCAGAAGGTGTATCTGCTTGAATATCGGTGCTTGAATATCGGCAGGGGTTCTGTCACTGACCTCCAGATCAGAGTCAACCTCTGTCACAGTAAAATCCATTAGGACGGGGTCAATGTTAAACTCTGGGATGTCTTCTGGTACCTAACCAGAAGTGTCCAAGGATTCCGCTATGTCAGGGCGCTCAAGGAAGGCAGAGAAGTCAGGCTGCTCTGCATAGTGAATGGGAGTGGGGGATTGCAAAGGTTGTTCAGGGACTTCTTTTTCTGCTAAAATTTCCTCTGCGATGCTCTGCAGAGGAGTTTTGGGCTTCTTTGTCTTCTTCCTCTTTGGTTTTGGGGCTCCCTCCTTAGAAGATTTGGCTTTTCTCTTCTTCTTCTCTTTTGGAGGAGGGGGTGCAGAGGATGCAACCACTGTTTCTGATGGTGGTTGTGGGGTTTGTGCAGCACTTGGAGAAGTACCCTCTAAAGGTTTCTTTGCTTTAGGAGCCTTTTGTGTTCTGTAGTGGGTGGCTGCTTTGCGCTTAGATGCAGAGGATATCATCTTCCTTCTCTGCAGTCGAATCTTCTCCAACTTCTGTTCATGTTTGGCCACTGCTTCTGCATGTTCTTCTACGTTCATCCTCTCTACTAACACTCCTCCTACAGGGGCTCCTAAACGAGGAGGTGTCACAGGACACGGTTCTGGAGTTCTGTGATCGCGTATATATGCTAACCTAAGTTGTTCATCTCTGGCATAGGACAGAAACTTGGAAGGTATAGGTCAGCAGAATGGATACCCTTCTGCGTGCAGTGTAGCTGCCATTCCCATGGGATAGGTTTTTACTATGGGCCCTTCCATTGGCGAGTCATTGATAAGCGGCAGAGGTTCCAAGCTGACTCCGATAGTCCTCTGGAACTGTAAGGCAGGGAGTTCTTTGACGTTGGGGCCCTTGGCCTTCTGTGTGGAGATGCGGTGGTCGATTATGTTCACAAGCTCTTGCATCATGAGAGCATCAAAGTCGAGGGGCAGATCATAGTACACCCCGTACATGATTGCAAGGATTTGGTGAGAGGTTTGGTCTGGGCTGCCCACTTTCCCAGTGAGGCATCTATTCAGTATGGAAAATAGAGTGTTCCACAGAGGTGGAAAGAGGTTTCTTCTGAAGTCATTTCTCTTGTTCAGGCGGATGTTGTAGCCTAGCATCTCTGCGAAATCACAGAGTTCTCTGTCTGTCGGTATCTTGGCATACTCCTTTATCCCTAATACACCTCTGGTAGGAAGGTTGAATTCCAGAGATATCATGGTTCTGTTGAACTTCAGTTCTATGTTTTCGAATCTATCAGGTTTGGAGACATAGTCCATGATTTGCCTCTCTTCTTCATTGTACTAGCAGCTCTGCCAGAACTAGGGGTGTCAAAAATAACCGAAACCGAATAACCCACCCGAACCGAATGAAATTTGGGTTAAACGGTTTCGGGTTATTCGGTTTTCGGGTTAAACGGTTCGGTTAACCGAATAAGAATCCTTATTCGGTTCGGTTTTCGGTTAATTTTTTTCCTAATTCGGTTAAACCGAATACCCGAATAACACACTCTACTAATATTTTATATATTTCATGGTCATAAAATATAAACCAAATACATGTTATACTATTATTATTGTACATATTTTATTGCTAAATAATATTTTTATTGATGGTAGATAAGTTTTTTTTATTAGAATACGTTTTTATTTGATTTACAACGGCACATTGAAAATAATATTGTCATTTGGTAGATATTGGTTGATAGATGGTGTTTTTTACTTGATACAAGTCAATTGTTGAGTATTATTATATGACACAATTAAATATTAAAAGTAACAAACAATTAATTTGAGAAAATTATTTCAGCAAGTGTCCAACGAAAAAATATAAATCCTTATTCGGTTTAACCGGTTACCGAACCGAATAACCCGAAACCAAATAAACCGGAACCGATTAAACCGAACCTTATTTGGTTTGGTTATCGGTTAATTTTAAAAACACTTAAAAACCGATTTAACCGAACCGAATAAACCGAAAACCGATTTAACCGACCGAATAACACCCCTAGCCAGAACTGGTTCAGGTATCTGGCAGGGATACATGTGACATTTTTTGTAAGCAGAGTGTTTAGGGGATGGTTTTCAAGGATGTTCAATAAAACGGCATGTTCGTCCCCAAAGGCTGTTATTGAGGGAACTAGGTAGTGATTATTGAGTTTTAGGGGTAGGGAGTTCTCGAAATGGTCATTTGCAAGGAAGAACTGTAAGTGTGTGGACGGAGTGAAATCCACAGATTCACCTCCTTGTTCTTGATTTTTAGGCCTAGATTGGTGTTGGGACTGCTCAGAACGAGCAGGGGAGTTCGCCGGAGAGTTTCTGGTGGAAGCCATTGAAGATTTCTTGAAGAAATGGAGTAGAAAAGAAATAGTTGTAGGTTTTGCACTGTTCGCCGGAGATATTTAGAGAGAAAATTGTAACAGAGGAAGAAAGGGGTAAACGGGGTTATATAGTGAGGGGTATAAACGGATAGAATTTCACAGTAAAAAGTGAATTTAATGAATTTTGGGGTCCGCACTCGAGTTCTTACAGCTATTACCACGCCTCTGAAACGTCGTTTAACTGACACAACCAATAGAGGCGTGCCACGTCAGAAGTGACAGAGCACTATTAGACGTCGTGCGGTAACCATTAATGTTGAGCGCGCGGGCGTCTCTATTCACAAATGACTGTCATAGTAGAAAATAACCCGCACCTACAGAACCCATTTCTGCGCATAAGTGTCAAATCGACAGAAGCTCTGTGGTGGAATGAGTTCTGTGATTTGAATCTTTCTTTCATTACCTCTGAGCTTGCACCTTTACCAACAACATTTTAGAAGACAGTGGAAATGATCGATAGAGTATCCGTGTTAAAATTTGAAGTTACAGAGGCTCTGGCTTACAGAAGCTCTGTTGAGCTCGGCAGAGGCTCTGTAACCGAAAATTTCTAATAACGGAGAGCTCATAAAGCTTTTTGATCATCCAAAGTTTTTAATGTTTTAAACTATGTTTCTAGGATATATGTGGAAATTGGTGTCCTAGAAAACTATTTTGGAAAGTGGTTTTGTGCGAGGTACTTACTCATGGATTCTCCTTTGTTCGACAAAGTACCTGACTTCTATTGATTTGGTTGACCAATACTCGTCTTTGGCTCCCCCTTGAATTATCAACTTCTGTAGATCAATTCAAGGTCTCCTTCTGCTCCCCCTTGACCTATGCTTGGATTAGATGTTATAAGTAAAGCATAAAACATAGGTCAAACTTACCAGAGGTTCTGTGGGAGTTGTCAGAGTCTCTGAGAAATCCCACAGAAGCTCTGTTGGGTACAGAACTTTTGATGATAGAGAATTTACATACAAAAAGGTTGAAAGATATATACATATATACACAGGAAGATCAAGTTTGACTTACAGAGGGATCAACTCATGTTTAGCATACCTAGCTTACCCACCAAGAAAAGGAATATTTTCTCATCTAGCGCCTTGGTGAATAAGTCCGCAAGCTAAAATTCCGTGGACACAAAGTACATCTATATTGTGCCTTGTTCAACATGATGCTTCAGAAAGTGGTACCGGATATCGATATGCTTCGTCAGTGCTGTACGGGATTGGAAGATATCGCAATGGCACTCTCTGAGTCACAGAGGATGGGGATCTTCTGAATGTCAAGACCATAGTCCTTTAGCTGAGTTCGCATCCACAGAACCTGGGAGCAACAACTAGCAGCAGCAACATATTCGGCTTCTGCTGTAGATGTCGACACACAATTCTGTTTCTTTGAAGTCCAACTGACTAATTTACCGCCCAGAAATTGGCAACTCCCAGAGGTACTTTTTTGGTCAAGCTTACATCCTCCGTAGTCTGAATCTGTATAAGCCATGATATCGAAGCCATAGTTCTTTGGATACCAGAGGCCAAGATTCTTGGTTCCCTTTAGGTATCTAAAGATCTCTTTACAGCAAGAAGGTGGGATTCCTTTGGGTTAGCTTGATATCTTGCACAGAGGCATGTGGCATACATTATATCTAATTTACTGCTGTTAAGTACAAAAGAGACTCAATCATGCCTCTGTAGAGTTTACACTCTACAGATTTTCCCTCTAGATATGCGTGTAACTTGGATCCAGTGGCCATGGGAGGTCTTCATGACAGAGGCATTCGAGAGTTTGAACTTAGAAAGAATGTCAGAGACATATTTTGCTTGATTAATAAAAATTCCCTCTGATGATTGTTTAACTTGGAGTCATAGGAAGAAGTTTAATTCTCCCATCATACTCATTTCAAACTCACTTTGCATGAGTTTTCCAAAATCTGTGCAGTGTTGTGCATTTGTAGAACCAAAAATAATGTCGTCCACATATATCTGCACAAGCAGAATCTCCTCACCTTTTCTCTTATAAAACAAAGTAGTGTCGGTTGTACCTCTTTCCAAATCATTACCAAGAGAAAGGTTGAAAGGCGCTCATACCATACTCTTGGAGCCTTTTTCAGTCTATACAGAGCTTTATCAAGATAGTAAACATGGTTTGGGTACTTGGCACTTTCGAACCCTGGTGGCTGTTGGACGTATACTTCTTCTTGAATTTGACCATTCCGAAAGGCGGATTTGACATCCATTTGAAAGACCTTAAAACCTCTGTGGGTTGTGAAGGCTAAGAAGATTCTTAATGCTTCGAGCCGTGCAACAGGGGCAAAAGTCTCATCATAGTCTATTCATTCTGCTTGGCAGTATCCCTTGGCCACCAATCTCGCCTTGTTTCGAATAACCACCCCATTCTCATCCTTCTTGTTTCTAAAGACCCATTTTGTCCCTATAGCTTGTTTCCCTCTTGGCAGAGGAACTAAGGTCCATACTTTATTTCGCTCAAACTGGAGAAGCTCTTCTTTCATAGCTTCGGCCCAATTTGGATCATCTATAGCTTTAGAAACACGTTTGGGTTCGATTACACTGATAAAATTTGTAAAGAAAAAAAAATTAGCAATGGCTGATCCTGTCTTGACTTTTTCAGAAGGATCGCCGATTATTTGGCTCTAAGGATGGCTCTTTGTCCACTTTGTCATCCTTGGGAGATGGTCATTAGTAGCATCTAGTTGAACCTCTGTGGTTGCACTCGGTGGTTTTGGTGCAACCTTTGTAGTAGATGGTGCATCTGTGCTAGAACTTGGTGTCTCAGCTTGTGGAGGTATTTCGATAAGAGTTGGTATCGATTCCCTTGAGGATATTGAGACAGAATCCTCGTTTTCCTCTGGTATTGCTTCATGTGTTGTAGCTGGAGTAGGTATTTCTAGTGCCTCTGTAGTAGTATTCTTGCTTGCATCATCTTCTGCTCGCTCCCCCTCAACACTTGCATCTGCACGATTTATGGAAGAGGATGAAGTTTTTAATGGACCAGTTAGAGACATACCTGAGTCAGTCTGGTCGGCAGAAGATGCTTTTCTAGAGGCTCTGGTGGATCCAGCTGAGGGATCAATATCATCATGGAACATCTCTTCAAATAGCAGATTCAGTTGTGCCTCTCTTGTCTTTGAGATGCCAGAGGATTCCTTTTTCAGACCGAGTTCTGAACTGATTTGTTCAGAAGTCTTCTGAAAGTATCATCAAAAGTGACATTGATACTCTCCACAATGGTTCGGGACCGCAGAAGATAAACTCTGTAGGCCTTTGAGGTAGCAGAGTACCCAATGAACTTTCCTTCGTCTACTTTCACATCAAACTTTCCTCTAGCTTCTCTGTCGTTGAGGACAAAGCACTTGCATCCAAATACATGAAAGAACTTGATGTTTGGTTACCTTTGGTTGATCAAGTGGTACGGTGTTTTGATGTGCCTCTTTACTATTGTTGATCGATTTTGGGTGTAGGAAGCGGTTGACACAGCTTCTGCCCAGAAAGATGTGGGAAATCCAGATGTTGTCAGCATAGTTCTTGAAGCCTCCATGTTGGTCCCAAAGGCCTATACAAGTTTGTAGAAGGGGGGGGGGGGGGGGGTTGAATACAAACACACAGATTTTACTTTTCTAAATTGTTTATTGATAAATCATTAACAATTTACAGCTTGTTGCGGAAACAAGATTAAGGATAAACCTAAATCTAAACAAGTTGGAACACTAAGGTTTCTTGCACTAAGAGAGATAAGGAAATTACTAATAATAACCTATATGAGATAAGAGATTTGAACTTGTCCAGAGTTAGCAAGTTACTTCAAATGAAGTGAGTTCATCTCTTTATATACTGCATGCATTTAATGCAAGTCAGTATATACTTTACACGTGTCATCAGCTGGTTGGTTGCATAGTGTAGTATCAGAGTGGTTGTACGATTTCAAATTTTCGGAGGTTCTTTTCTGACATTTCGTACGGAGTCGTGCAAGGGTGGTTAAGACAAAAGTACTTTGTACGGAGGACTTCATGATCAGCTTTCGTTGATTCAGCGATTATCATTTTCTATTCATCGAATGATAAAGTTCAGCGATAGCTGAAGCCTTGTACTTGATACTTCACGTTGAGTGGACAAATCTGAGTCTTCGCTGATCCGCATCGGTTCATTAGGAGACTTGTCGCTGGGTCTTGAGCTTGATCTTCGTCTTCAGCGTAGAACCTTTGTTGACGTGAAACTTGTCTTCAGGGATCATAAGTAAACAACTAACTTATCAGCGATCATCATAATGACTGAACAGACTCAGAGCATTAATGATGAACAGTGTTCGCTGAATGTTTAATTTAAAGAGCGAGAGTTCCTATCAGCGGTACTGGAAGATCTTAGTACTTATCAGCGATAGTGAAACTCTGATACATATTGTTTACTTACAATTTTCACTAAGTATATAAGAGAGGGTCATTATCAAATCACTGAGGGTTTGGATCAACAATCTCCCCCTATTTGATTATGACATAGCAACAAAGAAAATTGCTATTTAATGAAAACATAAGGATAAAAAGAACTCATAAAATATTTGTCCCTTTTATTGTTTTCTGGGATCTTTTCAGTACTGATGGAGTAAAGTACATTCGCTGAAATCTTTCTTTAAAATATTGAATCAGGTTACAATGAAGAACAGAAAGATTACAAGTACAAGCGAAATAATTTACAAGTACAGAAGGATAACTGATACAATAGAGAAAAAGGAGATTATATCAGTTTTCAAAGGGTTCTTCCTTAATGAGAAGTTCATCAAGGGTATTTTTAGTGGGGATCATCCAGTCAGGGACATTTACTCCTTGATTCTTTAACTTCAGAGCAGCTTCAAAAATCAAGGGCTTCAGGTGTCTAGCTTTGATGCCGCGTCTGACTTCGCACCAGTGTACGAGATCTCTGAGTTGTTCGATGGGAGCGATGTGGAGCTCAGAGACACGTTGAAAGTGAGGATTTCCATCATAGTCTAAGAAGAATATACCATATGGATCACTTACCACTGTGCCAGGGATGAAGGTTTCTCCAGGTGGTAGGGAGGTGTCAAGCATTGAAAGATCAGCATCAGGGCCAAGAACTTCAGCACGAGAGAAACCAATACCTGTTTCATTTCGAATGATTGGACCTGAATCAGAAACTTTCTTCTTCTTAGCAGAGGAATTCTTCGGTTGAGGAAGAGTAGGAGGAATATCCACAGCAGATGAAAGCAAGTCGATCTGTTTGTTTAAGATCATCTCAACATGGCTTTTGAATTTTGAGCGTGATCCCTGAATGGCTAATTTCGTTTCTAACCATTCAGAGAGACCAAACTTTTCTAATGAAGCAGCATAGAAGGTTTGCTTGGTTCTGTCATCTCTGTAGACATCCACTTCAACAACAGGAACATCAACGTACATTTTTCCTCTGATGTTGGCTTTGATTATTTTGGATGGTCTTGATCGATAGGTCAGCATTTGTTTAGCCCATTCCAAAGTTGTATCAGAGACCTTTGTCTTTTCTCTAACGATTTCTTAAGCATCATCCCAGAGCTGACGTTGAACATCAATGGGAACTCTTTTCAGCTTGGGGTCTTTGATTGATCGTTGAGTAAGCTTGATGGCGTATTCTCTGTCTCTCTCTTCAGCTTCCTTCCTTTCAGCGATAAGGCGTTCAGCTCTAAGGTGTTTCTTGTATTCAGCTTTTGAGATTCTGAACTTTGGAGGAACTGAAGGAAGTTGATCACGCCTCAGAATGATTCGCTGATCCTCGAATCGCTTCATTATTTCCTCTCTTCTCTTTTGATCCTCTTCACTTAGATTTTGAGGAGCTGAGGAAGGTCTGTTTCTGTGCAAGAGAGGTTGTTCTTCTGGTTCATCAGTCTCAGAGATCAAATCTAAGACTGGGATTATTTCATCAGCAGCAGCTGGCTTTATTTGTGAAGTCGCAGTAGTAGAACCTTCAGCGACATCCTCAAACAGGGGAGAGGACTAGCTGAAACACAGCGATCTTACAAATAAGAACATGGGTAGAAGAACTTGGGTAGAAAGAGAAAGAGAAATATGTTCAGGTGTAGGGTAGGGTAGTAGAACTTATAGAGGAGGGATGGAGTGAGAGATGTTTAGTGTACCTGACAAATCGGCTTTTCAAGCAAGATCGTCAGATTGTCATCTTCAGCGACGCTTTTGCCTTTGCCTTTCTCAGCTCCAGAGGCTGAGGGCTTTGTCTTTGTCCGCTCCCCTGTTGGTTCATTTATTGAAATTCCCTTAAGAGCTTTAATCCTTGGGGCAGGTTTGACGATAAAGAACTCATCGTCATCTTCGTCATCATCATCATCATTCCTTGGAGAGGAGGATGGTTCATTATCAGGGATGTCGATGTCTTCATCATCTTCTGCTTCGGATTCTTCAGCTTCGCCTTCGACTTGCTCCCCCTCAGATACAGAGGCGAGCTTCTCGGTTCCCTCAGGGTTTTCATCTCCCTGAGGTCCAGCGATAAGATCTTCATTCTTCTCTCCCCTGATAGATTCATCATGGGAAAGGTCTTCAGCGCTCTTTTCAAGATCCTCAGCGCTCTTCTCATCGGTATGTTCAACGCTCTTTTCCTCGGGATGTTCAGCGCTCTTCTCCCCCTCTTTCACATGATGACTGGGGGAGGAATGGGTAGACTCTACAGCTGTGGGAGGCTCTCTGTCTTCTTGGCCAGAGATACCCACACAGCTTTCAATCTTTGCTAATCTGACTTCTAGGCCAGTTATAGCAGGATTGATCTTTTCCAGCTCTTTGCGATCCGTCGCTGTGAAAGTTTCCAATGCATGGGTAGAGGTCGGTTCAGGAGCTGGAGTATTTGCCTTGTTGAGTAGCTGCTGGATCATCGTTTTCATCTCACCAACGTCGGTCTTTACAGAGCCTAAGTCAGTCTTTACAGCTGACATATCACCCTCTAAGGTTCCAACCGATGTCTTCAGCGTTGTGACTTCGCCAGACATGGAGGAAACGGAGTTTTTGAGTGAGGTGTAGTCAGTGTAGATGTCAGCGAGCACTTTGGCGAAATCGCTGAGAGTCTTATCAACAATCTTGATGTCGTCTGTGGAAGCTTTCTTTTCCACCACCGTTGTCAGCTTTGTCAAATTCTCTCCAGCGTTTGTTACAGCTGAAGAGTTGTTGGAAAGAGTAGTGGTGAGATCTGTTAGCTTGGTTTCCACGGACTTCGGAGAGGCGTGGATGTCTCCCAAATTAGGACCTGTAACAGATAAGTACTTGTGAACAAAGGAAAGCTCAGAAGTTTCAGGTTTAGTTACAGTGTATAGGATTTTATTTGTACCTGCAGGAGGATTGATGAACTCGTCAAAGTTGCAAGTTCCTGAAAAATGTTCCATATCCTCTTCGAAAGTACGGTGAGGTATGGTGATCTCTGCAGGTCCTTTCTTCATCATTCTTTGAGAAGCTTCAGCTGTGGGTTCTGGAATGATGGCATCTTCAGTGATCTTTGGAGGAGTGTCCAAGTGAGTGGAGGGAGAAGCGAAGGATAAGAATGGGGTTCGGGTTCGGGGTTCGGGTTCTGAGTTCAGCGTTGGAATCGCTGAGAATCACTTCATCAGTCTTTTGAGAGACTGAGGGAGGTTGGGTAGGTTCCAAGTTTCTAACCTCAGCGTTTGGAGACGCTGAAGTCTGGATTGGAGGGATGGCTTACACGGGTGTGGCAGAGCGTACCACGAAACTTTCCTTCAGCTCTTCAGAATGAGCTGAGGAGTCTTCAGCATGGGATTGCTGGGGTTGCTCCTTGGTTTTCTTGATCCTTTTGGAACCAAGTTGGGTTGAAGAGTGTTTCCTTTTCTTAGAAGGAGAGGATTGTGTGGCCGGGGAATCAGCGATGGGTATTGTCGCTGAAGGAGCCACAGAAGTCGAAGAATTAGGGTTAAGAAGAGAGAGAAGGGTAGATAGACGTACCTCATTGTCGACAGGTTTGAAATCGAGCACCTTAGGGCCAACCTGAGAAAGTTTCAGGTCACCCTCTTGAGGATAGCTGTCCTTCAGGCCATATTGGAAGATGGCGCTGATGAATCGGGGGTAGGGAACCCATGCAGGTCTGTCAGCAGCAGAATCTACTATTTGTACTAGGTCATCATAAATGATAGATGCCCAGTCAATATGTAGACCTATCAGCAGTGCGTATCCCATAGCCTGCTGAGGTTGAGCGGCTTGATCAGAGGAGCCGGTCTTCGTTGTCATGCAGCTGATCAGGTGTGCGAAGATGAAATTCATCTCGCTGGGCATTTTGGACTTCTTTATCAGCGTCAGCTTCTTCTCGGGTTTCTTGTCCCTTCCAGTTTCCCAGATGTAACCCATTGCGTCGAGGAAAGCAATGATTTCTTCTCTGTCAGCATGCTTCTTATGGTCAGGGAATGGAACAAATGGTTTTTCTTTGGTAGCATTGGGAAAGTTCAGGGCTTTTCGAATGATTGCGGGGGTTATCTTTATTGTGCCATACTCAGTATCACTGAGTATGCAATCAATAGTTTTGGAGGGATCTTTGGCGGATGGTAGCTGAGAGTGTCTGGCAGAGTACCAGAACTGGGATAGTAGCAGCTGACTTGCAGGAGGTGTGATGGTCAGGGCTGTTGAAATGCAACAGTTTTTTAGGAAATTCACAGCATCATCCAGATGTGTGACTTGCTTTCGAGGAGGAAACTCGAGAAGCGCAGAGAGGTTGTTGACCTTGGTCCAATCTAGTTGATCCAGCTTGAACTTAACCTGAGGGGCTTTGATGATTTCCACTTCCTCAGAGTCAGCTGAGATGTTCTCAGCGGTAACATTGATCTTTGAAGTTGCCATTTCTCTGTATTATCAGTTCAACCAAAGATGTTAACAAATAAGAATTGTCTTGATATGGAAAGAATTTCCATTAAGATGGTTCGAATTTTGTCCATTTCATTCAGACATAAATGTCTTAATGAAGATTAGGGTTTTTCATGATTTGAAACCAAATGTAAAACCCATAAAGTCTTGTATTCCAGTTTCTAAAAAAATCTGGATACGAAAGAAGAACAAGTTTAAGATTAAGATTTAAAACTTGAAGAACAACCATGAAATGGTTGTGTTTATAAAACCATGAAAGAAATGATTTTATTTTTAAGAAGTTCTTTTGTTTGATCTTGTTTAAAACAATGATAAGATCAGAAACAAGTTAAGCATTTGGTAATAAATAAGAACATATTAACCTTGATGTTTGATGAAGAAGATGATGAACAGTTCTTTGAAGATTTGAGAGCACAAATGCAACAGTAATTCTTTTCTTGCGGAGGAAGATTTGATCGCGTAAAAGATAAAATATAAACCAAGAGTTGTTTATATAGAGATTTTAGAGAGAGAAAACCTTGAGCGGGAAAAGGTTTTCATCATGACACGGACACGTGTTTGCATTTGATTGGAAGTTTGAACGAAACGTGCAAACGTGTGTCAGAAAGAAATCGTGCCTGGTGTTATCCGTTGCAATGACGTCACAACTGTCCTTTCATATTCTTGGTTGTCTCTGAGGTTTTGAAAAACTCAGGGACTCTTTGAAAACATGAAGCACTGAATAGAAATATCAGTGAAGGTTTTAAGAAATTTCAAAAAGTCGCTGTTAAGGAAGAGATATTCAGCGATGCAATTTATTTTGAAATCTTGCATTTACATGCGATATGTCAGAGAAAGAAAACATACCTAGATATCAGCGAATCAAGTTTATTCAGAGAGAAGATGATGAAATGGATTATATAAGTTGATTTTATTCTATCGCTGATCAATGTGAACCGCTGAAGGTTTTATCCTTCAAAGTTCAGCATTCCAAGCTCGCTGATGAGAAAGTTGAATCTTGTCTCATCAAGAGGTTTGGTAAATAGATCAGCTAACTGATAATCAGTTGGAATAAAATGAAGTTCTATATCACCATTCATCACATGATCTCTGATAAAATGATATCTTATTTCGATGTGTTTTGTCTTTGAGTGTAGCACTGGGTTGTTGGCTATAGCGATGGCACTAGTGCTGTCGCAATAGATTGGAATTTTGGAGAGCTAAAGATCATAGTCTAGTAGCTGATTTCTCATCCACAAGACTTGAGAACAACAGCTTCCAGCGGCTACATACTCAGCTTCAGCTGTGGAAGTGGACACTGAGTTTTGCTTCTTATTTGTCCAACTTACCAGCTTTCCACCCATGAGCTGACATCCACCTGTGGTGCTTTTCCTATCCATTTTGCAACCTGCAAAATCACTGTCTGAATAGGTGGTTAGATCGAATCCTGAGTCTTTGGGATACCAAAGGCCTAGATTCGCTGTACCCTTAAGATATCGAAATATTCGCTTTACAGCTTTCATATGAGATATCTTAGGTTCAGCTTGATATCGTACACACATACATGTTGCAAACATAATATCGGGTCGGCTAGCTGTAAGATACAATAGTGAGCCGATCATCCCATGGTACAACGTAACATTGACAGGAACACCCTTTGTGTCCTTATCAAGTGTCAGCGGTGGTGCCATAGGGGTTTTCATAGCTGAACTTTCAGTTAAGTCGAATTTCTTCAGCATATCTTTAACATATTTTCCCTGATTAATGAAAGTTCCTTTTTCAGTTTGCTTAATCTGAAGACCAAGGAAATATGTTAGTTCACCCATCATGCTCATTTTATACTCATCTTTCATTCTATCAGCGAAACGAGTACAAAGCTCAGGGTTAGTAGAACCAAATATAATGTCATCAACATATATTTGAACTAGAATGATATGACCTTTCACTTTTCTAAAAAATAGAGTTTTGTCAATCTTTCGTCGCTCAAAATTTTCAATATGGAGATAAGTGGAAAGAGAGTCATACCATGCACGTGGAGCTTGCTTTAAGCCATAAAGTGCCTTGTCCAGTTTATAAACATAACCTGGACGCTTAGGATCTGAGAATCCTGGAGGTTGTTCCACATAAACTTCTTCATTCAGCTTTCCATTCAGAAACGCTGACTTAACATCCATCTGATGTACAGTGAAGTTTTTGTGTACAGCATATGCTAAGAAAAGACGAATAGATTCAAGTCTTGCTACAGGAGCAAATGTTTCGTCATAATCTATGCCTTCCTCTTGTCTGTATCCCTGAGCAACAAGACGAGCTTTGTTGCGAGTTACAGTACCATGTTCGTCCAACTTGTTTCGATAGACCCATTTAGTGCCTATCACCGTTTTGTCAGTTGGTCTACGAACGAGTTTCCAAACTTTGTTTCTTTCGAATTCAGTCAGCTCTTCTTGCATAGCGCTGACCCAGTTTGGATCTCTGAGGGCATCATCTATTTTCTTTGGTTCAGTTAGAGAAATAAAGTTAACAAATAAACAAATATTACCTGCACTTCTACGAGTCTGAATACCAGCGTTTGGATCACCAAGAATTTGATCGATTGGGTGATTTACGGTCCATCGCTGAGCTGGAGCATACGTCGCTGACTCAGGCTGAACTGGAGAAACTGAAGATGAGGCTTCAGCTACTTCTGGATTATCAGCTAAGAGAGGAATGTTTGCATTTGTCACTTCATTCACTGATTGCTGAGAAATAGATGGAATGTCTGAGACATTTGGATCAACTGCAGGTGTAGTGTTTATAGGAACAGCTGAGACCCATGATGTTTCAGCTTCACTATTTTGCATGTTTGGAATGATAGTGGGACTATCATCTTCTACTGGATGAGCATGAGGAGTGGGAATATCTTCTGAATCACCAAGATGAGAAAACATCCATTGATTCAGTTCTTCTGTATCAGCGTTCGGTTTAGAGTTCGCTGAACGGGATTCGTCAAACGTGACGTGAATAGTTTCTTCTATAGTTTGTCTTCTTCGATTGAAGACTCTGAAGGCTTTGGAAACTGAGGAGTATCCAAGAAAGATTCCATCATCAGCCTTAGGATCAAACTTTCCAAGGGCATCTCTGTTGTTCAGTATGAAACACTTACATCCAAAGATGTGAAGAAAGCTGATTGAAGGCTTTCTCCCATGAAAGAGTTCATAGGTTGTCTTTTTGAATCTTTTAACTATCAGCGACCTGTTTTGCGTAAAACAAGCAGTGTTGACAGCTTCTGCCCAAAACTGAGTAGGCAGGTGAGAATCGCTGAGCATTGAACGTGCGGCTTCAATAATTGTTCTATTTCTTCTTTCAGCGACTCCATTTTGTTGCGGTGTTCTCACTGACGAAAAGTTGTGAGAAATACCCTTACTCTCAAGGAAGGAATCAAGAGAACTGTTTTTGAATTCAGTTCCATGATCACTCCTTATTGAGCGAACAGTCATATTGTTCAGAGTTTCCATCTTCCGAACAAAGGTGATGAGTTCTTCTGGGGTGTCACTCTTAGAACGGAGAAACATTACCCAAGTGAAGCGAGAGAATTCATCAACTATGACCAGCGTATATTTCTTTCCAGCGATGGATTGTTTGTTAACAGGGCCAAACAAATCCATATGGAGTAGTTGTAGAGGAGATGACACTGAGGAGACTTGCTTTGACTTGAAGCTTGCCTTGGTCTGCTTCCCTTTTTCACACGCTGAACATAAAGACTCTTTGGCGTATGAATGCTGAGGTAGACCAGTGACTAACTCTTTGGAGGAAAGAGTATTTAGTGTCTTGAAATTTAGATGCGAGAGCCTCTTGTGCCATAGGCAGTTAACATCAGAAGATGCCTTTGAGAAGAAACAGGAGTTCTCAGTGGTTGTTGAGTCCATGTTTATTACATAAACATTTTCCAAACGATAACCGCTGAGAGCTATCTTCTCCTTTTTGTCAGAGACAAAGCAGGATTCCTTAGTAAAAATTACTTTGTTATCCATGTCGCAAAGCTGACTGATGCTTAGAAGATTATGCTTCAGCCCTTCAACATATGCGGCTCTTCTGAAGGAGGTTGTACCATTTGAAAGTACACCATACCCTCGGGTGTGTCCTTTTCCATTTCCACCGAAAGTCACAGAGGGACCCTTCTCTTCCTTGTATTCAGCGAGCAGGTTTTTCTTTCCAGTCATGTGTCTAGAGCATCCGCTATCGAGATACCAGATACCCTTCTTAACCTGCAATACAAAGGAAGATTAGTTTTTCTTGGGTACCCACTTAACCATGTAAACACGTTTGTCAGTGGAAGTAGTTGGAATGGAAGGTTCAGCGGTCTTCGCAGCATTTGAAGATTCAACTTTGTCTTTCTTCACTTTGGTTAATTTCTTAACCTCAGTGGTAGAATTCACCTTGACCTGATTTGCACCAGGGTTGGTCTTCTTTTCCTTGGGGGCAATCTTCACCTTAGCTATCTTTTCAGCTTTGGTGGCTGTGGGGCACTTACTAGCAATATGATCAGTGAGTCCACAGTGATAACATTTCCTATAGCTAAAAGTAGTTCTAGGACCATTTGAATGCTGAGCTTTTAATTTTGAATTAGAAGTGCCAGCACCAAGTAAACTATTGGCTTTAGAAATGGAACGAACATTCAGTTCTTTAGATTTCTTACCAAGGACATCCACTCTGAGTCTATGAGTAGATCGCTGAATAGATCCACGCTGAATAAATCCAGAGATCTGATTTCTAGATCCAGAGGGGTAGGTCACTGAGGCTTTAGAAGCATTCAGCTTTGGTACTAAGGTACCCTTCTGAGGATTTTGATAAATAACAATTCCTTTACCTTTGTCTTTAGAGACAGAGGTAGGTTTTGAATGAACCATTTTCTCCTTACCTTTTGAGGAGGTAGGAGTTTCCTCCGGGATTGGTGTAAAGGACGAGGAGCACTGAGATGATGAAGTGTCAGCGACTGAGGATACGAACGTTCCAAATTTAAGCATTGAACGTTCAGTGGTTGGTTTTGGAGTATCATATTTATAACCCAGACCACGTTTATCACTCAGAGGAATCTGAGCCTTAATTATCTCAGTGATCTTTGTTGAAGAATTACACCATCCTTCAACAGTATCTTTTTCAACCTCTAATGCAGCGATAGCTTCTGCTCATTCGATTTTGACTAGCTGATTTAAATATACTTGATCTTTAAAATCTTCTTCAATTTTAGAAAGCTTTTCTATTTGAAGGTGGCAGTTTTTAAGCTTTTCAGCGAGATCAAGATTTTGGTTTTCAACCACAGTTTTGCCGTTCATGGCTTCGTATAAACTTCTAGTCAAGAGATCGATCTTACGGAGACTATTAGCTTCATCAATATTTGCAATATTGGTAAAGAAAGAATGTGATACCTGAATAGCAGAGGTTGAAGTGGAGGGAATGTCTGAGCTTTCTTCCTCTTCTTCAATCTTGGCCATGAGACATTGATTTGCTTCATCATCTTCAGAATCAGATGATGATGCTTCTTCATCAGAAGCAGCCCAATCATAGTCAGCCATCAGGCCTTTGCCTTTCTTCTTAAAGCTTTTCAGCTTCGCATATTTGTCTTTCAGCTTTGAGTATTTGTCATCTTTATTCCTTGGAACAAAGGATTTCTTTGTAAAAGCTGAGGGTCTAGAGACTTTCTTAGACCTGCACTCGTTAGCAAAATGTCCTATCTTTTCGCAGTTAAAACAAGTAGCAGTAGCCTTATCAACAAAAACTGATGATTTAGGCTTGTCATCTATGGAAAGAGGTTTGTTCTTTCTAAACATTTTCTTCTTGGCAAATCTCCTGAACTTTTTGGTTAGGAGAGCCAAGGATTCATCATCTGAAAAATCAGAATCTGATGAACTTTCAGAGTTACTCTCTAACTCAGTGATAGTGACCGAGGGTCGCTGAGTAGAAGGTTCCTCTGAGATTAAAGCAACAGGGGTGCTTTTGGAATCTTTTACAAGATTTTTCTTAAGATGGCTCGATTGCTCATGATTCAGCAACGTGCCATATACGGTAGCAAGGGTCATTGATCTTAGATCCTTTGACAGCTTGAGACACATGGAATAATTGTCCCAGCTTTCAGGTAAACATTCTAGAAACTTTGTCATCACTTCAAAGTTAGAATATTCCTTACCAACAGTTTTCAGATCTATAATTAAACAATTAAAACGTTGGTGAACTTCAGAGAGAGTTTCATTCTTACCTGAAATGAAGCTTTCGTATTGTCTTGCCAGGTTGATCTTTCTTGAGTCCTGGACTTCAGACGTTCCTTCATACTGAACACATATTGTGTCCCACATGGCTTTTGATGATTTCAGATTCATGACGGAATGGTAGACTTCGTCAGGAAGAGCCATGGATAGTATGGATCTGGCTTTTGTATCTATAGCCACTTTCTTCTTATCTTCATCAGTCCATTGATGGATTTCTTTAGGTACCAGCCTTTCTGGAATAGCAGGTCTATTCTCAGTGTCTGGAACTGCAGCATCAAATCTTACAGGGATGAATGGACCATTCTCAATATAGTAAGGTATAGTAGGGTCTACACCTTCTAAGAAGAGTGTCATCCTATTTTTCCATAAGTTGAAGTTATCTATGGAAAATCTAGGGGGTTTTGCAAGAGAACCATTGTCCATATAATTTGTGTTTGTATTGGTGGCCATTTTCAGATAATAGCAAGGAAGAGAAATATCTTAGATTAGATCTTGTTTATGAGATTAAACAAATCTGCTCTGATACCACTTGTTGGTCCCGAAGGCCTATACAAGTTTGTAGAAGGGGGGGGGGGGGGGGGGGTTGAATACAAACACACAGATTTTACTTTTCTAAATTGTTTATTGATAAATCATTAACAATTTACAGCTTGTTGCGGAAACAAGATTAAGGATAAACCTAAATCTAAACAAGTTGGAACACTAAGGTTTCTTGCACTAAGAGAGATAAGGAAATTACTAATAATAACCTATCTGAGTTAAGAGATTTGAACTTGTCCAGAGTTAGCAAGTTACTTCAAATGAAGTGAGTTCATCTCTTTATATACTGCATGCATTTAATGCAAGTCAGTATATACTTTACACGTGTCATCAGCTGGTTGGTTGCACGTCATTGACCTTGGTTGACAACCTTAGTAGCCGTATGGATGAATAGTGTAGTATCAGAGTGGTTGTACGATTTCAGATTTTCGGAGGTTCTTTTCTGACATTTCGTACGGAGTCGGGCAAGGGTGGTTAAGACAAAAGTACTTTGTACGGAGGACTTCATGATCAGCTTTCGTTGATTCAGCGATTCTCATTTTCTATTCAGCGAATGATAAAGTTCAGCGATAGCTGAAGCCTTGTACTTGATACTTCACGTTGAGTGGACAAATCTGAGTCTTCGCTGATCCGCATCAGTTCATTAGGAGACTTGTCGCTGGTTCTTGAGCTTGATCTTCGACTTCAGCGTAGAACCTTTGTTGACGTGAAACTTGTCTTCAGGGATCATAAGTAAACAACTAACTTATCAGCGATCATCATAATGACTGAACAGACTCAGAGCATTAATGATGAACAGTGTTCGCTGAATGTTTAATTTAAAGAGCGAGAGTTCCTATCAGCGGTACTGGAAGATCTTAGTACTTATCAGTGATAGTGAAACTCTGATACATATTGTTTACTTACAATTTTCACTAAGTATATAAGAGAGGGTCATTATCAAATCACTGAGGGTTTGGATCAACACTCCACAAGCATGCGGTTTTTGCGTTCGAACACGCCATTCTGTTGTGGGGTGCGTGCAGCAGAGAAGTTCTGAGATATGCCTTCTTCTGTAAGGTAAGCTTCAATGACAGAGTTTTTGAATTCTATGCCATTGTCTCTTCTTAGTTTTTGAATCCTGCACTCATACAGAACATGGATTCTTTTCATTAGATGGATCAGAATATTTGGAACATCTGATTTTTCTGACAAATTCCACCCACGTATATCTCGAGTATTCATCAATCAACACTAGCATATACTTCTTGCCACCTAGGCTCTGTGTAGCGATTGGACCACAGAGGTCAACATGAAGCATGTACAGAGGCCTAGGGCAATATACATCAGTCTTGCCTTTATGAGAAGCTCTCTTGAGTTTTCCCAAAGGTCTTCTTATATACCCCTTCTTATTATCTCTAAAAGTCACCGATCCTCCTCCAAGTTTATCTTTATATGAGGATAGTAGACCTTTGTCGCCAGTCATATGCCTTTAGCACCCGGAGTCTAGGTACCATATCGGCACATACTGCTTCTGCAAAATATTCAGAGATTTTTAGGCACCCATTTCCAAATGGGTCCAGGTTTGTTAGGGGTCTTTAAGGTTGCCTTGGCATCCTTAGGTTTGGTTTTATCCTCTTTCGAAAAATCATCTGGTTTCTTCTTACCCTTGAATTTTGCATTCTTTTTGGGTCTAGATAGGAAACAGTGAGGCCTAGAGAATTGTTGGTTCAATTGATGCATAAGTTCAAAACAATGACAATAATGGATATGCGAAGACATTTGCTTAAACTTTTCATTGAAAATACTGAATAAGGGTATAGAGGCTTTATTATTACAGTCTGTCCTAGCATTTGACTTCCTATTACAAGAAGACCTATGTAGGCTAGATTGATTTTTTGAAAATTCTCTCTTGAGAGTAGCCTTCTGTTGACCTAATCCTCTGTGGTGAACTTCAGCTGGTTTCACTGTCACAGAAGCAAAAGACTTGTTATTTTCCACCCATTTACCTTTTTGTTGCCAAGTTATTTTTTCTTGAAATTGCCTAAAAGGTTTTGTAGTTATCGAACTTTGAGAGGACTTTTCCTTTTCAAGTTTGATTTTCTCAAGCTCAAGAGAGGTTTTGGCTTGTATACACATGTCCAAAAAATCTGGGCAGATAGGAACACTAGTGATTTTCTCCTTTGGAGGAATGGTTCTGTTAAGAATTCCATAGGGGAGTTTAAATCCCTCTGATTCACAAGGAACTATCTCTAACTCAATTTAGTCAGTCTCAGAACCGTCCTCCTATACAGAGGTTGAGTCACTGAGATCTCTGTCGACAGAGGCAGGATTTTCTGAGTATGTGCCATACTCGCTTTCTTCCTTTCTTTCGGGAATATCTTCCAAGTCAACAGAAGCATTCATCAAGATTTCTTTAGAGGGATTTTGTTCAACAGAGGATGTACAGAGGTTTTCATAAAAATTGTTTTTGCCAATTTCCATTAACTCATTTTCAGAAATGTGTTTCAGTTTTTCTTCTGAAGAAGCAGGCATAAACTCAGGTGCCTCTGCCGATAGTTTCGTTTCAGAATCTATAGTGCATACAAAAGCAACTTGGGTCTGAGTCTTAGTGTAATACCCCGGGTAAGTTCGTTAGTTAAATCCTAATTCCGTTAAATCTAGTTAACTTTATAAAACAAAGTTTAGGGTAAGTTAGGGTAAAATAATAAGTTAAAGGGGTATTGGACATTAGTGAATAGTGCAAGGTTTAAATGGTAAAATGGGATTTGATATTACCCCCTTAGGATCTCAGATATTTCATTCAGCAGAAATATCAGTGTGTGAGTGTGTGTTTGGAGACGAGAAGAAGCAGAAGAAGAGTTCGTACGGTTAGGGCTTCAATTGGCTTGGTTGGAAGCGATTTTGAGGTAAGTCCTTTATGTTTTATGTCTATAATCAGTAGTATTAGACTTCTATCGGATTAGAATGTTTAAATTGTAGTTGTATAGGTTTAATTTGGATCTGGGTAAAGTGGAACCGACTGTGTTCTTGAGAGTCCCGGGGAAGTCCCGGTAGACTCCCGGTATAGTCGACTCCCGGTAGTGTCGAATTCCGGTATAGTAGACTCCCGGTATAGTCGACTCCCGGTAGTGTCGACTTCCGGTATAGTAGACTCCCGGTATAGTCGACTCCCGGTAGTGTCGACTTCCGGTATAGTGGACTCCCGGTACTGGAGAGTCCCGGTACTGGAGAGTCCCGGTACTGAATAGTCCCGGTACAGTGGATTCCCGGTACAGGAGTTTCGGTAGTTTTGGTGGTGTCCGGATATAGTTTCTGATTGTATTTTTGGATTAAGTTGCTCCGAAAACTTCCTGGGGGCGGAACCCTCGTGATAAGTCGCTGAAGGGAGAACTGTTGAGGATAATATTTTAGTAGACTTTATGTGTTTGGCTAGTAAAGTGGTGTATGTATCTTAAATTGTTTCAGCTATTGTGGAGTCGAGGTGAAAGATAGAATCAAATTGAAAGAAGCTTGCGAGCGTGTTTGATAAGCAAAGCAGGTGAGTTTTGCTTTAAAACGTTTTGAACTGGGATACATATATATGTGTATATATATATGAGATGATTATGTGGTAGGAATATGATTATGTGTATATAAATGACAATATGATGTAATGAGATATATATTGTATTTATATAAGCTTTGCACTACACGAGTGCACTTGTTGCCGGGTTCCGGTGTGCGGACCGGTGTGTAGCCGGGTTCCGGTGAGTAGTCGGGTTCCGGTGTGTGGACCGACGGGTAGCCGGGTTCCGGTGAGCGGACCGGTTGTTGATTTATTAGTTGGCTTGCTACCAGCTAATATGGCCATTTGTGGAGGAATAAGGTGAAAGAGATGTACACGATGCACGAGTCTGGATTGGTATTTAAAATACGTGTGGTATGTTTATATTTTACGAAGGATTACCAAAGGTTTATCTCAACTATTTTGATACAAATGATTTACATAAAAGGTTTTATAACGATTTTGGAAAGGACCGGGATTAACTCACTAGACCCGTTTGGTCTAACCCTCATTTTGTTTTCAAAAATATGTTTTCCAGGTTAAGGATCGGCAGGAGAGGACGAAGTGTAGGAAGCTTTTGATGGATGTTGATTAGGAAGCTTTTATATATTTTGTAATGTCAAGACTAATGAGACCGTACTTGGTTTGCTATGTAACTTTCGTTGTAAATCAATGATATGTATGAATGTTATGTATTATGATGTATGTTATGGGAACAGGGTTGTTACACTTAGGGTCACCAAAACTGAAGATTCCGATCTGTTCTTGAGTTTTCAGATATCTCTTAGGTTTGGAGTCTCTTTTGATAGAGACTGAGGGTGATAAATTTGCGTTTTGATACCACACATTTATCATCTTCAGAGGTTTCCTCTTGTGCGGTTCCCAAGAGATTTTCTTCCATTTTCTAACATAGAGTAAATTTGGAAAACCTGGTTTTCTTGTGCTTCCAATACAAAATAGAGAAAACAGGGACTTGTCTCTCTTGGTTCCAGTATATGGATCTATATCACAGAAGCCAACCCCTCTTCTTCCTATTTGTGTATTAATCTTTTCGTATACCTTCTGTGCATCTTGATATTTCTTAATTAAAAGGTATCTACTGAGTAGGTCTTGATGTAGGACTTCTCTTTCCTTTTGAAAGAAGTTATTAAGAGCAAGAATATTCATTATGTCACTCTCATTGTCCAAAAGTTCCTTAGTTTTAGCTTTAAGGGCAGAATTGAGTTCTGAAATCTTTTCTTTTAAAGGATTTAGATGTTTATGCCAATTAGTCTCAATCTCTTCCTTTTCTAAAGATATTTTTGCCTTTTCTTGAGTGAGAAGTTTGGCTTCTCTCTCAAAGAATGCAAGCTTTTCTGAATATTATCACAAGTCTTTTTTAGTTCAGTGTAATCTTATGTCAGTTTAAGTAAATTAACTTCAGTTTCATTGGAGGTAGAGTCAGAAGTGTATACCTCACTGTCAGAATCTGAGGAACTGACCTCTTCCATCCCGCAGAATATGGAGTTCTTCTCACCTTCGTCAGAAGATTCGTCGGACAACCAATTTTCTTGTTCCACCATGAGCGACTTATGAGCATAGTATTCTGCCTTCTTTTTATAGAAAGCAGAGTGCCTCTGAGGGCGATTGGGTTTGATTCTGCAGTCTGCAGCATAGTGGCCTGGCTTGCCACAGTTAAAGCATCCCTGGTTCTGGGGTGCATTCCCAGCTCTGTCACCGGACCTCTGTTGGTCACCACCTCTGTCACCTCTGTCACTTGAACATTCTCTTCCTTGATTCCTCGATTCATACTTCTCTCCTCGATCATATCTCCCATCACGTTCATATCTAGACTTCTTCCGGTATCCTTTGCTACCGAACTCTTTTGTCAACAAAGCTAAAGATTTAGCTATTGAGGCCATTGTTGCCTCTTCTTCCTCCACTAGTTCCTCTTCATCACTGTCCACAACCAGTATCTTCTTCTTCTTCTCTTTCTTCTCCTCCACAGACTTCTCCTTCTTTGGCTTCTCCTTTGCTTCTGTAGCCTTACCAACAAGTGCAAGAGGCCCACTAGTTTGGGATTTTGCCTGAGCAATCTGTGGTTCTTGGGCAGCCAGTGTTTTGTAAAGATATGACAGAGTCCAGGTGTCTAAGTCCTGATTAGTTTGCAGAGACATAAACAATTGGATCCATTCTTCGTTTAGGCTCTTTAGGAACATGACATTGTTATCTTCAGATGTTCTGTGAATCCTGAACTTCTTACACTTGTTAATCAGCAAATTCAACCTGTCGTATCTTGACTGCAGAGATTATGTCGGCAGAGCTTTGAAAGCATAGTACTCGTTGATGCATTGGGCTCTACGATTCTTCTGAGTCTTGGCTCCTCCTTCCAGTTGTTTCTCTAGTTCCTTCCATAGATCGTAAGCAGATTCACATGCGTCTAGAGATTGGAAGAGGTCATTTGGTATGGCCATTATCAGAAGTCGCTTTGCCTTCTGAGCAAGTTCGTACTTCTCCCAGTCTGTAGTAGACCATTTGGCCCTAGCCTTTGGTTTTTCATACTCAGGAACCTCTGGAGTATCATATGTGGCTAGTACCCTTGGTACTGTAACCATGGGAACATGAGGAGGATTGTGGATATATGTCAGAAGCTCTCTGTCAGAACCCTCAAAAAAGTGAATCATTCGTATCTTCCATTGGGGGTACTCATCTCTGAGTAGAGTAGGTGGCTTGGTTAAAGAACCAGCGATAAAGAAGTTGTTGGTGTTTGCCATTTTAAGCAGTTGGAAAATACCAGAAAAACAGAGTATGAACAGAAAGTTTTCAAATGATGGGACAGACTCTTCGAAAAGAGTTTAAAGCTTTAAAACCTTCATCAATGCACTTAAATGGAAAGTTTTAACCGAAGAAACAGATCCTGTCAGTTTACTAGAGTCGAACAAGTCGAGAATAGCAGAAAAATAGGGGCTGTTTTGAAATAAATGAAGAACAAGTCAAAGTCAGTCCATATTTCTACCAAACAGATTCGAGATCATTGTTAGAGTGGATCCTTTGATATAGAAAATCAAAGTTTGTTCTGATACCAATTGTTGATCCCAATATTGACTCAACAATGATATTAATCTCAATAGTTCGAACAAATATGTATGCGGAAGCGTTTTTTAAAGAACTAAAGAGATGCTCGGTAGATAGTACACACAGAATCAAACAAGTGAAGTAATAATAAACAAGAGATTAGCTCAAAGATTCACTTTCTATTGATTCTTCATAAAACACCAAGAACACCCTAAGTGTGTGTGTAAAACAGTGTGAGAGACAAGAAGTACTAAGGTACAAGACAACATCGTGGGTCAGAGACCAGGTACAACGTTAATGTAGTGTGTCGCATTCTGCAAAGGCTGTAACCCATCAGAGGTTGACACGTGGAATGTGCAGGGCACGCCTTGTACGAACGATCTTCAGGATCTTCGTACAGCAGAGGCACATGAGAGGCACGGTTGTCTTTGTCTTCAAGAAACTTCATTCTTCAGGTCTTCATACCACAGAGGCTCTGTCAAGGGTGACAGAGGCTCTGTGGCCTTGTCCTCTGAGAAGTCTTCTGTTGAATGATCTTCACTTGGTGTCTTGGCAGAGGCTCTGTCGAAGATCTTAACTTAGCCTATTTTTCAATACTTCTTTAATCATAAAAGTTGGACCTAACAACGTATGAGTCATGACTTATCAGTCGTGACCTGCTAGTCGTGACCTAATAGTCTTAGAGACTTTGTTTCTCACAATATAAATCGTAAGACTGGCGTTTGTACGTTCCTGTGAGCCTACAATGTAAGATCAGGGGTGGTCGTTGATTTGACCAATGACCCTCCGATGCTTAAGTCAGTAATCGTTTGTCGAAATAAATCGAAAGTAAGATGTTAAAAGAAATACTTCTATAAATGTACTGCGTTCCAGCTACGTGGGGTGTCTTGGTCGTCGAGGGTTTGAAGCCTGTAAGTGTTTGGGTAAAAAATCACCAGTCTCGACCATGACCAGATAAAGGAAAACATATTTCTTACTCCTTTTTACGATAAGATAAAATCATAAACACTTTATCGCCAGACCAAAGTTTAAAGTCAAAAGTTACTCACGACACTCGACCGTCGTAACATATCTCACGACCTCGACCAACTAACGTATGATACAACTGTTATGATTTCTCTGTTTAATGAAAGATCAACGACATTGATGGCCAACGGTTATAACCGACGAAATCATTATGAGCATTAATCTATGGGATCCGTTACGACCGTTATCTGAGGTTTTCATGGGATCATTAAAGCTACGAAGGCGATATAAACAAGAGCTCTATCACCATTTGCGTACATCTGAACATCCGAACTCAGTATCATCTACAACATACACAAACACATTCGAAGCAAGAATTCCCTCTCGAGCAGACGACGCACGACGCATAGTTCTTATACACGACACACTTGTTTTTACGCACGATACACTTGTTACTTTACAAATTAGCTTATTTCTGTTATTTGTATTGTAATCATTGTACACTCGACACTTGAAACACAAGGACGTTGCCCCTGTTTGGCGATCATAGTGCATCGACGACTATCACTGTCGTCCGCGGGTTTTTTCCTCGTTGAGGTTTTTCCCGCGTCACCAAAATCTTTTCGTCTCATTTACATTTTTTGTCTTTGTCGCATTGCTTTGTCGAACGATTTCTATCTTTAGTTGTTAAGCTCCACAATCAACCTTAAGTTATCATTCTGGACGATTTTTGGCATTAACAGTTTGGCGCCCACCGTGGGGCCCCATCTAGAGAAAGTCTTCGACAAACGTGCGTCTTACTAACGATTTCTTGGAGTTTCTTCTTTTTTATGTTTCAGGAAAATGGCAGGTCATGGAAACCAAGAGCATATCATCGCCCAGATGCATTTGGAGCTTGAAAATGCACGCTAGCAGATCGACGCCCTTGCTGAGCAAAGTCGAAGGGCAGCTGAAGAAATCGCACGACTGAGGAATCTGAATCCGAATGGATCGTTTGGACCACAGAATGGCCCAATGCCATTCATCCAGAATCCAGGTTCGGGTCCATTCGTTCAGAATCCAGGACCAGGGTCGTTCGGTCAGAATCAGCAGCAAGGTTCATTCATGCAGAACCAGCAGCAGGGAGCGTTCATCCTAAATCCCCAGTTTGGGTCGGTTCCTCCTCAGCATTTAAGGCCACCACCCATGCACAATGGGTCTCAGACGTACTTCATCCCTTTCAATGGGGACGCCAACGGCTCGTCGTACGAAAATGGCACCAGTTCAGGATTAACCCTCCAACCGGTGTGAATTCTGATCCTAGCGACCCTGTCGCTCAGCGGTTGAAGATGTTGGGAGACCAGAATGAGCGTGTCTTGCCTTTGTTCGGCGTATCAGGCGTCGCCTTTCGTTGACACGATAGCGACTGTCGACGTCCCGAAGAAGTATAACATCCCCGCTTTCACTCCCAAGTATTCGGGGATAACCGATCCAACGGAGCACATTGTGCAGTATAAGCAGTTAATGTGGACAGTCTCGATCCCGCATATGTATCAAGAAGTGTGCATGTGCAAGAGTTTTGGGGAGACCCTCACGGGTCCTGCCCTGCAATGGTTGATTAACCTCAAGCCCAAATCCATCGGGTCGTTTGCTGAGTTAGTCAACCAGTTTTCTCAGCAGTTCGCCAGCAGTTGCAAGATGGAAAAGCAGACCAACGACTTATATTATGTCGTGCAGAAGGCCGAAGAATCTATCTGGAGCTATTTCCACAGGTTCAATGCAGAATAGATCAGTGTCCGCAACTACGACATCAAGACCGCGATCGAAGCCTACAAACGCGGTCTGGACGACAGTTCGGGTCTATACACCGATCTAACCAAGTATCCTCCAGAAAATTTCAAAGATGTCCGAGCAAGAACCCTGGATTATATGAGGGTGGAAGACGACGCTGCCTTTCATCGAAAACACTCTGATGACAAGAGGTCGCTAGGTATAAAGAAGGCGGAGTTCAAGACAAAGGCGGCGTCCAACTCAGAGCCCGCACGACAAATCTCGAACGTACGGTTCGAGAAGAAGAAGACCGCGACCCAGACCAAATTTCCTCAGTACCCTAAGATATCCTCGTACGGATTCAAAGGGACTACTAAGGACTTGGTCGAGGCCCTGAAGACCGTACAGGCGGCCATCCGGTGGCCGAAGAAGTCCAACAAAGATGACGGTAAGAAAGATAAATCAAAGTGGTGCGACTTCCATGTCGACCACGACCATATGACGGACGACTGCATAGCTCTCAAAAAGGAGCTAGCATATCACGTCCCGAAGGGCAATCTCAAAGATATCATCGACAACGTCGTTGCTCCAGCCAACGACGTTCGACCGCGGACTCCCGAACATGTGATAGGGTTATTTATTTAACCCTATTTTAGCCATATAATTCCAATTTTTGAGCCATTTTGTTATCCCATTGAGTCACTTTTACTTAATTTTAGTAACATTTAAGTAAAATAATCAATTTATACTTTCAGGTATTAATTTGGCTAAAAACACAAAAAAATACATAAAAATAGAACAAAAATCTAATTTTATACTTTATGTATTTTAGGTTACAAAAAGACGGTCATTTGGAGTTCTATATAAAAGAAGAATGCGGAAAGCTAATTTTTGGACGAAAACGAAGACTCCGATTTTTGAGGACCGGGCTAGTAATTGTTGTGGTTCGCTTCTCAATGGGCCGACCGAAGATTTTCTTTTTGGCCGAATTATACTTGGGCTTGTTCACAAACTTTTGGGCTCATGAACACTTTCATTTTTTGGATGGGCTTAAGAGTTTGGCCCATGGACTTTTACCCATGGATCCTACCCATGGATTTGACCCATGGATCTTATTCTTGGTGACCAAGTAATTTCACTCCTATATATATGGAGCCTTTGTTAGCTAGAAAACCATCCATCCCATTACTATAGTTGGGATGATGAACCCCACTTGCTACCTTAGTTAATTAATTTTAGTTAGTTGTTAGCCATATTAGTAAGCTTAGAGTCGGTCTCTAAAACCGTGGCTCTTGCTCACGGTTCGAACCATTCGGGTTCAACCTTGGTTCGGTTTGATTACGTTATTGAAGAACTCCGTTTTGATTACTCGTTTTGTTACTCGTTCACCCATCTACATCTTACGTTTTGTTACTCAAAGTTGTGTTACGCACCTTTACTTACGGTTTTTTTAGTTACTTAATCGCTAGTATTTAATTTCCGCTTACTTATTCCAGTCATTTGTTAACTTTCATTGTTGCTAATCGTTACTAACCATTTGTCTCTTATAAACTCTCGGCTTTTAATACTTGTTACCATCGCTTTGTTTACTTTACTTACTTACGATTTGTTCTCGTTACCATCAACTCATTTTAATTGCTTACGGTTTTGTTACTTGTTACTAATCTCGTCTCCTTTTGATACTCACGGTTTTAGTTTTAATACAAGCAAAAATCTCTTTTCTCTTAAACTCGCAGTTTAGTTAATTAATTCTCGGACTTTTTAAGTAACCAAATCCATAGCTTATCGTTTGGAATTTATTCCAAACGTAATCGGTGGTGGTTCACTTAAAGGTTCTTTTATTTTAAGTTTTACATTTAAAACAAGACTTTCCATTTAAATTCCAAGATGTCGTTAACTTTTCATTAGATAAATCCGTCGTTACTTGCATAACAAGTTACGTCTTTATTATTCATGCATTGTCCATCTCCATTATTTGTTTTCCAATTTTACTCATCTTTTATAATTAGAAACTGAACGATGATGGGCTAAGTGTCCTAGTTCGGGGTATAAAGTGAAGTCGGGATCGAGACTGATAATTAAATTGAAAGATGTCGCGTACTGCATGATTGTCCGAAGTTATTTAAATCAATGTTATATTTTGTGGTGTATCAACAATTGACCAATTGACACCCGGTTCGTTGTATCATGAAATAGTCGACGTCTGAGATAACTAAGGAATGCAGTCTCATCGCTATATTTAATTATTACTATCATTCCAACGGATCTTTATACCCTGTGCTTTTTTTATAACTGATTTCTGTCATTAGTTGTTAATCGAACCTCTAAAATATTGTTTTCGAGTTCGTCATCTGAAACTCGCTTTTACAAACTGGACTTTTAAAGAGAAACTTTTACACGCTTCCCTGTGGGTTCGATATCCGGTACTTTTGTACCATTATTACTTGTTTGAGACGATAATAGATTGAGATGTATATACTTGCGTCTTGGTTTATTTATTGAAAGATTTGGTCCGATAAACACTACGTTTTTTGCTATAATCTATACATATAATAAATAAGTAACTACATTGACACGTGTCGTCGTCTGGTGAGCCAGCTTTATTGTTTTCCCGCCTAAACATGCATCTGGACGCCTTTACATTATAGGTTTCATTAACACACCCACATTCACTCCTCCTTAAATCTCTCCTTAATTAAATTTTTAATATTTATACCTTACATTTACTACCCTTATAATTACCTATGTAGTTTACTTTTAATCCATTACTTTTTTTATTTTTCATTTTAGACTCTTATCATATAAACATAAATAATGTATATGAACTAAAATGTATTAAAAAACATTTCTATTTTTTACAAATTATACCATCGTAATCGTTTCGTCAATACCTTCGAAATAAGCCCAATATTGAATATTTTTTGATACATACGTACATATCCATACTTATAATAATTTCAAAAAAATCTTCATCGTGTATAGTAATCCCAAAAATATATACATATAATAAATGGGTAACTAGCATGCCAGGTGTCGTCTTCTGGTGAGCCGACTTCAGTATTTTCCCGCCTAAACATGTATCTGGACGCAGTTTACATTATAAGTTCAATTAGCACACCCACATTCACAGCTCCTTAATTCATTTTTTTTAATTTGTACGTTACATTTACTACCCTTATAATTAGTTATGTAGTTTACTTTTAATTCCTTATTGTTTTATTTTAGACGCTTATCATATAAACATAAATAACGTATATGAACTAAAATGCATTAAAAACATTTCTATTTTTTACAAATTATACCATTGTAATCGGTTTGTCAATACCTTCGAAATGAGCCCAATATTGAATATTTTTTGATTTAATTATATTATTAAATATCATAAATATATACGAATTAATGTGTCGTGATTAGTATGAGATTTGTTGAAATTAGTATGGGATTTGATACAAATAATCACTAAATTGTCGTGATTTTCTTTTTGCAAATTCACATCAATTTTTACTTCAAAGTCGAATTATTTCGACGAATTACAATTCTATCAAATTTCATTCTGTCAACGAAACACCCTTAGAATTATCATAAGAGATTTAATTACTTGGAAAAAAAAAGATATCACTTATCAACTGACTTTTGGATTATGAGTTCGAACATTTTTCAAAAATATAAATATGCAATTATTGTGTATTCGCTTGATAAATTCATTTAGTAACGACATTTATAATAGGTATCAAACTTAATAGACATATTTTTATCTTCAAGATAATATTCCCTATTTGTGGAACTATTGTTTTCTTTTTATCAATTATTGTATGTGTCACAAAATTATTCAACAACTATTAAACATCAAATAATTAACTTAAAACACAAATTTAACCGTCGCGCAACGGGCGAGCCAAAGACTAGTATAATATAAAAAGGGATACACCAAATCAGCCATCAAGTTTTTGGCGCCGTTGTCGGGGAAGCACGCTAGAAGTTTTTTTTCTTTTGTTCAAAGTAAAGTTTTTAAAAGCAAGTTTTTCTACCACCTTTTTGAAAAAAAAAATAATGCATGCCAAGATTGCCTCACGGTGAATTTTTCTAATTTGATCCTGACATTGGAAGAACGTTTAGACAACGAAGAAGAATTCAAAGAACACATTCAGTTTTTTTATTCTTCCGAGATGTCTGATCAAGAAGACATGTCGGATAATGAGGAGGAAATTCCCCCGGTCAATCCGAATGGGTAACCTAATAATCCAGAAAAATGGACCACTTTGAAGGTGAATGGACAAAGGGTAAAACCTTTTCTCGATCCTTCTTCAATAATACAACAACCTCTTGAGGTTGTTCATCTCTCAGAATAAAATAGTTTGGTGAATTCTTGGGTTTTTAATTAAATCCAAGGATGATGAAAATAGTTTTGTTAAAAAGAGAAAGAGAGAGAGAGAGAGAAAGAGAATAAAATTTTGTTTTGAGTAATTTAAAAAAAATTAAAAATAAAGAGAGTCGGATTTTTCCGTTTAGAAGAATTTGACGTTTTAACATTTTTGGAAAAGTTAAGCTTGGGCCATCATATAAAATGGAAGTAACAATTCTCGGCCCAAGCCCAAAATTTTGTGAATGATTTCTCGAGTTGAGCCTTTAAACGTTTTTAGAAAAGAAAACTTGGGTCGTTTTATAAGAAAACATTTTTTTTGCGGCCCAAATCCATTTTTGTTAGTTTGCTTGAGTTTGGGCCGATTTCAATCCAAACAATTTGGTCCATTTGCATCTAAAATTGGGGTAATCAAATTGGATTTAACATTTAATTGTTTTTTATCTGATTTTGATTTTATCTGATTTTTGGTATTAATCTCAGTTAAACTAATCTACGTAGTACGGTTCATTAAATGCTCAAGACATCTTTCAAAAAATAGGGTACTTAATCTAAAAAAAAAGATAAAAAAAAGGGTTAAAATAAAAACTAAAATAAAAAAAATAAAGAAAAAAAAATAAAAAAAAAGATTGAAAAAATAAAATAAAAATAATAAAAACGACAAAAAAAACACAAAATCAAGAGGCAAGGTGATGAAGTTGCGGACCAACTGCGTAAGTTGAGAAAAAACATCAAGGAAATGAAGGAAGAGGAGCTCATATGTCTGAGATATGAGAAATAAATGGATGATTTGATGAGATTCATTTTGATCAAGGAACACCCGGAATTAATGCAGAATCTACCACCATTCCTGATTCACTTGTTATGGAAAACGACTGAACGCATCCTACTCACTCCGAGTAGGACAGGTTCCTTCTTATCACCCCTTTTATTTTTATGCTCTAAATTTCATGTCTAGTAGTTAATTTATTTAATTACTGAGTCTGGGAATTGTGTTGCTATAATTGGAAAATTTCACTTTTTGTATTTTCATGCAACTCATACATTCCATGCAAATGTGTCACATGCAAAATTGTTTCTACTTTAGTTTAGTTGTTCCATAGCCTCAATAATTTCTTTTGGTTTCTCACTTTTAATTTTTTTACACATCACTAGAACTAGCCTTAAAACTTTTTGCTTTCACCAATTTTTGTTGGAAATAAAATTTTATGCACACCATACACTTATACCACAAATCTTACCAAATTCGGTTTGATTCTTTCAATGTTCAATGAGGACATTGAACCCTTCAATGTTTTGGGGAGGGGATATGGTTATTATTCATACCATATCATTTTGCTCCTATCTCCATGCATACCCACATATACACAAAATTCAAAAAATGCACAAAACGCGAAAAACACAAAAAAAAGAGCAAAGCTCTACAAATGTTTTCCGTGCATACAGTTCAAGTGTCAAAGACACCAAGAGACCAATGTGTCCACATGCAATTCCTCAAAATGAGTAGATGGCAAAAATTGTCATATATAGAAAGTGGTAAAAGGCAATGCATCACCAAAATGAAAAATCCGAATGCATAAAGGTTCATTTCATGTGCAATTTTTGCTTTCCAATTAGGCAATTACTTGCTTGGCTAGCTTATGGTTTGATGTGTTTTGAAGTATGAGTTGAGGAATATTGGATTATGAAGGGCTATTTTTTTCTACTAGACTATGTTTGTTGTAATTTCTTCATTGTGGTACAAAGGCATGCATGTTGGGTTTTTTAGAATTTCAAAGAATTTTTTGCTTTCCTTTTTGAAACAACTTTGTGTTGCTCAAAAATTGTGTTTTTAATAAAGTTGCTTGAGGACAAGCAACAGTTCGAATTTGCAGTTGAGATAGGGTTATTTATTTAACCCTATTTTAGCCATATAATTCCAAATTTTAAGCCATTTTGTTATCCCATTGAGTCACTTTTAATTAATTTTAGTAACATTTAAGTAAAATAAACAATTTATACTTTCAGGTATTAATTTGGCTAAAAACACATAAAAATACATAAAAATCGCACAAAAAATCTAATTTTATACTTTATGTATTTTAGGTTACAAAAAGACGGTCATTTGGAGTTCTATATAAAAGAAGAATGCGGAAAGCTAATTTTTGGACGAAAACGAAGACTCCGATTTTTGAGGACCGGGCTAGTAATTGTTGTGGATCGCTTCTCAATGGGCCGGCCGAAGATTTTCTTTTGGGCCGAATTATACTTGGGCTTGTTCACAAACTTTTGGGCTCATGAACACTTTCATTTTTTGGATGGGCTTAAGAGTTTGGCCCATGGACTTTTACCCATGGATCCTACCCATGGATTTGACCCATGGATCTTATTCTTGGTGACCAAGTAATTTCACTCCTATATATATGGAGCCTTTGTTAGCTAGAAAAACCATCCATCCCATTACTATAGTTGGGATGATGAACACCACTTGCTACCTTAGTTAATTAATTTTAGTTAGTTGTTAGCCATATTAGTAAGCTTAGAGCCGGTCTCTAAAACCGTGGCTCTTGCTCACGGTTCGAACCATTCGGGTTCAACCTTGGTTCGGTTTGATTACGTTATTGAAGAACTCCGTTTTGATTACTCATTTTGTTACTCGTTCACCCATC
This sequence comes from Saussurea involucrata, assembly GCA_033807775.1. NCBI lineage: Eukaryota > Viridiplantae > Streptophyta > Magnoliopsida > Asterales > Asteraceae > Saussurea > Saussurea involucrata. The sequence continues at coordinate 27,571,073 of CM066316.1, forward strand.
TACATCTTACGTTTTGTTACTCAAAGTTGTGTTACTCATCCTTTACTTACGGTTTTTTTAGTTACTTAATCGCTAGTATTTAAATTCCGCTTACTTATTCCAGTCACTTGTTAACTTTCATTGTTGCTAATCGTTACTAACCATTTGTCTCTTATAAACTCTCGGTTTTTTAATACTTGTTACCATCGCTTTGTTTACTTTACTTACTTACGGTTTGTTCTCGTTGCCATCAACTCATTTTAATTGCTTACGGTTTTGTTACTTGTTACTAATCTCGTTTCCTTTTGATACTCACGGTTTTAGTTTTAATACAAGCAAAAATCTCTTTTCTCTTAAACTCGCAGTTTAGTTAATTAATTATCGGGCTTTTTAAGAAACCAAATCCATAGCTTTACGTTTGGAATTTATTCCAAACGTAACCGGTGGTGGTTCACTTAAAGGTTCTTTTATTTTAAGTTTTTCATTTAAAACAAGACTTTCCATTTAAATTCCAAGCTGTCGTTAACTTTTCATTAGATAAATCCGTCGTTACTTGCATAAAAAGTTACGTCTTTATTATTCATGCATTGTCCATCTCCATTATTTTCTTTCCAATTTTACTCATATTTTATAATTAGAAACTGAACGATGATGGGCCAAGTGTCCTAGTATGGGGTATGTTTGGGTAAAAAATCACACCCTCGACCGACTTGGGAAATCCCCTCGACACGACCCATGGACATTGATTACCCTACCCCCGGCCGACAAAGATAATACCCATTATTATCATGTCCTCGACATACGTTAATAACCGCGATAATTGGTTATTGAAAGACATCTTGTGTCAATAGTTATTCAAGATAGTCATCTTACATCTAATGATAGCACGTCACGTGTCGCATGTTACACGTCACACGTCATACATCGCTAGTTACACGTCACTAGTCTTATGTTGCCAGTTATGCGTCGCCAGTTACGACTCGTCGGTCTTACGTCGATAGTCTCCTGTCATCGGTGTTAAATCGCTCTGGTCCTACGACAACGTCGTCCTGACATCCTGGTCCTATGACCAAATGGTCTTATATTTTGGCGATAGTCATATGTTCCATAAGACCGACATCCGAGACTTAAGACGGTCGTACGATTATACTAACCGTTAACAGTCAAGCATCTGTTTCTTTTGTTTATTAATGCAGGTCTTAACCACGAACATAAAAGGTAAGATACTCGTTATGAACCATATCTTATATTAAGATAAGGTCCCGACAAAGACCCAGAAAACATCCGTCGTCCCTCCCGAAAGGTAAGTCAAGAGTTCATTGCGACACTCGACTTCGACGTCGCCAGCTCCGGACGACCGTCGCATAAAGACCATGCGACCTCAACCAAGCTAACACATAATATAACTGTTATGTTTGTTAAAGTGTCAACGTCATTAATGGACAACGACCAGTAACGGACGAGTCATCAAGAGCATTAATGACCCGACCGTGGTTACGAAAACCGTTCATCAATGACATTAAAGCTCCCCAGCAGTTACAAGACCAAACATTAAAGCATATTTAAAGCCACGAAGACTATAAATATGAAGATCACAGCTTCACTTTGGGACATTGATCATCTAGCAACAAACATCCGAAGCAGAACTCGAGAAACACATACTGAAAGTTATCATCTAGCACTGAATTCCAGAATACTACAGCGCATTCAAGAATAACAGCGGTGAAGAGCTTTCTCTCGAAGAATCAGTCTCGACGCACGACATCATCCCTCGACCAACAGTTTACACTTTGTATTCACACACGACAAACACCTGTTTTTACATTCAAAACACTTGTGCTTTACATTTTGAAGCATTTCCTTCATTTGTATTGTAATCTCTGTACGATCGACAACAGTATCCAAGGACGTCGCCCCTGATTGGCGACCATAGTGCAGCGACGACACCCACTGTCGTCCGCAGGTTTTTTTTCCTCGATTGACGTTTTTCCTGCGTCATCAAATCCCTTGTTTCTTTATTTTATTTATCATCGCACGTCTCGTCGAAAGATTCTTTCTTTAGTTGTTTAAGTCCACATCGACCTTAAGTTGTCCCTTTGGTGCGATTTTTGGCATTAACAGTTTGGCGCCATCCGTGGGACATCATCTAGAGAAAATCCTCGATGAACGTGCACCTTACTAACGGATTCTTGGAGTTTCTTCTGTGCAGCTTTTATTATTTTTTAGGTAAATGGCAAATTATCAAGATCCCATGATTCAACTCCAATCGGAATTGAATGCGGCTCGAAGCCAGATTCAAGCCCTGAAAAAAGAAAAAAATGCTCCGTCAAAAGTATCGCATGTGTCGCATCATCCAAGGGACTCGGGGGCTCGGAATACCCTTCACAAACTGAAAAAATACCACGTTTGATTTTGAAAATCCTCGGTAAAAGGCGCTTATTGACTCCATGTTACGGTAACTGTGACATCTTACTCAAAACAACTATATACATATACTCTAAGTATATTTTCCTCGTATTATTTTCATCTAATATATGATCGTTGATTCAAGCATCAAAAGATCATTGGTCAAAACCAGCGACCACCCCCGATTTTTACATTGCAGGTTCGCAAGATCATATAAATACAGGTCTTACGATTTATATCGTGAGAAGCAAAGTCTCTACGACTTAAAACACATATCACAATTTATAGTCGTCTCATTTTTTCTTATGATCACCAGTCATGGCAAACACATGTTGCAACTTTTAGTCGTCTCACATTTTTTGTGATCACCAGTCACGACAGATACAGATAAAAATTCTCGGTCGCCAATAAAAGCGACTTGCATATTGGAATCGCATCGCTAGTCATGGCATATGTCTTCAATAAAGACGACTTGTATACTGAACCTCATAATCACCAGTCATGGTAAGATGCATGTCAAAACACAAAAGTCGCCAACAAGAAATCCGAAATAAATTGGTCGTGCGATATCCGAAATTGTCCGCGACAATAGATCCTAGTTCGTAAGCAACAGGACTCGACAGTTCTGTGAAGACCGCGAAATCAAGCTGACAACCTCGACACCCAGGGGCAAGCGGTCAAGCGACACTTCAACAAGAACATCAAAGCTAAAGTCTTTCAAGAAGGCGACTACGTTCCCCGTCGAGTGTTCCAAAGCACTCAAAAGCTCAATGCAGGTAAGCTTTCCACCAAATCGGAAGGTCCTTGTCATATCTCAGAAGTCATGGATAAAAAGGCCTATCGGCATTCAAGATATCCCACGTAGTGGGAATGCAACGCACCTGAAAATGTATTTCCCCTAAGCCTTTTTTCCTTCTTTCACATAATTTTTATCCATCATAGCGACTACTGACTTAAGCATCAGAGGGTCGTTGGCTAGCCAACGACCAACCTCTGACATTGTTTTACCGCAGGATCGCATGGCATTAGTTACTAAAGTCTATTATATGACTTAAGTCTCGCAGGATCGAACGATATATAAGTCTATCGTACGATCTTAACCTCGCAAGGTCGCACGACATAAGTAATCAGGTCTATGACATGATCATTCCATCACATGAACACATGATTCAAAGTTCATCGTATGATCAAATCACACGATCATAAGGTCTAGCGACCCCACAATCTAAGTTCTTCAACTTAGAAAAACTTCATGTTCTGAATGAATGTTGTAATCTCATGCGCTTATGTTTGCTTATACGATTCAGGAATATAAAAGTCTTATGACTTACGTTCTAGTCGTTGTATTACAATGGATGCCCAAGTCGCACGACTCTTTGTACTTAAAGAATTTTTTACAGTCGACATTACATCTGTCCATGACGTGTAGGAGTCGAAATAATACTCAGGGAGGTAAAACTTTTTACCGATTATCGCTAAAGCAAAACTTACACAACGTAACATAGGTCTCTAATGACCATATCGGCTGGGAACGCCAGAACATATTTATTTAACGACCATATCGGCTGGGAACGCCAGAACATATGTCTTTAACAACCGTATCGGCTCGGTACGCCAGAACATATGTCTCTAACGACCGTATCGGCTGTGAACGCCAGATCACAGGACCACGTCGACTAGGAACACCAACATGACGACATGGACCCCTGTCTCCGCGATAGGAAAACGCTCCCTGAAAGACGGGAGCAAATATTTCCTCAGATGAGGAAACAACGTCGTCCCGTCTAGGACACCAACAACGTCGTCCCGTCTAGGACACCATCGGCCGATAACCCATCCCTCTTGTCGGCAGACGATGGGGACAACATCTTAGACACTAGCTTCGTCACTGTCGCCGGAAGCGCCGAACTTGTTGGTGTCGCGTCCATCGCGCCAGAACGGCTGGATGACCGCCCTCGCCTCTTTAGGCGTGACAACTCTCGATGAAACGTCAGCCCGCAAAGACGGTTCCTTCAGGACTACCGTCCTTGTCTTCTTCAAGATTCCCGACCCAGCTGTCGGAGCATTCTTTCTCCTTTCCCGGCCTCGAAGGGCAAGCACAACTTGCGTCGCCTTCTTTGGCTGACCAAGTCAGTTTTCCTCTGATGATCTTAGCAAAAGTAACACGCCTCCGTAACAACGCATTTTACTTTAGTGCGAGATCTGAAAATTCCACTGGCTTTGAAATTCAGATCTCGGAAGGCTAACTGTTTGGGTAAAAAATCACACCCTCGACCGACTTGGGAAATCCCCTTGACACGACCCATGGACATTGATTACCCTACCCCCGACCGACAAAGATAATACCCATTATTATCATGTCCCCGACATACGTTAATAACCACGATAATTGTTATTGAAAGACATCTTGTGTCAATAGTTATTCAAGATAGTCATCTTACATCTAATGATCGCACGTCACGTGTCGCATGTTACACGTCGCACGTCATACATCGCTAGTCACACGTCACTAGTCTTATGTCGCCAGTTATGCGTCGCCAGTTACGACTCATCAGTCTTACGTCGATAGTCTCCTGTCATCGGTGTTAAATCGCTCTGGTCCTACGACAACGTCGTCCTGACATCCTGGTCCTACGACCAAATGGTCTTATATTTTGGCGATAGTCATATGTTCCATAAGACCGACATCCGAGACTTAAGACGGTCGTACGATTATACTAACCGTTAACAGTCAAGCATCTGTTTCTTTTGTTTATTAATGCAGGTATTGACCACGAACAGAAAAGGTAAGATACTCGTTATGAACCATATCTTATATTAAGATAAGGTCCCGACAAAGACCCATAAAACATCCGTCGTCCCTCCCGAAAGGTAAGTCGAGAGTTCATCGCGACACTCGACTTCGACGTCGCTAGCTCCGCACGACCGTCGCATAAAGACCATGCGACCTCAACCAAGCTAACACATAATATAACTGTTATGTTTGTTAAAGTGTCAACGTCATTAATGGACAACGACCAGTAACGGACGAGTCATCAAGAGCATTAATGACCCGACAGTGGTTACGAAAACCGTTCATCAATGACATTAAAGCTCCCCAGCGGTTACAAGACCAAACATTAAAGCATATTTAAAGCCACGAAGACTATAAATATGAAGATCACAACTTCACTTTGGGACATCGATCATCTAGCAACAAACATCCGAAGCAGAACTCGAGAAACACATATTGAAAGTTATCATCTAGCACTGAATTCCAGAATACTACAGCGCATTCAAGAATAACAGCGGTGAAGAGCTTTCTCTCGAAGAATCAGTCTCGACGCACGACATCAGCCCTCGACCAACAGTTTACACTTTGTATTCACACACGACAAACACCTGTTTTTACATTCAAAACACTTGTGCTTTACATTTCGAAGCATTTTCTTCATTTGTATTGTAATCTCTGTACGATCGACACCAGTATCCAAGGACATCGCCCCTGATTGGCGACCATAGTGCAGCGACGACACCCACTGTCGTCCGCAGGTTTTTTTCTCGATTGAGGTTTTTCCTGCGTCATCAAACCCCTTGTTTCTTTATTTTATTTATCATCGCACGTCTCGTCGAAAGATTCGTTCTTTAGTTGTTTAAGTCCACATCGACCTTAAGTTGTCCCTTTGGTGCGATTTTTGGCATTAACAGGGTATAAAGTGAAGTTGGGATCGAGACTGATAATTAGATTGATAGGTGTCGCGTACTGCATGATTGCCTGAAGTTATTTAAATCAATGTTATATTTTGTGGTGTATCAACAATTGACCAATTGACACCCAGTTCGTTGTATCATGAAATAGTCGACGTCTGAGATAACTAAGGAATGCGGTCTCATCGCTATATTTAATTATTACTATCATCCCAACGGATCTTTATACCCTGTGCTTTTTTTATAACTGATTTCTGTCATTAGTTGTTAATCGAACCTCTAAAATATTGTTTTCGAATTCGTCATCTGAAACTCGCTTTTACAAACTGGACTTTTAAAGAGAAACTTTTCCACGCTTCCTTGTGGGTTCGATATCCGGTACTTTTGTACCGTTATTACTTGTTTGAGACGATAATAGATTGAGATGTATATACTTGCGTCTTGGTTTATTTATTGAAAGATTTGGTCCGATAAACACTATGTTTTTGGCTATAATATAATATAAAAAGGGATACACCAAATCAGCCATCAATATGCAATGGTCGTAAACTACATAACTGGTGGTTCCGACGTATGTGGTCTGACGTATTCTGCGGCCAAACGTCACGCCAGCCAAGCACCTGACGATCGACCTACCCCTCATTCAACAAGACCCAAAGGTGATATCGAGTTAGAAGCCATGAAGATTTCATTCGACCAAGACGACCTCGCTGACTCGTATCAAAAGCATCATGACGGGTTGATCATTCAACTCACGATTGGTAATTGTCTGACCCAACGAGTCTTGGTCGACGAAGGCAGTTTAGCGAACATCATCTTCCTTGATACCATTAAGGCCATGGGAATCGATCGATCAGAAATTACCCGATGCTCGACAACCTTGGTCGGTTTCAATGGAGACGCGACGAGTACCTTTGGAGAGATCATCCTGCCTGTCTACGCTGGTGGGATCAATAAGTCAACAAAGTTCAACGTCATCGATTGCTCGTCGGTCTATAACATCATCTTAGGTCGACCATGGATCCATGACATGAAAGTCGTTCCCTCGACGTATCATCAGACCATGAAGTTCCCTATGCTGTGCGAAGTCCAGGAGATCAAAAGTGAGCCGAAGGTCGCTCGCGACTGCTATAAGACGACCCTAAAGCCGCAGAAGCAGGTCATCTAGCAATTACAGGTCCAGGATGCTCCTGGGACAGCCGACGACTATCGCCTGGAGGAAGTCGTCCTGGACTAGAGCAAGCCTGGCCGGAATGTCTTTATAGGTTCATCCCTCGATCCCTGCCTTAAAGAGAAACTGATATCTTTTTTGCAGGAACATGCCGACTGCTTTGCCTGGTCATATGAAGACATGGTTGGCATAGACCCCAGTGTTATTTCCCATAAGCTCAACATTGACCCGTCATTTAAGCCTGTCAAACAAAAACGACAAAAATTTGCTCCTGAAAGGAATACGGTGACAAATGACGAGGTCGACGACCTCCTCAAGACAGGGAAAATTCGAGAAGTAAAGTACCTCGACTGGCTTGCCAATGTCGTGGTCGTACAGAAGAAAAATAGAAAATAGAGGGTCTGTATCGATTTCACAGATCTCAACAAAGCTGGTCCAAAAGATCCTTTTCCATTGCCACATATCGATGCCATGGTCGACGCGACAGCAGAACATGAACTATTGACGTTCATGGATGCTTATTCTGGATACAATCAGATCCTGATGCATGTCGGGGACCAAGAAAAGACTGCATTTATGACATATCGAGGTATTTATTGTTATAAGGTTTTGCCTTTTGGACTAAAAAATGTAGGTTCTACCTACCAGCATCTGGTGAACAAGATGTTCAAAGATCATCTTGGCGACACGATGGAGGTGTATATCGACGACATGCTCGTCAAGTCGAAGCAAGCAGCCGACCACGTCGAGCATTTGAGGCAGTCGTTCGACATCCTCCGGAAGTATAGCATGAAGCTCAACCCGATGAAATGTTCTTTTGGTGTCAGTGTCGGGAAATTCCTAGGTTACATTGTCACTCGTCGAGGAATCGAGGCCAACCCCGATCAGATCAAAGCCATCATCGAGATCAAATCTCCGAGAAATTTTAAAGAAGTCCAAAGGCTCATTGTTCGGGTGGCAGCTCTGAACATGTTTATTTCTCGATCCTCAGATAGATGTCAACTGTTTTATAATGTCCTCAGGAAAAATAAAGGCTTCAACTGGACCGGCGATCATGAGCAAGCATTGCAGAAATTAAAAGAGTATATGACGTCGCCGCCTTTGCTCTCGAAGCCTCACGACCATGAGGTCTTGCAGCTATATTTGGCTGTTAGTCCTAATGCAAGTGCCGTCCTGACGTGAGAAGATGAAAAACAACAAATGCCGATCTACTATGTAAGTAAATCATTCTTGGACGCAAAAACCAGGTATTCCTCTATGGAAAAATTGCCTTTGTCGCTAGTTACAACTGCTAAAAAATTGCGTCATTATTTTGAATCGCATCCTATTACTGTCGTGACTAACTTTCCTCTTAAGTATATCTTGAGGAAACCTGAGTTGACAGGTGTTAATGCCAAAAATCGCACCAAAGGGACAACTTAAGGTCGATGTGGACTTAATCAACTAAAGAAAGGATCTTTCGACGAGACGTGCGACGAGGGAAAAAATAAACGGGACAAGGGATTTGATGACACAGGAAAAACCTCAAACGAGGAAAAAACCCGCGGACGACAGTGGGTGTCATCGCTGCACTATGGTCGCCAATCAGGGGCGACGTCCTTGGTACTGGCGTCGGTCGTACGATGATTACAAAACAAATGAAGGAAATACTTCGAAATGTAAAGTACAAGTGTTTAAATGTAAAAACAGGTGTTTGTCGTGTGTGAATACAAAGTGTGAACTTCTGGTCGAGGGTTGTTGGCGTGCGTCGAGAGCGATACTTGAGCATTCCTTCGAGTGTTCTTGAGTTCGCTGTAAGGTTCTGGCTTTCGATACTTGATCTCCATAGTTTGAATGTTCTTTGCTACGAGTTTGGATGATTTTCTCTGCTGTTTGGTGATGTTCACTGATGTATATTGGATGTTAACTGATGTCCCTTTAAAAGAGGCTTTAGTTTGTCTTTTATAGTCTTCGCGTCATTAATTAGCTCCATTAATGATTTGATCAACGGCTACAACGGCTGGAAACGGTCGCCGGAGTGATTATCCATAATGCTCTTCATCCGTTACGGCTGCTTGCTGTTAATGGCTTTGACTCCTGCATTAAATACTTAACAAACGTAACAGTCAAGGTTAACGTTAGCTTTGGTCGAAGGTGCAATGATCTTACGCGACGGTCGTGCGGGACGGGCGATGCTATGGTCGTGCGTCATGGTAGACGTACGACTTACCTTTTACGGGAGACGACGGATGTTTTCTGGGTTCTTGTCGAGACCTTATCTTAATACAAGATTTGGATTATGACGTGCGTCTTACCTGCTCCGGTCGTGGTCGTACGACGTGATTTTTTGCCCAAACAACAGGTCGTTTGGCAAAATGGAGCATATATCTCAGCAGTTACGACATCGATTTCAAGCCTAGGACCGCGATCAAATCGCAAGCTTTGGCAGATTTCAGCCCTAAGCTGGAAAAAGAAGCAGAGCTTGAGGAGTCTACTGTGGCGACTCACGACGACGTGCCCTGGACTCTGCATGTCGATGAGTCATCCAACACTAGGGGTTCCGGACTAGGCGTCGTCTTAAAGTCGCCACAGGGGGGCAAGATGGTGTATTCCGTTCGATGCGACTTCAAAACCACCAACAATGAAGCCGAGTACGAAGCCCTGATCGTGGGAATGAATATGGCCCACGACTCGGGTGTAACCGCGCTACTTGTCAAAAGCGATTCTCTCCTGGTCGTGAACCAAATGAATGGAGAATTTGCCGCCAAAGATTCAAAGATGACAGCGTACCTAAAGGTAGCAAAAGAAAAATCAGAAAAAGTTTAAATCATTTTCTATTGAACAGATTCCAAGGGACCAGAATACTCAAGCCGACGCTTTAGCAAACCTTGGGTCTGCTCTTGTCGAACCAATATTCGACAACATTCCCATGATCCACCTGGCGACGTCGTCCATCGAAAATGACGATGTCGTCCAGATCGAAGACCAACAAGATGATTGGTCGTGCGACATCCAAAATTTCTTTATGCACGACTAACTTCCAGAAGACAAGATGGAAGCTCGGAAGATTAGGTTCAAGGCATCCAGGTATGTCGTGATCGAAGATAGACTCTATCGACGATCATCGATAGGCTTAAATTAGAGATGCATCATCAGCAAAAGTCAAGTTCAGAAGATCCTTCAAGAAATGCACGATGGGGAGTGTGGCAATCACTTAGGAGGTCGCAGTCTGGCTAATCGTATCTCTCGACAAGGCTACTTTTGGCCAACACTGCGACAACACGCCGTCAGGTTTGTCCAGAATTGTGATCCCTGTCAACGACATTCAGGTACGTCCCATAAACCCTCTGAACCTTTACATTCGACGCTGATCCCATGGCCCTTCTTGAGATGGGGGATGGACATTGCCGGCAAGTTACCTCCTGCCCCCGGGAAAAAGGTATTTCTTCTCGTACTTACAGATTATTTTTCTAAGGCATTGTTTGGCAAAAAAAAGCTAGCTTATAAGCTAGCTTTTTTCTGGGGTACATGTTTGGATGACCATAAGCTAGCTTATAAGCTAACTTTTTGAAACGCTATTTGGAGTAGCGTTTCAATAGCTTTTTGTGAATATTTCAATATTACCCCTTATTATTATTTACTAACTATTATTATTATTAAATATTAATTTTTTTGAAGATGCCCCTTTTGGTCATTTTACATGTTTATAAGCTACTTTTGCCAAACGTGACTTCTTAATCAGCTAGCTTATCAGCTACCAGCTAGCTTATCAGCTACTAGCTAGCTTATGAGTCAACAACTAGCTTATCAGCTAGTTTTCCAAACAAAGCCTAAGTGGGTAGAAGCAGCTGCCTTCTCCCAAGTTCGAGATAAAGAAGTCGTCTCTTTTATCCAGACTAACATCATATGCAGGTTTGGGATCCCGTCTGAAATTGTCTGCGACAATGGATCCCAGTTCATAAGCAACAGAACTCGACAGTTCTATGAAGACCGCAATATTAAGCTGACGACCTCGACACCCAGGTATCCCCAGGAAAATGGACTTGCTGAGTCAAGTAATAAAACTATTATTGCTTCGATCAAGAAAAGGTTAAAAGCTGCTAAAGGAAGGTGGGTCGAAGAACTCCCTTTAGTCCTGTGGGCGAATCGCACGACACCCAGCACGTCCACAAGACAAACCCCTTTCTCTTTGGTCTATGGTTGTGAAGCAGTTTTGTCGGTCGAGGTCCGACTCCCGACCTCGAGGCATACTTTCGTCGACCATAACTTGGTTAATTTAAGTTATGACCTCGACGCCCTTGAAGAACTTAGAGAATCAGCATTGATCAGGATGGCGTCGCAAAAGCAAGCGGTCGAGCGACATTTCAACAAGAACATCAAGGCTAAAGTCTTCCAGGAGGGCGACTATGTCCTCCGACGAGTGTTCCAGAACACTCAAGAGCTCAATGCTGGTAAACATTCCACCAAGTGGGACGGTCCATATCGAATCTCAGAAGTCGTGTCCAAACCCTCAACAACCAAGACGTCCCACGCAGCTGGAATGCAATACATTTGAAAAGGTATTTCTTCTAAGTCCTTTTCCCTCTTTCATACAATTTTTCATCACGACGATTACTGACTTAACCATCGAAGGGTCGTTGGTTAGCCAACGACCAACCTCTGACCTTGTCTTATCGCAGGATCGCACGACATAAGTTACTAAGTCTATTACAAGACTTCAGTACATTTTTGTAGGATCGCACGACATAAGCAATCAGGTCTATCGTATGACTTGATTGCACCATTGCAAGAACGCACGACCCATATCTGTCGCACGACCTAAATTTCCCTAACTTAGAATATTTATCATGTTTTGGGTGAATGCTCTAATCGCACGCACCTATGTTTACTTTGCGTAATTTAAAGGTCCAAAGATCTTGTAACTTATGTTCTAATCAGTGTATTACGATGGGTGCCTATGTCGCAAGTCTTTATGTTCATTTTTATACAACGTGTGTTTACTTGGTGAATTTCACGATTGATATTGTACCTACTTACAAAGTGAATAAGACAAAAGTAATGCACGATTTCAAAGGAAAGATAAATTTCATTTATCAACAGTCGATTACATCCAAATGATTCGACCACCAACGGTCGATCGTTAAAAGACAAAAATTAAAATTTTCTAAGATTGGGGAGGATCATCGGCCGCATCCTTTCCAGAGGCTTCACCCTTGGAGCCTTCATCCATCTCCTCCTCCTCGACCTCCTTCTCGTCGTCCGAGTCGAGGTCTCTTTTAGAGCCAACACTCGACAGGTAGAAGGCGAGCTCTTCCGACGTAGAGGCGAGAGGATTCTTGTCCGACAGGTGTTGTCGCATGATCGCCGCCCGGGCGGTCAGTCGAGCCAAGGAAAAGACGGACGATAGCTCGTCCTTGAGATCCTTCACCTCTCCCTCCAACACCGACACCTTAGACTTGGAATCCTCGGCTTCTTTTTCACTTGCAGCCAAGGACTCGTCCAGCTCAGCCCTCGAGTCGACAATTAGGTCTAGGGACTGCTTCAGACAACGGTTCGCCTCGTCCCTCTCACGCTCGACGACCTCAAGGTCACTCGGGACGTCGTCGAGCCGTATAGATATGGCCTCGACGCGTGCCAACGCGACCTTCTCCCTCTCCAGTGCAGCCTTCTCTCTTTCAAGAACTGTGGGCACTAAACCCCTTGACCTCTCCATTTCGGAGTATAGTGCAAGGGAGTACTGGAACGCCTGAAAATTACACAAAAGGCACAGGTTAGTAAACACTCGACAAAGTTACAAAAGTCAAAAAAAGACAAGTTTTGAAAGAAAAACTTACCATGAACGCGAGTCCCGCGACGTGGGATCCCGTCTCCTCGACCGGGACTCCCTGAATGCGCTCCTTGAAAGAAGGGAGATGATATTTCCCCAGATGGGGGAAAAGCTTCGTCCCGTCCAGGACATTATCAGCCATGAAGTTCGACGGCAACGTAAAGTTGACCGTCATGACTCCAGCCCCTCCCGTCGAGACACCCTTGCCATTGTCAGCTGACGAAGGGGTCGACGTGGCAGATGGGGTTGCCTCCGTTTTCGCCGGAGGCGCAGAACTAACATGTACTGCGTCAATCGCATCCGAAGATGTCCTCGTCTTCTTCGGGGACGCGATTGACACCTTCACCTTCTCAGGCGTGACGACTCTCGACGAGCCGCCCGCCTTTGAAGACGGTTCCTTCGGGACTGTCATCTTAGTCCGCTTCAAAACACCCGACCCAGTGGTTGTTTGGGAAAAAAATCACGTTGCTCGACCGCGACCAGAACAGGTAAGACGTATGATTAAGGACTATATCTTGTATTAAGATAAGGTCTCGACAAAGACCTAGAACACCATCGTCGTCCCTCATAAAAGGTAAGTCGAGAGTTCCTTACGACGCTCGACCATGGCGTCGCCCGATCCGCACGACTATTATATAAGGACGTGCGACCTCGACCAAAGCTAACGTTAACCATAACCGTTTGTTAAGTGTTTAATGCAAGAGTAAAAGTCATTAAGGAGCAATGACTATAACCGACGCAATCATTAAACAGCCGGCGACCGTAACGGACGAAGATCATTACTCCGGCGATCGTTTCCAACCGTTAAGGCCATTAAGGGAGCATTCATGGATGAAGCTAGAGACGCGAAGACTATAAATATCAAGCTCAATCAACATTTCCAGACGTCGAATATTCGGCGATTAACAACCGAAGCAATATTCAAGAACACTTGAAGTGAAGAACCATTATTCTAAGTATCTCTCTCGACGCACGACAACAACCCTCGACCAGCAGTTCACACTTTGTTTCGTACACGACAAACACCTATTTTTACATTCAAACACTTGTACTTTACATTTCGAAGCATTTCCTTCATTTGTATTGTAATCTCTATACGATCGACACCAGTATCTAAGGACATTGCCCCTGATTGGCGACCATAGTGCAGCGACGACACCCACTGTCGTCCGCAGGTTTTTTCCTCGATTGAGGTTTTTCCTACGTCATCAAATCCGTTGTTTCTTTATTTTATTTATCGTCGCACGTCTCGTCGAAAGATTCTTTCTTTAGTTGTTTAAGTCCACATCGACCTTAAGTTGTCCCTTTGGTGCAATTTTTGGCATTAACAGTGGTCGAGGTCCCCTTCCTTTTCTCTCTGCCCCTGCGGGCCAGTTCAGCTTGGGCCGCCCTCTTGGCAGCCGCAGATGATATCTTCGCTTGAGATTCCCCAGAAAAACAAGAAGGAAAAGTATTATGAGATGGAAATATAGGAAAGACTAGGTCGAGCAGAAAGGTCGAGGTACACTTACCAGTCATCTCCTCTTCTTCTTCTCTTGACTCCACTTTCTCCTCTTCCTCTGACTCCTCCTCTTCCTCATCCTCTCGTCTCTCCTCTCGATTCTCTCTTAAATAGACCACGTCTTCGTCCTCGTCTACCAAATGTCATGTGACAAACGACCGCTCGTCGACACCAAAGTTCAGGAACGTATCAATCTTTGCCTGAGAGTTTATGTAGGGCTTCACGTCCTCGAACTTTATGTATGTCAAATAGATAGAAAGAAACAAGTAAGTAAAAACAAAAGACAATATAATGCAATATAAGACGAACGACGAAACTAAAGAATCTCACCCGCCATGTTCCAGCCGGCCCTGAACCAGTCGCTCTCAGGGTCGAGCGTCGATACACGCACGAACGCGTACCTGGCTTTGCACTTTCAGTCATTGACCTCAGTTTTCAGGACCAAGGTACGGTCGCCCTTAAATCTCGAGAAGAGTCTGTAACGACGATACCCGTCTATTTTGACCTGGTACGCCGTTAGCAGGTCGCGTACGTTCATGGGTGACATCCAGTCCTTGGTAAGTCGCTCGACGACTTGGATAACACGCCAGAATTGGGGCATTAACTGCCCCGGCGAAAGGTCAAATTCGCACATGAAAGCCTTGGCCAGAGGCGAATAGGGCCATTCGAAACCTATCTTAAACGGGTATTCGTATATCATGAAATGCCCATCGGGACACATCTCGGGTCGGACCTGATCCGCTCTACTCAACAAAATCGCCACAAGGATTTTTGCTAATTTCCTAAGGGAATCAATGTCGTCCTGATCTCTAATGGAGCTCGCTGGTTCTGTCAACATTGCTAATGTAACACCCTCAAATTTGGAACGAGCAACTAACTTTAATTTCAATAAAATAATCAAAAGGAGATAAAATCACCTCTACAATTCATTCCTGAAAATACCTCAGAATTTAGACATTTCGATTCTACAACTAAAACTTAATACGGACGTTCATTAATACAACACAAGTTGCTAGTCCCAATTAAATGCGGAAGATTCACTTAATTAAAAACCATCTCTCGTGCATTCTACTAGCACTCGCCACTTCGCAGTGTAGCTAAAGCTATTCCCATCCTGAGCCTGTTGCACATACCGACAAATAAAAAGGGTTAGGCTAACGCCTAGTGAGTTCAAGCATTTTGTCATGACTATATAAATTCATAAATCAAGAGGAGTGTAGTTTTTAGTCATGACTTCAAAAGAGTTAGTTCAAATACAAATCACCCATTTTTCCAACTCACACAATTCCCAAGTTAAAATATTTATTATAACATGATTTCTCAAATTAGACTTATTCACAAAGTCAACGAAAAGGTGAAATAGCATTTGACACTCAAAACGATTATACTTATAATTATTTGCCATTATCCCAAAACATCCCAAAACATGGATGAAACATAATCCACAACTCATATAACGTGGAAATACAAATCTCATAAATATGATACGTTACCGAAAACATGGATAAACACAATTACCCAAAACATCACACACAGATGGGATATAAACCACAACTTACATACCATGGAAAAACAATCCATATAAATATAACACGTCACCGAAAACATGAGTAGCAACAAATACCCAAAACAACACCTTTTGGTGACGGGGGAGACCCGTATACATCGCACGTGACGGAACACTAAAGTGGGTCGCTTACTATGCAATAAAAAACACCCACGTGGATTACTCTCATAAACTGAGCTCAATCACTCCAGATCTATTGCCCGCGAGACTAGGGAGTTCCTAACTTCAACCACTCCAGGTCTATACATTGGGTCACTCCAAATCCACAATAGCACATTAGGGATTACACTTTACTACCCATGAGACGACGCCCGACCATATAGGTCCACGCCTTACTTATCATGGAACCCGATGCCTATCCCGTGCTAAGCACATATATGGAATTACACCTTACTGCCCATGAGACGACGCCCGACCATCTAGGTCAACGCCTTACTTATCATGGAACCCGATGCCTATCCCGTGCTACAAAAGAAACTAACGTCTCGTAAACTGATCTCAATCATCCCGATCTCTTGCCCGCGAGACATGGAAAACTCAACAACCTATGGATCCATAGCTAACAAGGTCTAAATAATATACGACCTCAAATGAATAAACAAATGCATTCAAATCATGCAATTCCCCAATAACATAAATCATTTTCAAAACTCAACCTTGAGTTATCAAAACTGGACAAATGTCCCCAAGACTTGATAAAATTCAATACCGAGCCACAAGCTCAACTAACTCAAAAGATAGTTTATAAAAGTCATAAAATGTCATCAATTATAACAACACACACCGTTTGCCGGTAAATACCTCAATTCCATGACAACCCGAAATAAAACCTTGGATTGGGATAACCATCCTTTCCAAAAAGGACTCAACCTTTACATTTTCAAAACATCACATGAAGTACTATATGCATATTTCCAAATATCCACAAAATGCATTTTCATTACAAATAGACTCCATTTTTCACATAAATCAATAACTCATTTTCATATAGGATTTATCTATCACATTTTTCCAACATATCCAAAAGTAGTGTTTTACAATGTTTACCACAATTTATACCTCAAAAGGTAAATTCCACCAAATAACTCAATATTGATAATTTGTAGGTAAAACACACAATTACTTGGAAAAATAACATTTTGGCATGTACAAAGTTTTCGCAAAGTAACTTGAACTCACCTCTCTAGATTAAGCTAAATCTAGATTTTCCCATACGTATGCTCCTTTGAAGAAGTCTGTATCTTCCAGTCCAAATCTTCCAAAACCTAAATCCATAAGTTTCCAACCATAAATACTTATCCCCAAACACTTAGAATCATTTCCCACAACATATTACACCCAAAATCACCAATAGATCAAAACCCTAATTTCCAAAATGAAGAGAAGAGAAGATTACCTCAACCATCAAGTGAATCCACCAACCAAACACTTCTAGTGTTACCAAAGTGAGCCTCATTTTTCACTTCATCCAAAGAAAGGAACGGTTTAGTTGAGGGTTGGGTAAAACCCTAGAAATTGTAGAAATCTCACCAAAACGAAAGTGAGAGGAAAGGTTCTAACCTCCATCTATAATTCCTTGTTAAGAACTGTGAGGGAAGCTTTGGTTTACAAGATTTATGGCTTCAAGAGCTCCAAAAACGATTTAGAGGGTTAGGGTTCGGTTTTGGGAGAGTTTAGAGAGAGAGAGAGAGAGAGAGAGAGATGGAATAGAAATGAAAGAAGGCTGAAAGGCGTGGGTTTTAATCCCTCAGGACCCGCTCGCGATTGTGACACGGCGATAGTGACCTTGTCACTTTCTCGGACACTATCGCCCATATTGTACCGAGGGTTATCTTCCCCCCTCGCGATTGTGACACGGCGATAGTGACCCGGTCACTATCGCAGGGCACTATCGCCCCATAGGTACCGAGCTCGACTTTTTGTCCCGAATAAACCCGATTTGCTGAGCTTCTTTCGTACACTTCTCTCCAACGTTAAACCTTCACCCTAATAAAATTCTGGGTGTTACAATCCTCCCAACCTTAAAAGAGATTTCGTCCTCGAAATCTAATTCTCGCACATCCAACGGTTACTTACCTCAAACCTGTTCAATTCCCTCAGTTACCAACTGAGATTCAAAATTCCCTTCTTGACCGAACTGTCCGGAAAGTCTACACAACGTTACCGACACCTAGTGTCCCCTTAGGCTTATCTCGCTTACACTTGAGTAATGTTTGGCTTACTAAAGCAGCTTATTACCACAAGACTTCAGTTATCTCCCAACCTTAAATGTTCCATACTTTCCCAATCATACCACATTCACATGTTCTTAAATTTTCTTTCCTAACCAACTCAACGTTTAATCACCATCAATATCAACCAAAACTTCAGAATCCCAAAATAATCCCGCTACTGAACTAGCATTCATCCTCAGCGGATTCCATCGATTCCACACCAACGATCATCATTGACTCGTCAATTACACAATCCCAAAGACGTGTCTAATTATCAATCATACAATCGGCATAATCTCTTACCCCACAAGGGAAGTCATTCACTAAATTCTCTTATCACAATTGAGCATCTTAAGATTTCTACACCCATTACCATCATTTCTTTAAAATCGGACTACAATCCCCCGATTACACTAAAGGTGTCTGGCCTCAAACCCAAAGTTGGCACCTAGTCATACCACCAAATCGAATCACCACAGACTCTACATACGAGCTTCACTCGTCGAGTATTCTCATCAAAATCAAAATTATCAATACGGTGTCTAAAGGGTTCTACACACGAAAGTTGATCAAAACCCCAAGATAAGATTCCCAACAAGAAAGGTTACCACCAACCTCAATCTAAATGACTGCGAGTCAATTCCCCAAGTTACAAAATGCATCATTCCGCAACCGATACCATTCGGCCTATAGTACTATTACGCGTGGAATAACCAACCTTCCACCGTCAAAGTGCTACACACACTTACCCTTAACTGGGTTATTTAACCTTCCAAGTTCCTATGAGTTCAAGACTTCTCAAACGAAATATTTAACAAATATGCCAATCGAAACGTTTATAGAAACTTTCAACATAAAGGTTTTCATATCAATTTAATTGCACGCACAAAATCTACTACTATCAATTCGGTAGTTGTGCAAAATAAGCATATTCCACATATGAAAATCATATCGAAAACCATTTCATCAAAATTTGTATCGTTAACAATGCGCAAAAGCACAATAAACAACTTCTCTGAAAGAAACCGATACGGTTCTAGCATGGATTGATCTATGTTATGTACGTAAGGTAGTTTTCCCACCTTAAATAGTGTGCAACCAAAAGGTCTATACTTTCCTCAAAGATTTGAATGTCATTTGATTCCAAAATCTCCTTTTTAAATCATGAAATAGTATGGGATAAAATGTACCAACAAAGTTCGCACACATTAGTTTATTCCCAAAACGGTTAAACAATCCCATCAATGTACTTTGGTTAAACCATAAAACGATTTGTACCAGTTCTAGGTTTAAAGACAAAATCGATACGTTTTCATCATTCAAATATATTGACTAAAATGTCAATAAGAAATCTCAAATGGAAGCATGCACGCAAACTTGTAACACTCCCTTATAAATTTTCTTTGAACGAAGCCACGTGTATCAAATCATTCGTAATACTTTCAAAAATGAAATTCTTTAAATCAATGTTCAAAATCTTCTCACTTAGTCATACAATGACATAAGAGTAAAACACTTTTGACCATGTCCACGCATTAATGCGTTTTCCCCCAAAACTTAGTAAAATAAGTGTTTGTAATCGAGTGACACCAAAAGAGTTTAAATCGACTTCGAACGTTGACTCATACAAACGGTGCGTATTAACGTTCCAAAATTTTAAGCAATCCCACGCACCCTAGGTTAGGATAAATAATAATTTTTTTTTTCCAAAATCTCCATCACGGAGCATTTACCAAAATTTCGCACTCGCAATACAAAATGTTAAAATGACAATATTTCAAACTTACTCGTTAGGATACTCAAAATATCCATTTCCTCCAAAATCAAAAGGTTTAAAATCTTCCAAAATATTCTTTATGCCCAAAAATTGACTAAGGTCAACTACTCACACATTCGTGTTTTCAAAATGTTTCGTAGTGTAAACCATGCATTATCCACACGGCATTAAAACATATCTTGAACCAACGACCCTTACTTAGGTAGTGAATTTATAAAACATTTTCATTCATGATACATTTATCAAAGCGTCCGAGGGTTAGTGACTACCAAATTATGCACACTCTTAGATCAATACCATGCGTTTGCAAGAAAGGACAATAAAACGGTCAACTAGTCGGAAGCACATAAAGCAAATCGTTAAGAAGTACAATCTGCATATTCTTTCATGCACTACTAATGCCACATATAAATCAATTGGTACAATTAGATAAATTGCAACAAACGTGCTAATACAAACCCTTAAAAGAGAAACTACGCGACATCAAAATTCCCAAAACGTTCCATTTGATTGCCTTACGACTCAATTAACACTTCTTAACAAAACCCGACTGA
Source organism: Saussurea involucrata (assembly GCA_033807775.1). NCBI lineage: Eukaryota > Viridiplantae > Streptophyta > Magnoliopsida > Asterales > Asteraceae > Saussurea > Saussurea involucrata. The sequence goes on from CM066316.1 coordinate 27,591,734, forward strand.
GTCAAAATACCCAATAAAATCCAAAATCAATACACGCAACAACTAAGGTATGCACCTTATAAACTTTGCACTCACACGACCCAACACGTCGTAAAAATGAACTTTTATAAAATTCCATGGGCTTAATTGCCTCAACTCAACCAAATGGTGCCCAGCCTTTCGCTTCCAACAATCAAATTGCATAACGTAAAACCATGGCCAAAATGCCAAAACTCCCAAAATTCCCCTTTGTTGTAACATGATCTAAACAACACTTTCGATAAAACTTCCATTAAATACATTTTCCAATAAAACTCAACTTAAACATAATGGAAGATAACTTTCCGTCCAAACCTTAACATATGTGGAGGAGGTCCAATGTTAAGGTCATAAGTCGTAGTTATTGGCCCAATATCTTAAACATCATGAAAATATGGATATCACGGTATCCGAAAGTAACGTTGGACAGTACTAGAATAAAGCTAGTCCCGACGAAGTTTGCAACTCCCGCAATAAAATTATTTCATGCAGGTTCAAAACCCATGATTTAAAATCTTGTGCACGTGCTAAACATTTCCCAAAGTTTGTACCACAATCCATATAGGGATTTGAAACACAAGAAAAAATTGGTGCAAATTTATTTTCGAAAATAAAATTTGTGCATAACCTAGTCGGCACTCATCATCTCAACCCATACTCCTCCAAATCACCCCGGTCACACTACCGTCAACCGGATGTTCAAACCTCTTAAGGTATAGTTGGGATTTACATCGGGTATCCTTACAATTCTTCATCAAATCAAAATCGTTTCATAAATTCTATGGTTCTAATCCAACCATCAAATTTCGACCCGAAACAGTCCACTTAAAGCAATTATCATGCTTATTGTCACCCCCAAGTGACTAATACTAAAATCGTCAATCTTTTCCAACAACTATTTGCTTAGGAACTTCTTTACTACCCCAACGGTCTTCACGTTAGAGTAATTCAAGTATGCACATGTAACCAGTAGGTTCACCATAACACTGGCCAGGTGTAATTATGAACGTATCGTACATGCTTATCCTTGCTACGCTCAACGTGATTCTCGTTCCTAGTGACTCCATCAACCTCAAAACATCCTATCTTAATGTGCCTAATAGTGCAATTTCACTTTCCCTCGTTTGAAAGATCGCTAGTTTGAGTCTAGGTATTCAAAATCAACACCTAATTCTCTCAAACCTGGCTTTGATACCAACTTGTAACACCCTCAAATTTGGAACGAGCAACTAACTTTAATTTCAATAAAATAATAAAAAGAAGATAAAATCACCTTTAGAATTCATTCCTGAAAATACCTCAGAATTTTGACATTTCGATTCTACAACTAAAACTTAATACGGGCGTTACTTAATACAACACAAGTTGCTAGTCCCAATTAAATGCGGAAGATTCACTTAATCAAAAACCATCTCTCGTGCATTCTACTAGCACTCGCCACTTCGCAGTGTAGCTAAAGCTATTCCCAACCCGAGCCTGTTGGACATGCCGACAAATAAAAAGGGTTAGGCTAACGCCTAGTGAGTTCAAACATTTTGTTATGACTATATAAATTCATAAATCAAGAGGAGTGTAGTTTTTAGTCATGACTTCAAAAGAGTTTACTTCAAATACAAATCACCCATTTTTCCAACTCACACAATTCCCATGTTAAAATCTTTATTATAACATGATTTCTCAAATTAGACTTATTCACAAAGTCAACGAAAAGGTGAAATAGCATTTGACACTCAAAACGATTAAACTTATAATTATTTGCCATTATCCCAAAACATCCCAAAACATGGATGAAACATAATCCACAACTCATATAACGTGGAAATGCAAATCTCATAAATATGATACGTTACCAAAAACATGGATAAACACAATTACCCAAAACATCACACATGGATGAGATATAAACCACAACTTACATACCATGGAAAAACAATCCATATAAATATAACACGTCACCGAAAACACGAGTAACAACAAATACCCAAAACAACACCTTTCGGTAACGGGGGAGACCCGTATACATCGCACGTGACGGAACACTAAAGTGGGTCACTTACTATGCAATAAAAACACCCACGTGGATTACTCTCGTAAACTGAGCTCAATCACTCCAGATCTATTGCCCGTGAGACTAGGGAGTTCCTAACTTCAACCACTCCAGGTCTATACATTAGGTCACTCCAAATCCACAACAACACATTAGGGATTACACCTTACTGCCCATGAGACGACGCCCGACCATATAGGTCCACGCCTTACTTATCATGGAACCCGATGCCAATCCCGTGCTAAGCACATATATGAAATTACACCTTACTGCCTATGAGACGACGCCCGGCCATCTAGGTCCACGCCTTACTTATCATGGAACCCGATGCCTATCTCGTGCTACAAAAGAAACTAACGTCTCGTAAACTGGGCTCAATTATCTCGATCTCTTGCCCGCGAGACTTGGAAAACTCAACAGCCTATGGATCCATAGATAACAAGGTCTAAATAATATACGACCTCAAATGAATAAACAAATGCATTCAAATCATGCAATTCCCCAATAACATAAATCATTATCAAAACTCAACCTTGAGTTATCAAAACTGGACAAATGTCCCCAAGACTTGATAAAATTCAATACCGAGCCACAAGCTCAACTAACTCAAAAGATAGTTTATAAAAGTCATAAAATGTCATCAATTATAACAACACACACCGTTTACCGGTAAATACCTCAATTCCATGACAACCCGAAATAAAACCTTGGATCGAGATAACCCTTCTTTCCAAAAAGGACTCAACCTTTACATTTTCAAAACATCACATGAAGTACTATATGCATATTTCCAAATATCTACAAAATGTATTTTCATAACAAATAGACTCCATTTTTCACATAAATCAATAACTCATTTTCATATAGGATTTATCTATCACATTTTTCCAACATATCCAAAAGTAGTGTTTTACAATGTTTACCACAATTTATACCTCAAAAGGTAAATTCCACCAAATAACTCAATATTGATAATTTGTAGGTAAAACACACAATTACTTGGAAAAATAACATTTTGGCATGTACAAAGTTTTCGCAAAGTAACTTGAACTCACCTCGCTAGATTAAGCTAAATCTAGATTTTCCCATACGTATGCTCCTTTGAAGAAGTCCGTATCTTCCGGTCCAAATCTTCCAAAACCTAAATCCATAAGTTTCCAACCGTAAATATTTATCCCCAAACACTTAGAATCATTTCCCCCAACATATTACACCCAAAATCACCAATAGATCAAAACCCTAATTTCCAAAATGAAGAGAAGAGAAGATTACCTCAACCATCAAGTGAATCCACCAACCAAACACTTCTAGTGTTACCAAAGTGAGCCTCATTTTTCACTTCATCCAAAGAAAGGAACGAATTAGTTGAGGGTTGGGTAAAACCCTAGAAATTGTAAAAATCTCAACAAAACGAAAGTGAGAGGAAAGGTTCTAACCTCCATCCATAATTCCTTGTTAAGAACTGAGAGGGAAGCTTTGGTTTACAAGATTTATGGCTTCAAGAGCTCCAAAAACGATTTAGAGGGTTAGGGTTCGGTTTTGGGAGAGTTTAGAGAGAGAGATGGAATAGAAATGAAAGGAGGCTGAAAGGCGTGGGTTTAAAACCCTCAGGACGGCGATAGTGACCTTGTCACTATCGTGGGCACTATCGCCCATATTGTACTAAGGGTTATCTTCCCCCCTCACGATTGTGACACGGCGATAGTGACCCTGTCACTATCGCAGGGCACTATCGCCCCATAGGTACCAAGCTCGACTTTTTTCCCGAATAAACCCGATTTGCTGAGCTTCTTTCGTACACTTCTCCCCAACGTTAAACCTTCACCTTAATAAAATTATGGGTGTTACAGCTAAACCAGTTAGCCAAATTTTAATATCACTCAGAGCAAACAGATCCCAGTTTCTCCTAGGTTTTCTAGCAATCGATTTGCGATGCATAAAAGGAAGAAAGAGATCGTACCTTATATAGACGCTCTAAACCTCGAAAACTCTAATCGATTCAAAGATTCTTGCAGGTTTGGAAGGGATTAGGTGAAAGAACGCACAAATCAAAGAAGGAAATAACTCTAAGGGTTTTGTAAAATGAGAAAGATCCGCAAAAGGTCTCTATTTATATAGTCGATCGTGTCAGAGCGAGTTGTTTGATGATCGACACGTGTCGACGCCTCTTCGAATGCCTACACGGATCGTCGACACCTGGCTTTATGCAGCTGTCAAGCATAGAACGTGCGTCAGCATGACGTCACGATCTTATCACCTTCTCAACTTCCATAATTCAAATTAAACCGATTCAGTTCCAAGGCAATTGAATCGACCCTTTCGACACGTGTCACACCCCTGGAAATTCCTTTATACGAAGATTTTAAAAAGATTTTTTTCTGGCAAAAATTTAAAAATTCAAAATTTGAAATTGCCTTTTCATTTTAAAATTTTGGGGGCAATTTGTTTGGGTAAAAAATCACCAGTCTCGACCACGACCAGATAAAGGACCTCGACCGTCGTAACATATCTAAAACTTAGTAAAATAAGTGTTTGTAATCGAGTAACACCAAAAGAGTTTAAATCGACTTCGAACGTTGACTCATACAAACGGTGCGTATTAACGTTCCAAAATTTTAAGCAATCCCACGCACCCTAGGTTAGGATAAATAATAATTTTTTTTCCAAAATCTCCATCACGGAGCATTTACCAAAATTTCGCACTCGCAATACAAAATGTTAAAATGACAATATTTCAAACTTACTCGTTAGGATACTCAAAATATCCATTTCCTCCAAAATCAAAAGGTTTAAAATCTTCCAAAATATTCTTTATGCCCAAAAATTGACTAAGGTCAACTACTCACACATTCGTGTTTTCAAAATGTTTCGTAGTGTAAACCATGCATTATCCACACGGCATTAAAACATATCTTGGCCCAACGACCCTTACCTAGGTAGTGAATTTATAAAACATTTTCATTCATGATACATTTATCAAAGCGTCCGAGGGTTAGTGACTACCAAGTTATGCACACCCTTAGATCAATACCATGCGTTTGCAAGAAAGGACAATAAAACGGTCAACTAGTCGGAAGCACATAAAGCAAATCGTTAAGAAGTACAATCTGCATATTCTTTCATGCATTACTAATGCCACGTATAAATCAATTGGTACAATTAGATAAATTGCAACAAACGTGCTAATACAAACCCTTAAAAGAGAAACTACGCGACATCAAAATTCCCAAAACGTTCCATTTGATTGCCTTACGACTCAATTAACACTTCTTAACAAAACCCGACTGAGTCAAAATACCCAATAAAATCCAAAATCAATACACGCAACAACTAAGGTATGCACCTTATAAACTTTGCACTCACACGACCCAACACGTCGTAAAAACGAACTTTTATAAAATTCCATGGGCTTAATTGCCTCAACTCAACCAAATGGTGCCCAGCCTTTCGCTTCCAACAATCAAATTGCATAACGTAAAACCATGGCCAAAATGCCAAAACTCCCAAAATTCCCCTTTGTTGTAACATGATCTAAACAACACTTTCGATAAAACTTCCATTAAATACATTTTCCAATAAAACTCAACTTAAACATAATGGAAGATAACTTTCCGTCCAAACCTTAACATATGTGGAGGAGGAATGTTAAGGTCATAAGTCGTAGTTATTGGCCCAATATCTTAAACATCATGAAAATATGGATATCACGGTATCCGAAAGTAACGTTGGACAGTAATAGAATAAAGCTAGTCCCGACGAAGTTTGCAACTCCCGCAATAAAATTATTTCATGCAGGTTCAAAACCCATGATTTAAAATCTTGTGCACGTGCTAAACATTTCCCAAAGTTTGTACCACAATCCATATAAGGATTTGAAACACAAGAAATAATTGGTGCAAATTTATTTTCGAAAATAAAATTTGTGCATAACCTAGTCGGCACTCAACATCTCAACCCATACTCCTCTAAATCACCCCGGTCACACTACCGTCAACCGGATGTTCAAACCCCTTAAGGTATAGTTGGGATTTACATCGGGTATCCTTACAATTCTTCATCAAATCAAAATCATTTCAATAATTCTATGGTTCTAATCCAACCATCAAATTTCGACCCGAAACAGTCCACTTAAAGCAATTATCATGCTTATTGTCACCCCCAAGTGACTAATACTAAAATCGTCAATCTTTTCCAACAACTATTTGCTTAGGAACTTCTTTACTACCCCAACGGTCTTCACGTTAGAGTAATTCAAGTATGCACATGTAACCAGTAGGTTCACCATAACACTGGCCAGGTGTAATTATGAACGTATCGTACATGCTTATCCTTGCTACGCTCAACGTGATTCTCGTTCCTAGTGACTCCATCAACCTCAAAACATCCTATCTTAATGTGCCTAATAGTGCAATTTCACTTTCCCTCGTTTGAAAGATCGCTAGTTTGAGTCTAGGTATTCAAAATCAACACCTAATTCTCTCAAACCTGGCTTTGATACCAACTTGTAACACCCTCAAATTTGGAACGAGCAACTAACTTTAATTTCAATAAAATAATAAAAAGGAGATAAAATCACCTTTAGAATTCATTCCTGAAAATACCTCAGAATTTTGACATTTCGATTCTACAACTAAAACTTAATACGGGCGTTACTTAATACAACACAAGTTGCTAGTCCCAATTAAATGCGGAAGATTCACTTAATCAAAAACCATCTCTCGTGCATTCTACTAGCACTCGCCACTTTGCAGTGTAGCTAAAGCTATTCCCAACCCGAGCCTGTTGGACATGCCGACAAATAAAAAGGGTTAGGCTAACGCCTAGTGAGTTCAAACATTTTGTTATGACTATATAAATTCATAAATCAAGAGGAGTGTAGTTTTTAGTCATGACTTCAAAAGAGTTTACTTCAAATACAAATCACCCATTTTTCCAACTCACACAATTCCCATGTTAAAATCTTTATTATAACATGATTTCTCAAATTAGACTTATTCACAAAGTCAACGAAAAGGTGAAATAGCATTTGACACTCAAAACGATTAAACTTATAATTATTTGCCATTATCCCAAAATATCCCAAAACATGGATGAAACATAATCCACAACTCATATAACGTGGAAATGCAAATCTCATAAATATGATACGTTACCAAAAACATGGATAAACACAATTACCCAAAACATCACACATGGATGAGATATAAACCACAACTTACATACCATGAAAAAACAATCCATATAAATATAACACGTCATCGAAAACATGAGTAACAACAAATACCCAAAACAACACCTTTCGGTAACGGGGGAGACCCGTATACATCGCACGTGACGGAACACTAAAGTGGGTCACTTACTATGCAATAAAAAACACCCACGTGGATTACTCTCGTAAACTGAGCTCAATCACTCCAGATCTATTGACCGTGAGACTAGGGAGTTCCTAACTTCAACCACTCCAGGTCTATACATTAGGTCACTCCAAATCCACAACAGCACATTAGGGATTACACCTTACTGCCCATGAGACGACGCCCGACCATATAGGTCCATGCCTTACTTATCATGGAACCCGATGCCAATCCCGTGCTAAGCACATATATGAAATTACACCTTACTGCCTATGAGACGACGCCCGACCATCTAGGTCCACGCCTTACTTATCATGGAACCCGATGCCTATCTCGTGCTACAAAAGAAACTAACGTCTCGTAAACTGAGCTCAATCATCTCGATCTCTTGCCCGCGAGACTTGGAAAACTCAACAGCTTATGGATCCATAGCTAACAAGGTCTAAATAATATACGACCTCAAATGAATAAACAAATGCATTCCAATCATGCAATTCCCCAATAACATAAATCATTATCAAAACTCAACCTTGAGTTATCAAAACTGGACAAATGTCCCCAAGACTTGATAAAATTCAATACCGAGCCACAAGCTCAACTAACTCAAAAGATAGTTTATAAAAGTCATAAAATGTCATCAATTATAACAACACACACCGTTTACCGGTAAATACCTCAATTCCATGACAACCCGAAATAAAACCTTGGATCGAGATAACCCTTCTTTCCAAAAAGGACTCAACCTTTACATTTTCAAAACATCACATGAAGTACTATATGCATATTTCCAAATATCCACAAAATGTATTTTCATAACAAATAGACTCCATTTTTCACATAAATCAATAACTCATTTTCATATAGGATTTATCTATCACATTTTTCCAACATATCCAAAAGTAGTGTTTTACAATGTTTACCACAATTTATACCTCAAAAGGTAAATTCCACCAAATAACTCAATATTGATAATTTGTAGGTAAAACACACAATTACTTGGAAAAATAACATTTTGGCATGTACAAAGTTTTCGCAAAGTAACTTGAACTCACCTCGCTAGATTAAGCTAAATCTAGATTTTCCCATACGTATGCTCCTTTGAAGAAGTCCGTATCTTCCGGTCCAAATCTTCCAAAACCTAAATCCATAAGTTTCCAACCATAAATATTTATCCCCAAACACTTAGAATCATTTCCCCCAACATATTACACCCAAAATCACCAATAGATCAAAACCCTAATTTCCAAAATGAAGAGAAGAGAAGATTACCTCAACCATCAAGTGAATCCACGAACCAAACACTTCTAGTGTTACCAAAGTGAGCCTCATTTTTCACTTCATCCAAAGAAAGGAACGAATTAGTTGAGGGTTGGGTAAAACCCTAGAAATTGTAAAAATCTCAACAAAACGAAAGTGAGAGGAAAGGTTCTAACCTCCATCCATAATTCCTTGTTAAGAACTGAGAGGGAAGCTTTGGTTTACAAGATTTATGGCTTCAAGAGCTCCAAAAACGATTTAGAGGGTTAGGGTTCGGTTTTGGGAGAGTTTAGAGAGAGAGATGGAATAGAAATGAAAGGAGGCTGAAAGGCGTGGGTTTAAAACCCTCAGGACGGCGATAGTGACCTTGTCACTATCGTGGGCACTATCGCCATATTGTACTAAGGGTTATCTTCCCCCCTCATGATTGTGACACGGCGATAGTGACCCTGTCACTATCGCAGGGCACTATCGACCCATAGGTACCAAGCTCGAATTTTTTCCCGAATAAACCCGATTTGCTGAGCTTCTTTCGTACACTTCTCCCCAACGTTAAACCTTCACCTTAATAAAATTCCGGGTGTTACAGCTAAACCAGTTAGCCAAATTTTAATATCACTCAGAGCAAACAGATCCCAGTTTCTCCTAGGTTTCTAGCAATAGATTTGCGATGCATAAAAGGAAGAAAGAGATCGTACCTTATATAGACGCTCTAAACCTCGAAAACTCTAATCGATTCAAAGATTCTTGCAGGTTTGGAAGGGATTAGGTGAAAGAACGCAAGAATCAAAGAAGGAAATAACTCTAAGGGTTTTGTAAAATGAGAAAGATCCGCAAAAGGTCTCTATTTATATAGTCGATCGTGTCAGAGCGAGTTGTTTGATGATCGACATGTGTCGACGCCTCTTCGAATGCCCACACGGATCGTCGACACCTGGCTTTAAGCAGCTGTCAAGCATAGAACGTGCGTCAGCATGACGTCACGATCTTATCACCTTCTCAACTTCCATAATTCAAATTAAACCGATTCAGTTCCAAGGCAATTGAATCGACCCTTTCGACACGTGTCACACCCCTGGAAATTCCCTTATACGAAGATTTTAAAAAGATTTTTTTTCTGGCAAAAATTTAAAAATTTGAAATTTGAAATTGCCTTTTCATTTTAAAATTTTGGGGGCAATTTGTTTGGGTAAAAAATCACCAGTCTCGACCACGACCAGATAAAGGACCTCGACCATCGTAACATATCTAACGACCTCGACCAACTAACATATGACACAACTGTTATGATTTCTCTGTTTAATGCAGGATCAACGTCATTGATGGCCAACAGTTATAACCGACAAAATCATTATGAGCATTAATCTATGGGATCCGTTACGACCGTTATCCGAGGTTTTCATGGGATCATTAAAGCTACGAAGGCTATATAAACAAGAGCTCCATCACCATTTGCGGACATCTGAACATCCGAACTCAGTATCATCTACAGCATACACAAAACACATTCGAAGCAAGAATTCCCTCTCGAGCAGACGACGCACAACGCATAGTTCTTATACACGACACACTTGTTTTTACGCACGATACACTTGTTACTTTACAAATTAGCTTATTTCTGTTATTTGTATTGTAATCATTGTACTCTCGACACTTGAAACACAAGGACGTCGCCCCTGTTTGGCGATCATAGTGCATCGACGACTATCACTGTCGTCCACGGGTTTTTTCCTCGTTGAGGTTTTCCCGCGTCACCAAAATCTTTTCGTCTCATTTACATTTTTTGTCTTTGTCGCATTGCTTTGTCGAACGATTTCTATCTTTAGTTGTTAAGATCCACAATCAACCTTAAGTTATCCTTCTGGACGATTTTTGGCATTAACAGTAAGCACCCTTCCCAACGACTCTGAATATTCGATAAGGTCCTTCCCACTAAGTGAATAACTTACCCGCGTTTGGTTCTTTGGTGTTTTGGAATATTCGTCGTAAGACGTAGTCACCTTCCTGAAAGATCTCGGCTTTAACATTTCTGTTGAAATATCGTTCAACAACTTGTCGCTGAGATGCCATTCTGACCAAATCAGACTCTCTTAGCTCTTTGAGAGCGTCGAGGTCGTAGCTCAAGTCCACCAAGTTATGATCGACGGATGTATGTCTCGATGTCGGGAGTTGCACTTCAATAGGTAAGACAGGCTTCACAACCGTAAACCAATGAAAATGATGTATGTCCTGTATAGAATGTTAGTCTGGATAAAAGAGATGACCTCTCTGTCCCGAATCTGGGAGTAGGCAACTGCTTCTACCCACTTAGAAAATAATCTGCAAGGACTAACAGAAAAAAATTTCTGCCCTGAAGCAGGAGGTATTTTACCAACGACATCCATTCCCCACCTTATAAAAGGTCATGGGACTAAGGACGTATGTAAAGGTTCAGAAGGTTGGTGCATCATACCTGAGTGTCGTTGACATGCGTCACAGCTTTAGACGTACCTGGTGGCATCCTGCCTTATAGTCGGCCAATAAAGAATCGTTCCTGACGTAAAGTACGACTGCCCCCAAGTCGTAGGCACATCGTATAGAGTACACCATCTTTCCCCTGTAGGGACTTTAAGACGACACCAAGACCCGCTCCTCTGGTGTTTGGAGGACCGTTGACATGGACTAGCCAGGTCGTGTCGTATGTAGTCGCCACAATATGGGTTTCATTATGTGCTTCTTTTTCCAGTTCAGGACTGAAATCAACAACAAAATTACCTAGGACCTGCGACTTAATTGTTGTGTGAGGCCTGAAGTGAATATCGTGTAATTGCTAGATGTCTTTTTTTTTCTGAGGTTTCAATGTCGCCTTGTAACAATCACGAGCGGTCTTTTGTTCACTTTTGATTTCTTGTAATCCCCATGGCATCGGGAATTTATTCGACTGGTGTTAGGTCGAGGGGAGCGCCTTCATGTCGTGTATCCATGGTCGACCAAGTATAACGTTGTAAGCTGATGAACATCCGATAATATTAAACTCTGTTTGCTTGTTGACCCCCTTAGTATACACCCGGAGGATTATGTCTCCCAACGTGTTGGTAGAATCGCCATTGAATCCTATCAGAGTCGTCGATCGACTGGTGATCTCTGATTTATCGATGCCCATAGGTTTAATCGTGCTTAGGAAAATGATGTTAGCCGAACTGCCTCTGTCGACCAGTACACTTTTGGTCGAGCAGTTGCCAATAGTAAGCTGGATAATCAATCCGTCGTGATGTTTCTGCCAGCTGTCCTAGAGGTCGTCCTGATGGAACTATATTGGCATCGCCTCCAGTTCCAAATCTTTCTTAGGTCAAGACGACCGAGGAATGGGACATTCTCCCGATGATTGTGTGCCGCTTGGCTGCCGAATATGTTAAACCACAGACGTCTGAGCCACCCGTCACACAGTTGACGACTTTTTTGTAGATGGGAGATGCTGGTCTTACATTGTCAACTGGCATAGATTCTTTATCAATCAAACCTTGGAGGTGGCCCTTGGTAACAATCCAAGCCAGCTCCTTCTGCAAAGCAAGGCAGTTGTCTGTCGTATGACCATGGTCGCTGTGGAAGTCTCACCATTTGGTCTTATCGTACTTGTCATCGTCTTGGTTGCTTTTCTTAGGCCATCGTACGGATGACTGAATGTTTCTGAGAGCTTCGACCAAATCTTTCGATGTCCCCTTGAATCCATAAGAGGAGATCTTGGGATATTGAGGGAATCTGGGCGTAGGATTACTCTTTTTCTTGTCGAACCGAACGTTCGATATCTAGCGCGCTGGCACCGTCTTGACACTCGTCTTGGACTTGAAATCTGGTTTCTTGATTCCCAGCGATTTTTTCTCGGTAGAATGCTTACGACGGAAAGCCATATCGTCTTCGACTCTCATGTAAGCCAAAGTCCTAGCTCGTACGTCTTCGAAATTCTCCGGCGGGTACTTCGTAAGATCGATGTACATTCCTATAGTGTTTTCGTCGAGACCACACTTATAGGCTTCGATGGCGGTCTTGATATCACAATTTCGGATGTTTATCATTTCTGCATTGAAACGGTTGAAATAACCGCAGATGGATTCTCTAGATTTTTGGACGACGTAGTACAGGTCGCTGGTCTGCTTCTCCATCTTGTGACTACTGGCGAATTGTTGTTGTTATCCCAGATCTAAACAAGTAACAATGATGTAAACACTTTGATCTTCATAGAATAGAGAAAGAATACAAAGATGATAATGAGATCCACTTCTTGACTTCTCTTTATCTTGAAATTGAAACTTTCATAGTTTCTCCCCCTTTTTGATGATTGTGAGCATCATGATCATCAAAATCCTCTTTTCAATTTCAGCAATCCTTGAATATATCAATAATAATCTCCTCCTTCTGATCTGAATAACCGTCAATTCCAAAAAATATTTATCCGAATCTTTTCAAATTCAGACAATAGTAACGTGGTAACCCTGAAACAACGAATGAATCAGTTATAATGCCTGTAAGTTGCACGGAGCCACTTAGTACAACGAATGCACTTTGGAAAGGATATTTTTGATGTTCACTCCTCCAGGGCTTCCATTCAATTATCGAAAAACCACAAAGGAATTTCTATGAACGTTATGACAAGAAAACATATTCCTTGTGTGTACGTGCAAGTGTAGAAAGAGTGAAGCAACTTATGCTTGAAAATTAGGCTCAAAGTGTGTAAACTGTTGAGACAGCAACAAGTTTTCCACGAACTCAATGTGCATGAATGAAGAGCGAAGGTGGGGCAAACTTCCTTCTTTTTCAATATCTAGACCTTCCGAGTGAAGATCAGATAGATTATATGCTGCGTCCCCAAGAAAAATGAAACATTCCTTTGTTAAGAAAGAAATGAGTAGCTGGTGGGGTTAATGCAAGAGTTGGCATGGGCTAGTTGCCTGTTTCAATGATGGTCACCAAAGAGTGTGAACCAATCAGTAATGCGGCTGCTTTGCTCAGAAAATGGATAGTGCATAGTTCTCTTATTCTTTTAACTCTGTTCTCACACCCTCTTTCTGTTTTTAATCCGCTCACTTCTAACCAAACTCTCATTTACATTTTACCTCAGCACAATGAGATACTCAACCGGATGAGTAATCTCCCCCACTCTTTGATTTCGACCCCTCACCCCTCAATCACTCAAGGATAACTTCTTGGGTAGGAAACACTGGTTAACGTGGATCCATAGAAGTTTTGTAAATCCTCACACTGATTCCCATGAAAATTTTGTCCTAAAATGATGCATTGTTCAACAGTTTATCTTGAACAATTAAGAGTATTGGCATTTGATAATATTGCCATCAGAAAGTATGCTCTTCAATAATATCATGAAAATTTGAGCATTTGATCTTTGAAGATTTCTCACAACAAGAATATTGAAAGAATGAAATGAATTCGAAAGACTTGTTTGAGAATCTGACAATGTATCAATCAGATCAAATAACATGAATGATAATCATGTAAGGTTAGGGTATCGAAGAATTGGATATTTTGTTTATATGACCAAATATAAACAATCTTTGAATGAAACGTTTAAGTTCGAACGCTGAAATGAATATGATGCTCAATCAAAATAGGAAAATTCAAACGGGAGTATTACCATCGAAAAATGTTTCGTTTTGAGACATGGTAATAACAAAGTCAATAAGAAGCTGAACCGGTGTGTAAGAATACTTGAAAGTATAGAAAAGATACTACGCAAGTAATAATCTTTAGAAACACACGGTCAGAAATGATGTAACGAGAATCCGAGATAGATATATATATATGTATGAAAAACATTTAAAATCGCACTTCTAGAATTCATAAAATCTGTTTGAGAATCGAGAAGTGGTTTGAACATTTAAGTAAACATTATTCATGCTTGAAAGTCGTTCTTCTTTCAAACAATCTCAGATTAAGTTCAGAAGATACTTACAATAAGATGTTTAAGATCCCCCTCAAATCATGATAGACTGATTAAAAATCAGATAAGCTCCCCCTCAAAATCTACAAAAGATCTTAATGAAACAAAATTAGTATATGAAACAGTCAAAGTATAAAACAATGAAATACGAGTTCTAAACTTATGTGTTTAGAAGTCAAACTCTTTGAAGAACGGGTTCTAAACTGTTGTGTTTAGAAACCATTGTTTCTTTGAAGTACGGGTTCTAAACCGATGTGTTTAGAAACCATTGTCTCTTTTTCTCCCCCTTAATGGTATATATACTCTTCAAAAAATTTCACCGCTTCTCTTCTGTTTTCATTCATGTATGTGATATATATGTAACATTCAGCACAACACATGATGAACCTGCAAAACAGATTAAGCTGATTTTGGTCCCAATGGGACTTGGGTCCTAGTGTGTTAGGTGTAGATCTCTTTGAAGGAAAACTATAAGTACCGTACCAAAAAGAAGTATAATCTTTATGCACAAAATCATTTAATCCACAATAAGAACAACAAATTTTCTTATGTGCCAACCTAATCAGATGATTTGTAGAATGAATATGATTAGGTTTAGTAGAAGAAAAATTACCTTTCGGAGTGTTGTTCTTCTTGGCATTTGATGTGGAAGCAGATGATTTTGGTACATCATTCTTTAAAGGTGTTGTACCTTTAACTCTCCATTCCATCTTCACAGGATTGTAAATGGGTGTTTTTGAACCAACAGAAGATTTAGAATTAGAACCTTGAGAACTTTGAACAGGAGTTGTTTTTGACTTATTATCCTTCTTTCTTTTCTCTAAAGGTGGTTTCTTTGTGTTTGAACACTCACCTTTACAAAAAGTACTTGAAGGTTTTTCATTTGTAAACAAAAAATCTGAATGGTCTGGAAGCTTCTTTGAGAAATCAAATGCACAAGCTGTTCCTTTTTCATTATCTATTGGATTTGACTTGGTTTCAAAAACTTTCTCATTTTGTTCATAATCACAATCCGAATCAGAATCGGCGTTGTGAACTTCAAAATCTTTGGTGGACTCAGGTGAACTCCAATTTTTGAAAGCATTTTCTCTTCGTTCTTTTGCCAATTCTCTTTCTAACTCGTCCATATCTTGAGAAAGCTCAATTATTCTCATTTCATAAGAATTTTTCGCATTTTCAAAAATCACTTTCTCAATTTCAACTGTGCTCTTTCAAGATTGAAAGATTCTTCAAAATCAGACATTATATTGGGTTTTTCTTCTTTCGAAGATTTTTCTAATGTCATCACTTTTTGAGAAAGCTCACAGTTTTGTTCTTTAAGAAAGTTGCTTTCTTCAAGATTGAACCAGTTTTTCAAAGCGAATTCTTTTCTTTCGTTTTCTAACACAATCTCTAATTCAACTTTTGTTTTTAACAACTCAGTCAACTTCATTTCAAATGAATTGATTTGGTTTACAAAGTTGATTTTCTCATTTTCCAAATTGGTATGCTCAAAAAGAAGAATATTCTCAAGATCCACCACTTTCTTTGATAGTTTTAGACATTTTTGATCTAACTTTTGTTTTCCATCAAAAATGATCTTTGTTGAATCAGAAAATATTTTGATCAAGGAATGTTCAATTTTACCAGTTTTTTTTTTCACTTCGTCATTGAAACAAGAAGATATTTCCTTATAAGTAGTTGAAAAAATAGTTGAAAGGAGATCATTTTCATAATCATATTTGATCCTTTGTTCAGCAAGGAAGATTTCCAATTCAACAATTTTTCCTTCAAGAACCAATGTAGGAACATATTTCTTTGTTTCAATGATTTGGTTGTTGGTGACTGGCTTTGTAGCACATATGTCAAAGTAGTTATCTGGAAGTGGTTTATTTAGATTTTTGAGAATTTTTTCCGTTTCACGAGTATAGCAAAAAGGAAGTTGAATATGAGTTGTTAAAAATCTTTTTCTATTTTCCTCTTCACGTGTTTCCAAACAGTCCAATGAATTTCAAATTCAGGCCAATATCGTGCATATCTTAAACATTTGAAATCATACATTGTTGGTAATTTACAACTAGCTTTGGCCAAATGCTTTGGGTTTTCGTAACCAAGTCCCCAATACTTGTTGACATTTGTTAGATCTGAGTTTTGTCAATAAACTAAGTGTTAAAGGTCTGATGAGAAGACTCAGATGTTCTGATATGAAGGGTCAGAGTTCTGACTAAGAAGGCTCAGAAGGATCGCTTTGAAAGTTTGAGAAGAAGAGTCAGAAGTCTGAGAAGAAGAGTCAGAAGTAGAGCTAGAAGTTCTGAGAAGCCTTGTCAGAAGAACGTTCAGAAGTTCTGAACTACCTGTTCAGAACTTATAACTAGATACTTTCCTTGGTGTTTAGTTAACTAATTAGGACACGTGTATTGTTCCTATTAGTCATTCATATTTGTACTGTAGCTTTAATATTTCCGTTGCTGTATATATAGTAGTTAGCACTACATTGCTAACTGATTTTCCCCGAATATATTTGTATTCTCTTTTTGTAATCTTTGAGATTCTCTCTCTCTAAGATCTGTAATTCTGTTCTTCATTGAATACAATTGGGCTTGATCATATTACTTCTCAATTACTGTTTCATACATTGTTGTATTGATTGTAAGAGGAAATCCTGGACTTTCAATTGGTATCAGAGCCACTCAACAAACAAATTTGTTCAAGATCGTGATCGCGAAGGTTTATTGATCAATTTCTTGAAGAATTCTTGATTCGTCAAAAATCGATTCCGCTGCTAGTTCTAATTCTTGAATTCTTGGAAATTCTTGAATTAATTGATTGTCTTTCGATCAAGAAATTCAAATTTGTCTCTCTGTTGAAAATTCTTACAATCATGTCTTCTAAAGAATATCTCGCTATGGGATCTGAAACAAAGCCACCTGTTCTAATTTCTGAAGAGTACCAGCAATGGAAAATACGAATGATCCATTTCTTGGATAACATAGATGAGAATCTGATGATCTCTATTCGAGAAGGTCCTATCGAAGTCTACATTGATGTGGAAGCAACTCCTGAAACAGAAACAACTCCAGAAATTCCGGCAACAAGGGTGAAGAAGAACTATTCTCAATACACAGCAGAACAGAAAAGTAGGCATGCAATAGACAAAAGAGCAATCACATTGATGACACTTGCAGTTCCGAATGAAGTTCTTAACAGAATTGATAGTGGTTCATCAGCCAAGGAAATGTGGGATGAACTAGAAAGACAAATGTTAGGAACTGTCAGATCGATACAAGCCAAGTTAAATCAAAGCATAAATGCTTATGAAAGTTTCAAGGCTAAAGAATCTGAAAGCTTAACTCAGACATATAGTAAATTCTGTACTATACTAAATGATTTGAGAAGGAATGGACTGAAAAAGACAAAGTCAGAAATTAATTACAAATTTTTGAACAGTCTAAACTTTGAATGGTCATCATTTGCTATAAGTCTACAAATGAATAAGGATATGTGTGAAGAAGATCTAAATGATCTATTTTGTGTTCTTAATCAGCATGAGGACTCTGTTAAGATTGTGGTTGAAGAAAAGAAAAATGTTGCAGAACAATTAGCTTTTCTGTCAAAGTCCAAAAGTGTGAAAACACCCAAGAAGGCAGCATATCTATCTGAGATACCAAGTCTGGAGGAGTCTGATAAGGAAGAGGGATCAGAAGAAGATGAGGATATCAAAATGATTGCTGAAAAGTTGGCCTTGTTGACTAATACTTTCAACAAGAGGTATGGAAAAGGGAAATATCAGGGCAAGTTCAGGAAAGAGCAGGGAAGTTCAGATTTCAAGAAAAGAGAAGAGAGAGGAGAAAGTAAGTATGAAAAGAAGGAAGAAAGAAGGGAAGAAAATAGAGAAGAGAAGGAAGAAAGAAAAGAAAAGAATCTGGGCTTCCAGTGTGGAAAGTCTGGCCACTTTGCAAAGGATTGCAAAGTGAAAATTGTGAAAGATTATGAGTACTATACCAAAAAGGCTCAGCTGGCGAAGAAAAGAGATGATAAAGTGGCATTGTTAGCTGAACAAGAAAACTGGTTGTACTACACGTCAGATGAAGATGACTGCATAAACTTTTCACAGATGCAAAGTTATATGGCAAAGATGAAGAATGAGGATGACTCTGACTTTGAAGATGCTGATTCTGAGTCATCTACTGAGGTACATTCTGCACTTGAAATAGACTTAATGACACAGATTGGTGAAATGAAAACTGAATTTGTTAAACTAAGAAAACAAATTAAAGGAGAAAGAAATTTAGTTAACAAATTCCGAATTGAAAAAGAAGTAATAAAAGAACAATTTGAGGAATCTGAGATTGAGAAACATAAAATTAAAACTGAAAATTCTGAGTTGATGAAAAATCTTTCTGAATTAAAAATTGAGCTTTCAAAAGTTAAGGATGAAAAGGGTGATTTACAAATAAAGTTTAATATGCTATTTGAGGAAAGAAAGAATTTATACACCAAAATCAAAGAATTAGAAGATCTTAACATGAAAAGAGGTCAAACTCAGCAAACATTAAATCTTCTTACAAGCAATGTAAAAGATACAAGATTTTATAATCCAAAGAAGGGATTGGGATTGGAAGAAAATGTTGTTTTAAAAAGAGCTCCAGTAAACTTGTATGATTTTGATAAGCTTCATGTTCCCAAACCAAAAATTCCAGAAGTTGTTGAAGTCTTTATAAGACCTGCAAGTTCCATCACAAGTTCTGACAACTTACAGAAATCAAGTTCTAAAAAGCCCAAAGAGATAGTTTCTGAGTTAAAAACAGAAAAATCTGATGTTTCAGTAGAAAAAGTTAAGAAAGAAATTTCTAAACCAAAAGAAGAGAAACCAAAATACAATGATACCAAATTCAAATATGACTCTTTAAATGTCAGCTACAAAATAAACAACAAAGTTTTTCTTATTCTGACATAGAAAGTATATTTGATACTAATAAGGTTTCTGAAATAGTAAGTCAGAAATCTGAGTCTTCTAATCAGAATTCTGATTGTTCTAATCAGTCTTCTGATTCTGAAGGTCAGAAATATGAGTCTACTAATCAGAATTCTGATTCAAAATGTCAGAATTCTGAGTCAACTGAAAATTCTAAAACAAAGTCTGAAGACTTTCTAGAACTTGAAAAGAGATTTAATCTTGTAAGTCAAGAACTTGAGGACTTAAGGAAAGCTTATGATGAACTTGAAAATGACTTATGTGATTTTGATTTTGATCTTAAAAATGCTTTAAAAGAAAAGAATATTTTTATTCAGAAAATAACAGAGCTTGAGAAACTGAAAGCTGAATATGATCTGTTCAAGATTAATGCTCTAAAAGAAAATGATAAATTCTTTAATGAATCAAGTACATATGAAAAAGGTGAATCATCTAATTCATTTTCTAACAAACATAAGTTGAATTTTCCAGAAAAAGAGGAAAGCAAAAGGAAAGATGATCTGAAAAGAGTTCCTGAGAAGACTGAATTGAATTCTGATTCTGTACCAAAAGCTCATAGTTTCTGTAATAAATGTACATGTACTTTGAAAAATAGAAATAAAAATGAAAGGACTTATGGTACAGACTTGCTGTTACTTGCACAGAAAAATCTGACTTGTGCTCAATGTAAAAGTGATTATTTTCAATATTCTCAGAAATGTCCAATAACAATAACATCTGTTTCATTCATAAGAAAAGATATTCAGAATACAGAAAAGAAGAATGATTTTGTTCCTCAAACTCAGAGAAAAGAAAAGGTAAAAGAAGTGAATCATCAAGTTAAAGTAAAAACAAAGTATGAGAAAGTGAGAAATGTGAAAGAAAAGAAAGTTGAAAACATTGCAAAATCAAAAGGTACACCTTTCAAGAAGAAATTGAATAAATTTGTGAACAGAAAATATTCCGACTTCATAAAAGTGCAAGGCAAATGGTGTTTAAAGAAAGATTTTGAATGGAAAGTAAAAGGCACTTTTGTTAAATCAAATGACAAAGTTAACAAAGAAGGACCCATTCCAAAATGGGTACCTAAAACTAACTGACTGTTGTTGCAGGGCTGTCATGTGTGGTTTTTAGATTCAGGAGCTTCAAGACACATGACAGGTCAGAAGTCTTTTCTATCAAACTTCACAGAAAAGGCTGGAGGAGCAGTAAACTTTGGAAATAACAGCAAAGGTCAAGTTAAAGGTTATGGGGATTTAACAAAAGGAGATCTGACAATTCAAAAAGTTTTTTATGTTGAAGGATTACAACATATTTTCAGCATAAGTCAGTTTTTAGACAGTCTTTGTCAAATCAAGTTCCAAATAACATGTTGCATGATTTTAACTGAAAAGGATGTTAAAGTCTTCTTGGCCAAAATACATATGGATTTATTTGTGGTTAACTTTTCAAGATTACAAACATTAAATTTTGTTTGTCTTTTATCAAATTCAACTGCAAATGAATGTTGGCTATGGCACAGAAGATGTTCTCATCTAAATTTCAAAGATCTTAATAATCTTGTGGCAAAACATCTGGTTAAAGGTCTACCAAAGATTAAATTTGAAAAAGAATCATTATGCTCAGCTTGTGAAATGGGCAAGATGAAAAAGAGTTCTCACAAATTAAAAATGGACTCATCTTGCAAAGCACCATTAGAAATGATTCATACTGATCTTTGTGGTCCAATTTCAGTTCAATCTATGGGAGGAAAGAGATTTTACCAAACTTGAGAATTATCCTAATCATAAATTGTTACCAAAATCACTTAGGAATTACATACCAAGGGAGAGTGAGATTTTAAAAGCATATTGCACCTCTATGGGAATTGAAATACCTCAAATCCCTACCCATGAGGACCAACCAGAGAAGAGAGGTGAGGGGTCTAGTCTAGTAAGAGAGGGGGAGGATGTTCAAATGGGTGAACATTCTGAGAGAATTGAGGGGCAAAAAACTGAGAGCTTGGTTAGAATAAGTGAGGAAAAACAGAATGAGGGTGGTGAGGATGAGAGATTGTCAACAGAGGTTCAAACAGAAAGAGATGCATCTGAACCAGCTAATCTTAACCAGGTAACCACAACTGCTGTTGGTTCACATTTCTTGGTGTCCAATATTGAAACAAACACCATGGACCTAGTGGTGGATCTTGAACAACCCATCCATACCCACTCAGAAGCATTTCAACATGCTACTGTTTCACATAACTCAGGGGAACCATCCCAAACTCATTTGGAGGGAGGTGATAAATCCCAACCTATTTTTCAACACATTGAGTCTGAATATCACAGTCCTATTCAATTTGAGCCTGAAATTCCTTCTAACACTAGCACAAATCAGGAATTTCGTATTCCTGACACAACATTCATAGACATACCTAATATTGGGTGTCGAGGATTGGATGGAAGTCCTGGTGAGGTGAACATTACAAAAGCCTCATTCAAACGTGCATCTGTTGTACAAGATGACTTTGTGTTATCTATAGGCCATGAGCCCTCTGGGCACATGAAAACTGGACCATCTGTTGGTTCAGGTTCACAGTTAGACCATTCTGAATTTGAAAAGATTCAGAATCAAAACAAGGTGATGGCGGAAAAGGTTGAAAAATTGGAGAAAAAGGTGGATGATTTGAATGCTGAGGTGACAGGATTAAAAGATATGTTGGAGGGTAAATTGAAATCTGTTGAAACTAAAATAGATACTGTGAAGGCATCCTTGGAATCTCATGAAAAGGAGATCAAGGATATAATGTCTGAATTTCAAAAAGATCTGTTGAAACAAATGCAGAGTATGCAGTAATCTGTATTGAAAGCACTGAGTGTATCTATGGCTTCTACTTCAAAACCTCTTGATCTTGTTCCACTTGCAGAAGCTGAACCTGAAGGTGTTTCTGGTCAAAACTCTAAAAGAAAGTTTGATGATAATGAACCTCATGATCATCAAAAGGGGGAGAAAAGGCAAAGGTTGAGTTCTGATGATGACATTTGCATAGAGGATTTTGAAATAGCAGATATGCACTTAGTCAGTACAAAGAATATAGAAACTCAGATAGTTCAGATTGATAGTTCAGATACAGAGGAAATGGAGGTGGAAAGCAGTGATGGTGGTGATTCAGATAAAACTGAAGAATGAATTTAGACACAGAGATGGAAATCAATTATGATGAAACTGAAGCAATTGAGGAACCTGTGTTGAGGTCAGAGGAAACAGTGGAAAGTTTAATTGTTGACAACACTTGTACAGATATTGTTCTTTATGATAAAGATAGTGTGATGGATTCTGAATCAGAAGAAAGAAGATTAAATGAGAATTTGATCAGAAGGATGCAAAATGAGTTAGTCAGAGCACTTAATGTCCAAAATATTCAACAAAGTGTAAAACCGATAAGGCTTATTGATTTATTGGGAGAAGAAGATAGAACTGTTGATTATTCTCAGAAATTTAAACATGAGTTTCGATTTAACTATGCTGATGAGATGAATACAGAAGAAGAATATGAGAGAGTGGAAGATTACTTTATGCCTTCTGAGTATATATTCAGAAAACCAATTGAGATTCCTAAGATTAACATGCAAATTTTGGAGGAGCCTGTATGTGATTTTATCCTGGAGTTGAGTGATGTACCACTTGCTAGACAGTTTCATGATGACATTTTTCCTGAGGAAATATATGAGAATCTCTATCACACAGAAGGAGATTATGAGCTATTGGAGAGCAACATTGATGGCTTCATGGATAACAGATCTCAGATGATTTATACAGAAGCCTCAAACAGATTCAGAATTCCTGATTCAAGACTACACATTCAGAAGAAGATTGAGAGAGTATTGATGTTTAAACCAGAAGAATTCAATGGTCTGATGTTTGTTAGATTGGAAGTGCTGAAAGAAAGAAGTACAAAGGTTTCCATGTCAAGTTTTGATTTTCACAGATTAACTCTTGATGATCGGATCTTTCTAGTTAAGTTCTTTGCCAGTACTGAAGAAACCTTGATAGAGATTGAGTGCAGAAGAATTCTGGGGATTTATGTCAGAAATATGTACATGTATGATTTTCAATTGGCAATTGAAGGAAGAAAAGAGAAATGTAACTTGAAATGTCCAACAATGATTTCAGGGTTTGGTGTATATGTGAAGGGATTTATAAATGAAGGAATGGAAACTGAAGGGTTTGCATATCCAGTTCAAGGAAGACTTGAAATGTTCAAACTGAAGGAATTGGTGAAGTATAGTGATGCAACTTTGAGTTGGTTACTAACTGAAATGAAAGTTAATGTTGCTACTGAAAGAGAAAACCTAAAGAAAAAATGTGTAAACTCTGTGGAAAGAAGATTAAATCTCAGAAGAAAAATCAGAAGTTGTGGTGAATGGTTATTATCAGAGGTTAATCCTAAAAGGATGCTGCACAATGACTTTGTGTTTCCTGCTAAGTATGAAGTGAATGAAATCCTTTCAGATGAAGTTGAAGAAGTTCAGAATACAACTCCTCAGAATGTGCAAATAACAAGTCTTGATCAAGCTGAACAATCTGAATCAAAAGAAGATGAGATGTCAATTGATTTGAATGGATACTTTCTTGAGTTTGATCTACCTGAGTTTTCAAGCCTAAAGAGATACAATTTCTGAATGTATATTATGATAGACCAAAGGAGACTCAGATCTGGTTGGCAGAGAAATCAAGGTGTCTTGGGAAATCAAAACAGGCTGTATATTCAGACTTCTTAATCACAGGGATCAGAGAATTAAAAGTTAAACAATTCAGAAAGATGGAATACTTGTCTTTTGAAGTTTTGAGAGAAGATGGCAAAGTATACTATTTCACTGATGCAGATTTTGAAAAGCTATCAGTAGTGGATTTCTATAGATTACATTGTATAATGTGCTTCAAGGAATCAAGCAAAGATAAGACTGAAAGGAAGGCAAGAAGTGTGGTAATTGAAGCTATGTTTTACATCCTAAGATGGCATGGTTATACAGATTTTCAAATAGCTCTGTATTTGCAAAGGCCATGTGTTTATCTGGCAAAACCCAACACAGATCATGATCAGAAAAAGGTGTTAAAAACTGGAAGTGTTCTTAAATATCCAGATTTGGGAGTCTTTTTGAAAAACAAGAGTGAAAAGATCTTCTTCAGAGCAAATGAGACTGCAAAATACTGCTCTGGAACTTTGAGATTCATCAAGCATAATTTGTAGAAAAAGATGTTGAAAATAAAGCAATGCAACATAACTCAGGAAATGATGACTCAGCAGATTGAAACTATTCAAGAAATTATTGTCAAGATCGACAAAAGGCTTAATCAAAGAAATGTGTTCTTACAGAAGATTGCTCCTGCCTTGAAAGATTTGGATGATGCAAAGTATCAGTTTATTTGACAAAAAGGGGGAGATTGTTAGATCTGAGTTTTGTCAATAAACTAAGTGTTAAAGGTCTGATGAGAAGACTCAGATGTTCTGATATGAAGGGTCAGAGTTCTGACTAAGAAGGCTCAGAAGGATCGCTTTGAAAGTTTGAGAAGAAGAGTCAGAAGTCTGAGAAGAAGAGTCAGAAGTAGAGCTAGAAGTTCTGAGAAGCCTTGTCAGAAGAACGTTCAGAAGTTCTGAACTACCTGTTCAGAACTTATAACTAGATACTTTCCTTGGTGTTTAGTTAACTAATTAGGACACGTGTATTGTTCCTATTAGTCATTCATATTTGTACTGTAGCTTTAATATTTCCGTTGCAGTATATATAGTAGTTAGCACTACATTGCTAACTGATTTTCCCCGAATATATTTGTATTCTCTTTTTGTAATCTTTGAGATTCTCTCTCTCTAAGATCTGTAATTCTGTTCTTCATTGAATACAATGGGGCTTGATCATATTACTTCTCAATTACTGTTTCATACATTGTTGTATTGATTGTAAGAGTAAATCTTGGACTTTCAACATTGTTTACAAGTCTTGGTTTATTCAAGAAAATTGTATGATCAGTTTGATCTCTCAAATAAATCTTCTTTTCCAATTCTTTGATTTTATCTAATAACTCTGAATTCTTATCTGAAAGAGTTGTTAAAGAAATTTCACTTTCTTTGTTCTTAGATTCTAAATCTTTGATGTTTTTGTTCAATTCAGATAATTGAGAATCAAGAATCAACTTTTCTGATTTAAATTGATCATGTTGAGCATTGAGATTATTAAAGTCAGAACATTTTTCTTTAATCTCAAATTCAACATTATCAATCTTTTGTTTCAATTCATCATTCTTCTTTCTCTCGTTTTGTAGATTTTCTTTTAACGTTTCAACGTATGGTGTGAACTTTTCATAACTACTAAATAAATTGGCACACTCTTCTTTAGAACATGCTATTTTATTTCGTGTATCATTCAGTTTATTACGCAGATTTATTATTTCTTGATTTTCTGATTCAGAAAAAGGAAAGGAATTTACATGTGACGAAGTGTCAGACTTATCCTCATCATCATCATCAAATTCAGCTTGGCACATATTTGCAAACTCTTCCTTTTCTCCTTCATCATCAGAGTAGTCAAGAAAGTACTCTTCCTCCACCATGAGAGCTTTTCCATCTTCTCTTTGTTGTGCAAGAAGTAGTTTTTGCTTGTAGTAATCAGTGTTCTTGACCACCTTCTTTCTACATTCTCTTGCATAATGACCAGGAGTACCACAGTTGTAGCACTTTTGAATCTCCACAGCTTTCTTATCTTCAAGCTTTTTCTCTACGTTCTCATACACCTTCTTTCCTTCGGCTTTCTCCAATCTTTTATCAGTATTCTCAACTCTTTGCTCTCCAAAAGGTTTCCTTTCATAATTGTTCTCTAACTTTCTCGAACCAAATGTATACCTCAGATTGTTGTTAGTTGGAGAGGGTTTGTAAAACTTCTTTTGAAAATTCCTCGTGAGAAGAACCAAAGCTTGATGTAGTTCAACACCATCATCAGAAACATTTCCCCTGAACCTTGTATCAAACACTCCAGATTCATCAATACCAAATGTTAGATCTGAGTTTTGTCAATAAACTAAGTGTTGAATTCTGATAAGAAGGCTCAGAAGTTCTGAAGAGAAGAGTCAGAGTTCTGACCAAGAAGGCTCAGAAGAAATACTCTGAAAGTTTGCTAAGTATTGAAGTCTGAGAAGAAGAGTCAGAAGTTCTGAGAAGCTTAATCAGAATAATGTTCAGAAGTTCTGAACAACATGTTCAGAACTTATAACTAGATACTTTACTTTGTATTTAGATAACTAATTAGGACACGTGTATTGTTCCTATTAGTCTTTCTTTTATGTACTGTAGCTTTAGTGTTTCCGTTGCAGTATATATAGTGGTTAGCACTGTTACGCTAACTGATTTTTTCCCGCATATATTTGTATTCATCTTTTGTAATCTTTGAGATACTCTCTCTCTAAGATCTGTAAATCTGTTCTTCATTGAATACAAATTGGTTTGATCATATTACTTCTCAATTACTGTTTCATACATTGATATATTGATTGTAAGAGTGAATCCTAGACTTACAATTGGTATCAGAGTTAATCAACAAACAAATTTGTTCAAGATCGTGATCGCGAAGGTTATTAATCAATTTCTTGAAGATTTCTTGATTCGTTCAAAAATCGATTCCGCTGCTTGTTCTTATTCTTGAATTCTTAGCAATTCTCGAATTAATTGTTGGTTTTCAATCAAGAAATTCAAATTTGTCTCTCTGTTGAAATATCTTACAATCATGTCTTCAAAAGAGTATCTAGCCATGGGATCTGAAACAAAGCCACCTGTTCTAATACCTGAAGAGTACCAGCAATGGAAAATCCGAATGATCCAATTCTTGGATAACATAGATGAAAATCTAATGGTTTCTATTCGAGAAGGTCCTATCGAAGTCTATGTCGATGTGGCTGCAACTCCTGAAACAGAGACAACTCCAGAAATTCCGGCTACAAGGGTGAAGAAGAATTACTCTCAATACACAGCTGAACAGAAAAACAGGCATGCTATAGACAAAAGAGCCATCACATTGATGACATTGGCCGTTCCGAATTAAGTTCTAAACATAATTGACAGTGGATCATCTGCTAAGGAAATGTGGGACGAACTGGAAAGACAGATGTTAGGAACTGTTAGGTCAATACAAGCAAAGTTAAATCAAAGCATAAATGCCTATGAAAGATTCAAGGCTAAAGAATCAGAAAGTTTGACTCAAACGTATAGTAAATTTTGCACTATACTGAATGATTTGAGAAGAAATGGGCTGAAAAAGACAAAGTCAGAAATAAACTACAAATTTCTGAACAGTCTAAATTCAGAATGGTCATCGTTTGCTATCAGTCTACAAATGAATAAGGATATGTGTGAAGAAGATCTCAATGATCTATTTTGTGTACTTAATCAGCATGAAGACTATGTTAAGATTGTGGTTGAAGAAAAGAAAAATGTTGCAGAACAGTTAGCTTTTCTGTCAAAGTCCAAAATTGTTAAAGCACCCAAGAAGACTGCGTATCTATCTGAGATACCAAAGCTGGAGGAATCTGATAAGGAAGAGGGATCAGAAGAAGATGAAGATATCAAAATAATTGCTGAGAAGTTAGCTTTGTTGACTAACACTTTTAACAAGAGGTATGGAAAGGGTAAATTTCAGGAAAATTACAAGAGAGAGCAGGGAAATTCAGATTTCAAGAGAAGAGAAGAAAGAGGAGAGAGTAAATATGAAAAGAAGGAAGAGAGAAGAGAAGAAAATAGAGAAGAGAAGGAAGAAAGAAAAGAAAAGAATCTGTGCTTCAAATGTGGAAAGTCTGGTTACTATGCAAAGGATTGCAAAGTGAAAATTGTGAAGGATTATGAGTACTATACCAAAAAGGCTCAGCTAGCGAAGAAAAGAGATGATGAAGTGGCAATGTTAGCTGAACAGGAAAATTGGTTGTATTACACTTCAGATGAAGATGACTGCATTCACTTTTCACAGATGCAGAGTTATATGGCAAAGATGAGGAATGAGGATGATTCTGACTTTGAAGATGCTGATTCTGAGTCATCTACTGAGGTACATTCGGCACTTGAAATCAATTTAATGACACAGATTGGTGATATGAAAACTGAGTTTGTTAAACTGAGAAAACAAATAAAAGGAGTAAGAAGTTTGGTTAACAAATTCAGAATTGACAAAGAAGTAATTAGAGTAAAGTATGAGGAATCTGAGGTTGAGAAACAGAAAGTTATGAAAATTCTGAACTGTTGAAAAATCTTTCTGAATTAAAAAATGAGCTTTCAAAGGTTAAAGATGAAAAGGGTGATTTACAAATAAAGTTTGATATGCTATTTGAGGAAAGGAAGAATTTGTACACCAAAATCAAAGAATTAGAAGATCTTAATTTGAAAAGAGGGCAGCAAACATTAAATCTTCTAACAAGCAATGTTAAAGATACAAGATTTTACAATCCAAAGAAAGGATTAGGATTGGAAGAAAATGTTGTTTTGAAAAGAGCTCCAATCAACTTGTATGATTTTGAAAAGCTTCAAGTTCCTAAACCAAAAATTCCAGAAATTGTTGAAATTTTCATCAGACCTGCAAGTTCTATAACAAGTTCTGATAGTTTGCAGAAATCAAATTCTAAAAAGACAAAGGAAACAGTTTCTGAATCAAAAACAGAAAAATCAGATGTTTCAGAAGATAAGGTTAAGAAATATATTTCTAAACCAACAGAAGAGAAACCCAGATATAATGACACTAAATTCAAATATGACTCTCTAAATGTCAGTTACAAAAATAAACAACAAAGTTTTTCTCATTCTGACATAGAAAGTATATTTGATACTAGTAAGGTTTCTGAAACAGTTAGTCAGAAATATGAATCTTCTAATCAGAATTCTGATTGTTCAAGTCAGATCTCTGATTCTGAAGGTCAGAAGTCTGGGTCTGTTAATCAGAATTCTGATTCAAAGAGTCAGAATTCTGAGTCAACTAAATATTCTGAAACAAAGTCAGAAGATTTTTTAGAACTTGAAAAGAGATTTAATCTTGTAAGTCAAGAACTTGAGGACTTAAGGAAATCTTTTGATGAACTTGAAAATGATTACTGTGAAGTGGATTTTAAACTTGAAGAAGCTGTAAAAGAAAAGAGTGTCTTTATTCAGAAAATAACAGAGCTTGAGAAACTGAAAGCTGAATATGATCTCTTCAAAATTAATGCTCTAAAAGATAATGATAAATTCTTTAATGAATCAAGTACATATGAAAAAGGTGAATCATCTACTTCATTCTCTAACACAAATAAACTGAATTTTTTCAGAAAAAGAGGAAAGCAAAAGGAAAGATGATATGAAAAGAGTCTCTGAGAAGATTGGATTGAATTCTGCTTCTGTACCTAAAGCACATAATTTTTGTAATAAATGTACCTGTACCTTGAAAAATAGAAATAGCAGTGAAAAGACTTATGGTACAGATTTGTTGTTACTTGCAAAGAAAAATCTGACTTGTGTTCAATGTGGAAGTGATTCTTTTCAATATTCTCAGAAATGTCCAATCACAATAACATCTGTTTCTTTTATAAGAAAAGATATTCAGAATACAGAAAAGAAGAATGGTTATGTTCCTCAAACTCATAGAAAAGTAAAGATAAAAGAAGAAAAGCCTCAAACTAATATCAAAGGAAAGAATAAGAAAGAGCTTAATGTGAAAGAAAAGAAAGTTGAAAACACTGCAACATCCAAATTTAAAACTTTCAAGAAGAAATTGAACAAGTTTGTGAACAGAAAATGTTCTGACTTCATAAAAGTTCAAGGTAAATGGTGTTTAAAGAAAGATTTTGAATGGAAGGTAAAAGGTACTTTTGTTAAATCAAATGACAAAGCTAACAAAGAAGGACCCATTCCAAAATGGGTACCTAAAACTAACTGATTGTTTTTGCAGGGCTGTCATGTGTGGTTTTTAGATTCAGGAGCTTCAAGACACATGACAGGTCAGAAGTCTTTTTTATCAAATTTCACAGAAAAGACTGGAGGAGCAGTAAACTTTGGAAATAACAGCAAAGGTCAAGTTAAAGGTTATGGGGATTTAACAAAAGGAGATCTGACAATTCAAAAAGTTTTCTATGTTGAAGGATTACAACAAAATCTTTTCAGCATAAGTCAATTTTTAGACAGTCTTTGTCAAATCAAGTTCAAAATAACAGGTTGCATGATTTTAACTGAGAATGATCTTAAAGTATTCTGGGCCAAAAGACACATGGACTTATTTGTGGTTAATTTTTTCAAAATTACCAACATTAAATCCTGTTTTTCTTTTATCAAACTCAACTGCAAATGAATGCTGGTTGTGGCACAAAAGATGTTCTCATTTAAACTTCAAAGATCTGAACAATCTTGTTGCAAAACATCTGGTTAAAGGATTACCAAAGATTAAATTTGAAAAAGAATCATTATGCTCAGCTTGTGAAATGGGCAAGATGAAAAAGAGTTCTCACAAATTAAAAATGGACTCATCTTGCAAAGCACCATTGGAAATGATTCATACTGATCTTTGTGGTCCTATTTCAGTTCAATCTATGGGAGGAAAGAAGCATATGCTTGTAATTGTTGATGAATATTCCAGATACACATGGGTTGAATTCCTAAGAGCTAAGTCAGAAGCTGCTACTATATTGATAAACTTTATCAAAAGGATTCAAGTTTTCTTACAACTTCTAGTCCAGAAAATCAGAAGTGATAATGGAACAGAGTTCAGAAATGAGACTCTTCAGAATTTTTTAGAAAGTTCTGGGATTTCTCACAATTTCTCTGCAGTCAAAACTCCTCAACAAAATGGTGTTGTTGAAAGGAAAAACAGGACTCTAGTTGAAGCTGCAAGAACCATGATGGCTTATTCAAATCTTCCAACTTTCTTATGGGCTGAAGCAATTGCAACTGCTTTCTTTACACAGAACAGAAATTTAATCAATAAAAGATTAAATAAGACTGCTTATGAACTGATAAATAAAAGGAAACCATTAATCAAATTCTTTCATGTTTTTGGTTGCAGATGCTATGTTCTTAAAGACAGAGAAAATCTTGGTAAATTTGATAAAAAGGCAGATGAAGGATACTTTGTGGGTTATTCATTAACTTCCAAAGCATTCAGAATCTACAACAGAAGAACCAAAAGGATGATGGAAAGCATCAATGTAACATTTGATGAAGCCAGAATGAAGACTTCTGAATAGGGGTGTCAAAAATAACCGAAACCGAATAACCCACCCGAACCGAATGAAATTTGGGTTAAACGGTTTCGGGTTATTCGGTTTTCGGGTTAAACGGTTCGGTTAACCGAATAAGAATCCTTATTCGGTTCAGTTTTCGGTTAATTTTTTCCTAATTCGGTTAAACCAAATAACCCGAATAACACATTCTACTAATATTTTATATATTTCATGGTCATAAAATATAAACCAAATACATGTTATACTATTATTATTGTACATATTTTATTGCTAAATAATATTTTTTATTGATGGTAGATAAGGTTTTTTTATTAGATTACGTTTTTTCTGTGATTTACAACGGCGCATTGAAAAAAAAATTGTCATTTGCTAGATATTGGTTGATAGATGGTGTTTTTTACTTAATACAAGTCAATTGTTGAGTATTATTGTATGACACAATTACATATTAAAAGTAACAAACAATTAATTTGAGAAAATTATTTGAGCAAGTGTCCAACAAATAAATATAAATCCTTATTCGGTTTAACCGGTTACCGAACCGAATAACTCGAAACCGAATAAACCGAAACCGATTAAACCGAACCTTATTTGGTTTGGTTATCGGTTAATTTTAAAAACACTTGAAAACCGATTTAACCGAACCGAATAAACCGAAAACCGATTTAACCCATCGAATAACACCCCTACTTCTGAACAAGACAGTTCAGAACTCATGCAGAACAAGACAAAAATGACTTCTGATACAAATTCTAATCCTATTTGTTCAGAACTCAATTTACTGTTTAAGGATGCTTTTCTAGAACTAATTTCTGATTCTTATAGAGAATATGAAAACCCAAAAATGGTCAAAGAGATGAAAAGAAGAACTCCAGAAGTAGTTCAGACAACTGTAATTTCTGATAAAGGTCCATCTGAGGAATGTCCAAATTTGATAAATACAAGTGATGAAAATTCTGAACCTTGTACTCAGAATTCTAAACCTTGTATTCAGAACTCTGAACAAGTCACTCAGAATTCTGACTTCATTGCTCAGAATCCAAACTTGGATGCATCTCCTACACATATATCAGAACAAGGGGACAGTTCAGAATTACAAGCAATCATTGATGAGAATGATACAAACAACAATTTTTCAGAGATTGATGTGCTTCCTAGTGCAAATAAGTGCACTAAAAATCATCCTATTCATCAAGTAATAGGTGATCCATCAGCAGGAGTAAAAACCAGATCAGCTACAGCAAATGAAGCAATGTTTGCTGGTTTCTTAAGTGTGATTGAACCTAAGAAAGCCAATGAAGCCCTAGAGGATCCAGATTGGATTTCAGCAATGCAAGAAGAATTGCTCCAATTTGAAAGAAACAAAGTCTGGAGACTAATTCCAAGGCCTGAAGGTAAATCTATCATTGGAACTAAATGGGTGTTCAGAAACAAAAAAGATGAGTCAGGTGTTGTTGTCAGAAACAAGTCAAGATTGGTTGCTAAGGGATACTGTCAATGATAAAGCCACTTTTTGGCATTATTTTCAGTTCTCAAACCAATAATATTGGCTTGTATTCAAGTAAAAAAGGCGGGTATTTTACGGTTTATCGAGTGATTTATACAGGTTATCTAAAAGGCGGCAATCATTGAGAAAAGAAGCTAAAAAGAGCCCAAAAAGAGCCAAAACGAAGCCCAACGGAAGCCCAAAAGCCAAGCCCAAGACCCGCGACCAAACCAGGACCCGAACCGCGAACCAGAAAACGACCCACGTAGCCAAAATGATACGCGCGACTTACCACGCGACTTACAAGTCGCGTGGCAAGTGGCGTAACCCACTGTTTCGCGAATCCCAGCTTTAAATCCGATTTTTAGGTCATGCATTCGATAGGCAACTTTCACACGACGACCAGGGGCGATTTCTGGAGACTTTTCGGAGCTTTCAAGGTCACGATCGAGAGCCGATCAAGGAGACGTTCAACACGCGAAGTAGAGACGAGCACGAGAAAAGGGAGTTCATCATCTTACCTTTCACGATTTCATCTTTTACGCTTAATCATGTTTACATACACTTTCGCATCTATTTCTCTTGTGTTTGAATCCACCACCGACATGAACTAACCGGTTCGTGTTGGGGGTTGGAATGAATTCGGTTTATTAAGCATGTAAACAAACGATTTGAACTTTTATCAGTTTTCCTTAATTAATGAAGCATGTGATTTCGTTCTTAATGCTTTTGTGAATTTGGCCAATTTACAATTGATTTGTTGTTAGTAATTAAGTTCGAGAGAATTGATTGCTATTCAGAATTAGGAATTGCATGTCTAAAGTCCGAAAGGTGATAGAGATATACCGAGTAAGCTTTAGTCCCAATTAAACCGTTAGGTTGATATCGAGAGATAAAATCTAGCCAGTTTAAACATAAATCGTGTACTTAATGTGTTTTGGAATCCATAGGTGAGATCGAGAGATTAAACTTATCCTTTTCAAAATAAAACCCGTTGTTGTTCGAAAGAGAACGACGGTGATCTTAAAAAATTTGGGAATCATTAAGGGGATTAACTGGTAACTGTTTTGAGTCAGTTGTTTGCATGTGTAGAACCTGAGGATTTCCAACCCTCAACTTCTCTCTTTATCGAAGTTTCCAAGTCGTTTACTGTTTCGTTGTGATTTCGTATTCGTTGCAATTAAGTAGTTTTAAATCAAACGAATCTTCCAATATTCGACAGTTCAGTTAATAGAGCTTGTAGTAATTGTGATACTTAGTTCCTAGTTCCCGTGGATTCGATACTCGTACTTACCGTACGTTATTACTTGATTTCGACACCGTACACTTGCGGTTAGATTTAGGGGGTGTTAACCCGCCCTATCAAGTTATTGGCGCCGTTGCCGGGGAACTAGTTGCAACTAATAGCACTACCAGCTATAAGCGCTATTAGATTGGACATTTTTTTTATTTTCGTTGTTTTATTCCATCACTTTCAGTTTCTGGATCACTAATCTCGCTTACTTTCTTTCAGGTACTAATTGGTTTATGCCAAGGACGGCCCGAGTGAAGGAAATCGAACAATTTGATCCGGAGATCGAAAGAACCGCTCGTCGGCTGCGTAAGGAAGCTAAAGCTAAAAGAAATCTAAGGTTCGAGATGTCCGACGACGAGAGACCTCCTCGAAATGACCCACCACCACCTCCGGAAAGACGCCTTATGCGGTCGTTTGCCGACCCGAATGTGGCAGCGGCCCGCATAGGCATTCAAGCACCAACCACCGCGGCTAATTACTTTGAGATCAAGCCGAGTACCATCGTCATGGTACAACAGAACCAGTTCGGGGGAGCGCCGACTGAAGATCCCCACGCGCATCTACGGGCATTTGAACGGATCTGCAATACGTTCAAGATCAACGGGATGGAAGAGAACGCAATCAAGCTAAGACTTTTCAGTTTTTCCCTAAAGGGTAGAGTTGAAATCTATATAGAGGGTCTACCATCAGATCTTATCACAACTTGGGTAGACTTGAAAGTTGCTTTCCTCCAAAAATTCTTTCCTCCGAGCAGAACTGCCCAGCTAATGGCAGAGATCACTCACTTCGCGCAACAGGACCAAGAAACGTTGTACGAGGCTTGGGAACGTTACAAGGAAATGATCAAGAAATGTCTGCATCATGGCTTGCAAGGTTGGGTCATCATCCAAACCTTCTACAGTGGACTCCACCCGCAATTTAAGAACGACATCACAGCTGCGGCGGGTGGAGCATTAATGGATATGTCTTATGAGGAAGCGTGTGAGCTGATCGAGAATCTGGCTGAACATAGTTTTACTACTCCACGATCCGATGTTAGAAGAGTAGCAAGTGTGCAGGTAAGTAGTGAGCTGAATGAACTGAAAGCTCAACTAGCCTTTATCACGAATCATCTGAATAGAGGTAATCCGGGAGAACCTGATCAGGTTCAGTTTGTGCAAAACCGGAACCAGTCGAGGAACGATCCTTTCTCGAACACCTATAATGAAGGGTGGAAAAAGCACCCTAATCTTTCATGGGGTCAACCTCAACAACAACCAGGTAATTCGTCTAATTCTTTTAATTCTTTTCATACTAACAATGTTTACCGTCCTCCAGGTTTCAACCAAAGGAACGAAGGACCATCCGGAGAGAAGAAGTCGGGACTTGAGGACATGATGATGAAGTTCATGACGAAGATGGAAAGCACGGTTGAGGGATTAGCGAGCACGGTGAGTACAGTCAAAGCTGCAACCGATCAGAATACGGCTTCAATTAAGATTCTCAAGAGGAAAGTGGGGCAGATTAGTGAAGCTCTACAAAACCGACCTCCCGGAACCTTTCCCAGTCAAACCAAAAGGACTAACCGGGAAACATGCAATGCCATTTATATGAGAAATGGCAAGGAGCTGAATGGAGAGCCATTACGAGAGTCGTCATCAAGGGAGACTGCTCCGAAAGAGAAAGAGATCGAGAGCATTAAAGTGACTGAACTAGAAGCTGATAAAGAGTGTGCAATAAAAGAGAACTCGTAGGGTGAAGAGAGCAAGCAGTGTGAAGAGAACAAGCTAAAGCAACCATCGGTCAAGCCGGAAATTCCGAGAGTGCCATACCCGAATAGACTGAAAGCAAATAAGGATGATGTTAATTTTTCGAAATTTACTGATGTATTTAAAAAACTAACTATTAACATCCCTTTTGTAGATGCCTTAGCACAAATGCCCTCTTACATGAAGTTCATGAAAGAGATCTTATCCAACAAGAGGGCAATCGACCACCAGTCTACAGTTGCACTTACTGAGGAGTGCAGCGCGATCATTCGGAACAAGCTTCCCCCGAAGCTTAAAGATCCAGGGAGTTTTTCTATCCATATTCAAATTGGGAAGTTTTCTTTTAATAAAGTATTATGTGATTTAGGGGCGAGTATTAACTTAATGCCTCTCTATATTTTCAGGAAACTCGGATTGGGGGAAGTGAGCCCAACATACATGACGCTGAAGCTCGCAGATAGATCAATCGTGTACCCGTACGGAGTAGTGGAGGATGTGCTGATCAAGGTCGGTAAATTCTACTTCTCGGTGGACTTTGTGGTGCTGGATATCGATGAAGATGAAGAACTCCCGCTTATTTTAGGAAGATCATTTTTAGCCACGGGCCGAGCGTTGATAGATGTGGATGAAGGAGAGATAACATTTAGAGTCGGTGGCGAAAAGGTAAATTTCAAAATGTTCGAGAAGGTGCGATGACGAATAGAAGAATCCGCGAAGAATCGCAAATGTGGGCGATCCAATTCTGCGGACACCGAGCCAAGCTGAGAGCCACACAGTCGTGCCACGACTTTAACTACGGCGCTGGGTGGGAGGCAACCCACCAAGGTTTGCGTTTTCTTCTATTTCCAGTTTTGAGTGTGTTTTAATTCAAAAAAAATGTGAAAAATCGAAAAATGCAAAAGTGAAACAGAGGCTTACGCGACATGTGCCGCGGCTTACAAGCCGCGTGCCAAGTCGCGGGGCCTTCTGTTTGGTTTTCAGTTTTTTGAGTTGTGTGTTTAATTCTTCGTTTTATTTCGCTCTTTTTTGCTTGTTTAGTTTGTTTTTGCATAGTTCCCTTCCCCGCCATCCCCGATGTCTTCCAACTGGGCGTTCCAATCTTTAAGAGGATCCTATGCGTCCGGGCAAACAGGTACGCTCTCAACTTTGCCTGTTTAACGAGTGGTGTATGATGTATGGTCTTTATTAGTTAAGCGAGATGCCACAAACCTAAGTTTCACTTAGGTTTGGGGTGCCTCATTTTTCATCATCTACACACTCAACTTTTTTTACCCTGTGCAAAACTCGGTTTCACCGAGGTTTGGGGTTGGCTTTTATTTGGCAAACCTAGGCCACGACCTAGGTTTGGGGTGCCCATATTAGAAACTTTGGGATTCCTTTTTGATGTTTTGTAATGTCTTGCCCGTCCTTTTGATAACTGTAATAACTGCACAATGATTCGAGTCGCATCGCCTACGACTTTACTTGCACATTGGGGACAATGTGTGGGTAAGGTTTGGGGTTGCCCAATCGGGCCCAAGTTATGCACGTATATTTCCTGCACCTCTGAGTGTCTAGATCATAGTAGCTACAATTTTTGTTTTGAATGATTGAGACCAACCATTGTGGGAAGAATCTTGTGATAGTGACGTGACCGTTAGGGAAGGACCGGGAAAGGACACGACTAGGGACATTAGTGGAGACCACCCGATAGTGAGTTTTGAGCCTAAAAGACGTTTTTCATTTCGAGGGATTCATACACTTAATTCTTTTACACTCTTTCGAATTCCTTGTCGTGAATGTAGAATGATCTCGCTACATTATTGCATTGAGTAGCAAAGACGAACA
Organism: Saussurea involucrata; assembly: GCA_033807775.1. NCBI lineage: Eukaryota > Viridiplantae > Streptophyta > Magnoliopsida > Asterales > Asteraceae > Saussurea > Saussurea involucrata. The sequence continues at coordinate 27,629,846 of CM066316.1, forward strand.
TCGGGATATTGGGTAAGGGTATAGTAGACCATATCGTGTGGACCTTAAGATATGATTCTAGGCGTTGTGTGTTTTGTTTTAACCCGTTTTAGCTATCGTTCCCTTTCACCCTTTTGTGTGTATCCATAGCCCTTTTGCATCCAAACACGCACCTTATTCATTTCTAAACCCACCAGTACACCTTTAGCCATAAACCTTAGCCAACCTTTATCCGAAAGCGTGTAAATCAAAGGCAGTGATGAACTACGAAAGATAGAGCAGAAAAGAATAGAACAGGCCAGTCATGAGAATAAAACGGGTCAATGTAACCCGAGAAATAGAAAAGATAGAAAAGAGGGCCAATGATGCCCCAAACAAATAAAGAGGACCAATGAAGTCCCAACTGAAAAACAAAAAAAATTACAGTTAGTCAGATAGTAATTATAGCAGCTGAATAAGAGAGTCAAATCGACTCCAATAGTGACAAAGAGGGCCACATGATAGAGGCTGAAGTAGAGAAGTTCGGAACTGCCAATGATTGACACGCCAAGGATCTTTGAACCATTTTACCCTTCGTTTCTCAGCCATAGCCCTAGCCCCATTACAACCCTTGTAAAGACCTGGATGATCTTTTGGAAGATGTGATTACGGTATACGACCACCCTCATCGATATTCCCTGTCTTGCTACTTGACTCCTTCTGAGATCAAATTTTTGGACAACTGTGCGTCTTTCCTTAGAGTTGTCATGTAATAATTTGAGTATTCTTGTACATAACCTCCTTAAACATGACAACACGAGCGATAACCTAGGTTCGAGTGCAAAGAGAGTATCCCGTGAGGTAGGGTCGAGGCGAAATGTTTTGCCTAGTATGTTTGGACCTAGTCTAACCCGAACGTAATCGGAACAGTCACGAGTTCAACTCCCAGTGGAAGGTCATAGATCAAACGAAATAAGAATGAGGCGAGAGTGATATAGATATTCACGGGTATGGGAAATCACCGATGCACCACTTGGTACCGATTGGGAATTGTGCAGTTATTATTATTATTTCACTGTGTGCTTTTATTCAATTTTTATCGCTAATTTGCTTGGGGACAAGCAACGCTCGGTTTGGGGTTGTTGATAAACCCACTTTTTGGCGTTATTTTCAGTTCTCAAACCAATGAGATTGGCTTGTATTCAAGTAAAAAGGCGGGTATTTTACGGTTTATCGAGTGATTTATACAGGTTATCTAAAAGGCGGCAATAATCGAGAAAAGAAGCTAAAAAGAGCCCAAAAAGAGCCAAAACGAAGCCCAACGGAAGCCCAAAAGCCAAGCCCAAGACCCGCGACCGAACCAGGACCCGAACCACGAACCAGAAAACGACCCACGTAGCCAAAATGATACGCGCGACTTACCACGCGACTTACAAGTCGCGTGGCAAGTGGCGTAACCCACTGTTTCGCGAATCCCAACTTTAAATCCGATTTTTCGGTCATGCATTCGATAGGCAACTTTCACACGACGGCCAGGGGCGATTTTGGGGCGATTTCCGGAGACTTTTCGGAGCTTTCAAGGTCACGATCGAGAGCCGATCAAGGAGACGTTCAACACACGAAGTAGAGACGAACACGAGAGAAGGGAGTTCATCATCTTACCTTTCACGATTTCATCTTTTACGCTTAATCAAGTTTACATACACTTTCGCATCTATTTCTCTTGTGTTTGAATCCACCACCGACATGAACTAACCGGTTCGTGTTGGGGGTTGGAATGAATTCGGTTTATTAAGCATGTAAACAAACGATTTGAACTTTTATCAGTTTTCCTTAATTAATGAAGCATGTGATTTCGTTCTTAATGCTTTTGTGAATTTGGCCAATTTACAATTGATTTGTTGTTAGTAATTAAGTTCGAGAGAATTGATTGCTATTCAGAATTAGGAATTGCATGTCTAAAGTCCGAAAGGTGATAGAGATATACCGAGTAAGCTTTAGTCCCAATTAAACCGTTAGGTTGATATCGAGAGATAAAATCTAGCCAGTTTAAACATAAATCGTGTACTTAATGTGTTTTGGAATCCATAGGTGAGATCGAGAGATTAAACTTATCCTTTTCAAAATAAAACCCGTTGTTGTTCGAAAGAGAACGACGGTGATCTTAAAAGATTTGGGAATCATTAAGGGGATTAACTGGTAACTGTTTTGAGTCAGTTGTTTGCATGTGTAGAACCTGAGGATTTCCAACCCTCAACTTCTCTCTTTATCGGAGTTTCCAAGTCGTTTACTGTTTCGTTGTGATTTCGTATTCGTTGCAATTAAGTAGTTTTAAATCAAACCAATCTTCCAATATTCGACAGTTCAGTTAATAGAGCTTGTAGTAATTGTGATACTTAGTTCCTAGTTCCCGTGGATTCGATACTCGTACTTACCGTACGTTATTACTTGATTTCGACACCGTACACTTGCGGTTAGATTTAGGGGGTGTTAACCCGCCCTATCAGTCAACAAGAAGGAATTGATTATGATGAGACATTTGCACCAGTGACAAGAATAGAGGCAATCAGAATATTTTTGGCATATGCTTCACACAAAAATTTCAAAGTATATCAAATGGATGTCAAATCAGCCTTTCTGAATGGTATACTTAATGAAGAGGTGTATGTTCATCAACCTGAAGGTTTTGTTGATCCAGAATTTCTTGACCATGTTTATATTTTAGATAAAGCTTTACATGGTCTAAAACAAGCACCAAGAGCCTGGTATGACACGCTTACTCAACACTTGTTAGTTTCAGGGTTCAAGAAAAGTAAGATTGACACAACTTTGTTTTTAAAGAAACAGGGTGAGCATTTAATTCTTATTCAGATTTATGTTGATGACATATATTTGGCTCCACTAGTGCAGAATTATGTGATGATTTTTCTAAAGTCATGAAATCTGAATTTGAAATGAGCCTGATGGGTGAACTGAATTTTTTTCTTGGTCTTCAAGTCAAACAATTACCAAATGGTGTTTTTATAAATCAAGGAAAATATGTCAGAGACATTCTGAAAAAGTTCAAGATGTCTGAGTGTGCTTCTATGAGAACACCTATGGCAACAAACATAAAGTTAGATGCTGATCTCAAAGGAGTCTCAGTAGATAACAAACTCTATAGAGGCATGATTGGATCTTTACTTTATCTGACTGCAAGTAGGCCAGACATCATGTTTTCTACTTGTTTCTGTGCTAGATTTCAATCTAACCCAAAAGAATCACATATGTTGGCTGTCAAAAGGATTCTAAGACATCTCAAAGGGTCACCTGAACTAGGTTTATGGTATCCAAAAGAAACTGACTTTAAATTGACTGCTTTCACTGATGCTGATCATGCATGAAGTAGGTTGGACAGAAAAAGTACTTCTGGTGCTTGTCACTTTTTGGGGGATAAGATAGTAAGTTGGGCATCAAAGAAGCAGAATTGTGTGTCCACATCAACTGCTGAGGCAGAGTATGTTGCTGCTGCTGCTTCATGCTCTCAAACTTTGTGGATGAGAACACAACTCATGGATTATGGGTATCAACTCAACAAAATTCCAATCTACTGTGACTCAGAAAGTGCAATTGCCATTACTCAGAATCCTGTTCAACATTCAAAGACTAAACACATAGATGTAAGGTATCATTTTATAAAGGACTATGTGGAAAAGGGAACTATAGAGATGCACTTTGTGCATACAAAGTATCAATTGGCTGACTTGTTCACAAAGCCTCTTGATCACAAAAGGTTCTCTTTTCTCATATGTAAAATAGGAATGCTTTATCTAACTAATTGATTATATTTGTTTTTCTTTGAAATGATAAAATTTTCTAAGTAAGATTTTCTGAGTAGTATACTCAGAACTCTGACTCTTGTATTCAGAATTCTGAGTCTTGAGTTCAGAACTTCTGAGTCTTGAGTTCAGATATTCTGAGTCAATACTTCAGAAATCTAACTTTAAATTTTTTTTATTTCTAAGAAATACAAGTACTTCAATTTTGTGGATTATTTTCTTTCTATTTTTTTCTATCTCATCTTTATGTCTCATATATATATGAGTTCATGATAAAGTCAAGGGGGAGCATTAATATCTTTTGGAAATCATTTCATGATGCTTAAAAGGTTTGTTTTCATTTCTTATCTCTGATCATTCTAAGAAGAACAAGCTTTTAATGATAAAATTTTTTGATTTCTTGTTCAAACTATATCTGAATTTCAAAAAAAATCATATTCAGATATAAGATTTTAAACAATTTTCTTTAAATCATCATTATGTGAACAGAATTATGATGATAAGATATTTTTCTATCTGTTCAAAACTCTTCTGAATAATAAAAGATTTTACATTCGTCAGAAGTTGATTTTAAATAAATTTGGTTACAAGGAAAAATTCTTCTGAATCAAGGACTCAGAACTCTAAGTAAAATAATCAGATCTCTGATAAAGGAAAATCAATCTTCTGAGCGTATTATTCAGATCTTTGACTTGTGTCAATATTCTATCCAATAACACGTGTCAGCTTCATATTTGGTTGATTATGCCACGTATTTCATTTAAATCCTCTGTGGCGTTTCAAATGTGTTGACTCCGCTATAACTTTGACATCGTTTTTTTCGACAAACCCTTCAACTTCGCGGATTTTAAATAGGTCTTAAAATCCCTCTTTTAAATTCTTTCAAATTTCAGAGCGAAAAGTTAGATATGAATCAATCCAGAGTTCTTTGAGTTTGTTTTCTTCTTAATCATGTATGGTTTCCGAAGAAGTAGTCAAATATCTCTGCATTCTGCTAAGTCTTTAATGGATTCATCCAATTCTGATAATGATGAAGTACAAAATAGAGTTGTTGAAGAAGTAGTAATAAGGAATGATGAAATAAATGCAGAAGATGAACAGATGGCCGAATCAGAAGGAAATGCAGATGAGGGAAACATGAATGTTGAACATGAACAGAGTGCTGCAGGGTCGATAATGTCAAATAGACCAATCTTTGTGGAAAAGGTTGTACCTGAAGGCGAATGGTTGAAATTGTCAGAGAATAATTGTGTCTTATTATTTGAGGAGAGTAGATTTAAGCCTGAACACAGAATCATAATGGAGTTATTCAAATATCATCCCTACAGGAAATGGTTTACAAGGTGCAAAACAGTCCCTGTTCAATATATTCAACAATGGTGGAGATATCTTAGGTTAGAAGGAAACAAGTTTATATCTGAAATTGGAGGAGTAACTTTTGCCTTATCAATTCCTGCACTGAGAGAAATGCTAAATCTTCCAGAAAAAGATGATGTACAAAGAGGGTCAGATTTTGAAGACTCACCTTTAACTAAAGAATTAATTGCAGAGTTTATGAAATTAGGATACAATGAAGGATTAAGGACTCTTAGTTTGTTCAGAAGGAACAAATTGCCACCAATTTGGGCATGTTTCTTTCATGTGGTGAATAAGTATTTGTCAGGGAAGAATAGTTTTGCAGATCAAGCTTCAAAACAGATTCTTCAAATCTTTCAAGGTTTAGTAAAGAATAGACATTATGACTACACTGCTATACTTTGGGAAGACATGAAGAACACGTTTGAGAAAAATCAGAAGGCTATTCAAAAGAAAACAAAGGATACACCTCTATCATACATACCTTACATAAGGTATTGGCAACTTGTGATTTGGTATGCAATGCAAGAAAACAGAACCATTCCTAGAAGATCGAATGAACAGCATGGCCCTATTTTCTATTTGGGTAAGATGTCTTCTGTTACTAAAATCCAACATTATCCTAATCATAAAATTTTGCCAAGATCACTTAGGAATTACATACCAAGGGAGAGTGAGATTTTAAAAGCATATTGCACCTCTATGGGAATTGAAGAACCTCAAATCCCTACCCAAGAGGACCAACCTGAGGAGAGAGGTGAGGGGTCTAGTCAAGTTAGAGAGGGGGAGGATGTTCAAGTGGGTGAACATTCTGAGAGAAATGAGGGGCAAAATTCTGAGAGCTTGGTTAGAATATGTGAGGAAAAACAGAATGAGGGTGGTGAGGATGAGAGAATGTCACTAGAGGTTCAAACAGAAAGAGATGCCTCTGTACTAGCTAATCTTAACCAGGTAACCACATCTGCTATTGGTTCACAATTCTTGGTGTCCAATATTGAAACAAACACCATGGACCTAGTGGTGGAACTTGAACAACCCATCCATACCCACTCAGAAGCATTTCAACATGCTATTGTTTCACATAAATCAGGGGAATCATCCCAAACTCATTTGCAGGGAGGTGATAAATCCCAACCTATTTTTCATCACATTGAGTCTGGATATCACAGTCCTATCCAAATTGAGCCTGAAATTCCTTCTAACACTTGCACAAATCAGGAATTTCGTATTTCTGACAAAACATTCATAGACACTCCTAATTTTGGATGTCAAGGATTGAATGGAAGACCTGGTGAGGTGAACATTTTAAAAGCCTCATTAAAATGTGCATCTGTTGTACAAGATGACTTAGTGTTATCTACAGGCCATGAGCCCTCTGGGCACATGAAAACTGGACCATCTGTTGGTTCAGGTTCACAGTTAGACTCTTCTGAATTTGTAAAGATTCAGAATCAAAACAAGGTGATGGGGGATAAAGTTGAAAATTTGGAGAGAAAGGTGGATGGACTGAATGATGAGGTAAAGGAGTTGAAAAATATGTTGGAGGGCAAAATAAAATCTTTTGAGACAAAGATAGATGATGTGAAGGTATCCTTGGAATCTCATAAAAAGGAGTTCAAGGATATTATGTCTGAATTTCAAAAAGATTTGTTTAAACAAATGCAGAGTATGCAAGATTCTGTATTCAAAGCACTAAGTACTTCTTTGGCTTCAACTTCTAAACCACTTGATCTTGTTCCACTAGCAGAAGCTGAACCTGAAGGTGTTCTTGTTCAGAACCTCAAAAGGAAGTTTGATGATAATGAATTTCATGATCATCAAAAGGGGGAGAAAAAGCAAAGGTTGAGTTCTGATGATGATATTGGTATAGAAGATTTTGAAATAGCAGATATGCAGTTAGCCAATACAAAGAGCACAGAAGTTCAGACAGATGAAAATGTAAAGATAATGGATACTCAGATAGTTCAGATTGACAGTTCAGATACAGAGAAAATGGAAGTTGAATGTACAGAGGGTGCTAATTCTGATAAAACAGAAGAATTGAACTTAGACACAGAGATGGGAGTAAATTCTGATGAAACTGAAGCTATTGAGGAACCTGTGTTGAGGTCGGAGGAAACAGTTGAGAGTTCAGTGGTTGAAAACAAGTGTACAGACATTGTTCCCTATGTCAAAGTTAGCTTAGTGGATTCTGAGTCAGAAGAAAGGAGACTGAATGAGGTATTGATCAGAAGGATGCAAAGTGAATTAGTCAGAGCTCTAAATGTTCAGAATATTCAAAGAGTTGTGAAAACAGTAAGACCTATTGATCAGATGGGAGAAGAAGATAGTACTATTGACTACTCTCAGAAATTTCAAGAGGAGTTTCAGTTTAACTATATTGATGATCTTGCTGACAAATCAGAAGTATATGATAGAGTTGAAAAATACTTTATGCCTTCAGAATACCAATTTAGAAAGCCAATTGAAATTCCCAAGATTGACTTGCCAATCTTAGAGGAGCCTTTATGTGATTTTATTCTGGAATTAAGTGATGTATCGCTTGCTAGACAATTTCATGATGATATCTTTCCAGAGGAAATATATGAGAATCTCTATCACACAGAAGGAGACTATGTAGTTTTGGAGAACAATATTGATGGTTTCATGGATGAGAGATCTCAGATGACTTATGCAGAAGCTTCAAACAGATTCAGAATTCCTGATTCAAGATTGCATATTCAGAAAAAGATTGAGAAAGTGTTGATGTTTCAAACAGAAGAGTTTGATGGTCTGATGTATGTAAGATTGGAAGTGCTGAAAGAAAGAAATGTAAAAGTTTCCATGTCCAGCTTTGATTTTCACAGATTAACTCTTGATGATCAGATCTTCCTGGTTAAGTTCTTTGCCAGTACTGAAGAGACCTGGATAGAGATTGAATGCAAAAGACTTCTGGGTATTTATGTCAGAAATATGCATATGTATAATTTTCAGTTGGCTATTGAAGGAAGAAAAGAAAAATGCAACTTGAGTTGTCCAGCAAAGATTTCAGGGTTTGGTGTGAATTTGAAGGGATTTATAAATGAAAGAATGGAAACTGAAGGATTTGCATATACAGTTCAAAGAAGACTTGAAATATTCAAATTAAAGGAATTGGTGAAGTATAGTAATGCAACTTTGAGTTGGTTACTAAGTGAAATGAAAGGAAATGCTACTACTGAAAGAGAAAATCTAAAGAAAAGATGTGTGAGTTATGTGGAAAGAAGATTAAATCTCAGAAGTAAGATCAGAAGCTGTGGTGAATGGTTGTTATCAGAAGTAAATCCCAAAAAGATGCTGCACAGTGACTTTGTATTTCCTGCTGAATATGAAGTGAATGAAATACTTTCAGATGAAGTTCAAGAAGTTCAAGACATAACTCCTCAGAATGTTCAAATGACAAGTGTTGATCAAGCTGAACAATCTGAACCAAAAGAAGATGAAATATCTATTGATTTGAATGGATATTTTCTTGAATTTGATCTACCCAAGTTTTTCAAGCCTAAAGAGATATAATTTCTGGATGTATATTATGACAGACCAAAAGAGACTCAGATCTGGTTGGCAGAGAAATTAAGGTGTCTTGGGAAATAAAAACAAGCTGTGTATTCAGATTTCTTAATAACGGGGATCAGAGAACTAAAGGTTAAGCAGTTCAGAAAGCAAGAGTACTTGTCCTTTGAAGTGTTGAGAGAAGATGGAAAAGTGTACTATTTTACTGATGCAGACTTTGAGAAGTTGTCAGTAGTTGATTTCTACAGATTACATAGTCTTTTGTGCTTCAAATATTCAAGCAAAGACAAGAATGAAAGAAAGGCAAGAAGTGTGGTGATTGAAGCTATGTTCTATATCTTAAGGTGGCATTGTTATACAGATTTTCAAATAGCTCTGTATCTACAAAGGCCATGTGTCTATCTTTCAAATCCCAACACAGATCATGATCAGAAAAATGTGTTGAAGACTGGAAGTGTATCTAAGCATCCAGAATTGGGAGTCTTTCTGAAGAATAAAAGTGAAAAGATCTTCTTCAGAGCAAAGGAAACTGCAAAGCATTGTTCTGGAACTTTAAGAATCATTAAGCACAATTTGGAGAAAAAGATGCTGAAGGTGAAGCAAGCTAATATGACTCAAGAAGTGATCACTCAGCAAGTTGAAACTATTCAAGAAATAGTTGTTAAAATTGACAAGAGGCTTAATCAGAGAAATGTGCTTTTACAGAAGATTGTTCCTGCCTTGAAAGAATTGGATGATGCAAAGTATATGTTTATTTGACAAAAAGGGGGAGATTGTTAGATCTGAGTTTTGTTAATAAACTAAGTGTTGAATTCTGATAAGAAGGCTCAGAAGTTCTGAAGAGAAGAGTCAGAGTTCTGACCAAGAAGGCTCAGAAGAAATGCTCTGAAAGTTTGCTAAGTATTGAAGTCTGAGAAGAAGAGTCAGAAGTTCTGAGAAGCTTAATCAGAATAATGTTCAGAAGTTCTGCACAACATATTCAGAACTTATAACTAGATACTTTACTTTGTATTTAGTTAACTAATTAGGACACGTGTATTGTTCCTATTAGTCTTTCTTTTATGTACTGTAGCTTTAGTGTTTCCGTTGCAGTATATATAGTGGTTAGCACTGTTACGCTAACTGATTTTTTCCCGCATATATTTGTATTCATCTTTTGTAATCTTTGAGATACTCTCTCTCTCTCTAAGATCTGTAAATCTGTTCTTCATTGAATACAAATTGGTTTGATCATATTACTTCTCAATTACTGTTTCATACATTGATATATTGATTGTAAGAGTGAATCCTGGACTTACACCAAAGTTATTCGGTTGTACTTCGGCTTTTAGTGCAATCGGTTCTTGAGATAAATCTTTCTTCTTTTTCTTATTATTCTCCTCTTTTGTCTCATCTATTTCCTCCTCATCTTGCAACATCGTCTCATACAATTCATGTAGAGGCATCTCGAATAATCTCGGATTTTGTTTCATCTTTCTAGCCACACTCTTCCATTCTGGTTGTAGAGAAGTAAGAAATTTGACATTTAATTCGATCAAATCCTTTTTTATTTTGTTTTTACTTAATTCATTAAGTAAAACCATGAATCTGTCATAAGTGTCGTGAAGCGATTCATCTTCCTTAGCTCTAAACTCTTCATACTTGTTGATGCACATTGTTATTTTCATCTGATTTCCAATCTTTGACCCTTGTAACATCTTTTCTAATTGTCTCCACATGTTGTTGGCCGTGTCTTTGTAGCTATCTATCTTGTTGAATACTTCGTTTGGAATTCCCATGATCACAAAAGATCTTGCCTTTTTATCTGCCTCATATCTAGCCTTTTGTTCAGCACTGTATTTAGACATAGGAACCAACTTAGGCATTGTGACATTTGGATTATTTGGAACTGGAACATTTACATATACGGATTGTTGTGAAGAGAAGCTAACAAGTGAACACCATTCGATTGTCGTTCAAGAAAGTGTTCAAACCTTTCCTTCCATTGCTCATATTCTTTCTCAATCAAAATTGGAGGTCTCGTATCGGATCCCAAAGAGTTCATGATATCATTTCGGTTCATCTTGAAAAATTACTTGACTTGATCTTTACACATAATTGAATTTGTGAAAAAGTTGATAAACTGTCGGGCAATTTGGTACGACTGTCGTATAGAACGTATGCGACAGTTGGATTGAACAGTAACTGTCGTATGAAACGTATACGACAAGGCTTCGGTAACAATAACTGTCGTATGAAACGGTACGACTTGGACCAACTGTCGTAAGAAGCTTATACGACTTGGGTAGTGAACAGTAACTGTCGTATGAAACAGATACGACTAGAACTTGTGTACAGTAACTGTCGTATGGTACACGTACGACTAGAAATGGTCAGGCTAACTGTCGTATGATACTTGTACGACTAGAAGTAGTCGGGCAAGAAGCGTGCGACAGTTATGATGTTAAGTAGCTTGCGACAGTTATGAACACCAAGAACAACTACACGTACGACAGTTATGAGTTTACACAGAAACTTTTTCTAAGTATCCAAAAATCTTCAAGTCAACTCCAATTGATCTGAAACTTCGTAGGGTTGATCGCGATCACCTTCTGAACACTTTTAATTCTGCGAAAAACACCAAGAAAACAGCAGAAGAACACCTTTCGATCTGTGCAGTAGGTTTCTCCAAAACTCAAAAAAATTCCTCTAAATCCTTCGATAATCTGTTTTCTGATCTGTTAACTTGTACGAATTGATTCAGTATATCAATTCGTTCAAATCTGAGCACAAACACGAACCAGAAACTATCTCAAATCGCAGAAATGATTAATACTTCGAAAAACACAAAAAAATGCCCAAAAATTCCGAAATTTTTTCACAAATTCTTCCTGCTAGGCTCTGATACCACTTGTTATCCCATATCTAAACAAGTAACAATGATGTAAACACTTTGATCTTCATAGAATAGAGAAAGAATACAAAGATGAGAATGAGATCCACTTTCTCTCTCTAAACTCTCTCTCTAGAAAGTCATCCCTCTCTATGTTCACCTCTCTTTCTACACACGTATGAGACAATTCTAAATGACTTGCTTAAATGACTTACATCTCTACAAATCCTATTTATACACTTTGACTATCACTTTAGTTACTTTGACTTTGACCTTTAAAGCCCTTACTTTGACTTTGACAAATACTTTTGACTCTTTACAATTAATACAAATGCATATTAAATCTTGAATACATTTTATGCACTAACAGCTGTGAAAACTGGTTGACCAACTCTGTGAAGTTGCTAATGGACTTGGGTTTGAGATTGATCAACCACTAGAGAGCAGCACCTGTAAGAGTCGCGCCAAAGATTTTGCACATGCACACATCTTGATATTGATGTGTAATTGATGCTGTCCACATCAACTATTTATATTGGGCAATATGCTCCATTGGATCGGTTATTGGTACGTGTGAAATATGTGATTAATCGCAGTGGGATGCAAACTATCCACAGTGGGAAGCGCAAGTGTACACTGGCCACTATGATCGTCACAACAAGTAATAGTTGGTAAAATACCAGAATCGTATCCACAGGGACTGGGCAATCAAGAAATTATTGTTCTCATGAGCTTCCTTTTACAAGTTTCAATTACAGAAGAAACAATAAGTTGGTTTTTTTGGTGAAATGCTATTTTAACGAGTACCTACGATTTAAAATGAGGAATGTAGGTTACATTTTCCCTAGATTTTATATTAAATACTTGATCCAGAAGAGTGATCACTGCACGTGTGCAAAGTGGGCACTCCCGTTAGAGAAGCCCGGTTACACAAATACTCACACCTTCGAGTAAAAATCCCATACTCTTAGTCCTTACTGTTTTGTCAATGGTAATCTCAAAATGGACCTTTTCAGGCCTTGATGGAATGTGTAGAGACAAATACTCTAAGTGTTTTTAAGTACACAAACTAGCTTGCCTACTACACCAGTGGGTTGAGATTAGCTCACTGTGCAGACCTCACTTTCGCAAGTGTCATAAGAATTCTTTTGAATTCCCTAGCATCATCCAAGCTCGGGTCACTGTGTTCTACTCATTTCTGAGTTAAGAACTACACTTTAGATCCTCACAAGTGATCGGGTTGTTCGCATCATTGGGCAAAAATCGAGAGTGAATGACCAAAACAATAAATATTCGGAGTATGAAGATTACTCAATCATTTTTCATAAAATCCAGATACTTTTCCTTCCTACATCCCAAGGGATGTTTAGCTCATATTCAAAGAAGTAAAGAAAATAAAAGATGAAAAGTTGTAAGTAAACATACTAAAAGTGACTTCGATTAAAATCCGCAGTGGGAACTGTGAGTACAACACTGCTACAAATTACTTCAAACTAAAAATTACACTAGGAATTGAAATGCCGAAAATTAAAGACTACTTTTATTAATTCTAGAGCTAAAACGAAAACTAACTTGCACTTAATGTGTGGTAGATGGAATATTAAATGAAACCCAACACCTCTTTATATACTTAGAGGAAAAGTTGGACCAAACATAAATGGGGAATTAACTAGAGGCTAAAAACCAAGATATGAGACACAAGATCTATTTCCCAAGAGCAAGGCTTCTTTCCACAAGTTTATGGGCAATTACCCCAAGGTTACTTCACCTTTTCCAAAAAGTAAGCTTTAAGTACCATTGGTTTCATTAAAATAATGTGATGGCCATCTTTTAGGGGACATGCTTTGGTTTTTCCTCCATGCTTCTGCTGCCACCAACTTCTTCTATTCTTCCAGGACTGATTTCCAAGCTGAGATTTGATTTTCATTTGTCTTCTTCTTGGTACGCCAGTGGGATCCGGAGTGGGCACTCCGCAAGTCACTGCAGAATTTTCGTCAAAGTGCAGCAAAAATCTACCAAATGGTTTATCAAAACTGTGGTTCACTCTTTTTGCTCAATTTTGGGAGTTTTACCAAGAATGGGTGATTTGAGAAGCAAAATGGCTAATGTTTGACCAAAAGGAATAAAAATAAAAGGAAATAATAATTCTAAAAATAGAGTTATCAGTTATTCCTAAATACTTGGGCGTAAAAGCAGGAATGTTGTACTTCTTCGGAACGTCAACATTTGCTATCGTGTCAACGAAAGGCGACGCTTGGAATCCTGTGAGGGGTTCGACGTCGACGGGGACGGCGGCACCGGGTAACATTGAAAGTAGCGACAACATCTTTTCGTTCTGATCCTCCAATAACCTAAGTCATTGGGCGACGGGGTCGTTAGGATCAAGGATTGCACCGGTCGGGGGAATGACTCCTGAGTTTTGAGCGGTCATGCCGACTGTCGGGTGGGAGCCATTTCCGTGCGACTAATCGTTGGCTTCTCCGTTAAAGGGAAAGTTCATTGGGATCTGATGTGGTATGGCTCCATTGTATAGTGGCGGAGTCCTCAGATGTTGCAGACGAAATTGTCCGAAGGGAGGATTGTTGACAAATGGCCCTGGCCTGCCTGGAATGGCGGTCTTACGAAAGCTGCACCTGTAGGTCGGGGATCGTTCTGAGGTCCAAAAGAATTGCCAACCACCGGATTCCTCAGGGAAGCAATTTATGCGGCAGCCTTCTGGTTCTGATCGTTCAGGGCTTGAATCTGACTCCGAGCAGCATTCAATTACGCATGAAGTTGAGCCATAGGATCTTGGTAAATTGCCATTTACCTGAAAACAACAAAAACTTCACAAGATCTTTAGAGCGATGTATGCTTGGCTTTAGATTTTCTCTAGATGGGATCCCACGGATGGCGCCAAACTGTTAATGCCAAAAATAAACCCAAAGGATAACTTAAGGTTGATGTGGAACTTTTAACAACTAAAGAAAGAGATCTTAAGACCAATCAACACAATCACGATAAAAAGTAAATAAGACGAGAGAGTTGGTGACGCGGAAAACCCAAACGAGGGACAAAACCGCGGTCGACTTGTGAGAGTCGACGGCACACTATGGTCGCCAAACAGGGGCAAAAGTCCTTTGATAACAAGTGTTTTGTGTACAACAGATTACAATAAGAGTAAAAACAAACTTAATCGTAAGATAAAGTTGTGCGTCGTGCGTAAACGTGCGAAATAAGATGTTGTCGTGCGATTTGAACTGATGTCGTGCGAAACTTGCGTTAGCGATATATGTTCGAATGCTCGAATTATCACTATTGTATTACGTAGAAATGTAGGATAGTTGAGTTCAAATATTGGATGTTGCAATGCTCAGCTTAACTCGGTCTATGTAGCTGTGTATATCTCCTGATGCAATGCTCATCTTGATTCACTCTGATTTTTATTTGTTTTTGTGTTTTTGTTTGGAGGGGGTACTATCTACCCACCTCAAACTTAAGACTTCACAATGTCCTCATTGTGGATAAAGACTGGAAGTCACACTGGAAGTCCCCACCTCAAACTTAAAATCTCACAATGTCCTCACTATGACTTGGAAAATGAGTACAAAGAGGCTTTTGGGTACAAAAGGATCTAGTTTGGGCAAGTGTATGTGAACGAATGCCTATGTCATTTCAATGTGACAAGTTGAGGATCTAGAACCTACAAAAGTGAATTTTTCAGTTCGAAGTCCGGAAGTTGTGCACCTTGAAATGGAAAAAGATCAATAATCATTCAAACAAGAAATGCGTTAGTTTCCTAAAAACACCTACTTATTAGTAGGGATCCATGCATAATCAAAATAAAACAACCAAGTAGCAAAGTGTCAAGTAGCCAACCATGAGCAATAACAAATAAACATGAAAATAAAATTGTTTTTGTGAGCAGCAAGAGTGGGAACCACAATCCCAACAAACCATTTAACGGGTAGGAGTTGCTTTCGGAGAGTTTTCTGCAAAGTCGTCACTGGAGTCATCATCACTTTCTTCAGTTGGACAGATGCTAGCAGAGAATTCTAGGAGTTATGCAGCAAGCTCTGGGTCAACACCCTCCAACATCTTATTCATGATCGCATCCCGCTGTTGGGTGTACATCCAAAAGGACTCCATGGCCCTGTCCATGTGCTTCTGTCGTTCATCCATAGTAGTGAGACGGTCACTGATGGTTTTAAGCTAAGCCAATATGTCATTCAGGGGATTGGTGTTTTGGCCTGGAGTGGGAGCTGAGAGTGGGTTGATGGCAGAAGTCACTAGGACTTCATCAGCAGTGTTTTCATCTGTGGGAGAGGTGATCACTCTGCCCATCTTCTTAATAGTCACCACACTGATGTTGTTGGCAGAGGTGACCCAGACATCACCTGGAGCAGATGGCACTCCAGCATCGATTAGTAATGAAGTAATAAGACATGGGAGTGGGAGGATTACCTTCTTGCGAGTCCGGGCTTGATAAATTGCGGATTGTATCAAATTCCAAGATTGATTGTTTTGCCGGTGAGAATGCAGTAGAGAAGGCCGTATTTGTGCATGGAAAGAGTTGTGTCATGCGTAGTGGGCGAGAGGGAGTGACGTAGGAACTGAAACCAAACAGCAGCCTCCGTAGTGAGAGAGCTAGCTGGTAGGCACTTCCTACCGCCATCCATGGCCCAAGTTTTACCTTTTACTATTTGGGCCTTTAAAATAGCGTCCTCATCAGCCAGGGTCATTTTCTGCAAAAACTTAGCAAATGTACACGACAGTGGGGTCCTTATGCCAAGGACCCGATTGATTGTACATGCCCCATAGTGCACCCTACGTCCCCGGACTGTTACACTAGTGGTCTTGGTCTGGGAGGCCTCCACATAGAATTCCTTGACTAAAGAAGAGTTGGCCTTCCTATTGGCAGTGGCCAAAGTGGCCCAATCTTGTTGAATAACCCTTTCCTTGATAAATGGGTTCGCTTCCACAAATTCAGGGTTAAATCCCCTCTCCATATTCAACTTTTGCTTAAAAATACAGTCATAGTGGGCAGCAACCGCAGGGGTTGTAAACTGCCTGGGAATGCCACTGGGGGCATGCTCAGTGCCCACTGTGGCTTCATGAGGGTCTTTTGTTGAAATTTGTTCATTATCAGCATCAGATTCTTCTGAAAATGAGCAGAGGGAATAAGACCCTTACCTTTTCCAGACGTGGCCTTCATCGATCTCCCAGCCACAGACTAAGCGGAGTGGTCACCGTAGATCTGGTGACCATGCCCCTCTTCCTCGAAGCTCTCTTGATGGGGTTTTCCTCACTGTGACTTGCAATTCAGATGGCATTCATGTCAACAGTGTTTCCCATTTGCATGTATTGGTTGACGTAGTCCTCTTCTTCTTTTCTTCGACATTCCTCCTCTTCTTGGAATAGTCTAGCCTCTTCCTCTCTTCTCACCCTTTCCTCTTCTTCTTTCTGTCGCCTCTCTTCCTCCTCTTGTCGAATTCTTTCTTCCTCAGCTCTCTTTCTTTCTCCTTCCTCCCTTCATAACCGCTCTTCTTCTTCCCTTTTCAATCGTTCTTCCTCTTCCCTCTTGTAATACCCCGGGTAAGTTCGTTAGTTATAGTCACATTTCGTTAAAATTTAAGAAACTTTATAATTAATGTTTAGGGTGGATTTGGGTGAATTTATAAGTTTAGGGTGTGTTAGTCATTATTGAGTAGGTTAGGGTCTAAATGGTAAGTATAGTTTGATAATATCTCTTTTAGGAAATCAGATATTTCATTTTTCAGCAAAAGATCGGTGTGTGTAGTGTGTGTGTTTTGAGAGCAAAAGAAGGAAAAAGAAGATAAACAGCTAGGGATTCAACTTGGTACTTTTGGAAGTGAAATTGAGGTATGTTGCTTTGTATTTTGTGTTTGTAATTGTGTTTAGATAGTTTCTATCGGAGTAGAATAAACGATTACACTTCCAGTAGTAATTTCTGTTGAATCTGGGTCGAAATTGAAGAAACCGACAGAGGTGTCCGGACACAGTATGAAGGTGTCCGGGTAGTTTTGTTAGTGTTGTCCGGGTAATGTTCTAAAGGTGCCCGGACGCGGCTTTTATCCGGGTAAGTTTCTTTTTCCTATGTTTTCCGGATAGAATTGGATACCAGATAGTATCCGGATTACTTTGGTGTCCGGATGACGTCCGGATTGTATAGGTTGTCCGGAAAAGTCATGCTGTCCGGAAAAGTAGTGTTGTCCGGATAACTTGTGGTATCCGGATACTTTAGCTGTTTTGATCATTTTGAGATTTTAGACACTTTTAACTATAGTTTATGAATGAGGTTTTCTGAAAATTTCCTAGCGGAACCCCCGTGTTAAGTCGCCGTAGGGGAACAATTGATGATAAGAGTTTGATAGGTTATTTAGGATTCTCAGCCTGTTAGAGAGTCTTAGATGTTCTATTTGGTGAAGAGTGATTGTATTTGAATTGTTTCAGATACTGTGAATTCGAAGTGAAAGACTGAATCTGTGGAAAAGGCTTGAAATCATTTTTGTTAAGCTAACAGGTGAGTTTTACTTTAAAAACGTTTTTAACCGGAATACATATACGTATGGTTTGAGAATGTGATAATTGGTGATTATGTGTATATATGCGATATATGTGAATTATAATATATTGAGGTATTATATTTACATGAGTATTATAATGTGTTATAATACGTTGGCCGGGCTTAGGACCGGTGTGTTTGGCTGTAGATGTTGTACAACGTTGTAAATTATTAGTTGGCTTGCAACTAACTAATATGGCCAGGAGGAATGAGAAGGGAAGGTACACGATGTGTGAGTTCAAATTGATATATTTGATTGTGCTGTGTGATTTATATGAATAGGGTTTATATAAATGATTTCAAACTAACAGGGATTTATCTCACTTAGACCATTAGGTCTAACCCTCATTTTGTTTTAAAATATGTATTCCAGGTGGCGGATCGGGTAAGAGCAAGTAATTAGAGTAATCAAGGGATGGCTTTTGTGAAGGAATATATGATGAAGATTTTGGCATGTTTAGCAGTTGTATCATAATGATTAAATGTTTTGTATGTATTTAGTATGAAGTTTGTAGTAGAATGGCTTCTTCTGATTGTAAAAGACTACGGGACCGTACTTGTAATATGATGTTTCGTTTGTTATATCAATGTTATGTTACATTATGTGATTTGTTGTGTATATAGGATTTGGGTTGTTACAAATGGTATCAGAGCCTTAGTTTAAGGGATTTAGGTATTTGTATCTGTACCTAGACTTAAACAGCATGTGAAGTAGGATGTCCCTACCATTATAGAACCTTGGGATGATGAAGTATAAAAGGTACAAGGAACATCATGTAAGGTAATTTCATATTACACCTGGCCAGTGTAATTGTGATCTTACAGGTACATGTTTGAACTGGAATACCTTGTTATATGGGGTATGTGCTTATGTGTATATTAACCTTGTTTAAATTTATAGAATGGCAAGCGGTACACGGAATTCGAATCGAGGAGGAGGAAGAAATCCAAATAGTACAAATCCGCCGATAGGAACGGGGGACAGGGGAGGCAGAACTGGGGGCAGAGTCGGGGGTAGAACCGGGGGTAGAGCTGGAGGTTGAGCCGGAGGCAGAGTCCAGCCACATGGTACAGAGTTTGTTACCAGGGATGATCTAATGGCAGAAATGGGAAGATTGCAGGCTAGCATACAAACCATGTTTGATCGAAACCGTCATAATGAAACTGGAATACCGGATCCCGGACCGGAAGATGAACTGCTAATCACACCGACTGTTGTACCAGTACAAAGAAGGTGCGACTACAAAATGTTTTTGAGCTGTAGACCTCTGACCTACTCAGGAGACAGGGATCCCGTGAAAGCAATGAGATGGATGAAGGAAATAGAAGCTATTTTCAAGATAAGCAAGTGTGCAGATGAAGATAGGGTATTGTACGGGGCAGCAATGTTAAAAGGGGATGCTTTGTATTGGTGGGAATCTTTTATTCATTCTAAAGGATCTGATGTTTATTCTACCCTCTCTTGGGAAGAATTTGTGATAGCCTACAGGAACGCATTTTGTCCCCAAGCAGCCATCAAACAACTGGAAGGAGAATTTATGAACTTACAACATGGAAACTTATCCGTTCAAGATTACACCGCTAGCTTTCTGGAAAAGTCTCGGTTCGCAGAATACTACGTTGCTACAGAGGCGATGAAGACGGAAAGGTTTATCTTTAGGCTGAACTCAGAAGTCAGAAGGCTAGTGACTGCAAAAGGACCCGATACCTTCTCAGCTGCAGTTGATGCCGCGGAGAATGTTGAACGAGATATTAGAAGGGATACTGGCGATAAAAGTATCGGGAAGAGAAAGTGGGCAGGACCACAACACGATCCGAAGAAGTCCCGATTTCAGAGGTATGATAACCGTCCGCCGTTTCGACCAGCGGAAAGACCATGTCAGAAATGCAACCGTGCCCACCAAGGAAATTGCCAAGGTGATTTACGAGCGTGTTATAAGTGTGGGAAGACCGGACACGTCATTAAAGATTGTAAGGTAACACGGTTATGTTTCTTATGCAATTCTCCAGATCATCTTCAGTCGGACTTTCCGCGGGGGAGGATACAGCAAGGTGGGTCATCGGGCAGGCCAGCAATTGTTAAACCAGTAATACCAAGACTGGAACCGCCAGTAACCAGGGGTCGCGCATTTCAAATGACTGAGAAAGAAGCGGAGGAAACTCCGGATGTGGTCACATGTACATTTTTAATAAACTCTACACGTGCTAAGGTGTTACTTGATTCCGGTGCAAACCGATCGTTTGTGTCTCCTGCATTTGCTACTTGCCTGTGTTTGAAACCTAAAGTGCTAGAACATGCTCTATCAGTAGATACGGCAAATGATAATCAAGTGTCAGTTAAAGAAGTATTTGATGACTATGTGATAAATATAGAGGAATGTAGAGTGCCGATACAATTGTTTCCTATAACTTTGATAGAGTTTGACGTCGTAGTGGGAATGGACTGGTTAGCTGAGAATCAGGCTATTATAAATTGTGATAAGAAGTTAATAAATGTTGTATTACCTGATAAAAGACCAGTAGTGATTTATGGTGACCGTAGGAATCATCAGTCTAGCCTTATATCTATGATAAAAGCCCGTAAGTGTGTGAATAAGGGTTGTCAGAGTTACTTGGCTTACGTGATAGATATTAAGCCAGAAAAGAATAGGATGGAAGATATTCCTATTGTTAGTGAATTCCCTGAAGTATTCCCCGAAGACTTGAATAGTCTTCTGCCTGTTAGACAAGTAGAGTTCGGTATAGACCTGATTCCGGGAGCCACTCCTGTAGCCCGTGCACCTTATCGTCTGGCACCTCCAGAGATGAAAGAGATGATGGCACAACTACAAGATCTATCCGATAAAGGCTTCATCAGACCTAGTTCTTCACCGTGGGGAGCACCAGTGTTATTTGTGAAGAAGAAAGATGGTTCGATGAGAATGTGTATCGACTACCGAGAACTGAATAAGCGCACGATAAAGAATAAGTATCCGCTACCCCGAATTGATGACCTCTTCGAACAGTTAGTTGGAGCTTGCTATTTCTCCAAGATTGATCTAATATCCGGTTATCACCAATTGAAAGTTAAAGAAGAAGACGTTCTAAAGACTGCTTTTCGAACAAGGTATGGACATCACGAATTCTTAGTGATGCCGTTCGGACTAACGAACGCTCCAGCTGCCTTTATGGATTTAATGAATCGGGTATGTAAGCCGTATCTCGATAAATTTGTTATTGTATTTATCGATGATATCCTTATCTATTCCCGATCCAAGGAAGAGCACGCGCAACATCTTCATTTGATTCTGGAGCTACTAAAGAAGGAAAAGTTGTATGAAAAATTTTCTAAATGTGAATTCTGGCTACGGAAAGTTCAATTTCTGGGGCACGTGGTTTCTGAGAAAGGTATACAAGTTGATCCGATGAAAGTGGAAGCAGTTGAAAAGTGGGAACCGCCAAAGACAACAATCGAAGTACGTAGTTTTCTGGGTTTAGCCGGATACTATCGGAAATTTATAAAAGACTTCTCTCGTATTGCAACGCCTTTGACTAAGCTGACCCGGAAGAACCTGAAGTTTGAGTGGAAAGCAGAACAAGACGAGGCATTCCGGATATTGAAAGAGAAACTGTGCAGCGCGCCGATTCTATCACTACCTGAAGGTTCGGAAGATTTTGTTGTTTATAGTGATGCGTAAAAACTAGGGTTGGGATGTGTACTTATGCAGCGGGGAAAGGTTATTGCTTATGCTTCTCGCCAATTAAAGGATCATGAAAGACAGTATCCTACGCATGACATGGAGCTTGCAGGAGTTGTCTTCGCGTTGAAGATTTGGAGACATTATCTGTATGGTTCCAAATGTCAGATTTATACTGATCACAAGAGTCTCCAACACCTCTTTGATCAGAAGGAACTGAATATGAGACAAAGGAGATGGCTAGAATTGCTAAACGATTACGACTGTGAAATCCTTTATCACCCGGGAAAGGCGAATGTGGTGGCGGATGCGCTGAGTCGTCAAGAAAGGAGTGGAACAATAAAAGTTATTTCGCTACGAACTGAACTCCTACCTAACATATTTGATGAATTGTAGAAGTGTCAAGTGGAAGCTTATCAGGATGAACATCTGAAATCAGAACGGTTAGCAGGGATGTCAACATTGCTAGTAAAAGATGATCGTGGGTTATTGTGTCTGGGAAACAGAGTGTGGGTACCTCGTTTGGGTGGGTTACGTGATCGTGTGTTACAAGAAGCTCATCAATCCCGTTTCTCTATCCACCCGGGTACAAACAAGATGTATAAAGACCTAAAACAATTCTATTGGTGGCCGGGGATAAAAAGAAGCATTGCTCTGTATGTGGAGAGTTGTAACACGTGTAAGAAGGTGAAAATCGAACATCAAAAGCCGTTTGGTCAACTACAACGACTAGAAATACCTATGTGGAAGTGGGAGTAGATTACTACGGATTTCATCACAAAGCTACCAAGAACTCCGAAGGGGTTTGATTCTATTTGGGTGATCGTCGACAGATTGACAAAGTCAGCACACTTTCTACCGATAAAGGAAACCGATTCAATGGAACGATTAGCTAAGTTGTACATTGACGAAATAGTAACTCGGCATGGAGTCCTAATCTCGATCATTTCTGAACGTGATAGTCGTTTTACTTTAAGGTTCTGGAGAAGTTTTCAAAAGGAGATGGGAACGCAGATAAAGTTAAGTACAACATATCATCCTCAAACTGACGGTCAAAGTGAACGAACGATTCAGACATTAGAAGATATGCTCCGGGCTTGCATTGTTGACTTTGGGGGATCGTGGGATAAGCACTTACCGTTGATCGAATTTGCCTACAACAACAGTTATCATTCCAGCATTCAAGCGGCACCGTTTGAAGTATTGTATGGTAGAAAATGTCGAACGCCTCTGTATTGGAATGAAGTGGGGGAGAAACAGTTAGCAGGGCCAGAAATAGTTCAGTTAACCGCCGATAAAGTTACTCAGATTCGAGAAAGATTGAAAGTGGCTCAAGATAGACAGAAGAGCTACGCTGACCGCCGTCGAAAGCCATTGGAATTTCAAGTTGGGGATTACGTAATGTTAAAGGTTTCGCCGTGGAAAGGAGTCATCCGATTTGGAAGGCAAGGTAAACTAAGTCCAAGGTATATCGGACCGTTTGCAATTACAGAAAGGATCGGTGAAGTAGCTTACCGATTAGATCTTCCGCCAGAATTGAGCAGGATCCATAATGCATTTCACGTATCGAACTTCCGAAAGTGCTTGGTTACTCCAGATCAGCCAGTTTCCCTACCAGAGATACAAGTCGATGAAAGACTGAATTATGTAGAAGAACCGGAGGCCATAGTTGATCATAAATTCAAAGTGTTGCGGAATAAAGAAATCAGGCAAGTGAAAGTTCAGTGGAGGCATCATAGAGGTCAGGATGCTATGTGGGAATCAGAATCCGAGATGAGAACTATGTACCCATACCTCTTTGATTAATCGAATTCCGGGACGGAATTCTTTTAAGGGGGAGATGATGTAATACCCCAGGTAAGTTCGTTAGTTATAGTCACGTTATAGTCACGTTTCGTTAAAATTTAAGAAACTTTATAATTAATGTTTAGGGTGGATTTGGGTGAATTTATAAGTTTAGGGTGTGTTGGTCATTATTGAGTAGGTTAGGGTCTAAATGGTAAGTATAGTTTGATAATATCTCTTTTAGGAAATCAGATATTTCATTTTTCAGCAAAAGATCAGTGTGTGTGGTTTGAGAGCAAAAGAAGGAAAAAGAAGATAAAAAGCTAGGGATTCAACTTGGTACTTTTGGAAGTGAAATTGAGGTATGTTGCTTTGTAATTGTGTTTAGATAGTTTCTATCGGAGTAGAATAACCGATTACACTTCCAGTAGTAATTTCTGTTGAATCTGGGTCGAATTGAAGAAACCGACAGAGGTGTCCGGACACAGTATGAAGGTGTCCGGGTAGTTTTGTTAGTGTTGTCCGGGTAATGTTCTAAAGGTGTCTGGACGCGTCTTTTATCCGGGTAAGTTCCTTTTTCCTATGTTTTCCGGATAGAATTGGATACCGGATAGTATCCGGATTACTTTGGTGTCCGGATGACGTCCAGATTGTATAGGTTGTCCGGAAAATTCATGCTGTCCGGAAAAGTAGTGTTGTTCGGATAACTTGTGGTATCCGGATACTTTAGCTGTTTTGATCATTTTGAGATTTTAGACACTTTTAACTATAGTTTATGAATGAGGTTTTCTGAAAATTTCCTAGCGGAACCCCCGTGTTAAGTCGCCGTAGGGGAACAATTGAGGATAAGAGTTTGATAGGTTATTTAGGATTCTCAGCCTGTTAGAGAGTCTTAGATGTTCTATTTGGTGAAGAGTGATTGTATTTGAATTGTTTCAGATACTGTGAATTCGAAGTGAAAGACTGAATCTGTGGAAAAGGCTTGAAAGCATTTTTGTTAAGCTAACAGGTGAGTTTTACTTTAAAAACGTTTTTAACTGGAATACATATACGTATGGTTTGGGAATGTGATAATTGGTGATTATGTGTATATATGTGATATATGTGAATTATAATATATTGAGGTATTATATTTACATGAGTATTATAATGTGTTATAATACGTTGGCCGGGCTTAGGACCGGTATGTTTGGCTATAGAATCTGTATAGCGTTGTTTGGTTGTAGATGTTGTACAGCGTTGTAAATTATTAGTTGGCTTGCAACCAACTAATATGGCCAGGAGGAATGAGAAGGGAAGGTACACGATGTGTGAGTTCAAATTGATTTATGTGATTTATATGAATAGGGTTTATATAAATGATTTCAAACTAACAGGGATTTATCTCACTTAGACCATTAGGTCTAACCCTCATTTTGTTTTAAAATATGTATTCCAGGTTGCGGATCGGGTAAGAGCAAGTAATTAGAGTAATCAAGGGATGGCTTTTGTGAAGGAATATATGATGAAGATTTTGGCATGTTTAGCAGTTGTATCATAATGATTAAATGTTGTGTATGTATTTAGTATGAAGTTTGTAGTAGAATGGCTTTTTTCTGATTGTAAAAGACTACGAGACCGTACTTGTAATATGATATTTCGTTTGTTATATCAATGTTATGTTACATTAAGTGATTTGTTGTGTATATGGGATTTGGGTTGTTACACCTCTGTAACCTTTCTTCTTCCTCTTTTCTCCTTTTCTCGGCTTCTTCTTTTTTCTTTTGGAGTGCAAGGAGTTTTTGTTCAAACTCTTCCTGCAAACGGAGCATTTCATCCTGAGTCTTTTGGTCTTCAATATCGAATTCCATCAGACTCGTGTCTGAGGCTCTTGACGACGCTGCTTTTGACCCTTCTTGTTTTGATGACTCGGCGCCAGGTGCGACAACCATCACCGTGTTTTCGTCGGAGGAAGGCGATGGTTGGTTAAGGTCGCCGGTGACATTCTACGGCGGGTGGTCGACGGTGGTGATACGACGGCGAGTAGCATGGCTGGGTTTATTTGGGTTAGGAACTGGTCGTTTGCTTCTTGCCATGGTGGTGAGGTTTTGCTTTTTCGAGAGAGAAAATAGGAGAGGAGAGAGAGCGTATTTTGAAAATATGAGAGTAAAAAGGTAGGTTTTGGATACTTAGTATGGAAAGGGATTAGTTTTGGGTAAAAGAAATGGGGGAAACGGTTATGAGGGAGTGTAATGAGTGTTTTTCTTGAAAATTGAAGGATTAAGGTGAGGTGGCACAAGAGAGACATAAAGCTGATATGTTGTAAATAGTTTCTGCTTCTTGGGCCGCCCAACTGTCAAATCCATGCGTCAGACACGCAGTGGGGAGTCCCAGTGATGTGGACGAAGTCATTGCGAAGCAATGGTTGACTTTTTCTTCAAAATTTTGCATTTACCCCTGCACAAAACAAAATAAACTAGAACAAGGAATTACAAACACCAAAAATAATAAAAAGACAACAAATAACTTAAATAAAATATTTACACATAATTTGGAATTTTTCTCAACCAGAGTGAGATGGAGAGTGGGCACCGTCACTCAGAAAGTGCTTCACTCTTTGCCCATTGACTTTAAAAGTCTAACCAGATTGTGGGGACATTAATTCAACGGTTCCAAAGGGACTTACCTTGACCACTGTGTATGGTCCCGTCCATCGAGATTTAACCTTACCTGGGAATAATTTGAGACGGGAGTTGAACAATAGTACTTGTTGGCCTTCGATGAACTCCCTATGGTTGATTCTTCGGTCATGCCACATTTTGGTATTTTCCTTGTACAACTTTGCATTCTCATAAGAGAGATAACGCAATTCTTCCAACTCATGTAATTGTAAAAATCTTTTGGTTCCCGATGCGTCCTCACTCATGTTAAGCTCTTTAAGGGCCCAAAATGCCTCGTGTTCCAATTCAAATGGTAAATGACAAGCTTTGCCAAAAACTAATTTAAATGGAGACATTCCCAAAGGAGTTTTATTGGCCGTTCGATAGGCCCAGAGAACATCATCGAGTTTGGTTGACCAATCTTTTCAGTGTGGTTTAACAACCAATCTGAAAGTTCGGCCAACCCGTTGGTTTGCGGGTGATATGCGGTGGCCACTCTATGATGTATATCATACTTAGCAAGAACCGAGCTCATGACTTTGTTTACAAAATGGGTGCCTTCATCACTAATTAACGCCCATGTTGTTCCAAATCGAGTGAAAAATATTTGTATGCAAAAATTTCACCACGATGTTTGCATCATTAGAGTGACATGCAATGACCTCCACCCATTTTGAAACATAGTCTACCTCCAACCAAGATATAAAAGTTATTGTTTGAGTTTGGGAAAGGACCCATGAAATCGATCCCCCAAACATCAAAAAGCTCCACCTCTAGAATGTTATTGAGAGGCATTTCGTTCTTTTATGATATATTCCCAGTTCGTTGGCATTGCTCTCAATTTTTCACAAATTCATAAGAATCTTTTAACACAGTGGGCCAGAAGAACCCACTCTGCAATATTTTTGCAGCAGTACAGTTTCCACCAAAGTGGCCACCGTAGTGGGATGTGTGACAACCTTGGAGTATTTGATGTTGCTCACTCCCGTGGACACACCGCCTCAATATTTGGTCCGTCCCTATCTTATATAAGAAAGGGTCATCCCAAACATATTGACGAGTATCATGTAAATGTTTTTTAAATGGTTGTCCACTCATCCCGTGGGGCTTTACTCCACATGCTAAAAAATTTGCAATATCAGCGTACCAAGGAATATCATTGTTGTGATGTTGAGTTGCTAGCAATTGTTCATCGGGAAAACTTTCCTGGACCGGAGTGGGTTCCATAGTGGTCACTACCTTCTCAAGCCTGGACAGATGGTCAACTACTTGGTTGCTTGTTCCTTTCCTATCAACGATTTCAAGGTCGAATTCTTGCAGCAATAACACCCAACGAAAACGTGTCCTGGAATCAGCTTTGTTGATCAAGTATTTTATTGCTGCATGATCAGTGTACACTATGACCTTCATCCCTACCAGGTAAGACCTGAAACGATCAAAAGCAAACACCAGTGCAAGTAATTCTTTTTCAGTAACCGTATAATTGATCTGAGCTTCGATTAGTGTTTTACTTGCTTAATAAATAGGGTGAAAGATTTTGTTTTTCCGTTGTCCAAAAACAGCCCCCACAGTCCACTCACTGGCGTCACACATAACTTCGAATGGGTGTGACCAGTCAGGAGTGGTCACTATGGATGCCGTAACTAAGGCTTTTTTTATTGTTTCAAAAGCATCTCGACATTCTTGGGTGAATTTAAATTCTTTTTCATGTTGCAAAAGGTTACATAATAGGGGTTTAGTTATTTTGGAAAAATCTTTGATGAACCTCCTATAGAAACCAGCATGACCCAAGAAACTTCGAATTCCTTTCACAGTTGTAGGTTTGGGAAGTTGTGCCACTACTTTAAGTTTGGCTTTGTCAACCTCCAACCCTCTCTTTGAGACAAGATGACCTAGGACAATACCCTATTCGACCATAAAATGACATTTTCCCAGTTTAAAATAAGGTCGTGGGTCTCACATCTCACTAGGCTTTTCTCCAAATTTCCCATGAAGTTGTCAAATGATGTACCTATCACAGAAAAGTCATCCATAAATACTTCTATGGTGTCCTCAATCAGTTCGGTGAAAATGGCCATCATACAACGTTGGAAAGTGGATGGGGCATTACACAATCCAAATAGCATCCTACGAAATGCAATGGTACCGTATGGGCAAGTAAAGGGGGTCTTTCCTTGGTCCTCGGTGGCGAAATGAATTTGGTTGTATTTGCAGTATCCATACATTTTCAGCTAACCTATCAAGCATTTGGTCGATAAATGGTAAAGGGAAATGGTCTTTCTTGGTGGCTTGTCTATAGTCCATGCATATTCTCCACCCAGTAACAGTTCTAGTGGGAATGAGCTCGTTCTTTTCGAAGTCCGAAAGTTGTGCACCTTGAAATGGAAAAAGATCAATAATCATTCAAACAAGAAATGCGTTAGTTTCCTAAAAACACCTACTTATCAGTAGGGATCCATGCATAATCAAAATAAAACAACCAAGTAGGAAAGTGTCAAGTAGCAAACCATGAGCAATACCAAATAAACATGAAAATAAAATTGTTTTTGTGAGCATCAAGAGTGGGAACCACAGTCCCAACAAACCATTTAACGGGTAGGAGTTGCTTTCGGAGAGTTTTCTGCAAAGTCGTCACTCGAGTCATCATCACTTTCTTCAGTTGGACAGATGCTAACAAGAAATTCTAGGAGTTATGCAGCGAGTTCTGCGTCAACACCCTCCAACATCTTATTCATGATCGCATCCCGTTGTTGGGTGTACATCCAAAAGGACTCCATGGCCCTGTCCATGTGCTTCTGTCATTCGTCCATAGTAGTGAGACGATCTCTGATGGTTTTAAGCTCAGCCAAGATGTCATTCAGGGGATTGGTGTTTTGGCCTGGCGTGGGAGCTGAGAGTGGGTTGATGGCAGAAGTCACTGGGACTTCATCAGCAGGGTTTTCATCTATGGGAGAGGTGATCACTCTGCCCCAGATAAACTCCAATTGAGATGTAGTTCATTTCTTTCTATTAACCATGAATTACCATACATAATAACTTAGCATCAACATCTCAGTAGAATCGTAACACGTCTTATAATAACAATAAATGTCGTTACTTAACAAATCTATAAAATTTTAATCAACCTATCAAAGGCTTAAACATTTTTCATGACAATCCAAATCAACTAATGATCATATTATCACTCCGATCTATAATCATCATCATGTCATTCTCTAAACATAATCAAATTTCCAACTATAATATTATCACTAAATCAAATTCTTAAACGCAACGGCAAACCCGTCATCATCTCATTGATTTACACATGAGACTTAACATGCCAAGTCAAGCATAGGGTCTAAAACAACTCTTTAACTTAAACAACTCCATAAAAAAAGTTCTTCAACATTAACCTCACTTTACTTAACCGTAAATAAAAAAAATAAAAAAAACGTCAACTATTCATATAATAATTCTACTACAATTTACACCACAAAGTTCGTCACACAACCATCAAAATGTTTATTGAACATTGCTTTCTTCCTGCTAATCATAACACTAATAATATAAATCCAATGATTACATATATCAACCATATATTCCGTTGTCTTATAATAAGATCATCCTTCCATTTTCTTTTCCACTTAAAGTCAACTAATAACCCTTTGGCGAACAAGTATGCTATTCTCAATAGCACCCAAACATCAATAATTTCAATCTCATATGAAAATACCACATCTTTAATATAATGGTAACCACCAACTCATTAACGCTAACCACTCAATTTGAAATCATTAGAAATTTATATTCATCATCCAAAATTTCATTATTCATAAAATCTACTACTCAAAGTTGTCTTGGAAACTTAAAACATACACTTTCCATATATGATTTGCTAACAATCACAAGCTTTAGATCAAACACCCACAAAATTTGTAAAATATCTTAACTAGTAATTATACTTTTCTTTTATACTCTTAAGGAATAAATATACCCAACATAAGACCATTTTAAATATAGTTCTACAATTCTATATCATCCATCACTTTCTTATTAAATCTAAACCACTTATTCAAATATATCACTTTCAAATCCTGAACTTAATACCAAAAACCGAATCTGACATTTTCATCAATGTCTAATCCAAACAAAATAATCTTGTCAATAAATGCATCACTATTAATGAGAACAGAGAACAGGAATCCTTCACTTAAAAAGATCAATAAATATCACAATATCGTAGAACCTTCATTTCTCACTCCAGCATAAACATATTATTTTAGATATAAATCCTAGTCCCTTAATCATTTTTCTTTTCAGTCTAAATTCCCAATCAAAACATTCCATTGGAAAAAAAATCAGATCATAACACTTTTAGTAATAACAATCTAATGTTATAACTTAACATAAACGCAAAAGTCGATGACCAATCAAAGACTTACACATCTATATTGGCATACAATACCAACTTCTCAACCAACTAATAAACACACCACAATAATCATCAAATAATACCCCTCAGCTTAAGTCTAGGCTATTAACAACCTAGTTCTCATAAGCTAATGCAGACAACACTTTCTTGCATTATTTACACCGACCACGAAACATAGATAACAATTGATTTCCATATTTAACCGACAATTTCACCACACCTTATACCAGGAATTTAACCAAGTTAATACGAAATCACACTCAATGTTCGAAACAACCACACCTCGCACGCTTGCTAATTATAAACTGCCACTATCTTATCCACATCACCCCACACATTTAAACAATACTCTTCTAAATAGCGTCAACAATCACACTTTGTATAATCTACACAACACACTAAATCGTCGCCTTCATGACAATGTCAAAACTTCACATACTACCATTACTCTCCACACATAATCATCACGTTCCACATACTACTATTATTCTTTACACTCAAGCCATCACACTCCACACATTAGCAAAATCAGAACAACAGTAATTTAGCACATCCATTTTTATCTCTAACATAATTATCAAATACTTTTCTAATGCAGATAAGCAACAAAAGGATGGAGACACAAATGATTGGTTTACACCGAAGTCATATAGCAGTTTAGCACGTGTATAGTTTATAGAAATATACCTGTCTTCGTCTCTATCCATACGTCAAGTCCGACTTGTCACTCTGTTGATTCAAACAAGGTTAATTTACACATAAGCACATACCCCATATAACAAGGTATTCCGGTTCAAACATGTACGTGTAAGTTCACAATTACACTGGCCAAATGTAATTTGAAATTACCTTACATGATGTTCCTTCTACCTTTTTATACTTAACATCCCAAGGTTCTAAAATAATGGGGACATCCTACTTCACATGCAGTTTAAGTCTAGGTATAAATCCAAATACCTAAATCCCTTAAACTAGGGCTCTAATACCATCTGTAACAACCCGGTTTCCCAAACATACAACAAATAACATATATTGCATAACATCGTTACATTCATAAAAGAAAATTATATAATAATTCACATACGGTCCCATAGTCTCGAAACTACAAAATACATAAAAGCTTCTGATCAACTTCAGTCATCAGAAAGCGTCCTACTCTTTATCCTTTCCTTTGCCGCTATAATTTCCTCGACCTGGAATACATATTTTTGAAAACAAAATGAGGGTTAGACCAAACGGTCTAGTGAGATAATCCCTGTCATTTCAAAATCGTTATAAAACCAATTTATATAAAACCATTCGTATTAAAATAGTTTATATAAAACCTTTCGTATAAACACACATATACCAATCAAGACTCGTGTATCGTGCACAACTCCTCATCCTCATTCCCCATGGCCATATTAGTTGGTAGCAAGCCAACTAATAAATTAACTCCGTTGTACGACAGTTACAGCCAACACCGTCGTACGAATATTACAGCCAACACCACCGGTCCTAAGCCCGGCCAACGTATTCCCGTGTAGTGTAATACTCATATAAATATAATATACATCTCAATATAATATATTTCAACATAAGCACATAATCACAATATTTATCACATTCCAAATCATATCTCAATATATGATATTTTCATTTATAAACACGTCATCACATTCCTACCACATATCCATCTCATATATATATATACACATATATATGTATCCCAGTTTGAAAACATTTTAAAGTAAAACTCACCTTGATCGCTTATCCAGAAACACTTCCAAGCCTTTTCCAAAAGATTCAGTCTTTCACCCAAAA
This sequence comes from Saussurea involucrata, assembly GCA_033807775.1. Taxonomy (NCBI): domain Eukaryota; kingdom Viridiplantae; phylum Streptophyta; class Magnoliopsida; order Asterales; family Asteraceae; genus Saussurea; species Saussurea involucrata. Next base: position 27,662,264 of record CM066316.1, read on the forward strand.
TCCACAGAATCTTAAACGAAATTGGGATGTAAAGCACGATCAAACGAGGTTCACGACGGAGTTTAACGAGCTCGAGTACCTATGTTAAACTATAAATTGTTATTACTTGAACAGCATAAAACTCTCATCATAATCATTCTAATACTGAATTTTGGCTCTAATGGTATCTAAGAAACTTAAATTTCAAAACGGACAACCCGATACGCATTTCGAAAACTAAACTCAACACCATGCAGAATTGCATTTTGACAGCTCCAAAACCCCTTCTTTTCGATCATTTTTCTCATACTTGGAGACCAAAACAGATTATAAAATCTTAACGAAAATTGTTCTCTGACCTCCTATGGTTCTACTCGAATTGGAATCACCTCATTTGAATCATCGGTTGATTTTATACGGAGTTTATAAAAACACAGAAACTGGTCCGAGTATGCTACGATCAGTCCAGAAAACACGATATTTTGAGCTATTTAGAGTCAAAACTGGGTTTACGGCCCTTCATAAGAATTGTAGAACACATTGAGCACCTTTCACCTGAAAAATTTGAGATCAATCGGACTTACGGTTTGTGAGTTATGCGGTGTCAAAGTACGGACCTGCACATACCGTAACGTCCGATTTCCAAACTTTTTCCGATTCACTTTTATGATCCAAACTTCCATTTTTACTCAATAAAACCCATTCTAAATATAAGCTAACATACTAAACGTCAAAATGAAGCTTAATGATTAATCTCTTAAGCTTAATCACGAAACTTTATTCTCTTAAGCATTTAACCGAACACTTGGTGAGCAACTAACCGTATAAACATAAAATTCACCATTTTGTATCTAAACTTTACCCTTTTTAATCCTACTTCATTTTTGACAAAACAAAACATTTCTAAACATACATTTCATCATAACTTTGCAATACCACTTCATATCTAAACCTAAACCGAAATACAAATCAATCTCAAGAACCAACACAAAAACTCGAACAAAATAAGGAGAAAGTTATACCTCAACGAAGGATTTGACGAGAGGATTCCGAATATATAGTTTAATCTTTGATTACTTCACCAATTTAAGAGAAGTCTTAGAGAGAAGAGAGATTTTAGAGAGAGAGAAGACGTGAGGCGGTGATGGTGTCGAATGAAGAAGATGATGGACGATTTCTTCTTCTTCTTTTTATGTAGTTTACTCTAACTTGCAAACAAATTGATATATATGTTATTAATTAATTTGTTTTTATAATAGAACTTTAGCTAATTGACAGATTTAACCCCTCGACTATATTTGATTGACATTTTAAATACTAAACAATTTAGAGACGTTAAATTACACATTTTTAAAACGGGGTATTACAAAGGCCAATGAGAGTCAAGCCTTCCATGCAAACTTTCATTTTAAGTCCTCCTTGTTTAAAATGGTTAAAATCACAATTTTAACTATTTTAAACTTTATCACTAAAGTCCCTCCTTTTAATTCTAGTTACATATGAGCCAATCGTATTAATTAATAAACTAGAATCTTTCATTTGCATCTAATATTATGAATTATATTCAATAATATAATTAATAATATTTATCAAGAAATAATAATATTTATCAAGAATCAAATTCTTATATAAATATTAATTCGGTGTCTACTTGTTGTTCGGTGTGACCCTATAGGATCATATATTACCGGTAGTATTAATTTATAATCATTCTTGAGCATATAGAACCAACAGGTATAACTAGGTGTCAACCTTTTGTGTTCGAGGCCAAAAACCGTTAGTGTATTCGGAGGGTTGTAGTCCGATTTTAAAGAAATAATGATAACGGTTGTGGTAATCTTAAGATGCTCAATTGTGATGAGTAGTTTTGGTGGAATAACTTTCGTGTGTGGTAAAAGAACTTGTCGGTTTGATGATTAATGTTGGACAGATTCTTGGAGTTATATAATCGATGGGTCAGTGACGACCGCATGTTTTGGAGTCTAATAGGGCTCGTTAGAATTAAGCGACAGTCAGCAGTGGGAACAATTGGGTTTGGAGAGAAAATTTAAGAACATGTGGATGAGGATTGATTGGGAGTTCGAATCTGCCGTTGGGGAGGTATGGAACACCTAAGGTTGGGAGACAACCGAAGTCGTCAAGTTGAGAGTTACCCCAGTAGATGGAGCGTTCACCCGGACATAAGTATAATGTACCTGAGAGGACATTATTGGTAAGGGTTGCTTGAGATTTGTCATAGCAGTCTGCGTGGAGGAATTTAGATTCTAGTTGGAAGCAAATGGAACATGGTCAGCGTTGAAATGGTGAGCCCTTGGTTGTAAATGATCTAGATTTCGATGACGAAATCATTCTAAGGTTGGGCGGATTGTAACACTCCAAAATTCCAAGAATTGTGATTTTGAGCATTGCGGACGTCCGCATAGGGACAAGGTCGGACGTTCGTGTCCAGTCGGATGTCCGCGGGTCGTCCGCGGAAGCAGCAAAAGATTTGAGGGTTCGGGGTCAGCTAAGGTCGGACGTCCGCATGGGCACAAAGTCGGACGTCCGAGATGGCCCTGATGAGATATTTTGGTTTCTTTTATGACCTTTCCCTCCCTCTCTCCTCACTTCATTTTTCACAACCCTAAATCAGTTTCTCTCTCTCTCTAAACCGATTCTCTTCCAAGGAAAACCCTAAATCCTTTCCTTCTCTTCTTCATCTTCTCCACTCAAATCAAACCCACTTCCACCATTGTTGAAGATATGGAGGCTTGAAGCTTTTGTGGAGACTAGGAGCTTTTATTTGGAGGATTCAAGTGGTAAAGGTAACCTCTCCCTACCCAAAAGCTAGATTGTTGTTGTTTTCACGTTCTCTTCCATTTTGAGGTATTGTTGGGTGATTTTGGTTGTGTTTGATTGAGGTGATCTTCTCCTTCTTTATCTATGGAATTAGGGTTTAGTATAAGTTGGGATATTGATGTAAAAATTCTTGGGGAATGGTTCTACATGTTTGGATCTGAGTATTTATGGCTGGAAACGTTTGGATCTAGGTTTTTGGAAGATTTGGCTTGAAGATGCAAGTTTCTTCAAAGGAATTACGTTTGGGGAAAATCTAGATTTAGCCTAAATCTAGCAAGGTGAGTTCAAGTTGATTTGTGAAAACTTTGTACATGCAAAAAATGTTATTTTCCCAGTATTTGTGTGTTTTACTCGTAATTATCAACTGTTGAGTTAATTGGTAAATTTAACTCTTTTAAGTGTCTAGATTCATAAAGATTGTAAAACACCCATATTTGGGATTTTTGGATATTTTGATGTGTATAAATCATAAATATGTCTTCAAATGATTTTTTGCTCAAATAGAGTTCATTCAAGGGTTTATTCATGTTGGGTAATTGATTTTATAAACCATTTGGGAAAAGGCACATTTTAGTGTCATGAGTCATTTTGAGGATTATAAAGGGTATGAGTCCGTTTGGGGAAACCCTTTGTTTTTAACCCGTGTCGAATTTTGGGTTAATGATGATTTTCTGGTACATGTTTACCTAAACGATATTTAAATGCATTTTTATGCTATGATGACCGTTATTTATGGGTCTAATGAATTTTGAGCATTTTGCTTGGTTTTGACTTTAAGGAAGTCTTAGGGATATTTTGTCCGATTTTGATGGCTAAATGTCGAGTCTTAATTACGGTTTGCATTATTGCAACTTAATGCATATGATTGCATATTATTGATATTTACATGCTCGGGTGCGTCAGTCATTCCGGGATGGGCATGTTATTGTAGACTGTGTTGCATTGTATCCATAGGCACGTAAGTCAGTCTTTATTTGATGGTCTATCGGGTGTTGCGGGATTTGACCAAACCCCATGTTTATGACCTTCGCCATGTCGGGGCAATGCCATGGTTGTATCCCCGCTTGTGTCGAGCCTTTGGTGGTATTCTTAGTTATATTCCGCAAAGGTCAGCTGTCTCTTTGGGTGTGTCTTGAAAGGCGTCTTATGGGACACTTGGGCTTTTATGCAGTGAAGTGTCGTACGATTAACGTTGTATGAGTGGCATACTTTTGTGTTCCTCCACTCTCAATGGATACAGGTCTCCCCCGTCGTTGGCCAACCTTACTTGGGATTTTATAATGTCCATGTTTTATTATTGTTGGTCTTATACCTTTGACTGCGATTGGATGACTTTAATATTGGATTCTCCTCCATGTATATTAAAGTTTAAATGAAGCAGGTCATTTCCATATTTATGGTATTTGGACTTCATTACATTTTACGTTCGCGTGAGTATTGGTTCGTATCATGTTTTCGATGAAGTATTATATTTAAATGGATTGTTCTTCCATGATTTATGGGTTGAGTATTATGTCGTCAACCTTATTTGAAGGTTTTGCATAATGAAGATTTATTCACGTGTTGAGTGAGTTTGGATTGGAATTCATTTTGGAAAACGCTATTTACATTTTGCGAATTTCTCTCATGGATTTGGTGTGCGTTGGAAAATGAGACATTTACTTCCTTCTCATAAACTCTTTTGGGAAATCATAATTTATGTCACAAACTTTCATTCAAATAATTATTTAGATCATGTTATAAACTCTTGAACTCACTAGGCGTGAGCCTAACCCTTTTTATTTGTCGGCATTTGCAACAGGTTCAGGTTGGGAGTAGTTCTAGTGACACTGTGAAAGGTCGTGTGCTAGTAAAGTGCTCAAGAGGTGAATAGCTTAAGTGAAGTTTTCCGCATTCATCTTTGGGATTAGCAACTTGTACTTGGGTTAAGTAACACCCTATGTGGTTTTAGTCTTTGTAATGGAATTTGGGTTATAACTTGTTGAGGTTAATCATAGACTTTAAATTGAGGTATTTCTCGCTTTAGTTATTAGGGAGAAATTCCATTATTTTGGATGTAATATCGAAAATTTGATTTAGTTGCTCTTTCCCAATTCGAGGGTGTTACAGTGTACAATTGAGCAAGTCTCATGTCCATCCACAAAGGAAGATATAGATCGCATGAATGGTGTTCCCTATGCTTTGGCAATTGGAGATATGTACTAGACCTAACGTATCTTATGCTTTTGAGAAGATTGAAAAAGAGATTGGATTACAGAAATGCTTTGAAAAGGTTTGAAGTTATCTTTGGGATTCGGAAGAGATACATTCCACCAACCTGATCTGCTATGCTGCTTTGACACAAAGGGGGAGATTGTTAATGTGTTATTTTGTGTTGTATCAAAGTTGAAGGGATTATTTTGTAAATACTTTAAGGGGTATAAATAGGTTGTAATTTTGCTTTAATAGATACATGACTAGTTAGATTCTCTTTGTACATTAATCTCCTTATCAATACAAAGTGAGATTGAATCTAGATTTTATTGTTGATTCTTCTTGTTATAATCTTGATACATACTTGTGACTGGGATCACAATAGTGACCCGGTTTCCCACAGTTATAACATTTCACAGCATCATCTGTCTTCTTCTCCTCATACTTCTTTACAAGCTTCTTCTCATCACTTCTCTTCTCATCATAGCTCTTATCATCAAACTTAATATCCTCTAATATCCGCTGTCCTTCATACTTGTCTTTATATTCATAATTTTGCAAGATGAGCACATGTGATTATTAGAATTTGGTTTCTGATAAAACTTCTTCTGAAACTCTCTAGTCAGAAGAATCATTGTTTGCTTCAAAGTCTCACCATCATCCGAATCACTCGCATCATACTCTTCCTTTTCAGATTCACCAACTTTTCTTTCTCTTCGAGAACTAACAGACCTTCTTCTCGAGGAATACCTTTCCTTTCTATCAGCTACCAGTGCTTGAGGATCAGCAGCTGGCTTTTCTGTCTTCTCCTTCTCCTCGAGAATCTCTTCAACCTCTTATTCATTTTCCTCAGTTTCTCATAAACATCATGCAAAGGCATCTCACCCAAAATTCTTATTCTGTTTCATCATCCTTGCAAACGTTTTCCATTCGGGCTGCAGAATACTCGAAAACTTCACGTTGTTTCCTATTAACTGTTTATCAATTTTGTTTTTACTCAAATCATTCAGTAAAGTCACAAATCTATCATAAGTCTTTTCCAGACTCTCACCTTCCTTCGCCCTAAACTCTTCATAACCGTAAATGCAATTGGCTACTTTCATCTGGTTCTCGAATTTGGATCCCATCATCATCTTTTCAAGTTGATCCTACATCATCTTTCTGGTTGCTTTAAAACTGTCTATTGATGTAAATCTCATAAGGTACTCTTTGAAGAAGTAAAGACTTAGCCTGTTGATCAGATTTAAATCTCAGTTTTTCTTCAGGACTGTAACTCTTAGGATCTTTCACATCAATAGCGAAAACTATACCTTCTTCCAGAATTGCAGGAGTCACTACCTTGATCTCTTTCATCAATCCATTATTCAATAAACCCTTAATGTTTTCTCCATTTTCATGACATTCTAGAAAATCAAGGAATCTATCTCTCCAATGTTCGTATACTCCTCTGAATAGAACAGGAGGCTTGTTGTCAGCACCAATCGCGAGAGCATATCTTGTAGTCATTTTCAAACCACTTGTAATGATCGTAAAATCTTAGAATTTTTAAAAACTAAAAGTCAACCAACTCTGAACGTCAACCCTTAAAAGCTAAACTTCAATCAATAAAGTCAAACTGGAGCAAGTCGAACATAACTTGAACGATTTCCCAAAACTCACAACTCTTGGCCGAAAGTCAGACAAAACTTGCAAGAAAGTCGGATGAACCTTGTACGACAAGGCAGAAAGTCGGATAAGTGTTGTCCAAAAAGGTTACTGTTCACTAGCTTTATTGTATGACAACCCAAAAAGTCGGACACCACTTGTATGTTAACCTTTCACTTTTCGGACACTCTTTGTACGACAAATTCCTGTTTCTCCACTGAGTTGTCCGACAACTTAAGGACTTAGAAAAATTTAAACTCTTTCTGTCCGACAACTATGAATCCACGTGTTGTCTGACAACTTTGAAGATAAGGAGGTCTTTGTTGTCTGATAAGTACGAATATCAACAACACTAAGAATAGTATGTTGTCCGACAAAGATGAAGATACACCTAAGAACCTGTCCAAATTCAACTTTTTGTCCAAAACACCCCAAATCGATCTACATTCGACATACTCTAGTTCGAAATTGATATCCTAACAACTTTAAGTCTTATGAGAACACAAAAAACACACTGATTCAGTCCATTTAATCCCAAAACAGTGAGTTAGACTTTGAACCCAAAAACTCTCTGATTCTGATTTCGTATATTCTTGATTTTTAGGATACTGATGTGGAATTTAACAATCACAGACTAGTCTATGACTAAAACAGATCCAATTCACCAACAAATCCAACCAAAAACATTTCAGATCATTCCACACATATTCACAGTCGACTTTTCAATTTTTCTAAAATTTGATCTAGATTTTAAAGATTCTCTGCTCTGATACCAACTGTGATTCCAGTAATAAATTATTTAATCAGAGTTAACAAACACTACACAATCTAGATGCCCAATCACAATGTCATATATTGAAGGTAAGGATACACTCTAATCTTAGCTTGAAAAGTACAAAGTGAGGTTCTAGTTACATATCTATTAAAGACAAAAAACTATTTATACCCTAAGGGTATTTACACATAAGCCTCTATATTGATACAATTACATTTTAGCCCTAATGGTAAGGCAAGATGGTAAGAATGGAGTTACTTAGAAGTAGATTTTACACACTTGGAGTTAGATGGTGGTAAGTTTTTGTACCATGAATTCAGACAAAGAAGCATTAGACCTCAAGACATCTCACTTGCACCGAATGCCATAAATAGATATATGCAAAGACAAGTCATTACAGGCTTTCAAATTAAATGTGAAAGCAACCAGAAGAAGATAAACTTGTTGAAACCATATCAGAGCATGCAAGATGTTGAGAATTTTCCTGTGTTAATGATACTAGAAGTACCAGAGTTTGTAATAGTGTACCAAAGTTCCAAGTCTGAAAAGTGTTATATGAGATTCAGCAAGGTTCAAAAGTATTCCGATGGTACATTGAAGTTGATCAGAAAAAAAGTTGAACTGGAAGTTGGATCATGATAAGAAGGAGAAAGAGAAGCAGGATAAGAGAGACAAAGACCTTATTGAAAGAGTTATTGATGCCATTCAAGAGAGATTAAACATTCATAACACAATCAGAAGATTTGAAACTTATTTTGGATTAAAAAAAAGAAGAAGGCTATAATTAGAGCTTGAATCCAAAGGGGATATTGTTAGGGCTTAATTGATGTATTCAAGAGTTGACGGGCTAAGGTGTAAATACCTTGAGAAGTCAACCTGTGACTTTTCCTTTTATAAATAGTCTTTGGTAGTTTGTGTTTAGATACGCTTGATATTTTGTAAGAGCTTAACTGTGTTTTGTAAAATGTAAACATTCTCTCTGATAATACATATGAGATTTGGTGCCATAGATTTGTTCTTCATATTTTCTACTCTAGAATTACATGATGTTGCTTGAATCATGGACTCACAGTTGTTTGTTCTAAAAATATTCTTCTCAAAGATATTATTAGCATGGAAAGGAATCTATAAGATTTGTTATTAATGTCAATTTTTTTCTTCTAAAATTTGATTTACAAATGTTCAATATAAAATAAAAGTTAAGATAGTCATTTTCACCATTTTGACCGTTTATTCGGCATAACAACCGAACAACAACTTATCAAATGACATATTTATCAATACAGACAACTGTATCCATACAGACTTAATGAAAAATGAATCAAACAACCCCTAAATCTTGTAAGACAACTTGAGGATACTTAAATATTTTGAATGTCCTTTAAGCCCGAATTTATTTTAGTATAAACTGTAAAACTGGAATAAGTTATATTTAGGCTCTTGTCAAAATTTCAGTACTAAATAGGAACCATATGGTTTTGGCATTGTGTGCATCTCTAGTATTAACATATATCAAGGAACAACTTGTAGTCCCTAATTCTATCAATTGATAGCAAACGTGGTGGACGTAACTTACGTAATACCTCGTCATCAAAGAGTACATTTAACAGTCACATCAACTGGTACAGAAAAACTTCAGTGTACTTTAAAACAAGCATTCATTTACATTCGTCCAATAAAAAAAGGACATATACGAATGCAACAACTCCACATACTAACCGTTATTTATGTCTTGCTATCAAGATTGATAGTAAGATAGTCTAGAGCCAGAAGAAATTGCAAAGCTTTGAAGAGTTAGCTTCTGAATCCTCCTCATTTTGTGACGGTGAATGCGCATGTCTCCCTTCATAAGTTGTAATCACCATTCTTGGATCCTCTGCTAATCTCTCGACTCGTTTCTTCACACGACAACTGTCTTGTGTGCATCGATAGTAACTCCTGCATTTTAAAGTTAAATCATCACAGGTGTTAATGATTCGAGTAATTAACGAATGATTGGAGCTCGAACTCGTTTATCTTGAGCTAAAGTCAATCTTTAACACAAAGTAAAGCAATCATTATTAGACTACTTTTTATCAACACAACCACAATGACTTGAATTCGTTACATAACTAAAGAAAAATGTCAATGAAGACTGACTGTAAGTTCGAGCAGTGTCTGGTTGAAGGAAGTGACCTCCTTCTCCGGGCTACCGTTATATACATACGCAATTAATAAATGATGTCAAATCATCCATCTAATCCTATGTTTCATCATAGTTTACTTCAGTCTAAACTAAACCATTATTTTGGTTATCGTGGTCGGGCAGATTTATCTAACCCTCAATGGGTTCCCACGGAAAAATGAGATTCTTCCAAGTAAATTTTATTAGGATGAATAATTGTGTCACGTTTTGTTTTGTTTTGTGCTATAACGTCTCCACTTAGAAATTTTGAATTCATCTCCGACATGGTTTATCTATTTAGTAAACTTTTATTATTTAATTAATATAATACTATGATTACGTAGTACAAGTTTACAATGATATATGTATAATTTATGATATATTAAATTATAGTTATATTAAATTAAAAAAAAAACTTTTTTTTAATTAATTCTTCAGAAATCAATTCAGCACAACTTTCAGAAGATATTCAAATATAATAATTATAAACACGATAATTTAGGTTTTTTTAGTATATAATTAAGGGAAATTAATTAAAATACCCCAAGTTTGACCAACTGTTACCGAAATACCCTAAAATTTTTCCATTTTGCAAAAATGCCCTAAATACCCGCGATGGATCCCGCGATCGCGGGCTAGGGCTGACGTGGCACGTACTTTGGGTACAAATGCCCCGCGAAGCCCCTCAACTTTGGCCGCGGTGCACTTTTGGTCCCTGTCCGCGATCGCAGCCCGCGATGGCCCGCGATGGACCAAAATTTACAGTTTTGGTCCCTGAAAATTTATAGTTTTGGTCCCTGAAAATTTACACTTTTGGTCCCTGTACTTAGACGAATCTTGCATGCTTTTACTGTTTTTTTCCACAATTATTGTACTTTGAAGACCGATTTGTGGTTGAAATTCATTTGCATGTTTGAGATTTCATCCATAAATATCAATAATATGCAATTCACAATTCACACTTGTTCTTGCTTTCTTTCTTGATTTCTCTCTTGCTTTCTTTCTTTGAATTGCTTTCTCTCTTGATTTCTCTTCTCTCATTTCATCCACAAATGGCATCGTCATCAAACCCTAAGTCTACTCCTGAAAAAAATGTCACCTCAAATCGAGGTCGCCATAGCAAAAAAGGAAAAGGAGATAGATGAACTAACAGAAGAGTGGAAAAAAATTATGGACAGGAAGGCAGTCCATTTGAGAAAGATCGAAGAGGAAGACAGGGAGATCAAAAGGATGAAAGGGGATATAAAAGCTAGGGAGGCTCGTGTTCGTCGAGAACAAGAAGCAATTCACCATATTCTGTAAGACTTTGCAATTATTCAAGCGAAGGTAAACGAGAAGCAAGCTTGGATTGATGAAACTAAATCAATTTTTAAGTAGGTGGTGGTTGTTTTAGTTGTTTTGTATTTTTTTTCTTGTTTTGTATTTTTTACTGTGTTGTTGTTTTGTATTTTTTGTTGTTGTTAATTTCTCTGAAAAGTAGTTTTTAAGCCGCTGAACCACGGTTAGGTTGGATACATCATGCAAGGTCAAGTCAGAGGTTACCTCATTCGTGGGCCTACTCCTCTTGTAAAATATATGACAACCCTCAACTCATTTGCTAAAGTGTGTGCGGGTTGTGGCACACAATGGCCATACGTGGTTGCAAAAGCAGAAGCGTTGAAGAAGGGTCAGAAAGATTGAAGATGAAGAGCACATCTTCGTTGTATCGAACTTTCACCACGTGATGGACGTCGGTCGTTCTTTCTCGGTCTCCCGGCCCTGTTCTTATCCATTAAAGGTGGATAGCATGGTGGAAGCGGGTCGGGTGGATACACCCATGCTGCAGGGGGTCCAGCTGGGTTTATTACCTCCACGTATGTTTTCCGGTAATATTCGGACGTGAAGAAAGGTACAGCCAAGTCGCTGCAATCTGTACGACCCATATATGTTGCTGCAGCGATGGCATGGCCGCACGGTAACCCAGATTTATCCCATTCGCGACACGAACAAAGGTGGTCTTCCATATTCACAATCGCGTGAATATAGTCATCATGCACCTCGTACTTCCCATACCCGATTGCTCTTACCGGCCATGTCGCCGCACGACGCGCCCTGTACTGAACGATATTCTCCGTCGTTGGTGTGAGTGCATTTTGCATCTCAGCTCCTTTTAGGCGTCGAATTTGGTACCACTCTTGTTGAAAGGCCCGAAAGTAGTCCATAAGATTAACAATCGGACATCTACGCGCAAAACGGGAGAGTGCATTCACAGACTCTGCACTATTCGAGGTCAGAATGTCATACCGTTGTCCAGGAAAATGGGCCGCGGACCACCTCTCCGGTCCAGCATCGTCAAAGACTTTGGCTGCTTCCTTGACACTGTATCGTAGCATATTCATGTACTTGTTAAACTCCCGATCCGTATATGCTCTGCATGCCACCCAATAGACATCCTTGTAGGTGGTAATACGTTTGTCCTTGGATTTGGCGTTCATCTCCAAATGTCGACAGCATATGGCGTGAGGGGCGTTTGGGTACATGGCAGAGATTGCGGCGCTTATGGAAGGAGCCCTGTCAGACATAAACACCAACCCTTGCGGGTCTCCGATAGCTTGTCTCAACATGGACATAAACCAAGTCCACTCGTCCCCGGTTTCAGACTTGCCTACGCCGAAAGCTACTGGAACGATGGAGTTATCCCTGTCCATGGCAACCGCCAGGAACATCATACCCAAGTAACGGCCCTTTAAATGGGTTGCGTCTATTATCAGGACACGACGTAGATTTGCCAGAAATGTGCGGATCTGCAAAAACATAGTTTAAAATGTTATAGTTTATAATGTGTAAATGTTATAGTTTATAATGTGTAAACATATGACGTGTTAAAATACGTACCGCGGGTCCAAGGGCCACGAAGCACATCTCAAACCGTCCACGTGAATCGGTCCGTAGCTGCGTGACAGTACCAGGGTTCTGCAGCTGCAAATTATATAAATATGTCGGGAGTCGTTCATACGACTCCTCGAACGTGCCTCTCACCATAAACAGTGCATGGCAGCGCGCACGCCACGCTTGGTGGTAATCAATCGTGACGCCGAACTGCCGGTGAACGTCGTGGACGATGTCCTTTGGACGCAATGACCTGCTAACATCAAGAAATTTGTTTTTCAGGATCGCACCCAAAGTCTTTTTGCCGGCTTGTTTGTGGTGGGGATTAAGTTGCGTCCTCGTACAAGTGTGTACGTCGTGCAACTTTCTAATCATTATCGCCCCTCCTTTGGGACCCGTGTGAATCGCGTACAACCTCCACTCACACTTTTCTCTAGCACATTCAACTACGTATTTGCTTTTGTCAGATGCCCGCACGCGACTTTGGAAACCCTCTTCCAAGAACTTGAGTCCGATCTGACTTGCTAAGAGATCCTTCGAATCGAATATCTGACCTGCTGTTAAACTTTCACTGTGAATATAAGGTGTAGGTTCGTAGCTTTGTGTCTGGGTATGGGAGTCTGGAAGAATAGGGGGCATATTAAAAAAGTCATTTATCTGACTACATGATTTTCTACTAGGGGTATATTCTTCGTGATCATCATTATTGGTGTTTGATCTGTCTATTTCAGAATTACCCGTTCTGAAAACGTGGGGTTCGTCATCAGCAACTCCAGCAGTACGCCATTCGTGTGGTTGTGGTGGTTGTTGTTGTTGAGAATCAGGCTGCTCTATTTGGAGGTCTTCGTCGTCGTCACCCTCCTCGTCACCGCCATCGTCACCGTCGCGTCACCGTCGGATACGCCGGGATACACAAAGAGTAATGGGGGTCTTTCTGAATCGACTGCAAGGTGCAGAAAAGTAGAGATATCCCCATCGTTGGATAAATCCACAAATGACCCATCGCCATTTTTAAACACTAACTTGCAAACATCAGAAGAATTGATTCCACATTTTTGCATGGCGTATGCAACAAACTTCTGATAAGTATAGTTTACTGACACTTTTACACCATGCTTAAATTTATAAGCAAAATTCCACTCATTGTTATCTTGCACCCATTCACCATCAAAACAGAAATATAGCTTAGCTTTTGCAACAGATGAACTCATTTTTTCAGTAGTATCTCAAACACAAAATATTGCAGAAAGAAATATTGCAACAATGAAATCGTTGTGTGGGGATTATGGCTTGCATTTTACGTCTATTTATCAATGAAACAACCAACATATCAGAAAACCAATCTCTAATTTCATCCACAAACTGGTATTCCAAAAACATTGATTTAACATTGATTCAAACATGCAAATGAATTTCAACCACAAATCGGTCTTTAAAGTGCAATAATTGTGGAAAAAAACAGTAAAAACATGCAAAATTCGTCTAAGTTTAGGGGCTGAAAGTGTAAATTTTCAGGGGCTGAAAGTGTAAATTTCAGGGACCCAAAGTGTAAAATTTGGGCCATCGCAGGCTGCGATCGCGGGCAGGGACCAAAAGTGCACCGCGGCCAAAGTTGAGGGGCTTCGTGGGGCATTTGGGGCCAAAATACGTGCCACGTCACCGTATCCCGCGATCGCAGGACCTCATCGCGGGTATTTTTGCAAAATTGAAAAAATTTAGGGTATTTTGGTAACTCAATGTTTGACTTAGGGTATTTTAATTAATTTCCCTATAATTAACTTAAGCTATCAAACTGACAAAATTATTTATTATCGCACTTTTATATATATATATATATACACGTGATTTCAAGTTTATTTGTATAATGTATTGTAGATTGATAGAATACTACCATTGTAATCGTAACGATTTAAATGATTTTTCCTTTTATTTCTTAAAAATAAATAATTTACTAAATAAAAATTATAAACACAAATCCAAACTGGCAACTGCTGTTTTCATCATGGGTTTTTTTCTCTTTGGAGGAGAGAGGTTGTAGGTGTGGTGAACCAAAGCTTGTCTCTTTGTGGTACTTTAGCATCTCTCTTTTTCTTATGTAGAACTTCAAACCATACAGAAAATATGAGAACAGATCTCAAATGGTAAGATGAAATAATGTATATGTTTAAAAAATTATAATATTTAATTTTTGTTATATTAAAAAAAACAGTAATTTGGCATTCACGTTAAATGATGTTTTACCGTTTTGTAATGTTTTCTAATTTTAGAATTTATTTATTTTTATCTGTCCATAAATTACTACGATAAAGTTGAGTTTATTAAATAAGCGTCTTCGTAAAGTGTTTTCATAAAGTGTTTTATATAACCTAAGTTTATAAGATCAATTAAAAAACATTTTTTATAAAAGTGTTACAATAAGTTTGTATGACGCTACTCTCTCTCTCTCTCTCTCTCTCTCTCTCTCTCTTTTCTCTTAACCTAGCCACCACCACCACCATCTCGCCACCACCACCACCACCACCATCAGGCCCTAGTGAGTGACAGAGAGAGAGCCGTTGTTTCGACTGCCGCCGCTCCGACTGCTGCTCCGACTAACGCCGCCGCTGCTTCGCTGCCGCTGCGACTCCGTCGTCGCTGCTTCGCCGCTGCCGCTGCTACACTCCCTTAGTGGCTCTAAATCCCTTTGTGGCTCTAAATCCCGTTGTGGCTAAACCCCTTGTGGCTTCCTCCCATTACTGTGATACCATGGTCCTTCTCCCGGCCTTCTCTAACAAAATCCAAGATCTGTTTGTAGAAGCCTATGTTGATTTTGTCAAAGGCTCGGGAGAGTACTTGGTATCGTTAATGGTTGAGAGAATGTGGAAATATCGGAAACGACCGAAAGAATGTTTCCGTAATTTTCTCTGTATTCTTATTTTAGCCTCTGTTTCCAGGCATAAGCAGCTTTTAGAAAAACACAACCAAGTAGAGTGGATCATACCCACTTTCGTCAAGGAGAAAAGCTTCAAAGTGGCACCTTCCCACTTTTTCTCTTACCTTCCGGCTATGCTTATGCAAGAAAGTCAAGGAATCAATATTTTGATTGCCTTCAGTTGGAACTGTTGGGGACTTGTCCTTGCGGTGGAAAGACGAGCATACGAAGCGGCTTATCTGAGTCACTTTCATTTTTATCTTGTCATTAACTTTATGGTGTATTTCAGTCCTTTCATTTCGCTTTGTATTACTTTGTTATGTAACGTTTGTTTCTTTAATGATAGGATTGTTCCGTTCGGTTGACGGTTAGGCAGTTACACGTTCGTGACGCAATCATTTCCATTAAAAAAAAGTTTGTATGATGCTTTTGAGCGTCATAAGAAGTTTTTAGGTTATTTTCAAAATAAAGTGTCATATTAGTTGATTCAAACTAAGTGAATTTAATGTTTTTTTGTTCAGAAAAATAGTTCACGGAATTAATCAACTAAAATTAAAAAATTTAATGGTCCTACAACAAAATTGGGTTTATAGGACGCCAAAATGTTTTTAGCGTCCTAATAAACCGCTTTATAGGACATAATTTATAGGACCAAAAATAAAGTGTTCTATTTAAATGCATTGTAATAAGTTTATAAAACGTTTTTGGACGTCGTAAAAAGTTTTTTAGGATCTTGTTATAGAAGAAAGTTGTATTAGCTATTTTGTAGGACACTATATGAAAATGTGTCTTATAAAAATGAGTGTCCTATAAAAAATGGGTGTCTATGACACTTTCTAAAAAATGTTCTATAAAATAGCTAATGTGACGTTTTGTATTAAAAATGTCCTAGAAAACTTGTTAGGATGCCCCAAAGCGTCTTATAAACTGTTTAAACGCCTTTAAATATGATGCTTTAGTTTTTGGTCCTATAAGTGATGTCTTATAAAGTAGCCTGTTAGAACGCTAAAAAATTGATGGCGTCTTATAAACTTAATTTTGTGGTAGTGAATAGTTTATGAACTTAATCGATCAAAAATATAATAATTTGATGAGTTTTTATTTTTTATTTTCCCCGTGAAGTTTTGAGTTTTAATAAAATGAAAAAAAAATCCTTTAAACTATTTAAATACGTAAGAAGATTAAAAAAAATAAGGAAATTAATTGAAATACTCTAAGTTGACCATTCTTTCATCCATATGCCCTATCTCTCTCCCATTTAACCAAAATACCCTGAAAATCCATAGCCCAACTCTTGGCCACGGATTATGTTTAGATATAGACAAATCTTGAAAAGTCCGTGGGATATTGAAGATGCCACGGAAAATGGAGCCCGTGGGAACAATTATTCTTGGGTTATATTTATCCCACGGAACAATTTGCAATTTCCACGGATTACAATTTGCAATTTCCACGGATTATATTTATCAATTTTCACGGATTGTGGTCCAAAATTTAAATCCCACGGAACAATTATCCTTGGGCCACGGGTTCCCATCCGACTTAGGGTATTTCTAAACATAATTCCTGGGCCACGGATTTTTGGGGTATTTTGGTTAATTGACAGAGAGATAGGACATATGAATGAAAGGGTGGTCAACTTAGGATATTTCAATTAATTTCCCAAAAAAATAAGGGTTGTAAAAAGTACTGAACATAAGTTTCAAAACCCACTTGCTGCAAGATCCAGACAATTATGGCGCTCTGTGTTCTGTAACCTAAATGCATGCAAAGAAGAAATGCATAGTTTCACTTATTACACTTTGGCCCACCACTCACTGATTTTAACTATTTGGCCACCCTATTATATTTACTCCACCCAATAACTAAATTCTAACCTTTTGCCTTTTTTTATTAGTATATTTGATCCAATTAGCATTATTTATTATGAGTTCCAATAAAATTAACACATTTTCGTAAGAATGTAAGAACAAATGAAGAAATCATAATATCGTGTGAATGTCTACCATAAAAACTTTGAATATATCCTTATATTTATGAATATTAAAACTTCCATGCAATGCAAATTGTAAAGGTTATAATATTCGCATAGTATAAGTGAAAAATTCTCTTATTATTTGATAATATTATATATATATATATAGGGGTGGTATCGGATACAAACCAGTTAGTATGTACAAACTCGTACAAACCATACCTAGCTTCATGATTTTGTAAATTTGGCTTCATGAATATATACATATATATTTTGGCTTTATGAATATATAATTTGGCTTCATGAATATATCATTTGGCATTTTTAACTAATTTTTTTACAAAAATAAGGGTATTTTAGGGTATTTTTGTAAAAAAATTAGTTAAAAATGTCAAATGATATATTCATGAAGCCAAATTATATATTCATGAAGCCAAAATATATATGTATATATTCATGAAGCCAAATTTACAAAATCATGAAGCTAGGTATGGTTTGTACGAGTTTGTACAAACTAACTGGTTTGTATTTGATACCCAGCCTATATATATATATATATATATATATATATATATATATATATATATATATATAAAACCTCTTTTACAATACAAGTTTCAACTGTTAGGACGAACAAATTCTTCTATTACTTGTTAATAGAACTCAATTAAAATACATATATACGTTTCAGTTTTTCTCTTACTTGTTTTATATTGGTTACAATACAATTTTCGTGAATTTACTTTCTAGCATCGTTTTTTTGTTTTTCTGTCAATTATTTTAATAGGAATGAAGTTTATGGTTAAAATGAGTAACTCTGCTCATGCAAGTACTTGGGAAGGTGCCTAAGAAATTATTAAATTTTTTTCATTAATTATTGGTATGATTTGATTAATTATGATTGTTTTGCAACTAATTTTGCTACATAATTATACACTTTCTTGATTAACAATTGTTGGGAACTGAAGATATGCCAAGTATGGTTAGTACTGCTAAGTCTACATTACTACTGCCAGTTCTTCGTTACTACTGCTGGTCAAGATTACTACTGCTAGACGAAGTTACTACTGCTAGACGAAGTTAGTACTGCTAGACCAAGTTACTACTGCTAGACGAAGTTAGTGCTGCTAGACCAAATTACTACTGCTAGACATGGTTAGTACTGCTGAGCTGAGTTACTACTGCTTGAAGACTGTGAAGGTTAATACTGCTGAAGGTTGTTAATGCTGCTGAGCCAAATCATCATTAATGCTGCTGAGTTGATAAGTTTGGTATGCGATACTTTTGGAGACAAATAAGGAATTGATCAAGATATGTTTAACGAAGATTCAGAAGATCAATTTACGTTTGATAGTTATCTTGTAATTACTTTTGTATAAATAGTATTGATAGATAGCTATTAGAATGGTGTGAAATAGACGATAGAAGATAGATAATATACAGAATTTGATATTCATTCAAGAGTGAATTAACCTCAAGATCATAGATCATATTTCTAGAGAAGTAGAAATCGTCTTGTTGAGCCTGTTCAACAAGATTGAGGTTTGGTGTAAAACTTGTGAGTAATACAGTTAGATATATACAGTGTATTGAATTTCTATTGATTGTTCATTAATTGATTTAGAGTTCTATTCCGCAAGATTCTCTAAATTCTGTTTCTAAGAAGTTTAATTCTTGTTAAGAATCGATCCTGACAAGTGGTATCAGAGCATTGGTATCTTAGAAGCTATGGACAATTCAATGGATTCTCACAGTACTCTTGTTTCAAAAATTCCCATGCTCAAACCCAATAAATTTGACATGTGGAAACTGAGAATCAAGCAGTACATTCTTCTTACTAATTATGCAATATGGGACATCATAGAAAATGGCCCATGTAATGAAGGAAAGATTGGAGAAGATGGTGCAGGCGTTGACCAGTCCAAGGTTGAGTGTTATGGAGGATCACATCAACAGGCTCCAAATGGAAACCAAAACAGAAGCTCCTCTCAAGCCCATGTTTCTCAACAAGGAATGGGATTTGATTGGAGTGATCAAGCTGAGGAAGCCTGTCAGAATCAAGCTCTTATGGCAGAAGTATCTGATATTCCCACTGAGGTACAATCTAAACTCTGTTCTCAAGCTTGCATTGATGCTGTTAAAAGATATAGGGATCACAATCAGGGTATGTGTGATGACCTTAAGAGGCTAGAGAAAGATGTGAAAGATTATGTTAGGATTGTAGAAAGGTTTGAGGAACAGATTAGAGTTTTTCAAGCTAATGAACTTCAACACCACTATGATACTAACTATTGGAAGTGGGAGAAGAATGAGTATGAGATTAAGCTGAAAGTGTCTGGGGAGGAGAATGAGAAATTAAAAGAAGAGCTTAAGAAGGTTAAACTTGATGTTGAAAAGTTTACCTGTGCTTCTAAAACCATGGACACCATCATTAAAGCACAAATCCATGACAAGATGAAAGTAGGGATAGGGTACAATACCACACCTCCACCCTACAATAACAACTACATACCTCCCAAGTCTGATTTGTTAGAGACCAAGGATAGAAAGGAACCTGAATTAAAGATTAATATAGATCCTTGTGAAAAAGAAATAGTTGTTGAGGATGAGACTGACAAAGTAGACTCTGATGAGGAATGTGAGAGTCCATGTGTCAAGAACACTGAGATCAAAAGGAATGAAGAGAAAAAGGGAGTCCATTACAAACAGACCACAGTTGTGGCTCCCAATACCTGTAAACATTGTTCTTGTAAGAAATCTCAAGAGCTCAAGCCCCAAAAACATGATAATCAGAGGGGAAATCAAAGGAACTGGAATAACCAGTGGGCTATGAGACAAGGAGTTGACCTGAACAGAATCAACAGGCCAAAACCTTGCTTCATCTGTGGTAAGCTAAATCACTTAGCCAAACACTGTTATTTCAATCCAGTTAACCAAAGGTTTAATGCTCAAAGATATTTTCAAAAACCTGCTGGTTACAGAAAGAGTGGGGGATATAAAAAGTCTGTGAGGAAAGTTGTGGCAAAGAAACAAGTTAAAACCATAAGCCACATGAAAAAGGCAGAAACAGAAAGTGTTAGAGTATGGATGCCTAAAGGTACTAATGATAATACTGCCAACTCAGTTAGTACTGCTAACAATGTTAGTACTGCAGGAAGCAATAATGTTACTAGCAGTGTTAGTACTGCTAACACAGTTAGTACTTCTTCAACAATTAATACTGCTTCTAGTGTTAGTACTGCTAAGTTAGTTAATACTGCTGAGAAGGCTAGTACTTCTGGAAGCAATGTTAGTGCTGCCAAAGTTAGCACTTCTACATCAGTTAGTACTGCTTCTAGACCTATCATCAAAACAAAGTACTCAAGCACTGATGTTCCTCACTTTGACAAACTCATCAAAACAGAATGTAAGTATTTTGATGATCAAGGGAGACCCAAGACCACTATGGCTTGGGTCCCCAACAAAAACTAATTGATTTATCAGATGTGCAGGGCAGCCAACAGCTTAAGGGGAGAAGCATTTGGCATGTTGACAGTGGTTGCTCTAGGCACATGACAGGTAACATGGCCTGCCTTCAATATTTCAAATGAATTGATGGAGGACATGCTACTTTTGAAAATAATCCAGCAGAAGGTAAGAGAAGTGGTAAAAGTGATGTGTAAGATGACATTTGAGGATTTGACAAGTGGTGCATAGTGCAAAGTTACTACTGCCTGTGTTCTATAGTTAATACTGCTGTGCAGTTAATACTGCTCAGTAGTTAATACTGCTAGTGCCGTTAATACTGCTAGTGCAGTTAATACTGCTAGGTAGTTAATACTGCTAGGTAGTTAATACTGCTTGGTAGTTAATACTGCTTGGTAGTTAATACTGCTCGGTAGTTAATACTGCTAGTGCACAGTTAATACTGCTCAGCAGTTAATACTGCTAGTGCAGTTAATACTGCTTGGTAGTTAATACTGCTCGGTAGTTAATACTGCTAGTGCACAGTTAATACTGCTCAACAGTTAATACTGCTCAGCAGTTAATACTGCTAGTGCAGTTAATACTGCTTGGTAGTTAATACTGCTAGGTAGTTAATACTGCTTGGTAGTTAATACTGCTCGGTAGTTAATACTGTCAGGTAGTTAATACTGCTTGATAGTTAATACTGCTGTGTAGTTAATACTGCCTTGCAGTTAATACTGCTCAGTAGTTAATACTGCTTATGTCGTTAATACTGCTTTTGATAATCTAGGGCATATAAATACCCCTGTTTGCCCGCCAATGTTCATAACGACTCTTCGCATTTACTTCTTCTCTCTCGTTCTAACCTAGTCTCCCCAGAATCTTTGTGTTTTTCTCTCAAGAATCCTCAGGAATCATGGAGTTTGTGGATGAGCACAATGAAATAGCCATGCTTCAGAAGCCGAAACAAGCTGCGGGATTCCACGATATAGTCGATTTTCTCAAATCCTCGCACATCTCCTATGCCCTAACGGTGAGCCCAACAATCTATATCGAACATCAGACACAATTTTGGGAGAATGCCACTGTTAGTTTCGAAGAAGGGCAGAAAACCATTCGAACAAGGGTTTGTGATAAACCCTTGAAAGTCACTGAAGAGGTTATTCGCATCTCTCTTCAGTTGAATGATGCTTCAGGTATATCTTCTATTCCTAATGAAGAACTCTTTTCTACTTTACAAAGAATGGGGTATGAAGGTCCCATTGGTGTTTTTAAATTCTACAAGTCAAAATTTTTCAACCAATGGAGATTTCTTGTTCATACCCTGATGCACTGTATTTCCAAGAAAACTACTGGATGGAGTGAGTTCAGCAGTCCCATTGCATATGCCTTGGTCTGCTTATCCACTGCCAGAAAGTACAATTTTTCAGCAATGATCTTTAATGATCTTGTATCAAACATGGAATCCAAAAAGAGCTTTTTCATGTATCCAAGGTTTGTGCAAGAAGTTCTTAACAAGGAATTGATGGACTTACCTCAGTTTACTGAGGTATATGTACCAAAATCCCCTAAAGGGAAGGTTTTTTCAAATATGAAAAGACTTCCTAGGGACTCGGAAGGAGTTGACACACCATTGTTCTCTACAATGATGGTTGTGTCCCACCCCTCTGAAGGTATGGCATCAGGATCAAGGCCCTCATTAGATCAACCCACTGATGACCAATCCCAACCTTCCATCTCAAAAGACATCCCTCAGTCCATTCTTGAACAACCCACTCCCACAATCACCAAAAGGTTTCAAAGAAGAAAGGTACACAAGGTTCCTTCCCTTGATGTACCTACTCAGAGCCCTAAGCCTTTAAGCCCTCAGTTGGAGCATTCTCCAATTGAGAATATCAACAGGGAAACCACAGGGGTGTCTCCCAACCCCTAGAAGGTGGTCTCTAAGGAGAAGGATGACCATATGGGTGCTAAGGCTGCCACTACTTCTGCTAGCACAGAGAAGGACAGTGGTAACATAAATAAGACCTTCCCCATGGCAACTCTAAATGAGAAATCATTAGGAGGACCCAGGTGCCAAGAAACCAAGGGGGCAGGTAGTGCTTCTGCTAGGCAGAAGGCTTCTGCTAAAACTTCCAGTGATCCTTTAAAGAAGGTACACACTTCTAAACAAGGTGAGGATAGATATAACTATGAGGAATTGATGGAAACCATAGGGAATATCAACTTGGATGTTATGGCACAAAAGAAGGAGATTGAGCAACTGAAGACTGTGGTCACCCACCAACAGTCTCAAATTGAGAAGCTCAAAAAGATGGTCACCAAGTTGCTGCACAAAAAGAAAAAGGCACGATTTGTGCTGAGAAGAAGAACTTCAACTGATGATGCTCCCAAAAAGGGGGAGTCAGAGTCAGAAGCAGAACTGAAAATGAAGGGTCCACAAATTGAGGGGGAGACAGTTCACATGGAGAATGAGATGGAAATGGATTATGCACAGTTTAAGGGGAAGTCCAGTGCACAGAATAAGGGGGAGACAGAAAAGGGGGAAGAGTGTGTTAAAGCAGCAGAAACCACAGCAGCAGAAACCACAGCAGCAGAAACTGTTAATGCTGCTGAGTGTGAACAAGCAGCAGAAACAGTTAATGCTGCTGAAGGCCAAACAGACAAAGCAGCAGAAACTGAGCAGGAAGCAGTAACTACAACTCAAGCTGAAATAGATGAAGAAATATACTGGATTGTGAAGAACAGCGTTGAAGCAGCATCATTACATGTTCTAAGAGAAGCAGTAACAGCCATAGCAGCAGAAATGGTTATTGCTGCTGAAAAACTTAAAGCAGCTGAACCAACTCCTGAAGCTGTTAAAACTCTTAAAAGAACCAAGATGATGTCAAAGAAAAGACCAAGAACCCAGCCCATAACTTCAAAGAAGAAAAATGAAAAGAAGCCAAGGGTGGAGTCATCTGCAGAAGAGGCCCAGGAGGAAACAGTGAAAGAAAAATCTGATCCAAAAGTTGCTGAAGAAGAAGTGGCAACTCCATCAGGGCAATCAAGCAATGTGCAATCACAAACGGATGCCCAATGTGATTTGTACATTACTAGTGTTGACTCTAACCCAATTCCACTTCAGGCTGAACCAATATCATCTAAGGCTCCTGAAATCATCTTTTGGGACACTTTGAAAGATGGTAGAAAGGAGTTCATTAGGATAAAAAGAGCAGATGGAAAATTTGAAGTCTTTTCAACTTGGGGAAAAATTGTCAGAACTTGCTCAAGATCAGACTTAGAAGAGATGTTCAAAGTTGGGATGAAGATATATGAAAACATGCTGACTGAGCAAGGGATGTCAATCTCTAAAATGGTACTTGAATTCTTGTGCCAAATGTTCAAACCTGAAGCAGTTCAGCATAGGATAAACACACAGTTTCAAGCCATTACCAACTGGATGCTCTATGAAAACTGTGGAGTATATGTCATCTCCCTTGACTCTGCAACTCAAGAATACTATCTGGTGGATGAAATATACAATCACAGCATGAAGAGGCTGCAAGGAATGTTACATACTAAGCTGACCTGCAACAAGGATTCAGCAATGGGTAGATTCTTGGTAAAGAGGATTCTCAATCAGAGTCTAGGTTTAAGTCCTAATCTGTGTGTACATGATGACTAAGTTTTGGAAGCATCATCTGAAGAACTTGACTTCTTTTCCTAAAAGTCAAGTTAGGGGGAGATTGTTGGGAACTGAAGATATGCCAAGTATGGTTAGTACTGCTAAGTCTACATTACTACTGCCAGTTCTTCGTTACTACTGCTGGTCAAGATTACTACTGCTAGACGAAGTTAGTACTGCTAGACCAAGTTACTACTGCTAGACGAAGTTAGTGCTGCTAGACCAAATTACTACTGCTAGACATGGTTAGTACTGCTGAGCTGAGTTACTACTGCTTGAAGACTGTGAAGGTTAATACTGCTGAAGGTTGTTAATGCTGCTGAGCCAAATCATCATTAATGCTGCTGAGTTGATAAGTTTGGTATGCGATACTTTTGGAGACAAATAAGGAATTGATCAAGATATGTTTAACGAAGATTCAGAAGATCAATTTACGTTTGATAGTTATCTTGTAATTACTTTTGTATAAATAGTATTGATAGATAGCTATTAGAATGGTGTGAAATAGACGATAGAAGATAGATAATATACAGAATTTGATATTCATTCAAGAGTGAATTAACCTCAAGATCATAGATCCTATTTCTAGAGAAGTAGAAATCGTCTTGTTGAGCCTGTTCAACAAGATTGAGGTTTGGTGTAAAACTTGTGAGTAATACAGTTAGATATATACAGTGTATTGAATTTCTATTGATTGTTCATTAATTGATTTAGAGTTCTATTCCGTAAGATTCTCTAAATTCTGTTTCTAAGAAGTTTAATTCTTGTTAAGAATCGATCCTGACAACAATGATCACTACTTGTTTTGGCCCATGGTTTATATACATATTGAGCAATGATTAATACTAATACATTACCAAAAGTCATTCTTCATATCTCCTAAAAAGGTTATACTATATGATATTTTTTCACTATCTATATACAATAATTTTCCTGTTATTATATATTATAAGAAATTTGAATAAAAAATGGCTTTATGTCTAGACACAGTGTTTAGTAATATAAAAGAATTATTTCATTATTTTCTTTTAACTATTTCAAAAACTCCTCAATAATCTAATTAATTTGTCATTCTGAAATTAAAATATATGTTTCTGTTTTAATACGAGTCGAATTTTGATTAAAGTTTCAATTTGTTCTTGGATATTTGATTATTGAATTTTAAATATTCAAAATAAATGGACCCTAACTATATGTATATATTCCGTTTATAATTTTATTAAACAATATATATATATATATATGTTGTTTCTCATATTTTGTCGATGAGAAAATATTATATGATTTCAATCCTAAACTATTTTTCATCGGAAAAAATAAATAGAACAATTATTGGGAGGTAAATTAGAGCAAAAGAGCGGTGCCAAAACTCACACACATAAATCCCAGGGCAATGTTTGGTTTTGAGATCATATAATATATGATGGTATATATTAATTTTGTTTTTCTTCATTTTGAAGATAACACTTTATCTGCCTGGATCATAATCAGAATGTTTATTTAATATTTTGAAAATTTATATTTAATGTTTTTCACCAAATTTGTTTTAGCGTGATATATATCTAATAATAATTGGAAGAGCAAAATAATATGCTTTTTTGATCGCAAATAAGTATGGTAAATGAGGCACTAATTGATCAATTATCGATCAATAAATTTTCAGTAGTAGTTATAGAACATACATAGTTGGTTCAAGTTCGAATTATGGCAGCGATCTTGATCTTTAATTGAATCGATTGTTTACCCTAAAATAAACGTAAGATGTCAACAATCTTATAAGTTTTCACTCGTACTCGCCAAAGTGTACAAGATATAGTTATTTACCAATGAAAACATGTTTTAGAACATGGATATCGAACCGTTAATTGTTGCTTAATATTTATCCGGCCGTTGATCTCTTTTATATGTATATATCATAATAAGATGAAGCATAAAAGAAGTGAATTAATGAAGTATTATATGTACCTGGGGT
Source organism: Saussurea involucrata (assembly GCA_033807775.1). Classification (NCBI taxonomy): domain Eukaryota; kingdom Viridiplantae; phylum Streptophyta; class Magnoliopsida; order Asterales; family Asteraceae; genus Saussurea; species Saussurea involucrata. The sequence continues at coordinate 27,688,697 of CM066316.1, forward strand.
GTTGTGTGTTCTTGACGACTTTTTGGCCATATTTCCTCCATTTGTAACCATCATCCAACACATCAACATCACTCATGGTCTTGAAGCAAAACCTGGGCTCCCTTACTTTCCTTCTTGATTTGAATTTCTTCATCTTCATCCCAGAAACGTTTACCCCTAGATGATCATCATCCCTACTCCTACCTAATATCTTGTTGCTTATTATCTCACTCACTTCCCCCCATGCCCTAATAACAAAAACAGTTAATCGCCATTAGAATCAAAAGTAAGCACAAAGAAAAAGAAGTAATCATGTACAACTACGTGAGTGATTTCTTGAAGATATCTAGAGGCTCCATGACCTTTCAAAACCCATATGGAAGAAAGATCCATGCAATCCAATTTATACTTGTAGTTTTTTTTGAAGGATGTCTAGGCTATGCCTAGACTAATCACTTGACAAATTATGATTAAACCTCAGTGGCCACAATTGTTGTGTACGTCTGGATTCGAATCCTGGACAAATGGGATATTCCACCACATCCCCCAAGACTTTAACCAGTACACCACAACCCTTGTGGTTATTTATACTTGTTCTTGTAGGCACGAAAAGACGTAATCTTTACCAGTAATTTGCACTTGATGTTTGTAAATTAGGAAGAAGATGAGAGGCTCCAAGATCTAGTTCAGGTTTGAAGTGGTGGGAAAAGGGATGATGAGGATGATGATGAGAAGGTGATAGAGTTTTTAGGGTTTGACTGGAATCTACTGGAAGATGAGATATCATGTTTGCAGCTGCAGGAAATGGAAAGAATTCTTGATTTTCCAAAAACGCTTGGTTGAGCATGGCTTGGAGACTGAAGAAAGATCTGTTTGGCTAACAAAGAAAAAGAACGGTGAAAAAGGAAGTTCCATCGGTTGATGTTTTATGAAGGAACCAAAAATGGTATTCACATATATTTTTAATATAAATAACTAATTATGGGCAAAATATATTTTTTAAATAATTTCAGGTAATTATTACTGCTCATCTAATAAGAGTTAATTAATTGAGATCGTATACATGAAGCATGTTGAACAAAAATACTAGATTTTACACCATATATGCTTTTTTTAATATTCCTGTTTTCATGTTAATTAATCATCGTTTAGACTAATATGGTATAATAAATAATTAAAAAAATAAATTTTCAAAAGGGAAAAAGAAGTTTTATTAGTATATAAATGTCTATGAAGGAACTAAAATACTATTCCGGTTAAAGAGAAAATTAAATAGAACAACAATGAATGAGAGAATGAATCTTGTATTTCTCATTAATCATAAGTCATTTAAATATGGATGAGATACAAGTAGATAACTATGAGATATATAAGATCTAACATATCTCTAATATGTTTATCTCTATCTATATCGTCATATCCTTTAGACGATGGCACAGTTATCGTACAACAATCCCCCTTGTGCCGAGTTAAAGGAGTGATGTGGCACAATTGTTGTCTCGTTAAAACCTTACGCCAAAATAAAAACCCAATGGGAAAAAATAAAAATATGATGAAGGAAAGAGTTCAACGCACCAGTTTCTTTGCAACACATAGACTTTTCCTTTAGTTTAATTTTCTCTTAGATTTGTACATTAATCATGATAATTAGGAAATAAAGATGGTATATATAATGTTGTCTCACTAAAACCTTACACCAAAGAACAAAACCCAATGGGAAAAAATAAAACATTGAGTGAAGGAAAAAGCACAACATATCAATATTACATATATAGTAGACTCCCCATTTTGTCTACTACTCCCCCTGATCCGTACATTAATCAAAGAAGATTGAAAACATTTGCATTATAATACTTTCACATGTTTCCCCAAATATGATTTTAGGAAATGATTTGGTAGGAAAATATGTTACTCATATCCTTTTGATTCATTTGAATCTTGAGGAGAGTTTATTATTGTTGATTGTATAAAAACTTAAGCGGAATATGATTTATGTTATAACCCTTGATGTATCTTACTTTCATTTCTTCGATACACGATGCATTATTTTCATACATGCAAGTTGTATGGTGGTTAAACTCAAAATTACTAGCTCCGCTGATATGTGTAATGATAGTTCTTAACCATACACACTCTTGAATAGTCCCATGAAGAGTAATATTCTTGATAATTTAAGAATGTAGCTATTAAGGGTTTGTTTAGTTTACTTCCAAGCAATTAACATGTTCCATATGATAATTCCTTAGCCAATTTGGGAACAACCTTTATATGAGTTGAACATATACCTAATATCAACAAATATATACCAAGACATTGTTTGGTGTTTTCTATAAGAGCCAGTATTTTTACCGCTCACAATCTAAGTAGGCATTGAAGTTTCATTATCAATCTAACTTTCTCCATAGGGAAAGTATTGGCCCACGTTAATGGTGCCAAAAGATTAATTTGACATCATTCCAATGACGTTGCATTGGCGCTAAGCTAAATCTAGCTAACAAGTTTAATGAGAAATACAATATACAATCAAGTGTATTGTGTTGGGTACAATAATGCGCCTATTGTACTCAGGTATGGAATTCCAGCTTCCAACACCTCTTCGTCCTCATCCTTTAGACGAAAGGGATATTTTCTTATATCCAACACTTTGACCGATCATGGGAGTGCTAGTCGGATGCGCTTTGTCCATGTTAAGTCGCCTGATCATTTACTAGACATATGCGGATCGGTGGATCAATATTCCACAAACTCGTTGTCCTAGTTCAAGTATCTAGACAAAACCAAGTTTTCCGAAGATCTTTCATCCCAAAATCAGATTTCAAGTAGCTTGTGGTTTCTCTTATTTCATCAAGAGTCTCTATTATGTTCATAACATTGACGTATAGAGCTACTTCGAAAGTCCGCAACTTGTTTTCGTATACAAATACACAAGGGCACAATTCATCATTCTTATATATCATTTCCCAATCAAGTATCCACTCAGGCGGTATACCACATCCGCATAGATTGCTTTAATCTATAAAGTGGGTGTTTCAAATTTATTGTAAATGCATTTCATAGTTTAGAGTTACTTGATATTGGTATAATGCCATTAAGAACTTTTATATCTCTGAATTTAGATCCTCATAGAGATATGTAGTAACTACATCGTTGAGATGCAACTTCCAGTCTTTCGAAAACTACTTGGCTAACTTAATTAGCAGAACGTTATCCATCACGAGAGAGTAAGTCTTATTGTGGTCAATCTAGTGCGTTGTGAGAAACCTTGCGCCAAAGGAGAGCCTTATATATTATGACTTAATTTTTCTCATTACGCTTCCCTGACAAATGATTTATCTATGTTCTACAGGCTTTACACTTGGTCGGTTAGCACTACCGAACCAAATACCTGTTCATTTGTCAAATATTATCCTGGATTGCTTCTTTTAATTTAGGTCAATTTGCTCTTTGTTGTCATTCTTCTACTGAGCATGGTTCGATGTCATCGTGCTCTGTTATCTCATAAGCAACAGTCTATGCAAATAAATCATCATTGAGTATGTATGATCTGTCCATCGAATCATATTCATTTGAGATTTGTTTTAATCTCTGGATTAAATATTAACTTCGGAGCGTCCTCCAGTAATGATTCATAGACATAGATTTAATCAGAGACAGTTTCATGTATTGAGGATAAATAGTTGTGCCTTACCGTGAGGCCCATGATCTACAACAATTCAAGAACTAGTAACAAGATGAGGTAGGAGAGAACTAATTCTTTATTGAAATGTAAATCTAATCTAGAGAGAACACAATATGATTTGAAGGCTACATTTTGAATTATGAATTGTTTCTTACAAATCTACATTACAAGTCCTATTTATACTCTCCCTCCCTTGTTACAACAATTAAGCCCAAGCCCATTAGACATTAAAGCCCATTAGGCCCAAGGCCTTTGCTTTACAAAATTTTCTTACATAAAATGTCCTAACATTCTCCCCCTAAAGTTTTGGAAAGCAAAATCATCTTGAAATCTTTAGCTCCTCTCCCCCTTGATTTTCTTGAAAGGCCTTTAGCGGTGCATTTCTTCAAAATGTAGGCTAGGCTCCCCCTTGAAAGTAGCTCTTACTCATCATATTTTCAACCTTGAAAAATCAGATTCAATGTACTCCATAACCACAACTGAGTGCACGAAAAACATCTCTAAAATGTAGAAACTCGAGCTCGTTCCGATAAGCCCACAAGAATGATAACGAGTGAGTTGTGAGTGACAAACCAAGTGCATTCTCAGTATAAAACAAAGAATCCGTCGTTAGACCACGAGTTGAGTAGGAATTCGTCTTAAGAACTTGGTTCGAATTTGCTCGAAGGAGGAACGGTAAGAAGCACACACTACACGATAGAGGTTTCGAGGAATCGATCAAAAATCGACGTCGTAGAGATGAATGTGTGACAAACTAAATGTAGGAGTGATGCCACACGGGTTTCGTTAGAAAAAACCACGAACTTTGACGAAGCTAACGGAATTTGGACCAAAAATGTTAGAAAACTAACTGGCCACTGATGACTCTGTTAAATCACTATTCATCTTCTTTGCCAAAAAAAAACAAAGCCACGATCTGTTGAACTTTTTCCACTATTTTTCTTTGAAATACCACTTTCAAATCAACTCCATCTTTATCCATTATGGTTACAAACCATAAAAATATGATTTTTGAATTAGCATGAGATCATGCAATCTTCATTGTAACCAACCATCACGATCACGATCTGTTGGAATTTTGGATTTCTATTTCAACAACTCCAAATCCAAACAACTTCTTTTTTGATTCCTTAGCATTTATTGATCATCCAGAAATGTAGCTTATGAATAAAATGTGATCATGCAGTAAGAACCACGTTTTTCCGGCTAGTAACAAATTTTTCCGGCGAAGAACTAACTTTTCCAGCGAGTGAACTCCAACAGCTCTGAAATTATGAATTCTTGCTGGATTTTCACGCTAATTGATTGCAAAATGATTGAAACACAAAGAATAACAGATCTGAGGTGAAAACTAGTAAAACTCCGGCAAAAAAACTGATTTCCGGCCATTTCGTTTTTCCGGCGAAAAAACCGTCGCCGATCTGTAGCTTTTGTTTTCCACTGATTTCTCGACCTAAATTGAATCTGAAACTTGTAATCTTCTTGCAATAACCAATGAAATCGATCTGAGAAGAATTTAACGACTGAAAGTGTTGGTTCCCGTTTTGTTTAGACAAGATTAACAGATCTATTAGTTCGAGTTAATGTTTGATTCGGAAGCGTATTTGAAGAACAAACAGATAAGTTTGTATAGAAACAATACAGAATATAAAGAAACAGTGATCAGAATATGATATCTCAAAGTTTACTGAGTTTCAATATATAGCAAGAACAGATTTAAGAATAGTGAGTATGCAAAGCTTTAAACAGATATGACTCTAAATATGCATAAGTTGTGTGTTCTTGATGACTTTTCTGTTAACTGTACTGTTAGGAAGAACTAAACATCAGTCTTCCTTTTATACTACTCTAAGGGCACCATAAAGTATAAGCTACTGTTGATCGGACGGCATGAATAGTTGTACGTATTGTATTGCATTAAGGGTGACAGAGGTTCTGTGGTTGGTCCTTTGTAGAGTAGTCTTCAGTGGGTTCCTTGTCTTCTGATATTGTCCGCAAAGGCTCTGTTAATGATAACAGAGGTTCTGCGGTCTTGGTCTTCTGAAAGCGTCCTTCTGTAGTTTCTTCGGTCTTTGATCACTCTTGATCAAACTTCCTTTGATTCATCTGCAATGTCCGGCAGAGCTTCTGTTGTACTCAGCAGAGCTTCTGTGGAAGTTCTTCTGTACTTGGCCATTTTTCAATACTTCTAATATTTTAGAATATTGGAGCTAACAGAAAGCATTCCAAATAACCAAGATCGAACAGCTCCGACGATATTTACGGTATTCCGGCAGCAATTTTCAGATCACAGAAATGTCACTTTTCTTGAAGTTCTTCGATTCTAAAAGATGTAGATTGCTCAAAAAACATGAAATAAACAGATCTGTGACTAAGTATCAATCAATAATCCTCTCAAACTTCAAGATCACCCAAAACCTGTAAGGTTTTGAGTAAACATACAACCACATGATATAAGCAACGGAAGCATATTTTAATTTTTATCATCAATGGTTATACAAACTATCAACCTATATGAATACATGCGTTCTAGATAATTAACTACAAAAGATTGAATCAACAACACTTACTTGTTTATTGCGATTGTCGAAAACCACAATGATGAATCAAACCTTTGATCTCGCTTCTTGGATGTCAAGGACCAATAGTATGAATCCCTCTAGTGGCTCACACTTAAGAACACCAAAATACCAACAACAGGAAGATGCTTAATCACTAAACCCTAAATTAGGGTTTACGATTTTGGGAGAGGGAGAAGGGAGATCGACGGCTCCAAGAGAGATAGATAAAAATTCATTAGGGTTTAACCCCTAGCAGTTTATTTATAACCCTCTATTTTACACTTAGCCCCCTTGAACCGATAAGCTTGTTAAAACTATTTTAACCAATCAGTCCCTGCACTTTATATAATTAATCTAATTAATTATATTGCAGCGTATCATCAATTGAACTAATTGCTTTAACTCCCTTTAATTCTTCTGATTGTTTATTTTGGGTCTTAAGGGCAACCCAAAAGGACCCTGCTATTATTAGAAATATTACCAATAGTTAATGACTCTGGACACTATATCCAACAATCTCCAACTTGGACAAGTTATTAACTCTATTTGGTTTTAACACTTTCAATAATCAGCAGAGAGCAAGCCATCCAATGCAGCTGCCGAACTCTGATAAAGATTCGGTCCTAAGATAAGTGATTTAATGTTCCTTTGTTCTACAAGATATCATATGAACCTGAGACATGGATAAATGTCTATCTCATGGATCAAGATTATGTTTCCCGATTTCCGATATGTGTTGAATTCATCAGCCTACTCAATTGAACACATCAATTCTAGTCAGGGTTTGGCCAAACACTTAATGTCAACACCAAATCATTGAGGGCCCATGGATATCGCTTCTCCTGTTTAGGCAGAAGGAGCAAATAAACTTTGACTACACAGTTCATTTCTACTCATCATATTATACATGGACATACCCTGTATAGCTGCCAGTTACAGTGAGCGTTGGAGCACACCAAAGCATAACAGAATCCTAGAGCAAAACTCTATGTATCTCCGTTTGAATAACATAAAATATTATCATCTCAAAATTACTCTGACTTAATCCATGAAGTAAACTTTTGAGTGCGGGTTGTTCCAATACCTAAATCACCATTAAGTACTCATGAGCGTTAGTTGCATTCTCTATGCTTCTAACACTCCATGACAGTCTTGAATCACTACTTACTTCCAGGAGTATGACTGACTGTGGAGGTTTAAGTAAATTAATACTCAGGAAGTTGGTTCTAAACATGCAAAACAAAACACAATAATAAATTAAATGTAAATGGACGCAATCCAGCATATATTATAATCTCCATATAATAATCTCCAAATCAAATACAATTTATTACGTTTTTAATGCATCAAACTAACAACTAAAACATTCAAGGTATATTGATAATTCTAACACCCATGGCTTCAGTATGATACTCATGTTTGGGTCGAGTTAATGCTTTCGTGAAAGGATCCGCCGGATTTTCTTCAGTCGGCACTCTACTCACCACGCTCAAAGCAAATGAGACATCAGGTCTAGTACATGTCATGGCATACATGATCGATCCTATAGCAGATGCATATGGAATTCGACTCATTCTGTCTAGTTCTTTACTAGTGCTGGGACATTGATCTTTACTCAATCTTATGCCATGTTGCATGGGCAAATACCCTTTCTTGGATTCACTCATATTGAATTTCTTCAATATCTTATCCAAGTATGTACTTTGGCTAAGTCCAATTAAACGCTTGGTTCTATCTCGATAAATTCTTATTCCAAGTATGTATGTTGCATTTCCCAAATCTTTCATAGCGAAACATTTCCCGAGCCAGACCTTTACATATTGCAACATCGGAATATCGTTTCCTATGAGTAGTATGTCATCAACATACAAGACTAGAAATACAACATTACTCCCACTAGCCTTAACATATACGCAGGACTCATCTTCGCTTCGAGAAAATCCAAACTCCTTGACCTTTTCATGAAAACAAAGATTCCAGCTACGAGACGCTTGTTTAAGTCCATAAATGGATCTTTCAAGCTTACACACCTTATCCGGATACTCGGTATGTACAAAACCTTCAGGTTGTGCCATATACACATCCTCATCAAGTTTCCCATTGAGGAAAGTGGTTTTTACATCCATTTGCCATACTTCATAGTCATGAAATGAAGCTATGGCAAGCAATATCCTGATAGACTTAATCTTTGCCACTGGTGAGAAGGTATCATCATAATCAATCCCTTGAGTTTGAGTGTAACATTTCGCAACCAGTCTAGCCTTGAATGTGTGCACATTCCCATCCATGTCGGTCTTCTTTTTAAAGATCCACTTACACCCAACTGTCTTGCGACCTGGTGTATGATCAACCAATTTCCAAACTTGGTTATCGTACATAGATTGAATCTCGCTCTCCATGGCCTCTTTCTACTTGGCAGCCTCAGGGCCTGCCATCGCTTCCTTGTAGTTGGATGGCTCATCCGCACTATCAAATGTTTTATCATTGACTAGTGTATCTCCTTCCTTTGTAATATGAAAACCATAATAAAAATCAGGAGATTGATTAGCTCTACTATCTCTACTAGTTCTTCGAAGAGGTGGTGGAGGTATATCAGTTTTCTCAACAGGTGGTTCAACCTCATGTTGAGGGCTAGTGTCAACTATAGGTTCATCATTGGTTGTTTCTTGAATTTCTTCAAGATCAATACTGCTCCCACTATCCTCTTTGGAAATGAGCTCCCTTTCTTGGAAGACTCCCCTTCTAGCTACAAACACTTTGTTCTCAGAAGGTTTGTAAAATATATATCCTAAGGATTTGTAGGGATAACCAATGAACCGACACTTCTCTGCTCTAGGTTCTAGCTTGTCGTTAGTTTCGCGCCGAACGAAGACTTCACAACCCCAGACCTTTATATGTGCTAACGAGGGACGAGTCCCAGTCCACACTTCAGAGGGTGTCTTTGCAACCTTCTTAGTTGGAACGAGGTTTAAGATATGAGCTGCAGTTTCTAAGGCATAGCCCCAGAACGATATTGGAAGTGTAGCACGACTCATCATGGACCGAACCATATCAAGTAGCGTTCGATTTCTTCTCTCAGCAACACCATTGAGTTGTGGTGTTCTGGGAGGAGATAATTGCGGAACTATTCCACAATCCCTTAGATAGTCGTAGAATTCATGACTCAAGTATTCTTCACCCCTGTCGGACCGGAGCATCTTGATCTTCTTGCCCTGTTGGTTTTCTACTTCGTTTTTGAATCCTTTGAATACTTCAAAGGTGTCCGACTTGTTTTTCATCAAATAGATAAATCCATATCTACTGAAATCGTCAGTAAAGGTAACAAAGTATCTCTCACCGTTTCTCGTGGAAGATCTGAACGGTCCACATACATCTGTGTGGATTAAGTCCAACAGATCCTTACCCCTTTACATTTTTCCTTTGAAAGGTGCTTTTGTCATCTTGCCAAGTAAGCAAGACTCGCATTCTCCATCCGACTTTAAGCCAAATGGTTCCAAGATCCCATCCGATTGGAGCTTGGCGATGCGTTTCTTGTTTATGTGGCCAAGACGATGATGCCATAACAACGATTTATCCAATTCACTATTGGAGGAACCAACATTTAGAGTTAAGTTATTATTATTTCTACCAACACAAATCACACTTTCATACACACCATTACAAGGAGAGGCTTTAAAATAAAAACAACCATGTTTATAAACCAAAATGCAACCATTCTTATTATCAAATTGAAATTCAAAACCATCCTTGTACAGTGCATGAAAAGAAATAATGTTTCGAGCCATTTCTGGCGAGTAGCAACAATCTAATAACTTTATTGAAAAACCACTACTAAGTACGAGCTCAAAATCTCCAATCTTGGTAACAGCGGCAGTCATCCTGTTTCCCATGAGCAGATTCAGCTCCCCATGCTTCAACGTTATACTTCCCTTTAGTCCCTGGAAATTAGAGCAAATGTGAGTACCACATCCCGTATCAAGGACCCAAGAGTTAGAAATCGAAGTACTATGGAGTTCAATTGTAAAAATACCTGAGGTGACCTTGTTCATTTTCAAGTCCTCCAGATATTTTGGGCAGCTTCTCTTCCAATGGCCCCTTTCTTGACAGTAAAAGCATATGGCCTCATTAGGGTCACTTATGGGTGGTATGTTAGAAGAATCAGCTTTTCTCTTAAGGCCTTGGTTGCGAGGAACAACTTTAGCCTTTCCCTTCCCTTTGGGATGAGAAACTTTCTTCTTCTTACAGCCACCTTCCCTAATGGCCAGGACGGGAGCAGTTGAGTGAGCAATTTGGGTCTTACCCATACTTGCTTCAGCAGATCTCAACATGCCATGAAGTTCCATCAAGGTCTTGTCCATATTGTTCATATTGAAGTTCACTATGAACTGTTTATATGCCCTACTAAGAGAGTTTAGCACCATGTCAATGGCAAGCTCTCTTGGGAAATCGACACCTAGATTGCCTAACCTGTCAATGTACGCTTTCATCTTTTGCACATGCGCACATACAGGGGCACCGTCCTGTTGCTTACATTCCACAAGCGATTTTACGACTTGGAACCTTTCTTGCCTCGCTTTCTCCTGAAACATTTCACGAAGCTGCTCATTTAGTTCAAACGCCCCCATGTTCTCGAAACTCTTTTGAAGTTCCGGGGACATGGACGCCAACATGAGACACGCGACTTTTGTGGATTCCGCGAATTGCTTGTTATATTCAGTTACTGCTTCAGGGCTTGCATCATCACTAAGTATAGGAAGATCCTCGTCGAGCAAATACTCTTTGTCTTCGTACCTCAAGGCAATTCTCAAGGCACGAATCCAATCCAAGTAATTTGGCCCAGTCAGCTTATCTTTACTTAGGATAGAGAGTAACGTAAGGTTGGATGTTGAGTGAGTAGGAGGAGGAGGAGAAATATTTTCAGCCATCTGTAGATATAGTTTTATTTTAGTTAGTTTGAAATTTAATCTTTAAAAACAATTATCCAAAATTATTTAACAAGGCTAGGATCCATATTTTACTCTATGATGTGAAAAGGGATGCCGTAATCACATCACAAAGTTATTTAGGTAAACAAATGCTATTTGTTAATTTCATTCACTATGAAACTCCTAGTTCTTTTGAGATTCACTGACTTATGTCAACGGCATGTTAATCTCGATTATGCTTATCTTCTATTTGTGACTGGGATGCCGAGGATCACAAACTAGATGGTGAATCGACCATGCAAAAAAACACATGGACCCCCTCGGCTCAAGTACGCTTGAGAATCACGAGTGCCACATCATTTTCGACTATAGTTTCACATTAACGTGCCGACAAACCGCACACGCTCCGTTAAGAAACTATAAGAATATGTGTGTTCTTTTCATGGGTAGCATAAGACTTTCACATTTCTTAGTATATCTAAAACTGGATTTTGTTTTTATACTTCATAGTTAATACTTTTAACTTGTCACATTGACCTATCAAACCTTTTCGGTAATTCCACTAGTCCACACAAGAGGCGGTGAGTATGGTAACGCAGGGCGTTTTAAAAACCATTGACTCATTCGGCAACCATATTATAGGTAACCTCCTTAAACCCCCTTAGAGTGCTTATAGTGAGTACGCCTAGTCTCGGTTTAACTATCAATGTATAATTTAATTTTATATATATAATTAAGGTCTAATATATATATAAATAAATTGGATGGAATTTTAAACAATTTAAAATTATGATTATCTAATTAGTTCTAATTAACCATGTGAGGGCACATTTAATAATTAATATAATCGTTTTCATATAAATCAATCGAATGGAATTTTAAACAATTTAAAATTATGATTATCTAATTAATTCTGATTAACCATGTGAGGGCACATTTAATAATTAATATAATCGTTTCCATAATTAATTAAATGGTATTTTAAACAATTTAAAATTATGATTATCTAATTAATTCTAATTAACCATGTGAGGGCACATTTAATAATTAATATAATCGTTTCCATAATTAATTCCAATTAAACATGTGAGAACACATGTTAATAATTAATGTAAATATTTGACATACAGTTTATATTCACTATATATAAATAATGTTAATGTTTATCTTACAATATTATTCAACTTAAATATATTTATATAAGATAAGATAATGTGTAAGATTATCTATTCAATATTTGCCAAAATTGTTTATTGTTGTGTTTTAGGCAAGTTAGGAAACTAGTCAAAAACAATTAGGGTATAACATTGCATAAAAAGCGACTACCCTATACCCTTTAGGGATTTCGATAAAACTTAATCGCTAATAATACAAACCTTTTATGCAAGTAAAAAATTTAGTTTCCAAAAATTATGTTTTGAGGTTATGACCATGAAACCCTAACTTAGGGATTAAGCAATCCAATGGCCACAAAATTTTGAAATCGATTTTGTAACCTCAAACCCAAAATTTCGAAAACCCTAATCCAACATAAACAGTTTTGCAAATCAAATTGAAACACTTTTGAGATAATATCTAAGAACAATGGCTCTGATACCACTGTAAGGTTTTGAGTAAACATACAACCACATGATATAAGCAATGGAATCATATTTTAATTTTTATCATCAATGGTTATACAAACTATCAACCTATATGAATACATGCGTTCTAGATAATTAACTACAAAAGATTGAATCAAGAACACTTACTTGTTTTTTGCGATTGTCGAAAACCACAATGATGAATCAAACCTTTGATCTCGCTTCTTGGATGTCAAGGACCAATAGTATGAATCCCTCTAGTGGCTCACACTTAACAACACAAAAATACCAACAACAGGAAGATGCTTAATCACTAAACCCTAAATTAGGGTTTACGATTTTGGGAGAGGGAGAAGGGAGATCGACGGCTCCAAGAGAGATAGATAAAAACTCATTAGGGTTTAACCCCTAACAGTTTATTTATAACCCTCTATTTTACACTTAGCCCCCTTGAACCGATAAGCTTGTTAAAACTATTTTAACAAATCAGTCCCTGCACTTTATATAATTAATCTAATTAATTATATTGCAGCTTATCATCAATTGAACTAATTGCTTTAACTCCCTTTAATTCTTCTGATTGTTTATTTTGGGTCTTAAAGGCAACCCAAAAGGACCCTGCTATTATTAGAAATATTACCAATAGTTAATGACTCTGGACACTATATCCAACAAAACCTTCATGAAAACTTCGAGAATACGCTGTCAATTTTTTTAGATCTTAAACTCATTAAATCGAATGAAATTTTTAGATCGAATTGTTGCAAACATTTCACAATCAATAAAGAGATAGATATGTAAAGCTCTAATCAATTCATGCACCAAAAAACATCCGGATCTTAAGATTTCTCACGAGGAACACCGAAAAACTCAAAAATTTCAAAAATCAGCAAAACATTGTTGAAATTCGATTCGGAATATCGGAGATGATCTGGAATAGAATAACGAGCAGATCTTCAAGAGCATAACAGATTAGAACAAACTTACATATAGATCGGGCAAAATTTCACTTGAATTGTCAAGATTCGATGATCGTATTGAAAAACAATTCGTCGATTTGGCTCTGATACCAAATGTTAATCCCCAATCTAGTGTAATCAATCAGAGTGAAACATATTCTAGAGATAGAAAGTAGTTGTGATCCATATATTCTCAATGTAAGTATAAATGACAAAGTTACAAGAGTTACAAAGAGTTAGTTCTAACTATTACAACATATGCCTATTTATACCCAAGACTTACAATGTATAAAGGCATAAGCAATATTGACTTTCTAAGACATTGACTTTACACATACAATGACATCACAGTAAATCTTGAATACAAGAAAACATATTCCTTGTATGTATGTGCATGTGTAGAAAGAATTGAAGCAACATATGCTTGAAAAAATATAGGCTCAAAGCGTGTAAACTGTTGAGACATCAACAATTTTTCACTGACTCAATGTGCATGAATGAAGAGCGAAGGTGGGGCAAACTTTCTTCTTTTTCAATATCCAAACCTTTCGAATGAATATTAGATAGATTATATTTTGCGTCCCCAAGAAAAATGAAACATTCCTTTGTTAAGAAAGAAACGAGTAGCTGGTGGGGTTAAATGCAAGAGTTGGCATGGGCTAACTGCCTGTTTCAATGATGGTCACCAAAGAATGTGAACCAATCACTAATGTGGCTTCCTGGCTCAGAAAATGGTTGGTGCAGAGTTCTCTTATTCTTTTAACTGTGTTCTCACACCCTCTTTCTGTTTTTAATCCGCTCACCTCTACCCAAACTCTCAATTACATTTTACCTCAGCACAATGAGATTACTCAAAACTGATGAGTTATCTCCCCCACTCTTTGATGTAAATCCCTCACCCCTCAATCACTCAAGGATAACTTCTTGGGTAGGAAACACTGGTTAACGTGAATCCATCAAAGTTTAATAATCTCACACTGCTCCCATGAAATTTTGTCCTAAAATTATGTGTTGTTCAACAGTTTAACTTGAACAATTAAACTTCCGCATTTGAATGACATTGTCATCAGAATATATGCTCCACAATAATATCATGAATACTTGAGCATTTGAACTATAAAGAATTCTCAAAACAAGAATAATGAATGAATGAAATGAATTCGAATGACTTGTTTGAGAATTTGACAATGTATCAATCAGATCAAATATCTTTAATGATGATCATAAAAGGATAGGGTATCAAAGAATTGAAATTTGTTTATATGAACAAATATAAACAATCTTTGAATGAAACGTTTAAGTTCTCACGGTGAAAAAATATATGATGCTCAACAAAATTGGAATACAAACGGGAGTATTACCATCGAAAACTTTGTTTCGTTTTGAGACATGGTAATAACAAAGTCAATATGAAGCTGTACCGGTGTGTATGAATACTTGAAAGTATAGAAAAGATAATATGCAAGTATTAATCTTTGGAAACACACGGTCAGAAATGATGTTACGATAATACGATATATCTATATATATATATATATATATATATGTATGTATGTATAAATATGAAAAACATTTAAAATCAGACTTCTAAAATTATAAAACCTGTTTGAATTAAAGAAGTGGTTTGAACATTTAAGAAAAACATTTTTCATGCTTGAAAGTCGTTCTTCTTTCAAACAATCTGAGATTAAGATCAGAAGATACTTACATTCAGAAATGTTTGAGCTCCCCCTCAAATCATGATAGAATGATTTAAAATCTTATAAGCTCCCCTTTAACATGTGCAAAAGATCTTTATCTTGACAAAATCTGCACAAATAACAAGACTTGAATCAAAATATCCTTAATCGTTAAAACGAGTTCTGAATTAATAGGATTAAAGATAAATTCAGAAGTCATAGTCGTTGAAGAACGAGTCCTGATCTGATATGATCAGAAGTCAAAATCATTGAAGTGTGAGTCCGAAACTGATATGTTTAGAAGTCATAATCTCTTTAACGCTCGGGTTCTAAACTGAAGTGTTTAGAAACCATTATCTTTTGCTCCCCCTTAAAAGTACAAGCACTTTTCTTCAATAAACTGCACAACTTCTATTCTGTTTTTCAGTCATGTGTGTGGTATATATATTTAGCAATCAGCACAACACATGATGAACCCACAAAACAGATTAAGTAGATTTTGGTACCAAACGGAACTTGGGTCCTGGTTTGTTAGGTGTAGTTCTCTTTGAAGAAATTTGATAAGTACCATACCAATAAGAGACATAATCTTTATGGACAAAATCATTAGATCCACGGTAAGAACAACAAATTTGCTTGTGTGCCAACCTAATCAGACGATTTGCAGAGTAAACAGGATTAGGTTGAACAGAAGACTTATCTTTTGGAGCATTGTTCTTCTTGGAGTTCGAAGTGGAAGCAGATGATTTTGGAGCATCTTTCTTCGGAGTTGTGCCTTTCACTCTCCATTCCATCTTCACCTTCTTGAAAATTGGAGTCTCTTTAGCCTTGGAAGGAGCAGTATTAACTTTAGGCACATTAGGAATATCATCCGATTTATCAAACAGAGGATTATAGAAGAGATTAGAAATATGAATCTGATCTTTTGAGAAATCATTTGATCTATTAATTTGTTTAGAAGAAATGTTCTTAAAACTTGAACTTGATGCAGTTTTAAAAGAACATTCAGAATCATTTGAATCTACAAACGGAGTCTGAATAATTGATTCAGGACTTGCTTGTTTTGAAACATCAACTTTAAAAATGATGTCTTCAAGTTCTTTAACTTTATCAAGTAAAACATTTTTCTCCTTAAAAATTAGATCATATTTCTTTTTGAGATCAGATTTTATCATTTGATGTAACAACCCGGTTCCCATTGCATACATCATATAACCTAACATACATGCATATCATTGAATTACAACAAAAGTTACATAATAAACCAAGTATGGTCCTTTTTGTTTCGTAACTACAAAACACATAACATTTTCCTAATCATCATCGGTCCACGAAGGCAGTCTACACCTTATTGTCAGAACTTTTCAGTTTTAATGCGCAAATATTTTCAAATGAGTATGATGGGACAAATAAATTTCTTCCTCGGTCTTCAAGTTAAACAATTATCGACCGGGGTTTTCATTAACCAGTCTAAGTACATCTGGGATGTTCTTCGGAAATACCAGATAGAACAGTATACTCCCATGAAAACCCCCATGTCTCATGGGACGAGGTTATATGCCGATCCTAGCGGAAAGGATGTGGATACCAAAACCTATCGAGGCATGATCGGGTCTCTGATGTACTTAACGGCTAGTCGGCGAGATATAATGTTTACTACATTTCTGTGTGCCCGTTTTCAATCAAAACCTAAAGAATCTCATTTAATAGCGGTTAAACGTATTCTAAGATACTTGAAAGGTACTACTGATCTTGGCTTGTGGTACCCGAAAGAGACAGGTTTTGAGTTGACAGCCTACTCGGATGCTGACCACGCAGTCAGCATGTTGGACCAGAAGAGCACGTCGGGTTACGTACAGTTCCTGGGCGACAGTCTAGTAAGTTGGGCATCAAAGAAGCAACAATGTGTATCCACATCTACAGCTGAGGCGGAGTACGTGGCCGCTGCAAGCTGCTGTTCTCAAGTCATTTGGATGCGCACCCAACTCAAGGACTACGGCTTCACGTACTCTAAAGTCCCCATCTATTGCGACTCGAAGAGCATGATAGCCATATCGAGCAATTCGGTGCAACACACAAAAATGAAGCACATAGACGTTCAGTATCACTTCATCAAAGACCACATCGAACTAGGTACGATTGAACTCTACTTTGTTAATACTGAGCATCGGATAGCAGACCATTTTACCAAAGATTTAGACGAAAAACGCTTTAATTACTTAGTGTCCAAGCTAGGTATGCTAAATCTAAAGGTTTAGTAAATCTGAGTCTGATACAGCTTCTGTTCAAAAACGAGGAACTGTCTCCTCATCATCAGTTGTTACCAACTGATGGTGAAGTTCACACTTCCTCGGTATTGAATCCTATCTGTATCCGTCTCATCTGTAGGTAACCTCTGTGTTAATAAGTTAGATTTCTTTCGTTAGTTTGTTCGCGACGTTGTTTTTAGTGATTTTTCTTTCCGTTTGTGTTATTTTTTGATTCCCGTACGTTTAATGGTTTTCTCATGTGTTCAGGTGGAGTAAATGCGCCCAAAGTCTCAGTACACTCATTGTTCGAGGGGGAGCGACACTCGGTTTTTCAATTGTTTTTCTCATTACGAGTTTTTTACTTGTTTTTCGTTGTGTCAAAAGTTTTTTTCCGTGCACAAGTTGAGGGGGAGCACACACACTATTTCGTTTTAAATCTTTTTGGAAAAGGTGCATAACTCGAGGGGGAGGGATTTCAAAAAGTCAAAATTTTCAAAATGCCCATTTTCCGGATTTTTGGTGTTTTTCAGACTTTTTCTTTTTCCCGAATTCCCTTATTTCCGGATGACGTTTTCCAGGCTCAACCCTTTTTCGGGAAACTCGAGTTTTCCGGATCGCCTATACCGAACTACGTGTTTTCCGGATATAGTGCTTGAAAAACCATTCGAGTATTTAAAGAATCTTAAACCATTCATTTGAACTCTCGCTTCCGGAAAACTCTCTAAACCAACTCTGCCTACTCTCGATCGCATGCACACACCAAGAAGTTTTCGTTCGATTTCAATCTCATCAGGTAAGATTTCAACTGCATTGCATACTATTCACTTATTCTTACTTTGAAACATCGTTAAATCATTGTTTACACACGATCGAACCAACTACAGGGGCCGTTCGACTTTTCTTAGTCGGTTCACCGTGTTTCTGCCCGTTTATCCCTACTTTTTTGCTCCTATATGTTCATCGATGGCTATATTTGTGTGTTAGAGATGTTTAATCGACTTATTATTCGTGTTTCGATCGATTTCTGAGTTGTCCGGAACTCGAGTTTCCGGATGATATGTTTTCCGGAACTTGAGTATTCCGGGAGTTATGTTTTCCGGTACTCGAGTATTCCGGAACTCCATGTTTTCCAATAGTTAAGACATTCCGATATATATGTCTTCCGGATCCGGATCGAAATGTTTTCAGGTAGTTGTGTTTTCCGGGAAACTTCCCTTTTTCCGATTATTAGTTCCGGACTCCATAGTTTCCGAACATAGTGTTGTCCGGACAAATCCCCATACGGAAAACTCAATTGTTTCGGAAAACTTTCTGTTTTACTCACTGTGCTTGCAGAACCTCAATCTTTAACAGGACACAACATGGTACGTGTACATTTGTACTTCAATCGAGCATTTCTAACACTTTGTCTACGCAGGTTCCATGGCCAGCCAAGGATCACCCGTCGATGCTGCGGTGGACAATGCTCTTGTCCCCGTCGGAGAACGCATGGCCATCCAGGGTAATAGTTTTTACGTGGATGTCATGAATTTCAGAAACCGTCACAACGTCATCATCAATATCTTGATAGGTCATCTGATCTGTCACGCGCTCACCGCGACAACCGAAGTACCAACACTTTACGTTCAACAGGTTTGGCACACAATCCATCGTGTTACGACCGAACAAGGCACCTTCCTGGAAGCCCTACTTGACCCGCTTCGTGATCACTCTCGAGTCCTTCTGCCAGCTCCTTCGCCTACCTGAGGCCACGACAAATGGTAACGCCACATTCGTTCCAACAATTTCCGACGACCAACTGTTAGCCGATATCCATTCTCTGGGATATGACAGGGATCTCACACGCCTTTCAGCCTTCACCCGTACACACCTGGCACCATTATGGGCGACCCTGTACAACATCCTCAGTCGTTGCCTCTCTTTAAAGTGGCGCGACATTGATCAATGCACTACAAACTTCCTGAGGTTGTTCCACGGAATCACATTCCCTCGTCACATTGACTTCGCCGCCATTCTCTGGAACGAACTTCTCGCTAATGTTGCTGACAAAGAACTAGACCGACAAAGATCTTTCATCTCGTACATCCGGTTTCTTTCACTTGCCATCCGCCAACATATGGACGCCGACCCAACTATCCGTCGCTGCTCCTCACACTCAACGTGCCCACATTTCAGAATACAACATCTTTAGAACATGCCCGAGTTTGCAAACGTTGTTGCCCAATCATACCTGAAGCCCTGCTTGCTTTCGCACGTCCCGAGGCACCGAGTGTAGGAGAATATAGGTAAGCGCATGAGTTAGGCACCCCCATGGTCCGTCCAGCACCGGAACGACCTCCCCACGAGGCAAAACCCGAGAGACGTGAGGGTCCTAGGACACGAGGAGGTAGAGTCTGGGGCTCCTGGATGGGGTGTGTTGAGAGTCTCACTTGGGAGGAGAACTGCAGCTGGCGGTGCCTCGAACGCGCAAGCAAGCTCAAGCCCTCAATCTGATCTCGTTTTCACCTCCACACTTGAAACAACAACCCGACCTTCCACCTACACACGATGACCTCCCGTGGTCGAATCCGAATACGAAACTAACGATGAACTAGTCGACGCCGAAGTAATCTTTAATGAAGGACTAGTTCGTGACACCACAACCGTTGGCTCTTCTAGATCGGGTGATTCCGAAGCCGCACCAGAGTTAGAAGCCGCCGATGCCTCCTTCGATAGCGATTCCAATACCGATGAGGCCATCCATCTTCAAAAGATACTGGCCCGTATTGGACCAAACCCCTCAACTGCGGAATCCGACTCTCCACCTACAACCTCTACCCCTGAGCCAAATACGGGAGTCATAAGGAGAGCGGAGGGAGATGCAGTTGAAAATACAGAAAGTACGAGAGGGAGAGAATGGAGATCGAAAATGAATCATGAGAGAACTAGCTTATTAGAGAAACAAGCGAGTGAGCTAGCCCGAGGAAGTGTCTACCAGGTAGCCACATCTGCTATCCTGTCTCATTCGTTGGGACGGGGTATTGAAGGAGACGTCGTGGACCTAGCGACGCAATTGCACGCCCCCATAACCATTCAAGTGTCTCTCAACAGACACCTATTTCACTTGAACACGGGGACTTAGCACAAAATCTATCAGGCCTTCACTCGGAAGGTGCTGATATTGAAACAAGAGACCAGCAACCCCTGGTCTCAACTTCTTTCACTGCACCATCAAGTCTAGCGCCCCTTGATGAACTATTATCCTCTTTGTCTAGGACACAGGTCATAACTACTGCTACCATCGATGATGTAAGTGACCCGATCAGAACGTCCTACCACATCTATCCAAATGCTACCACATCTATCCAAATGCCAACTATGAACGTAGGTGGTACTACCGTTGATTCAACGGTTGTTACCTCAACGGGCAATCTAAGTGATCCCGGAGTTAGCTTACCCTTTTTCATTACCAGGGAACAATACGAGCAGGATCTCAAGGTCATGGAAGATAGAATGCAAACTCAGTTCAACGAGGTGAAACGACTGCTAAAAGGAAAAATCCCAATCGTTGACACTGAACCCGAACCCCGACTTACTCCACAAAAAGCCCCACCTACTCCTGTACAACCAACTATCGACCTACTTGTCGACGAGTTAAAAACCCTACTCTTAGCCAAACTACTATCACTCAACCCCGACATCCCCCAAGATCAGGATCTGTTAAGCCATCTACGTCAACAACACACCACACATCCAGATCCAACCCAAACACCAACCACAACTCATCCTACATCCTCCGAATTCACCGCTTTCCAAGATCGCATCGAACAAAGCCTGGCCACAGTTCGTACCTCACTCGACGCGCTTACCGACCGCATTACTGTCCTAGAGACCACATGCAAGTCACAAGCTCGCATTCATAAATGACAACATGATCACGAGGGAGACCCTAATGACCATGAGGGGGAGAATGCAAAGAAGCGCAAGCTTTGTGACACCTTAGCCACAGAAAGACCAGAAAATGAAATCACAGTAGAGGGTGACGCAGCTACAGGTACAGATGACCAACCAACTGGTGATGATACATCTAAGAGAGTCTGTCGTTTGTTTGAATCATGGTTATACGGTGATGAAAGCGACAAACAGATTGTATTGTATGTTGATTCAGAAGTTGAACCAATGGTTGAAAAGCCCAAGGTCAACGAGGAGGAGATCCGGATGATTATGGCAACGGAAGCTGAAATAGTAAACATTCCTTCGGACGACGACGACTTGGATTTTGACAAATTCTTCCAGATCAAAGGTCAACCTGTTCCGTTGATAGTCGTGTCAGACTCAAAGGTTGATTTTCCTGAAATCGAAGATGATAAAGACAACGTTGCCAGAGCTGCGTGGTATAAAGAGCAGCAAGACATCTTTCTCGACAATGTATTGGGCGGTGAAACCCCATAATATATCCACATCAGCCCAATCACATCCCCATTAGCTTCTCATGCACATCAATCGTCTAAAGTTCCAGTTCCATCTACTTTTTCCCAGGCACAACCATTTGCTCCCCAATCAGCTCAACTAGATCTGAATCAAGCCGACCCTTCAAATCCTGATCAAGGTGGTCCTTCCAATGCCAATCAACCAGAGATCAGTGAAGCTAAAAGAAAACATCGAATAGTCCGACTTCGAGCAGCTTTCCTTGAAGAGACCAAAAGATGGCTGTTTGCTCACCGCATCCGTAGACTGGACCCGTATGCAGTGTTGGGTGTTGGTCAAGAATCAGAGGAGTTCAAGATGAAGTATATGTTTCTAGTAAGGGGTAAAGCACAGAGGAAAGTATATGTTCACTCGAAGAGTCAGATTGGTCAAGTGAGAGAGGTGCTGGCCAAGCAATTCTACAAGATTTGGTATCCAGAATTCAAAGTATGGAGGAAGAATGGGCAGATCTACACGTTTTCTGAAGCACACTTTCAGCATTTAAGGATCGACGACTTCAAATTCATGTATCACTACTTCTGAAACCTACAAATTCGCAAGTTCAACATCCAGATTGCTCTAAGAGCCACCAGACGTTTCATGTACCGTCAGTATATGTACTACAACGTCTTCGACTTCCAGCTCGCACTTGAAAGCCACCAACCCATCGTAAACGTTCGAAGACCAAAAAAACCAACTCTCGAACATCGACGACTATCCTCTCTACACCATCCTGAATGAACCGGAATTCAGAGTGATCTACAGAAACCAACTGGGAGAAAGACGTTTTCTGAGATTTTCTAAAATTACCAAATATTCCGACGGTACCTTGAAGGCGATTCGACTACAACTCTCTTAGGGTCGATTTATGTTGAATTAAAGTTCAAGGGTTTGTTTTGTAATTCTTTAATTTGAGCTTAGTTAGTGAACGGGCCGTGGGCTTGTTAATCATGGGCCCGTCATATAAATAGTTTCCTTGCCTTTGTTTTTGAGGTCAAGTTGTTCATTTGCTTTCCTACTCTGTATTGTAAACTCTCTCATTCAAAGCATTATATGGATGACCAGTTGAAATCATAATCATTGTTCTTCTCTATTGATTTCATTGTTCGTTGCACGGATCTGAGACTCATAATTGGTATCAAATCAGATGGACTAAATCGATTCAAAGTGCGCATATTGAATTCTGGTAAGTTTTCTAATTTTCTCGTCTGTGTTCTTGATTGAATATCAAGTTTTTGATTCTGGAAAAACTGATCGATTTCGTTTATTGGGTATTGTTAGTATCATTGCTATTAGTGATTCTGAAATTTTTCATAATCTATTTCGATCGTTTGAGTGGTTTTTTACGCAAATCAAAGTTCAAAAGTTTTGAGTGTGTTCTTGAGAAAAATCATATTTTTAGCCATCAAAACGTGTTGTTTTTGCTTCAAAATCGAATTGGGTAGCGTTATTTTTGTGTTTGGTAGTGTTCCTAATCTTTCAGGAACGTTTTTGAGCAACCCTAGTCGATTCCCTATCGATTGGAAAAGTCCAGCCGTTGTTTCCGGGTAAACCAACCGCTCTTTCCGGATACTTGCAGCAGTTTTCGGACGTTTATGTTCTTTCTTTCCGGGTACGACTCTTCTTTCCGGGTAAGTCTCTCAAACTCCAATCTTTCCGGGTACTTTGTTCCGGAAACCCAAAGTTTCCGGTAAAGCATCTTATCCGGACAACTCAAGGTATCCGGTAATCAATTTCATCCGGAAACTCATCCTACCCGGTAAGTATCTCATCCGGGAAGTATTTTATTCGGAAACTCCTTTCACCCGGTAAGTATTGTTTTTAGTTATATCATCCGGACACTATTTCCTTCCGGTAACCTCTTGTTATCCGGAAACTATAGTTTATCCGGATTCTTTGTGTTATCCAGAAACTTCTGTGTTTTTAACTGTGTTTCACCCAATCTGATCCGGACACTTCCAGATCAGATATCTTATCCGGATTCCTATCCGGTAAGTTCATTTCAGTTGAAACCTTACCTGTTCCTAGTTCAAATCTGTCATAGAACCTGCGTTAGGATACCACTCATAGTGCCTTGTGTTAGGTTTACACTTTGAATCAATCAATTCGTCTGACGATCACTCCAGTGCAACCAAAGATGTCTTCGTGTGACGCTCTTGCAATCGGTACCGACACCAAACCACCTTGCCTCTATCAAGGTGAGTACAGCCAGTGGCACGATAGGTTTAAAATATTCATCGAGTCGAAGGACAATTTCGAGTACATTTGGCGAGCCTTAGAAAATGGGCCAATTCCAATACCCATGAAGGATATACCTGCAACTGCAAATACTTTAGCGAGACGTGAGGAAAAGACATTATCTGACATGACTGAAGACGAAAGAGACATGAGAAAAACATGCAAAGATATATCTTGTTCAAGCCCTCCCCAATGCAATCTATACGGCAATTGACAGCTACAAAGACACAACTAAGGGTATGTGGGATCAAGTGGAGAAGATGATGCGTGGAAGTGAAGTCAGGAATCAGGTGAAGATTAATAGTTCAATAACGAAGTTTGACAGTTTCAAACAGCGCACCGGTGAATCCCTATCTCAAACTTATGAACGATTTTGTTCTCTTCTTAACGAGCTCCACAAGAACAAGATTACTCATTCCAACACTTAAAATGCTCTGAAGTTCCTTAACAATCTTCTGCCTGAGTGGAAAGTGTTTGCATCTCATGTCAAGCACAACCACTTAATGGAGAAGGTCGGTATTCATGAGCTGTATGAGATGCTTCTTCAAGACGAAGATGAAGTGATGGAAATTCTGAAAGAGAAAAAAGATGCAACCAAGCAAGCTTCTGATCCTATTGAACTCATGTCCTCTAAACAAGGGAAATCTTCGGGT
This sequence comes from Saussurea involucrata, assembly GCA_033807775.1. Lineage (NCBI taxonomy): Eukaryota > Viridiplantae > Streptophyta > Magnoliopsida > Asterales > Asteraceae > Saussurea > Saussurea involucrata. The sequence goes on from CM066316.1 coordinate 27,713,648, forward strand.
CATCACTCCATACGTGCTCAAAAGCAAAGCTCTTCTGAATCAGAATCTGAAGAAAAGGAAGACAGTGATTCTAATGGTAAAGTATCTGACTTCAAGAAAGTGATAGATTTGCTTACTAAATCTTTCCAACAACAGAAGTTCTATAAGAAGCCTTCGTCCAATAATCAGCGCTACTCCACCTCCTCCAACAAGCGCCATGATTATCAGGACAAGTATGAGGGAAAGAAGAAAGCTGATGAGCAAGATAAGTCAGAGAAGAAAGAGAAGACGGAGAAAGTTGAAAGTAAGAAGAAAGATGAACCAGTGACATGTTACAACTGCGGAAAGCTTGGTCACTTCGCTAAAGATTATAAGAAGCCTGTGGTAAAGAATTCTCATTACTACAAGGCCAAGCTCGCCCTAATTGAGCAGAAGGAAGCTGGAGAAGCTCTACTTGTGGAAAACGACTACTGGTTGGGTCGTTCTGATGATGAAAGCGATTCTGATGGTGCTAATGCTTTCATGGGATATCACTCTCCAGCCGATGAAGAAAAGGCAATGTCAAGTCAGGTATGTGACTCTATCCAACAAGATTTCTTGAATCAAATGCAATCTCTTACCGAACAGGCAGATTCCTTTAAGGCCACCTCTAAAGAACAACTGCTTGAGATTAGGTCTCTAACCGAAAAGCTAGATGTTCAAAAGAGAATAACTGAGAAATATAAGTCTGAAAATGCTAATCTAAAAGACAAATGCAAAAATCTTTCATTAGCACCAAAGGACTTAAGGGCCAAGTTATCTGAACTTCAGTCTCAGTTTGATTAGTGCCTGAATGAGAAAGAAGAAATTATTTATCAATGTTCTGCTCTTCAAATTCAGCACAAGGAGTTTGTTAATAAAATCACCGATATTGAAACAAAACTCCACAAAAGGGGTCAAACTGATCAAACCATCTTTATGAATAAACCCAAGGAGTTCACGTACTTTAACAAAGAATGGGGAATTGGATACGATAACCCACACTATTTGAAAAAGGGTATTTACAAAACTCCTACAATGTATGACTTTGGATGTCTTGGTTTAGATAAGAAATACCCGGAATATGCCATACAATGGACTGGTCCTCTTGAACCTGAAAAGGAAGAGGAAACCGAGGAATACAAGCGAGCACACACGTCCAAAATACAACTTCCATTTTGTTATGAACCTTTAAATTATTCTTATCAAAAGAACAAGAAGTCTCTCTCGAATGACTACTTCGATTGCTATAAGGTTGCAAACCCCAAGGATTCCTCCAAAAAGGATGAGGTCTAAGCAACCGCAATCAAGACTGAGACGGACGAGTGCAAGCTCTATGTTCCCCCTCTCATCTTGAAAGTGAATATAGTCGAGTTGGAGGAGTCACTCGAGAAAGAAAGGGCGATTTTTCAAAATGAAAAGCAAGCATTAATTCAGGATCTTGAAAATCTTAAATCGGTCAAAACTGAATCTGTGTCTGATGAAGGACAGGAAATCCTTCGGTGTGAAATCAATATGCTCACATCAAAACTGGCTACTTTGGCAACAGATGCGATGAAGGAGTATGCGAGAAATTGTCAGCTTCAAGAGCAGCTTGACCAACTCCAATCTGAAAAACGAGTTTCACCCGATTATTCCTCTAACTCATCGGACACATCTTCGTGTAAAGCTTTTATAAGCAAATTTTCTTCAACACAAGACGATAAAGATTCTCAAGACGAGAGTGTTTTAAGGAATTTGAACTCTGATTTTTTTTCTTAGCGTCCGCACCAAATTCCCCAAAGCACACAAGCACAAAGTGTTCCTCGCCTTCCTCAACTAATCCAAGTCCTGAAATTCCGGAGATAGATTTTTCTGAATACATGAACTTCGAAGGTAATTCTAATGGAGAGTTTGAGTCGTTCCCCTTCGACAAACCTCTTCCGAGTCATACTGATTTTCTATCACCAGAGGTGAATCGACCGGTCAACTTTGAAAAGGGTGCTTGTTCTAACACGAAGACCCCAGCTGTGATTAAGATTTCCAAATCTAAACCAGTTTCTCAAAACCAATCACAGCCGAGGCAAAAGACCGAGCGATTGCCCATCAAAAATATCGTTCCTTCAAAAGTCACTGATCATGTTGTCCCTGTTGTTACAGATAAAAATGGTCGCGCAAAACAAGAAAAACCCAAGTGGCTAAACAAGGAATCTGTCAAGGATACTGCATCAAAGTCTTTCCCTACTGCTTTTAATACTAGGATAAACAAAAACGATTGTGCTTGGAATCATTGGAATATTTTTTAAGTTTCTTTTCCGATTAAACTTAATTCCATTCATCAATTGATTCAGTTATCGCGTGATTGTTTATGTTGTTCTAATTGTGGTTGGAATGATTTTGATGACATTCATAACAATGATTGGTTTGGGTCGTATCACATGTATAATTCATCATCCAAACGCAAACCCCGTAATAACAAGAAGAAACACTATAACCAACGGGGTACCCAACCAGAGGTTAAACCACAGCGGGAGACCAAACCCATTCCTAAACGGGTTGCTCCTTCTGAGGTTAAACCGGCACCCAAGAGGCAAACTGCTACAAAACCTGTTCCTCCGAAAGGTCTAAATTCTACACCTAAGAGGCAATCTGTGCCAAAACCAGTTTCCACAAACAGTGTACAACCTACACCCAAGGGGAAATCTGTTTCAAAGCAAGTTCCTCCGAGAGGTGCCAAACCTAACCCTCCAGGACCCATGCAAATATGGGTATCTAAAATCCATTAAACCTGTTTTTGCAGCACGGTCATGTGTGGTACTTAGATTCTGGATGCTCCAAGCACATGACCGGAAGGAGGGAGCTTCTCACGAACTACAAAGAAGAATATGGTGGAGACGTGAGATTTGGAAACAACGACAGGGCGCCGATTGTGGCCTACGGCGACATTGTCCAAGACAAGATCACAATAAAGAAGGTATCACACGTCGCGGGATTGGGACACAATCTGTTCAGCATCGGCCAATTCTACGACAAAGATCTCGAGGTCCGATTCAAAGCGAAAAGGTGTAGAATCCTCAATGACGCCGGAGAGGAGCTACTAGTTGGGAAACGCAAGACCAACCTCTACACAATCGACCTCGTAGCCCTGAAGCCCGATAACCCTGTCTGCCTTATGTCAAAGGCCAATTCCCAACAAGCTTGGATTTGGCATCGTAGACTATCGCACCTGAATTTCAAAAGCATCAACAAACTGGTGCTGGGCGGACACGTGAAAGGCATGCCCGATCTTCAATTCGTGAAGGATCGTCTCTGGGGGGCATGTGAGAAGGGAAAGATGAAGTGAGCCCCGCATCAGCCGAAGGCAGCTCCGAGCACGTCCTGGTCCCTCGAACTCATCCATATGGATTTGTGTGGACCGATGCGTGTTCAGAGTATCAACAAGCGTAAATATGTCCTGGTGATGGTGGATGACTTCTCGCACTACACATGGGTCAAGTTCCTTCAATCAAAAGACGAAACTCCAGAGATGATCATTAACCACCTGAAGACCATCCAACTGAACAAACAACAACAAGTTCAGACTATAAGGACCGACAATGGGACGGAGTTCAAGAATCAAATGGTGGACGACTATCTGACTTCAGTCGGCATTTCTCACACCTTCTCTGCCGCACGCACTCCTTAGCCAAACGGAGTGGTGGAACGATGCAACCGTACCCTAGTCGAAGCGGCTCGCACCATGCTTTCTCAGTCCAATCTGCCATTGTTTCTGTGGGCCGAAGCGGTGTCTACGGCTTGTTACACGCAAAACCGCTCCATCATCAACAAGCGGTTCAACAAGACGCCGTATGAGATCAAAGCATATTTGGCTTCTGAACAAAGCAGTTCAGAACCCGATTTAACTGCCGTGCTAGCTTCCAAACCTCCAAGTTCGGGATCTACACAAGCGACAGTAAATCCAAATCATGCATCTTCATCGAATGCTGATTCTTCTGATTTAGATTTATTGTTTAAGTATTTTTATGATGACATCTTTAATGCCTCTACTCCTGTCTCAGCACAACCTCGAATTGAAGCTGCTCGTATTGAGGATTCGGCGAATCTATCCGGTCCGCCGCCTTCTACAAGCACGCCATCCATCACTGTGGAGACAGCTCAACCGTCATCATCAACTTCTACTGATACTGTTATCCTCCCGGAGGAACCAATCACAAACCCGGAGATCGCTCCTAATGATTCGTCATCTGCCACAATCGACGATCAACCTCTGACCTCCTCGGAACCAGAAGTTGTTCAACCCTCGGAGAATCCTCCCCCACCTCCTCCAAGAAACCATCCTGCTACACTTGAAGCAGTTCAAGACCTACCATCTGGCGATTATGTGGATCCAGACGCTTCTCACTCTACTCAACAACCGCTTCTGCACACAACCAGATGGACGAAAGCTCATCCTCTACATCAAATCATCGGTGATCCATCCACTCCTGTTCGCACGCGAGGCGCTTCCGCCAACTTTTGTCTCTTCTCCGGCTTCTTATGCAAGATCGAGCCGACGAACGTATGCGAAGCGCTCGAAGATCCGGACTGGATCATAGCCATGCAAGAAGAGCTCAATCAATTCGAAGCTCTAAAGGTATGGAGACTGTTCCCTCGTCCAAAACACAAGACGGTGATCGGCACTAAGTGGATCTTCAAGAATAAGAAGGACGAAGACGGCATCATCGTACGCAACAAGGCGCGTCTCGTGGCCAAGGGGTACCGTCAGCAAAAAGGGATCGATTATGATGAGACCTATGCTCCGGTGGCAAGAATCGAAGCCATATGTATGTTCCTTGCATACGCCACGCACAAAAATTTCACTGTTTTCCAAATGGGTGTGAAGACCGCATTTCTCTACGGCGATATCACGGAAGAAGTGTACGTCTCGCAACCGGAAGGATTCGTGGACGATTCGAAGCCTGATCTTGTCTACGTTCTAGACAAGGCGATTTACGGTCTAAAGCAAGCTCCACGAGCATGGTACAACACTCTGTCCGAGTTTTTGATAAAGTCAAAATTCACACGAGGTAAAATCGATTCTACTTTGTTTATCAAAAACGAAAAAGGTCACCTAGTTCTAGTTCAAGTATATGTAGATGACATAATATTCGGTTCTACCAATCCCGTATATGCTAAGAACTTTGCCAATCTTATGGGACAATTTTTTAAAATGAGTATGCTTTGTGAGATGAATTTCTTCCTTGGTCTTCAAGTTAAACAACTGTCGACCGGGATATTCATAAACCAGGCTAAGTACATCCGGGATATTCTTAGGAAATTCCGGATGGAACAGTCCTCACCAATGAAAACTCCCATGGCAACCGGTACAAAGCTTCACGCCGATCTTAATGGAAAGGATGTGAATTCTAAATTGTATCGGGGGATGATCGGTTCTTTGATGTATCTAACCACAAGTAGACCAGATATCATGTTCTCAACTTTTCTATGTTCCCAATTTCAATCAAAACCAAAAGAGTCTCACTTAATTGCTGTAAAACGAATTTTTCGTTATTTACGTGGTACTGCTGATCTTGGTTTGTGGTACCCGAAAGAGACAGGTTTTGAATTATCCGCTTACTCTGATGCGGATCACGCGGGCAGCATGATGGACCGGAAGAGCACCTCGGGGCATATCCAGTTTCTGGGAGATAGCCTGGTGAGTTGGGCGTCCAAGAAGCAGCAATGCGATTCTACGTCAACTGCCGAGGCGGAGTACGTGGCTGCCGCGAGCTGTTGTTCCCAAGTAATCTGGATGCGGACGCAACTCAAAGACTACGGCTTCACGTATGTCAAGGTGCCTATTTACTGCGACCCGAAGAGCGCCATTGCCATATCCAGCAATCCGGTCCAACACACTAATACCAAGCACATCGACGTTCGGTATCACTTCATCAAGGATCACGTTGAAAGAGGTACAGTCGAACTTTACTTCGTAAATACTGAGCATCAGTTAGCAGACCTTTTTACAAAACCCTTGGACGAAAAACGTTTTAATTATCTAGTGTCCAAGTTAGGTATGCTAAATCTGAAGACTTAATCCGATTGTGTGCCCGTTACAAGTTCCATACACCTACGCGAAACTGTCTACTCATCATCCGGTGTTTACACTCTTGATGATTGAGCATACATTTTCTCGCACTTGTATTCTACTTGTCTCAGTTACAAAGTTAGATTTAGTTTCTGTATTTATTAGGTAGATTTCGTTTGTTTCCTTTCTTTCTACGTGTGTTTCCTTTTCTTTCATACTGTCGTCTAATTTTATCTGTATATATATGTGCTTTCACGAAGTGTTCATGTGTTCAGGGGCAGCACACATCGTTATAAGGGAAGTTTACTCAATTGTTGAGGGGGAGCGTCACATACAATTTTTCTTAAATATGTTAAAAAGTTTTTGTGTGTGTGGACTCTTCCGTGTGGATTTCAACTTATGTTCATCATTTGAGGGGGAGCGACACCGTGTTTTTCTTTAAATGCTCAAAAGGTTTTTTTGTGTCGGATTCTCCATTGCACAGTTCTGCAATATCCGAGGGGGAGCAAGTTTTTCCCCATTCTCAGTTTGAGGGGGAGCGAGAGATCCATCTTTTCAAAATCCTAAGGGTTTCATATCTTTTGAAAAATGGAATTTTTCTAAGTGTAAAAGTGTCCGGACACTCATCAGTCTGGATGACTTTCTGGACCGGATGAGTATCCGGGTTATCTATCCGGCTTCTTGGGTGTACATATAAGCGGTTCGGAAACCCTTACTTTCATTTATCCCGAATATCCCACACTTTCCCTAAACCTCTCGACTTTTTTCTCTCTCGTTCGGCTCCACTTGTTTTACACGATTTTCACTCGTTTTCGTCCCACAATCAGGTATGGTGTTCACTTATCCCTCTCGATATCATTGTTTATGGTTTCACGCACTCAGTTCCACATATTGATCTCGAATTTTGGTCGATTGTCCTCACCGAAACCCAATTTTTTGCACATCTTAGATTTTGGGTCACATCCGTGTTCTATAGGTCGTTTTAGATGACTTAGTGTGGTTATATGCTTACATCGACCTCACGTATATGCTTTGATACATGTTTGGGATTCTATTTTGTGTGATTGGTCACTTTGAATGTCGTCCGGACACATTCAGTGTGTCCGGAAACTATCTTGTGTATGATAATTTGTCCGGTAACGCTCTTATATCTATATATTTTGTCCGGAAACATCCAACATCCGGAGACCTAGTTGTCCGGAAACCTCAGGGTTTCCGGTAAGTTCAACTACCGGATTGTTGATGTGTCCGGACTCCCTTTTGTCCGGAATCCTATTTCATTCGGAAACCATGTTTGTCCGGAATCCTCATTTGTCCGAAAAATCTCTTCATATCCGGTAAGATTTGTTGTTCGGACACCCTTTGTCCGGATACTTGTGTTTGTCCGAAAAGTCTTGTTTTTCAAACTATTTGTCCGGACACCCCTGTTTTGTCAATCCAGTACCTATTTTGTCACTGCCAGTCCTCAATCTGTCTCAGATTGAGCCTATTATTGCAAAGGTACGCGCCGACACTTGTTCATCCGCCTCGGTATCTAACTGTGTTTCTTTTTCAGATATCTAATGGCGGATCAGGAGCAAAATCCTCAAAACCCCGACGAGCAAATTCCTCAAGAGGAGTTTATAGATGAGGCTGCTGATAACACCTTGGTCGACCCTGACCATGGCACTGAGATAGAGCCAAACAACCATCACTTGGACCCGTCTCAGTTCCGACCACAACCACAACACCGGGTGCTTGTGGATATTCTAATGCGTCACCCTCTCCATGAGGCCCTTACTGCTACAGCCGACGTCCCCGTCCTGTACGTTCTTCAAGTATGGCTCACTACACGAGTCAACACAGGGGCCAACTCACAGTCAATCACGGCTCAGCTTGATAACCAACAGTTCACGCTCACACCTGACAGCTTCCGTCGCCTACTTTCACTTCCTAAAGCCAATACCGGCAGACACCATGGCTATGACCCCGCGTTCAATGACACGACTCTGTGCGCTCAAGTCCGCAATCTCGGCTACAATCATGCTCTCGACCGACCGTCAGCGTTCAATCGAAAGTACCTGGCCCCCATATGGTACACTATGTTTACGAATCTGAACAGATGCCTTTCTTGGAGATGGAAGGGCATAGACCAGTGTACCGGCGACTTCCTGCGGTTATTCCATGTCGTGTGCTACAACCGCCACGTGGACTTTGCAATGATCATCTGGCGGGAGTTAGTTCAAGCTATTCGTCAAATCGGAGGCACGAAGCAAAAGAAGTTCCTCCCGTACCCTCGTTTCCATTCACTGGCTGTGCGAGAACGTAAGGACGCCAATCCAGCCATACCGCGACGCCTAAACCATCCGGTATGTCCTCATCACCACTTGCAATATATGGTAATCCATAACCCCTCTAACGCCATAGCCATGCCCATACCTGAAGCCTTTCTGGCACACGCGGATCCCACTGCACTGAGTGTAGTAGCTTATAGGGAAGTGTTAGGGAATCCCATGGTCCAGCCAGCGCCGGAGGGACCTCCCTAGGGACATAGAACCGAGGAACATGAGGGTCCTAGAGTAAGAGGAGGAAGGGCCCGGGCAGTAGGGGCTCCCGGGCTGGGTGTGTTGATAATTTGTGGGAGGCGAACTGGAGTGAGCGGTGCAGTGGAAACGCGTCCCAGTACTAGCCGACCCCTAATCCCTATCACCCGACCAACAGGCGAAGCCGGAACATCGTCCTCACGACCGATGCTTCACCATGATTCTGAACCATACATATCTGACCCGCCTTCACCCTATAGACAAGTTGAAAACGTGGAATCTGACTCCACGGACTCCGATACGGACCGTAACATAAGCCTGAAATTAATACCTACTAGTATCAGACCCAACCCAGACTTTACCGAAGGCATCCCATCCGCCTCACCGACACAACCTCTTATCCCTTCTACCCAGCCTACGGGAGATACAAGGCGAGATGAGGGAGTATTAGTTGAACAGTTAGAGCATGTGAGACAGAGAGAATTGCGTTTGAAAGAGAACCAAGAAAGATTGAGCCGTAAAGATAAAGAGGCTCCTGAGCGACCCCAACCGAGTGATATCCGGGTAGCCACATCTGCTATCCCGTCTCATACGTTGGGACGGGGTATTGAAGAAGCCTCCGTGGACCCAGCGGAGCAATTGCACAACCTCCTAAGCCACTCATCCGTCTCTCAAAAGACGGATGTTTCAATTTCTCACGGGGATCAACAACAACTTCCACCGGTCTCTCAATCGGAGAGTATTGGTGTTGAAATAAGAGACCAGCAACCGCCGGTCTTGCCTTCATTTCGTGCACAATCGAGTCTAGCGCCATTTGAAATTGAACATTCTTCGGCTAGGACACATGATGAGGAACACCAAATTGAGATTCTTCGTGACTCGATCGGAACGTCTGTAGTGTCTCCGTCTGGCGGAACACGAGGATCGGACGGAAATCCTACCACAACTACCGAACTGCCAACTGTGAACGTAGGTAGCTCTGCCTCTCAGGTAGATGCCTTAACGGGTAATCTAAGTGATCCCGGAGTTACATTACCCTACTTTGTGTTACAAGGGTCCCTGGACAGCACCCTCAAGGCTGTCCGCGAGGCAATGGAGCAGCATATCGCCGCCGATCTCGACAAAATCAAGAGCTTAATCAAAGGAAAAGAGAAGGTCGTCGAAGCCGAAACTGCACCTACACCTCCACCGGCTCCTACTTAGCCTACCTACTCGGTGGACACCCTCAAGACGATGCTTCTAGCCCAACTGCTCCAACAATCCGAAACCGACCCCTCTACCGAAGCAGACCTGCTATCCGTTCTGAAATCCCAGGTCACTGCTCCTTCGTCATCCATTACCACTCGATTGGATACCATTGACTCGACTCTTAAGGACTTCAAACAAGCGCTCACTACGCTGTCCGAGAGCATCCGTTCACTCGAAGATACCTGCAAGAGTCAAGCAGGCGGTCTGAAACGCAAGCACGATGATCAGGATGATCCTGATCACCGTGAGGGGGAGAAAAGACAAAGACTAACCGAGACCGCTCTGATCCTCACTGAAACAACTACTGTGGCTCAACAGGAACCCTCAACTGCGGCAACAACAACAACAGAAGCACCTGAAGCCGAGTTACCTTTAGCCGAGATGATAATTGACATGGATATCTCGGAAGATGAAGACCCGACGGTTGAAAAGCCCGAGGGAACAGAACAGGAACTGGATACTATTGACTCATCAGATATACCGATACTGGATATGATTGATCCAGAGTGCGAGACCAACCCGGAAACCGAAGATGCATGGTATGAAAAAGCCGCTAGTGCCGCAAATTTCTAGGTTAACTTGGTCTTCCCTACTGATGAAGATGATAACGTAGACTACGACCAGTTTCTGCTCTAGAATTTGTATTGTACCCCCGTTCACTCTGCTCAACCCGCTGAAACTTCAACAAGACCCGAAACCTCAACTACCAACATTCCGACATCTCCTCAGCAACCGACAGCTTCTGATCTTCCTCCTCCTCAACAGCAACAAATCCGTTGGGAGAAGATCCCGATATTTATTCCTCACCTGGAGGAATCCCTGAAGAAGTTGTTCGTTCACAAGCAACGCCCAATCAAGCCGACCTTCTGCCTTGGTATTTACAGTTCCAACCCCGAATACCAGTGCCGGTACATAAGCGCAATAAAGCGGTGTCTACCAGTTAGCCAAGTCTGAACCAAGCATAAGATCACCGAAGTGCTCAAAATCCAGTCAGGTCGTATTATGAAAGTTGTTTATCCTGTATTCACTGTTCGACGCGAAGACGGTAATGAATGGATATTCTCTAAAGCCGACTTCCAGCACCTCCGACCGTCCGACTTCTACATTATTCTGAAAGACCTCCGTACAAGAACCATCCAACCGCTTCCCGTTACAAAGGCGCTCGAAGCTGTTCGTCAATTCCCGGTCCGTACCATCATGATGTCTTATCTTACGGACTTCCAAATGGCAATTGAGAACAGGGCAAAGAAGGTAAATCTGATAAAGTCGAATCTCAAAGCTCCTGAGTTGAAGATGTATCCCGAGAACGCTCTGCTTCTAGAACCTGAATTTGGGATAGTCTACATCAACGAACAGAAAGAGAAAAGATTTATGTGCTTCAGTCAGGTAGATAGATTCTGCAACGACACACTCTTCAAAGTTCAAGATGCTCTTCGAAAGATCATTGCTAACGAATCCGTAAATCAAAGGCTTTTGTATGTTCCCAATCCGAATGAAACAACTGCTCGGAATACCTTGGAAATGGTTGAAGAACGTATCGACTATCGCCGTGCTATCAGATGGTTCGAGATACCATTTGCGCTCCGTAAAAGATATGTTGCAAACTGGCGCGAACTCGAACTTCAATTCAAAGGGGGAGATTGTTAGGGTCGATTTATGTTGAATTAAAGTTCAAGGGTTTGTTTTGTAATTCTTTAATTTGAGCTTAGTTAGTGAACGGGTCGTGGGCTTGTTAACCACGGGCCCATCATATAAATAGTTTCCTTGCCTTTGTTTTTGAGGCCAAGTTGTTCATTTGCTTTCCTACTCTATATTGTAAACTCTCTCATTGAAAGCATTATATGGATGACCAGTTGAAATCATAATCATTGTTCTTATCTATTGATTTCATTGTTCGTTGCACGGATCTGAGACTCACAAACTCCAACAGATTCAACAGCGCAACGAAAGCCAAGTTGTTGGATTTCATATGCCAACTACCCGAAGGAACCTTATGATCCGAGCCCTCGATGAACTGCAAGACCGAATCGAGTTCATAAAATCCATGGGAAGAATTGAGACATATCTAGGATACCGACCAAGAAACCGACGATTCCTGCCTTAGTTGCTAAAGCTGCTGTGGATCCCAGATTAATCAAGTAACAATGAATTTGAAGCGATTAATCCTTTATTGATTGAATGCAGAGAGTTACAAGATTATAATGATGAACAAACTCTCTCTCTAAACACTGTTAAGCGCACGGCTAATCTCACCACTACTAACCTAAAGATTGGAAAAACAACTTTATATACCAAGGACTTTAAGCCTAAGCCCATGGACCACAAACACTAATCTAAGCCCATTTAGCATAAAAGGCTTTTACAACCAAATAAAGAAAAAATTCTTTTCTTTATATTACTTTCTATTTTATAGGACTTTTAGTCCTAACAATCTCCCCCTAAAGTTATATAAAGAAAAGAAATATGATCTTGGAATCCTCAGGTCTTGAAATTCTCTTTCTATTGAACCTTTGACAGATGTTGTCGATGCTTGGCTTCAGGTCTTTCACGCTCCCCTTTGAATTATGCTCTTGATCTTCTTAGTATCACGAGTTGAACCACGAGTTGAATTAGCTTTGAAAACTTCAGCACTTTGTTAAACGGATAGAAGAACCATGCACGTTGTAATATTTTCTGCACAGGTTATAACAGTTACTCCCCCTCAACTTGATAGTCTGGGTCTTTGAACTTTTATAACGTTTTTTCCCTCATGATGATGATCTTTGTCTTTGAATTTGTATCAGTTCTCCCCCTCATGATGATTAGGAGCATCCTGAGCATCATGTAACTTCAAAGACAACACTGATGAGTAACAAAAGTACCAGATAAAACGTTAAGTAACCAAAATGGGGTAATCATCTAACGAGATTGTTTCAGTAGTGACCGGCGTTATTGGGGTATCCACAGAATTCCCCTTAGCCATTCTCAGTGTTAAGGCTTCAGATGTCAAAACATCAAGTTGAGACGTCAACCTATCAATCTCGGTTCGATAGGACTCTCTTTCAGATTCGGGTAGTGTGTCGGGTCTATTCTGTTTGAGCTTTTCAATAGAATCTAAAAGTACAATACTTTCGGTTTCATAAATGACCTTATCTCTCGCAATTGACTCTTCCAGTTTAAAAATAATATTTTCCATAATCAGAGGTGGAACATAACGTTTCAACTCTGTTTGATCATTAGAGTCTTCATCTGCGGTTGCCGGAACAGGAGGCGGAGTCTCAACCGTTTTGGCAAGAGAGCAGATGTCAAAATAGTCATTGGGGAGATAAGGAATTTTGCTGTTTAAATACGATGCATTAAGCGTTTCGTACATGAAAGGAATTTGTACATTTATGTTCTTTCTAGGCGGCGCATCATTCGATTTCGTGTTATTTTCCGAAGAGGAATTATCCGTTTTAGGTTTTGCCTCTATTGGAGGTAGAGGTATGGCGGTTTGTCTTTTAAAGTCCTCAAACTCCTCATCTTCCTTAGATGCCTTAGTCCACTTGATTTTGTACTCTGGATATATCTTGTCTAAGCCCATGAAATCAAATTCATAAAGAGTGGGAACCTTAGACAAGACCTTCTTTAGGTAGCACGGATTATCATATCCGAGTCCCCAAAGTGAGTTGTAATATTTGAACTCCTTGGGCTTGTTCAAGTGGATGGTTTGTTCAGATTGACCAAGTTTATAAAGTTTGGATTCAAGTTCCTTAAGCTTAGTGGTCAAATTTTCATTTTCTTTTAAAACATTATCTTGAACTAAAATGCTTTTAGAAAATTCCTCTTGAGATTTCTCTAACTTTTGAGTATATTCAGATATTTGGGTCTCGAGGAGTTTAGCTCTTTCTGAATAGGTCGAGCACTCAGTTTGATAGTTTTCTATCACACATTTGTCCTCAGCCTTTTCAATCGCTAGCCTGCCTATGGCATCATATTTGATCTTAGCCTCGGCTTCTAGCTTAGAGATATGCGCTTCTAAAAGAGAAACTTTCTTTTGAGCTCAGAGTAAGTCGGATACGACATTGTTACTTGACAGAAGTGATCGTGAGACAATTCAAGATATCGATCAAAAGCAGACAGGGTTTACTGATCCGGAATTGAAAGCCTGTTCAGTTTACTGTGGTGTAATCGAACTCATAGTTGTAGATGATTTTAGCAGAAAACATTCCGAGAGAATATGTTCAGAATCACATTTTGAGTAACCCTGTAAAATTTCATTGCAAAATACTGATTTTTGAGCGAGTTATGATGATTTAAAGTTATGAAAGTTCAAAAATCACAAAACCTAAAAATCCGAAATTTACAGCTTCCGGTATTAGAGTCCCGCAAAAGGAAAGTCCGGCAATTGAGAAGTCCCGCAACTGGGAAGTCACAGAGAAATATCGGGAGTTGTGATACCAGGACTGGCAAACCAAGTCCCACAACTGAGTAATACCGGGACTAAATTAGGTACCGGGAGATGTAATACCGGGAGATGGAGTACCGGGAGATGGAATACCGGGAGATGTTCACTACCGGGAGATAATTATACCGGGAGTTGTTCACTACCGGGAGATATCAGCACCGGGAGTAATCACTACCGGGAGATATCAGCACCGGGAGTTATCACTACCGGGAGATAACTATACAGGGAGTTATTCACTACCGGGAGATATCAGCACCGGGCGTTATCACTACCGGGAGATATGAATACCGGGACTTCGAAAACAAATCAGATACAAGAAAAACTTACCCGGTTCGATGAATTTCTGCAGTCTTGATGAGAAATAATCTGCAAGAACTTAGTACTAACAAGAAAACTAGCCCAAAAATACACGAAAACAATACTAAATCGAATCAACTAGTACTTTTGACAAGAAAATTTGATAATTTTCACGAACAGGGAGCAAAAAAAACCAAATCAAGAATTTTAAAAATCAGGGATTTTTACTCAACCAAACGATTTGAAAAACGCAGATATATCTTAGAAAACGAATGAGAAGAATTTATCAAGCCTCAATTTTGGGTTTTATCACCAAAATCAAAGCAATCAAATTCTTGATATGAACACAGTGCGTGCGATGAATGATCAAGAAAAATCAAAAAGAATACCTTTGAATCGATAGCTTTGTCCCTCTGCTCTGATACCAATTGTGGATCCCAGATTGATCAAGTAACAATGAATTTGAAGCGATTAATCCTTTATTGATTGAATGCAGAGAGTTACAAGATTAGAATGATGAACAAACTCTCTCTCTAAACACTGTTAAGCGCACGGCTAATCTCACCACTACTAACCTAAAGATTGGAAAAACAACTTTATATACCAAGGGCTTTAAGCCTATGCCCATGGACCACAAACACTAATCTAAGCCCATTTAGCATAAAAGGCTTTTACAAAAGAAAATATTCTTTTCTTTATATTACTTTCTATTTTATAGGACTTTTAGTCCTAACAGCTGCTGTTTCCAAAGTTTGAGCCAAAGGGGGAGATTGTTAGGGTAAAATATGTGATTGTTAAAACGTTTGGGCTAAAAGTGTAAAATATCTAAAAGATATAAATAGTTTAAGTTTCTATTACTTTTAGGTTAATCCATCTTTTTGCTTTCAGAGCCGTATTATCATTGTAAAAATTATGATTATGAATGAGATGGATGACAACATTGAATCGTGTTAATGTTATTGATTATTCATTGTTGGTTGCACGTTCTGGGATCCACAACTAACACAAAACTATTTATACCTAGGAAGTCAAAAATTGACTTCTCAAGGCATTTACAACAAATTGCAATTATGTCCCTGAACTTTTGAATACAATCAATTTAGCTCTAACATTACCAATATTCCTAAATGTGTGTCACAGACTGCGAATAGGTGTTGGACAGAAAGCTATGTTTTTCATGCTTTTTCCTCTCAATTTCAGATGGTGTTCTCTCTTCTGATTTTTATGCATCCAAGCTCGGACAATGGAGGTTTACAAACCAGTCCCATCCCTAATCTTAAAGTTTCAAGATCAGAGACTAAAGTTTACTCAACGTGGTTTGCAAATACAAATTCTTTGTTTTGACGACTGATTTGGGCAGCTATGGAAAAATGTGCACAACTCACTCAGTTTTTATCTAAAAAGGATGAATTCTAGCTTGATGAAAAGTGAAGACTCTTAGTGACAATGTTTATGTTTTGTGTTTTCTCACAATGGAGCCGCTTGATGGTCAAAAAGAGTGATGAAGTTGAGATATTGAAGTTGGACAAGAAGTTTAACTGTTTTAGTTTTTCAAGAACATGGGCCTACATTTGAGTGGGAGCTTCTAGTAATTTACGAGACTTGAAGGTATCATACTAAAGTTTCTAAACAAATTAAGGGGGTTTATCTAAAGATGCTTTCTTTGAAAAACTTTAGGGGGAGATTGTTAGATCTAATTATCTCCCAATTAGATGCAAAAATTTATAAATTCATTGAATTTTTGGGTTTATGAGTGTGTAATGGGCTTGGGCTTGATTTTTTTAATGGACCCTGATTGGACCCTATAAATAGGTGTCTTGGGCCATTTGATATTTTGAGATTTGGGATTGGAGAATTGGAGATTAGAGATTTACACACACATACACAGTGAGCTTTGATGAGAGTCGTGTAATTTCTTGTTCTTCAAGATTTCCAATTTCCTCCATTGTAATCCAAGCATATGAGTTGAGATTATTAATCTAAATGTTCTTCATACTATCTCATCTCTAATTTTATAGAGTTTATTCATTTATTGCTAATATGGGATCTAACATTAATGTATACATTATTATGGTAGACTTAATAACAATGCGATCCTGATGTAGTGCAAAACTAATCAATCCCCAGGTTTTCTTGGACAACACCCCCTCAAACTAGGTCACCCGATTGACTCTAGTGATCCTAGAATGACACCTAAAAGCGTTGGTACCCAGAACCCTGTAAGTCATAACACATAATTAGTACAAACCAATTTACGAAACAAGACTAATATCAAACCATGTACCTGATCGATCATTGCTAGCCATGTGGCTCTGGAATCCAGTCCGGGTGGTGCCCCTTAAGGGGAATGAAATGTGACCGTCGAAATACTCCACATCTAGATCAAAGGCCCATCTCTAGGCCCATAAACATTCATTCCTCATCTGATATGTGTATTTTGTTATGCAAGGTACGACAAAAGGCACTATAATGCCTGCTCCATCTTCGGGTCCCACTAAAACTTACCGTGCATACATATGATTTGTATTAAGTTAAAAAAAACTTAAACAAATGTTTTGAATTGAACTATGTACAAACCCGGAAACTCGAACGTGAGCATGAGGTAATCCTCGGGGACACCCCTATAGTGAGGCCACTGACCATGAAACATGTACCTAAAGATCGAAGTGACCTCCCGGCCAACATGTACATCTAGAAACCAGGACAATTACTATATATACAAGAAAATGTCAATTTATTATGTAATATAAACCTTATACCACGTCTACTACTAGACACTTGCCACCCGAACTCTCGAATGCTAACTTGGATGACAAGGTGTCTCCATCGAAGTATTGGGGCCTCTTCTCGTCCCCTATTTAGTAGATAGGGGCCAAAATGCCCGTCTGATCCTCCTATTAATTCTGCTCCAATCCCTTAGTATGGCTGCCATTGAGGTACTCATTGGTCAATGTAAAAATGACTAATGGGTTAAACTTTTGTCAGGAAACTTTTATGTGGTCGGGTATTGGCCGGTGATCCTTAGGTGATCACCGATATTTTCCGTTGGTAAATTTGGTAGATGATACTGATTTTTCTAATAGTATGCCTAGTACAACTTTCATACAATATAATGTAACAATCATATAATATAAAGGTACTTTCACATTTTCTCTATGATCACACACACACACATATGTATATATATATGTATATATATGTATATATAAAGGAAAGTTCAAATGAAAACTCAATTTTCATTGTGCACGCGAGGACAAATCTCGGCCACTCCATCTCTATTGATCTAACAACTCAAATTAAATAGAGTTTTTAATTAGATTTATTAATTAAGGTGATTACGGATAAAAAGGGAAGACAATTTAAACTCACGCCTACCATGTTTGACTTTTTATTTACTTTTTTAATTAAAAACATTTACTTAAATTTTAAAATAAATTATCTTAAAAATTACTAATATTTTAATCAAACAAATTACATAAAAAAACGAGACTTCCGTGTTCTTCGATATGACATCCATCTCGATATAGTTTTTTTTGTAACCGTTTTTATGTGAAATGCCATATATGTGTTATATTCATTATGAATACTTATGTACGTTCAAGCGTGTACAACATCTCAACACCGTAAGTCCGTAACTCGGCATCACCTTCTACAACACTTTCTTCAATGTCGTAAGGCATCGTGTTATTCATTACCGTAACCCAACACCCATCGAGATGGATCAGGAACCTATCGAGTTTCGGTTGTGAACCGAGAAACAAAAAAGAGTGTGACACGTCTCCACACCTCCACGGGTCACTCATGTATTATTCATCATGAATAATGTATCATTCAATATGAATAATACATCATTCAGGGTGAATAATACACGATTCATGAATTCGTGTATTATTCATCCTGAATGTTGTATAATTCATCCTGAATACTGTATTATTCATTATGAATAGTGAATTAACGTTCAACTTTGTTATTCATACTGAATGTGGACACCTGGAGTTGTGCATACATATTCATAATGAATAAAACCAAGTTTCGGTTGTGAATCGAAGAACAAAAGAGAGTGTGTCATATGTCCACATCTTCACGGGTCATTCATATATTATTCATCATGAATAATGTATCATTCAGGATGAATAATACAACATTCAAGGTGAATAATACACGATCATGATGAATAATAGATGAATCATGAATTCGTGTATTATTCATCCTGAATGTTGTATTATTCATTTTGAATACTGTATAATTCGTCATGAATAGTGAATGAACGTTCCCCTTTATTATTCATACTGAATATGGACACCAGGAAACATGCATACATATTCATAACAAATATAACACATACATAGCATTTCACGTAAAACGGTTAAAATGAAAAAAAAAACTATATCGAGATGGATGTCATATCGAAGGGCATGAAATTCTCGTTTTTTGATGTAATATTTTTGATTAAAATATTAGTAAATTTTAAGATAATTTATTTAAACTTTAAGGAGGTAAAAGTTTTTAATTAAAAAAGAAAATAAAATGTCAAAGATGGTATGCAGTGATTCAAATTTCCAGATTTGTCCCTAATCACTTCTCAATTGATTTCATTAAGTTTTAACCATTGATTTGTTTTCTAAGTTTTGATCAATGACTAATATTGGTCCTCACGTGGACAATGAAGAATGAGTTTTCATTTGAACCCACCCCTATATATATAGGGGTGGTTCAAATGAAAACTCATTTTCAATTGTGCACATGAGGACAAGTCACAACCATTGATCAAGATTTGAAAAACTAACCAATGGTTAAAATAAAATAAGATTAATTAAGAAGTGATTAGGGACAAAATTGGAAATTTGAATATGCACCTACCTTATTTGACTATTTATTTTTTATTTTTAATAATAAACTTTTACCCCCGTAAATTTTAAAATAAATTATCTTAAAAATAATAATATTTTAATTAAACCAATTACATAAAAAACGAGAATTCCGTACTCTTCGATATGACATCCATCTTGATATAGTTTTTTTATTTTAACCGTTTTACGTGAAATGTCATATATGTGTTATATTCATTATGAATATGTATGCACGTCCCTGGGTGTCCACATTCAGCATGAATAACAAAGATGAATGCTCATTCACTATTCATGATGAATAATACAGTATTCAGTATGAATAATAAAGTGTTCATAGTGAATAATACAATATTCAGGATGATTAATACACGAATTCATGATTCATGTATTATTCACCATGAATGCTTTATTATTCATCCTAAATGGTACATTATTCATGATGAACAATAAATGAATGACAGTGAAGGTATGGGCACATCGCGCGCTCTTTTAGTTTCCCGATTCATAGCCGAAGTTTGGTTTTATTCATTATGAATATGTATGCACATCCCTGGGCGTCCACATTCAGTATGAATAACAAAGGTGAACGTTCATTCACTATTCATGATGTATAATACACCATTCGGTATGAATAAAACACGAATTCATGAATCGTGTATTATTCACCTTGAATGTTGTACTATTCATCACGAATGATACATTCATGATGAATAATACATGAATGACCCGTGAAAGTGTAGACACATGACGCGCCTTCTTTTGTTCCCCGATTCACAACCGAAACTCAATGGATGTTGGGTTACGGTGATGAATATGTCTTACGACATTGAAGAAAGTGTTGAAAAATGAGATGTCAAGTTACGGACTCATGATGTCGAGGTGTGGTACACATTTGAACTTACATTAATATTCATAATGAATATAGAACATATATAACACTTAATGTAAAACACGGTTAAAAAAACTATATCGAGATGGATGTCATATCGAACAGCACGAAATTCTCGTTGTTTTGATGTAATTTGTTTGATTAAAATATTAGTAATTTTCAAGATAATTATTTTAAAATTGAAGAGGGTAAACATTTTTAATTAAAAAAGAAAATAAAAAGTCAAATATGGTAGGCGTGAGATTGAAATTATCTTTATTTTTTATCCCTAATCACCTTAATTAATAATTTCAATTAAAAACTCTATTTAATATGAGTCACTGGATCAATAGAGATGTAAGGGCCAAGATCCGTCCTCATGTGCACAATTGAAAGTGAGTTTTCATTTGAACTTTCCTCTATCTCTCTATCTCTCTCTCTATATATATATATATATATATATATATATAGAGAGAGAGAGAGAGAGAGAGAGAGATTTCAAATACACACTACCGAATTCTTACAAACCATAAAAATCAATATTAACCGATTATCTAGTTTGATGAATATCTTGTTCCATAAATATTTTGATTGATTTCTAATAAAAAACAATGATCATAATGAATAACATTTATCATCTTCCATATATATCTCAATTGTTTTCTAATATAAGTGTTGATCATAGTTAGAAAGAATTCCATTGTTTATATTTTAAACTCCCTATACACATTGTAAAACATTAAATTTAACTCTTAAAAACTTAAGTTTCAAAGAAATAAAGTTTTAAAACATTAGGTACAAATCAATAATACATACAAACTTATTATAAAATTTTATAATATTTCTATTATACTTATGTTGTAAACAATAAGAATAAAAACTTGAAGTTTGCTAGAAACTCATATTATTCTTTTCCATATGACTAGATCAAGTGTTGGAAACCATCACAATTTAAAAGAAATATAAACTATTATAGATATAATTAATGTTTAATTAAACAAATTATATCGAAAAACATGTATTTTATTTTATTTTATTTTATTTAATATTCAAAATGATATATATTCTCTATTTTTAACTAGATATTCAAAATTTCAGTCACAAGTATATTCACATGTGAGTATATTCCTACGATATGTTTACTATGTTATAAAACAATTACAACATATTAATATGTTTTAATGTTATAAAACTAAATCACAATAAACTGATAAAACATGTTCAAATACAAAATGAATGTTTTGGAAAGGGTTCCTGGGCCTTCGGCCCAGTACATCACTGGCAAACAACCGACTGCGAAGTAATGCAGCCCTGAGAAAATCCCAGTGGCCACAAGTGTTGTGGGTGGGGCTCGAACCCGGGCAAACGCTATGAACTCCCCAGGCCTTACCACCACACCACATCCCTTGTGGTTAATACAAAATGAATGTTAAGTTATACTAATATGACAAATACTACATAAAATTGATAAGCAATAAAAGACTATATTGCTCTCAACCCTCACAAATCCATAAAATAAAATTAAAAGAGACAAAATAGAGATGTATTGTCTTTATTTACGACTACAAAATAATACTGAACCTTCACATCAGAACACTGGGAATGTACAAAAAAAATATCGAACGTTCATAGTAAAAACATTGTGAATGTTTACCTTCACAGCAAAAACACTATGAACGTTTACCTTCACAGTGTCTTTGTTGTGAAGGATCAATGTTATTTGTGGTCTCAAGAGTCCTACGAGAATAGGTTGATCTTACATGATCCTAGTTCATATATATAGACAGGATCAAACGAGAACTCGGTCAATTTGTGAGAAGTTCCAAGATCATATATGATACAAAATCGTAATCATAGAGCGAGCAACCCTTCTTGCTACCCTTGGTCGCCTTTATCAAGTCACATGCGTTCTTTTTGACATGTTGTATCACATTTGATTTTACTCTCTATATATAATCACGTGTGATCCATAAAACATATCGACTTTTTGCAGATTGATCTCCTTCTTGTGCTCAATGCGCGTGTGTTATATATATATATATATATATATATATATATATATATATATATATATATATATATATATATATATATATATATATATATATATATATATATATATATATATATATATATATATATATATATATGTGTGTGTGTGTGTGTGTGTGTGTGTGTGTGTGTAAGGGAGGGTTTAAATTAGAAGCACAATAATTTTGAGAATGTGAGAAGAGATCTCAACAATTAGACGAGAGATTTCAATGACCAAGATCTTAAAGGAAAAATGTAACGTCCCAAAAACAGAAATTCATAAATCATAAAAACAAGCCCAAAAGCGGTTCCAACAATCTCAAAATAACATAAGCATTCTCAAAATCATGCAGCGGATACACACATCCACAACAGAGATGTCTATTCTAAAGTAACACTAAGGGACCTATCTCTAAATCGCCCACTCTAAGCCTTCAAACATTCTCCTTCCCATTCGAAGAACCACCACCAACTCCCTTACCGGTAAATGGTTTTAGTTTTGAAAAGTGAGGGTTAGACCAGGAGGCCTAGTGAATTCCCTCCCAAAACAGTTTAAACAATATATGTATAAAACAACAACCAAATCCGCCATAAGGCCCATCGAATAGTTCAACAACACACAAGGGTATTTGCACAATGTTCATAGGCAATCTCTACCTCACCTCACGGTAGCATCCACGATTGGGGCCCAAGCCGACTCCCCTTTTGCCAACAAGGCCCAAGCAGACTCCCCATCCCCACATACAAAAAAAATAGATTCCATGCATACGGGATGTGCAAATCAACTCCCAAGGGATATATGGAATCCTAAGGTACACTAATCCCACTGTGCAACCCGACTCCAAAACAACATGTCAAGTAATGGACAATATCGTCTAAACCATGCATGTGCACATATAAACATTTTCATAACATCGTGATCAATATTCTCATAAGTGTAGATCATATGATAATGTTCATAACCAAATTCAGTTAATAAAACATTTCATTTGCATCAAAAGAGTTAAGGGAACTCACCTGAACTTTGGCAATCCGACACACACACCGAACCCACTTCCGATCAAACCGAACACCTAAATTGGGTGCCATAAGAATGGTGGTAAACCCTCTAATTAAACCCCAAAACCATCCCTAATAATCAATAAGAAAATCCCCTAAACGGTGCCTCAATCCTAGCCTCAAACGAGAATCGAAGCAAAATTGGGTTTCGGGGTGCCGGTGCTTGCCGCGGCTTTTAGCGCGCCCTTACCTGCGCCATAAGTCACGCGGGACACTGGTCCAACCCGTGCACAACTTTTCTCCAAATCCCCAATGGTTTCACACACACAAAACCTCCTCAAATCAGTTCCAATCCTTCCTAATTGATAGTTTTGATACCTTAAGCATTAGAAACCAGAAACTAACATTAAAACTACATTTAATCCCACCAAATCCATCAAATGATTCATTCTTTATCATCCAAAACCCCAAATCCTTGACTTATTAAAAAACCACCATTGAAATCGTGAAGGTTTCTCAATAGAAAACAATAAACCAACAAGAACACCATCTAACATTCTATTTCCGATACATATATGAACTAAATCATCAAAATGGGTTACTCAAAGGAGTCCCAAACACAAACCCAACCAAACCAAGCAATGAGATTAATAAAGTGGAGATTTACTTGGAAGAAGATGAAATTCCAGCCTTCAGTCCTTCTTGCACCAAGCCCCAATTAAATGAAGAATCAGGTTTCTTTCTCCCTAATTCTCCCAAGCCTCCACAATACGTATTATGCCAAGAACAAGGGTTTTTGGAGGGTTTTATTCCTCTGAAATTGATCATCAGTCCCTGAAGTTTCACATTTCACACCCTAAGCCCCCAACTTTCAAAATCAGATTTTTTGACAAGGGTTGCTACAGAAAATATGTAAAGAATTTTATCTCTTTGATAGGGATAATAACAGTTTTTTAGGAGCTACTTTAGAAAAATTGTGACTAATTCAAAGAACCTAAGAATTTTTAGGGGATATTTTGAAACTCCTGTTTAGTTAAATCACAAATCCACTCCGTTTCAAAAAACTTACCGACTTTCTTTTCTAAATAAGACTTGATTACCATTTTATTTTACAATAAATTATCTGGAATATTATCACTATTTATTTAAAAAGGGAGAATTTCATTATATAAATAAAAAACAAGAACTTCATTATCTATAATTTAGAATTTGTAGTAATAAATTTTTATGATTTTCGAATCTTAAATTGTTTTAGAATCTTATCTTAGTTATAAATTGTGAATTAATTCACATACAAGTTATAATTAAGATTCACATGTGAATTTATGTTAGGATTCACATGTGAACACATATGAATCTTAAATTGATTGATAATCTCGGTTGTAATTCGTAAATAGATTCACGTAAAGTTATGAGTAAAACTCATATTTGAACCAATGTACACCTAATTATCATCGTCTGATAATGGTTGGTTGGAATCTTTTGAGTTTGGATTTTGGTTACATTTCAAATGACCAATGAAAAATATTGATGTTCATGATCACATATGATATTTAGAAAAATGAAATTTCGATTTGAATATTATAAAATCGTCAATGATATCAAGATGGAAAATGGATAAAAATTAACGATTTAGTAATATCCAAAAATCATTACAAAATAAATGAGAGAGAAATTAGGATATTTAATTTTTACGTAATTACCTCCATTAGTAAATTAAATTTGAAAATAAAAGTTTTTAATGAGTGGTTAAGATTGATTATACTATTCATAAATTTTTGGGAGTTCCTAATTTAAATCATATATATATATATAGAGAGAGAGAGGTGGGTTCAAACGAGAACGCTAACTATTTACGAGAATACGAGAACGGCCGTCCATGTACAAAATCACATGTGATTTTGTACTGCCTGGACACGCGCGGCATAGGTTACAGGTCGCGTGGCAAGCTGCGCGATCACATGTGATTTTGTACGTGAATCACATGTGATTTTGTACATGGGCGGCCGTTTGTTGGAACTTAGTTGAGATGTGAGAAAACTAGTCCCACATAGGAGCCAAGGCAGTCCTTAGAACACTTAATAAACCCAAAGTTGAGAGCATTAAATGAATCATTTAATTGTTTGGCTTGGAGTATGGTGTTCTTGGTGGGCTCTCTTTGACACAAATATATATATTAAATGTCAAAGATAGGGTCTTGGGCCTTGGGGCTCTTGGGGTGTCGATGGGGTCGAGATTCAACGATTGAAGAATGAAAGTGGTTGTGTGTGCAGTGTCTGGCGCGTATGACGGCGCGACCCGAGTCGCGCAGACGTGCCGCTGTCTGGCGGTTTCTTTCGGTTGGCAACAGGAATCTATAAATACCACAACTCTCTCATTCGTTTTGGATGAGAAAATACGAATCCATGACTTTGCAGAATTTTGTGCTACACATGGCATTGTACATCAAACTACCGCTCCATACACTCCTCAACAAAATGGAGTAGCCGAGCGGAAGAATAGAACATTGAAGAATATGATAAATTCAATGTTGATCACGTCCGGAGCTCCATACCATTTATGGGGTGAGGCGTGTCTTACTGCAAATATGATCCTTAATAGGATCCCCCACAAGAAGAGTGATAATTCCCCTTATCAACTGTGGAAAGGGAGATTACCATCCTACAAAAGGATGAAAGTGTGGGGTTGTCTTGCCAAGGTTCAAGTCCCTTTACCGAAAAGGACAAAACTTGGACCTGAAACCGTTGATTGTGTATATATTGGACCAGCTCTTAATAGTGCTGCTTATAGATTCTTAGTATATAAATCTTGTGTAAATGACATAAGCAATAACACTATCATAGAATCTGCGGAAGCAGAATTCTTTGAGACTATCTTTCCTAACAAAGAAAAAGAGGATCAAACCTCTAATTCAAGGAAAAGGCTGCATGATGACACACACACTTCAATTGAAACAAATGAAAGTAATCAACCACGTGAAGGTGAAACCTCCAAGGTTCAAGAAGAATTGGAACCAAGGAGAAGCAAACGTGGTAGAGTGGCCAAAGACTTTGGACCTGATTTTATGACCTTTAATGTTGAAGGAGAACCTTTATCTTATAAGGCTGCCATGGAATCATCTGAGGCACCTTATTGGGAAGAGGCAATCCATAGTGAGATAGACTCCATAGTACAAAACAATACACGGAGATTGGTTGACCTACCTCCGGGTCATAAAGTAATAGGTCACAAATGGATATTCAAGAGGAAGTTGAGACCCGATGGCACTATAGAGAAATACAAAGCTCGACTAGTTGCCAAAGGATATCGACAAAAGGAAGGTCAAGACTTCTTTGATACCTACTCTCCTGTCACAAGAATAACGTCTATACGTATGTTGATGGCCATAGCAGCGATTCACAATTTGGAAATACACCAAATGGATGTGAAAACTGCTTTCTTGAATGGAGAGTTAGACGAAGAAATGTATATGCAACAACCGGAAGGGTTTGTTGTCAAAGGTCAAGAAAACAAAGTCTGTAAGTTGATCAAGTCCCTTTATGGACTTAAGCAAGCGCCAAAGCAATGGCATGAAAAGTTTGATAACACGTTGATATCAAACGGGTTTCAAATAAATGAGTGTGATAAGTGTGTCTATGTGAAGCAATACAAAAATGCATATGTCATTATATGCTTGTATGTAGATGATATGCTCATCTTCGGATCGAACTTGGATGTAATCAATCAAACCAAGAAGATGTTGCACTCCTCGTTTGATATGAAGGATTTGGGAGTAGCAGATGTGATCCTTGGTATAAAGATTCAAAGGAATCCAAATGGTTACATTCTCACCCAATCTCACTATGTTGAGAACATAATTCGAATGTTAGGTCACTATGATGATAAACCGGTGGTGACTCCATTTGATCCTTCTAGTCAATTGAAGAAGAATCAAGGAGATAGTGTGGCTCAATTGGAATATACACAAGTTCTTGGAAGCTTGATGTATATCATGAATTGCACACGACCGGATATAGCATATAGTGTGAGTAGACTAAGTCGGTACTCACATAATCCCGGAAAGGATCATTGGTATGCACTAGTGAGAGTGCTTAGATATTTGAAGTATACAATGAATTACGGGTTACACTATACGAAATACCCTCCCGTTCTAGAAGGGTATTGTGATGCCAATTGGATCTCTAACCATTCGGAGAGTAAGTCCACAAGTGGATATGTGTTTACACTTGGTGGAGCATCGGTCTCATGGAAGTCATCCAAACAAACGGTGAATACAAGAACAACTATGGAAGCAGAATTTGTAGCTTTAGATAAAGCCGCTGAAGAATCCGAATGGCTAAAGAGCTTCCTAGAAGGTATTTCGTTGTGGCCAAAACCCGTGACTGCCATTTGTATCCATTGTGACAGTATGTGTACTCTCACAAGAGCAAATAATCAAATATATAATGGCAAGTCTCGACATATAAGACGACGACACAATACAATAAAGGACTTGCTGAAAAATGGAATTATTTCCATAGACTACGTAAAGTCAAAGGAAAATATTGCTGATCCTTTGACAAAAGGCCTAAGTAGAGAGCAAGTGTCCTTTTAATCGAGGGAATGGGCTTAAAGCCAATACAATGAGTTTCCTCGGCGGAAACCTAACCTAGCAAAATTGGAGATCCCATGGTCTAGGTTCAATAGGAAAACTAGTTGAGGAACACT
Organism: Saussurea involucrata; assembly: GCA_033807775.1. Taxonomy (NCBI): domain Eukaryota; kingdom Viridiplantae; phylum Streptophyta; class Magnoliopsida; order Asterales; family Asteraceae; genus Saussurea; species Saussurea involucrata. Next base: position 27,741,639 of record CM066316.1, read on the forward strand.
CAAGAGACGCTTATACACAGGTATGCGTACTCCTATGATGACTTTTATGTGTATATTTTCGTTGACGATTAAGGGTTGAATTTTATATTCTTAAAAATGCTGATAGCTTTTTAGTGGAATACAACGGAATATTCTTGATCGGCATTACCTATGTGAGACTGATGTGTGATCGCATCTTTGAAGACGGAGATGGCTACGTCTTCTAAAACTCTCATGAAGAAAGGATATGTTCACGACCGAAATGAACACAATGGTAAGAATCAAATTATGTATAGTTATAATATGTGTGATGACTATTGTCTCGATTTACTACAAAAAGTGGCTAGTTCAAGACTTTAGTTCACTATCCACGAAGTAGATCCGATAGGCATTCACTAGGAAAGGTTCAAGTCCAAAAGACACCGTTTTCCGATGCATATTATAACTAGCTTGGTGATAGAAACATAAGTTCCATAATATTGCTTATTTTCTATTCAAATGTGGGGTATTATTTGGGTTTGAATAGAAAATGTGGGGTATTGTTGGAACTTAGTTGAGATGTGAGAAAACTAGTCCCACATAGGAGCCAAGGCAATCCTTAGAACACTTAATAAACCCAAAGTTGAGAGCATTAAATGAATCATTTAATTGCTTGGCTTGGAGTATGGTGTTCTTGGTGGGCTCTCTTTGACACAAATATATATATTAAATGTCAAAGATAGGGCCTCGGGCCTTGGGGCTCTTGGCGTCTCGATGGGGTCGAGATTCAACGATTGAAGAATGAACGTGGTTGTGTGTGCAGTGTCTGGCGGTTATGACGGCGCGACCCGAGCCGCGCAGACGCGCCGCTGTCTGGCGGTTTCTTTCGGTTGGCAACACGAATCTATAAATATCACAACTCTCTCATTCGTTTTGGATGAGAAAATACGCGAATTTCTCTCATATTTCTGGGTTTTCTCTCCTTCTCGTTCTTCGCCAAACAAGATGATGATTCGATAGATTCAAGTTACAAACTTAAATTCGATTGTTGTATCCTCTAGACAACGCCCGTACCACCGGCGAAATTTTGTCTTAGGACACTGCTTTGTGCAGGCCTCAATCAATTCCAAATCTTCGTGGAATCTTCGATTCAAGTAAGATTTAATGTTGTTCTTTACTTGATTGTTTGTTTATGATGTAAAACAAAGTTTTATATAAAGAAATTCTTTCTTCTCTTCAATATTCTGTCCAATTGTATACATGATACATATATATGATTGATTACTCCTAACAATATAAGACAAAATTTTTGTTAAGGAGCGATGGATCAATCATTGATGAAAAGTCATGTGGAGAAACCCGAGAAATTCAAGGGTTCGGACTTCCGACGATGGCAACAAAAGATGTTGTTCTACTTGACAACTCTTCGCGTTGACAACGTACTCACTGAGGAACAGCCACCGGCAAATCTTCCGGTAGGGGCGGACGGGGCGGCACCGTCACAAATACAAGTGTCCGCTCATGAACGATCGGTCGAGACATGGAGAACGAACGAATATAATTGCAGAAACTATATATTGAATGCTCTCGACGATTCCCTCTACGACATATATTCCACTTGCACAATGGCAAGGGAAATTTGGGAATCTTTGGATGCCAAGTACAAAACTGAAGTGGCATGTTCCAAGAGATTCGCAGTGGGAAAGTTCTTGCACTACCGGATGATTGACTCGAAGCCCGTGGTAAAACAAGTCAAAGAATTGCAAATTCTTGTCCACGAACTCGATGTTGAAGGTATGGGGCTGAATATAAATTTTGTGATCGGTGCTGTCATTGATAAACTTCCTCCGTCGTGGAAGAACTTCAAGTTATACTTGAAGCATCTTACGGAGGAAATTACATTTGAACAATTGCTCCTCAAAATTCGTGTTGAGGAGGACAACCGACTCAATGACAAAGTCGGTGCCATTCAAATCGAACCACATGCCAACATGATTGAAGGTAGTTCATCCAAGTCGAATTTCCCGAAATTCAAGGGAAATGGAATTGCACCCAAGAGGCCTTTCAACACCGGAAAAGGCCGCTTGGCCCCACAAAAGAAACAATTCAAGAGGATGGCATGTTGTTGGGTGTGTGGCAAGCCAGGACACCGAGCCAAGGATTGTCGATACAAGCGTGATCATGGTGGTGCTGGAGGAAGTGGTGGTAGAGGAAATGGGGCATCTACTAGTCATGCCAATCTCACCCACTCTCCGAACGAGTTCGTTGGTGTAATTGAAGCCCACATGGTTACCAACACGATGGATTGGTGGATCGACACCGGGGCTACTCGGCACATTTGCAATTCAGAAAGCTTGTTTGCATCCTACCAAAAAGTGAGTGATGGGGATCCGATCATGGGGAACGCATCGACTGTGAAGATAGAAGGAAGGGGGAAGGTCAACTTGAAATTGACTTCCGGTAAAGATCTTTTGTTGAATGATGTTGTACATGTACCTAGCATTACCAAAAACTTGATTTCTTGCCCTGTTCTAAGTAGGAAAGGGTTCAAAATTGTAATAGAATCTGATAAGGTTGTCATCACCAAGGGTGGTGTGTACGTTGGGAAGGGCTACCTCCACGAGGGGCTCTTCAAGTTAAGCGTTGTAAATAGCTTTGATGCCGCCAATGTGAATAATAATAAGGCAGGCCCTAGCGGTGCTAGTTCTATGTACATGATTGCTCCTTCTAATCTTTGGCATTCGAGATTAGGACATGTCAACTTTAGATCAATTCAAAGAATGATCAAACTTGACATGATTCCTAAATGTTCCTTTGATAAATTGACTAAGTGTGAAGTTTGTGTAGAAGCTAAATTCACAAACCATCCACACAAGTCTGTTGAAAAATCAAATGAAGTACTTGGGTTAATTCACACTTACTTATGTTATTTCAAGGCAACACCTTCACGAGGAGGTAAAAACTATTACATTACCTTCATTGATGATTGCAGTAAGTATTGCTATGTGTATCTAATCCATACAAAGGATGAGGCCTTAAACAGGTTTAAGACTTATAAGGCCGAAGTCGAGAATCAACTCGACAAGAAAATCAAAATTCTAAGGTCGGATCGGGGAGGAGAATACGAATCCCAAGACTTTGCAGAATTTTGTGCTACACATGGCATTGTACATCAAACTACCGCTCCATACACTCCTCAAAAAAATGGAGTAGCCGAGCGGAAGAATAGAACATTGAAGAATATGATAAATTCAATGTTGATCACGTCCGGAGCTCCATACCATTTATGGGATGAGGCGTGTCTTACTGCGAATATGATCCTTAATAGGATCCCCCACAAGAAGAGTGATAAATCCCCTTATCAATTATGGAAAGGGAGATTACCATCCTACAAAAGGATGAAAGTGTGGGGTTGCCTTGCCAAGGTTCAAGTCCCTTTACCGAAAAGGACAAAACTTGGACCTAAAACCGTTGATTGTGTATATATTGGACCAACTCTTAATAGTGTTGCTTATAGATTCTTAGTATATAAATCTTATGTAAATGACATACGCAATAACACTATCATAGAATCTGCGGAAGCAGAATTCTTTGAGACTATCTTTCCTTACAAATAAAAAGAGGATCAAACCTCTAATTCAAGGAAAAGGCTGCATGATGACACACACTTCAATTGAAACAAATGAAAGTAATCAACCACGTGAAGGTGAAACCTTCAAGGTTCAAGAAGAATTGGAACCAAGGAGAAGCAAACGTGGTAGAGTGGCCAAAGACTTTGGACCTGATTTTATGAACTTTAATGTTGAAGTAGAACCTTTATCTTATAAGGCTGCCATGGAATCATCCGAGGCACCTTATTGGGAAGAGGCAATCCATAGTGAGATAGACTCCATAGTACAAAACAATACATGGAGATTGGTTGACCTACCTCCGGGTCATAAAGTAATAGGTCACAAATGGATATTCAAGAGGAAGTTGAGACCCGATGGCACTATAGAGAAATACAAAGCTCGACTAGTTGCCAAAGGATATCGACAAAAGGAAGGTCAAGACTTCTTTGATACCTACTCTCCGGTCACAAGAATAACGTCTATACGTATGTTGATGGCCATAGCAGCGATTCACAATTTGGAAATACACCAAATGGATGTGAAAACTGCTTTCTTGAATGGAGAGTTAGACGAAGAAATATATATGCAACAACCGGAAGGGTTTGTTGTCAAAGGTCAAGAAAACAAAGTCCGTAAGTTGATCAAGTCCCTTTATGGACTTAAGCAAGCGCCAAAGCAATGGCATGAAAAGTTTGATAACACGTTGATATCAAACGGGTTTCAAATAAATGAGTGTGATAAGTGTGTCTATGTGAAGCAATACAAAAATGCATATGTCATTATATGCTTGTATGTAGATGATATGCTCATCTTCGGATCGAACTTGGATGTAATCAATCAAACCAAGAAGATGTTGCACTCCTCGTTTGATATGAAGGATTTGGGAGTAGCAGATGTGATCCTTGGTATAAAGATTCAAAGGAATCCAAATGGTTACATTCTCACCCAATCTCACTATGTTGAGAACATAATTCGAATGTTAGGTCACTATGATGATAAACCGGTGGTGACTCCATTTGATCCTTCTAGTCAATTGAAGAAGAATCAAGGAGATAGTGTGGCTCAATTGGAATATACACAAGTTCTTGGAAGCTTGATGTATATCATGAATTGCACACGACCGGATATAGCATATAGTGTGAGTAGACTAAGTCGGTACTCACATAATCCCGGAAAGGATCATTGGTATGCACTAGTGAGAGTGCTTAGATATTTGAAGTATACAATGAATTACGGGTTACACTATACGAAATACCCTCCCGTTCTAGAAGGGTATTGTGATGCCAATTGGATCTCTAACCATTCGGAGAGTAAGTCCACAAGTGGATATGTGTTTACACTTGGTGAAGCATCGGTCTCATGGAAGTCATCCAAACAAACGGTGAATACAAGATCAACTATGGAAGCAGAATTTGTAGCTTTAGATAAAGCCGCTGAAGAAGCCGAATGGCTAAAGGGCTTCCTAGAAGGTATTCCGTTGTGGCCAAAACCCGTGACTGCCATTTGTATCCATTGTGACAGTATGGGTGCTCTCACAAGAGCAAAGAATCAAATATATAATGGCAAGTCTCGACATATAAGACGACGCCACAATACAATAAAGGACTTGCTGAAAAATGGAATTATTTCCATAGACTACATAAAGTGAAAGGAAAATATCGCTGATCCTTTGACCAAAGGCCTAAGTAGAGAGCAAGTGTCCTTTTCATCGAGGGGAATGGGCTTAAAGTCAATACAATGAGTTTTCTCGGCGGAAACCTAACCTAGCAAAATTGGAGATCCCATGGTCTAGGTTCAATAGGAAAACTAGTTGAGGAACACTCAAGAGACGCTTATACACAGGTATGCGTACTCCTATGATGACTTTTATGTGTATATTTCCGTTGACGATTAAGGGTTGAATTTTATATTCTTAAAAATGCTGATAGCTTTTTAGTGGAATACAACGGAATATTCTTGATCGGCATTACCTATGTGAGATTGATGTGTGGTCGCATCTTTGAAGACGGAGATGGCTACGTCTTCTAAAACTCTCATGAAGAAAGGATATGTTCACGACCGAAATGAACACAACGGTAAGAATCAAATTATGTATAGTTATAATATGTGTGATGCCTATTGTCTCGATTTACTACAAAAAGTGGCTAGTTCAAGACTTTAGTTCACTATCCACGAAGTAGATCCGATAGCCATTCACTAGGAAAGGTTCAAGTCCAAAAGACACCGGTTTCCGATGCATATTATAACTAGCTTGGTGATAGAAACATAAGTTCCATAATATTGCTTATTTTCTATTCAAATGTGGGGTATTATTTGGGTTTGAATAGAAAATGTGGGGTATTGTTGTAACTTAGTTGAGATGTGAGAAAACTAGTCCCACATAGGAGCCAAGGCAATCCTTAGAACACTTAATAAACCCAAAGTTGAGAGCATTAAATGAATCATTTAATTGCTTGGCTTGGAGTATGGTGTTCTTGGTGGGCTCTCTTTGACACAAATATATATATTAAATGTCAAAGATAGGGCCTTGGGCCTTGGGCTCTTGGGGTCTCGATGGGGTCGAGATTCAACGATTGAAGAATGAACGTGGTTGTGTGTGCAGTGTCTGGCGCGTATGACGGCGCGACCCGAGCCGCGCAGACGCGCCGCTGTCTGGCGGTTTCTTTCGGTTGGCAACAGGAATCTATAAATACCACAACTCTCTCATTCGTTTTGGATGAGAAAATACGCAAATTTCTCTCATATTTCTGGGTTTTCTCTCCTTCTTGTTCTTCGCCAAACATGATGATGATTCGATAGATTCAAGTTACAAACTTGAATTCGATTGTTGTATCCTCTAGACAACACCCGTACCACCGGCGAAATTTTGTCTTAGGACACTGCTTTGTGCAGGCCTCAATCAATTCCTATATCTTCGTGGAATCTTCGATTCAAGTAAGATTTAATGTTGTTCTTTACTTGATTGTTTGTTTATGATGTAAAACAAAGTTTTATATAAAGACATTCTTTCTTCTCTTCAATATTCTGTCCAATTGTATACATGATACATATATATATGATTGATTACTTCTAACACCGTTCTCGTATTCTCGTAAATAGTTAGCGTTCTCGTTTGAACATTTCTCTCTCTCTCTCTCTCTCTATATATATATATATATATATATATATATATATTTTGCTTGCTTCCACTAAATCACTTAAAAGTTGAAATCAAAGCGGAATAGGAGGGAAAGAAGCCAACCAGAAAATTTAACCAAAAGGCCCCTTAAAAATCCATAAAGATCAAAAGAGAAGAAAGGGTTTTACCTTTTAGGGTTGACATCATTTCTATTTTTTGGGAAAAAATGATTTTTATTGTGTTGAAATTATTGTAAGAATAAAGAAAATGTATACAACTAGACCTTTTGATTGTTACATTAAATCTGAAATCATTATTGTTGTTTTCTATCGACTAGAATGTTGTTTTTGTATTTCTGACAATTTATTGTATTTAATGACATTACATGATGTATGGATAATATTTATTTTGGACAATTAATAATATGGTTGATCGATTTCGTGAAACATCATTTATTTTGAACATAAATCAAATTATATGCTTAATTACTTCGAAGTATATATTATCTTTCACCGACACTAAAGCATAAAAACATATATCAAATTATAACATTGTCGTGTGCCATTTATAATAATCCAAATTGACGTCAAACATTCATTAAAAGAAATAAATTAACACCTATATGTATTCTAAAATGGAATTTCGACTAAATGAAAGACTAATAAGAAACATTGTTAGCACCAAATAACAGTGAAATGGTGATCCTTAGTGTGTTTCTAACGTACAAGTTTTAAGTCTTGTAAATATTGAATTTCTATTAGAAAACAACTGATGTTAATAACAAATTGGTTACTATTAGACATTGAACCAAGTTGCTGTCATGGATGGTTGTGACTCCAAGGTTCAAAAAACCTCAATGCTAAAACAATTTATAAAAAACATACTGAGTTTTAAATACCAATTCATAAGATTTTCTTTGGTAGTAGTTGAGTAGGAATCTCACTTTGTGATAGTCTATTAAGACCTTGAGTTGTTATCAAGCTCATTATCTCTTTGTTGTAAATGTCCCACAAGGTCTTGGTCTAAGAAACTTTGGAGGACCTGGTGGCTTAGAGGCCTTTGTGAGTGCTTAGATTAAGGCGAATCGAGATCATTCGACAATGTTGATCAACTTGTCTCTAAGCACTGTACAATTTACAAGGTTCATTTAACCTCTCTCTTGGGTAGAGTACATGTTGTCGGATGAGACTGTGTAGTTTGTTTTTAAGTAGAGTTGGCTCATTCAAACAAGGCTTGTCAACCTATTTCTTTTTCGATGCAATGGGTGTTTGGGAGTGCTTATATTTTTGACTTATTTGCTTATAGCTTCTCTCCACCGCAAATAAGTTATTTAGAGTGTTTGGATAGAAAAAATCAAAAGTGCTTATTTGCTTCTCCTCACCACAAATAAGTTGTTTTTGATAAGTCATTTCATACCTACTTATTTACTTCTCCTTATTTCCTTATCTATCCAAATTACCTTTTTACCCTCAATTTTTAACAAACAATTTTTAAAAACTGTTTTTCCTCACCACATAAGCAAATAAGCATAAGTTAAAAATATAAGCACTCCCAAACACCCCCGAAATAGGTTATTACGTAGGCGGGTAATAAACATTCCTCATAAAATTAGGGGGTGAAACTACTCGGGTTCGATTCCCACGGGCGACACTTTCCTGAGATATCCAGACTCTGGGTCGGGTCCTTCGGGGCCGGGGCCGATACGAGTGGGTCCAGTCTATGGGACCCTCTACCCTGCCGGTCGGGTTCAGCCAAAGGTTGGGCCGGGTCGCAGCGGATTAGTGGAATTGCCCGTAATGGAGGCCCGATACCGCTGGAACGTGTGTGTGCGTTAACTTGCCGTTCAAAAAAAAATTAGGGGGTGAAACTCATTCCTATTACGTTCCCCGACATTTCCATTCTTATTTTTTTTCATGTTTCATGAAACAAACCAAGTGTTTCCTAAGACTATACTTATATATATATATATATATATATATATATATATATATATATATATATATATATATATAGCGTCAGGTTCACGGGAAAATTTCAAAAAAACGGAAAACTGAAGAACATCCTGGTAGCCCTTCATTGGACGGTATGCACTTGTACATACAAGTACTTTGTAACATGCACGCGTGCATAATGCACTTGTGCATAAAAACCCAAAATACAACATAATTTACCTGTATGCACAAGTGCATACCGTCCAGATGAAGGTCTTCAGCTTTCCGGTTTTTAAGGTTTTCCCTGAACCTCCCCCCCTCTCTCTATATATATATAGAGGCAAGTTCAAAATAGAAGACAATCCATTTGCGAGAAGACGAGAAAGAATGTGAGCCACATACTTCATTATTTAAAAAATAACATAAGAAATAAAAAATATTTTAGAATATAGAATAATTATCATTTTAAATTGGATAAATCCTTAAATATCTCATATATCTTTTAAATTTATTTATTTTTTAAACTTATTTATTTTCTAATTTTAATAAATCCATATTTTTATCAACTTTTATATATATATTTTTTTTTCTAGATACACTTTTGATTAAAAAAAATCATAATGTTCATCAAATATCACATGTGAGTTCCACCATCAATTTATTATCCTTTTTATCATTTTATATCTAGTTTTTTGATCCACTTTTTTAATCACATGTGATTAACTTCGTTTAATATATTATCTGTTATGTATCACATATGATCCAGTATGTGAATTTTTGTATATATCACATATGATAATATACCTCCGAATATAAAAGACATATAATCACATATGATGATATTTACATCATAAAAAGATCTATTAATAAAAATATACATAATCACATATCATTAACTAAAATATCTACAATAATCACATGTGATAATATACATAATCACATGTGATAATATGCATAATCACATGTGATAATATGATATGTACAAAAATTACCATATAGTGAATCATATGTGATACGTAATAAATCATTTGTTAACTTAAGTTAATCACATGTAATTTAAGATCCAAAAAACAGAGAAAAAAATTGTGAAAAGCAAAAATGAATTGTTTATGGATATCATATGTGATATTTGATCTAAATTGTGATTTTTTATTAAAAGTGTATCCAGATTTTTTATTATATAAAACTTAATTAAAAAAATAATGAATTAATTAAAATATAAATATAAATAAATCTAAAAGATATAATGAAATTTTAAGAGTTTATCCAATTTAAAATGGTAATTATCCTAATCTCTAAAATTATTTTTAATTTTTAATTTATGGTATTTTTTTAATTAATAGATTTTGTGGTTCATATTTCTTCTCGCCTTCTCGCATGATCCCCTCTCTCTCTCTCTCTCTCTCTCTCTCTCTAATCTCTATATATATATATATATATGGCCAAATTTTTGCTCGACCAAATATATTTTCTTGAATCCCTTGGAAAAAGAAATTGTAAGGTATAACATGTTTTAGTCACAAGAAAGAAAGAAATACAAAGAGCAATGATGGATAAATCTTGAGTGCAAATCTCTTATGTGGTGAAAGATATCATTATGATGATGGTTGAAGAGGCCCCAATTTGAGTATTTGACTTTTGGCATATCAAAAGTGAAAGTGGAGAGAAAAAAGCCATGAACCTTTTTCTACACCCTTTTTGTCACACTTCCTCCAAACCCCACATCTACCCACCATTTCTTTCATGTCCTAAACAAACCGATATATAATGTAGTTATGATCTCTTCAATTACACACATTAATCTAACCTCACTTGACGTACCATAAAAATCAAGAGATATATAAATTTAATCATTATACCATAAAGATCAAGAGATATTTAAATTGTTATTGTATATTAATTTAAAGAGTATCAGTTGTGATAAAAACAAGAAAGGAACAAACAAATTTATAACAAGGTTAGTACAACAAAGAATTGTATGTTGTGTTCACGAAGGATGGATTGGTTTCAGAAAAAGCATCTAAACAGTTTACTGATAACCTATAAGTGATGATGATAAAAATATGTTTTTCAAACAAAAACTAAAAACATCATAAACGTCAATAGTAGAATATCAACTTGAACACTTTGAATCCTTTTGTATCGTAAAAACACATAAGAGAACGATGTCGAGATATACAATATTGATGTTATATTTATTATTTTTGGGTAAAAATTAAGTTTCATGTTAATTTTTGTAGGAGTGAAATTTAGCTATATACATTTCTGAAGCAATTGTCTTTATTTTGAGATATTTTAATTAATTTACTTGAAATAATAAAATTAAATCAATCGTTATGTTTTTTCTAAAATAAAATTACTTCAAATAAAGACGATAGGAATCATCAACATTTTTTGTGATGCAGAAATTCCAATGTGGGGCTTCAATCGTTGATTGAGTGATAGTAGCCATTGATTAAGCATTGGTGGTGGTGTTGCAATTATGGTTGTTTTTTTGCCTTTTTTTTATTTATTTTGTTGTTGTTGTCTTATTATTTGGGCATTGATTTGAGGGGATAATCACCTTAACATGATTGTTTCTCCATACTCCTAATTTTTTTTTTGCCATAATCACAGAACCAGACACATTAACAGAAATCCAATTATGAAATAGTTTATTTTTTGGTATTTATACAAATAAACATCCCACTTGGCTACTCCACTTTTTCAGTTTTATTATCTGAAACCTAACTATTTTAGTACAAGAAAATATATTTCTAGGATTTCGGTAGTTGCCCTATTTTTCGAGCTCCCCATGTTTTGCATGTTGGCCCTTTCTATCTTGGAATTTTACAGTTTTTGTACATTAGGGCTATCAAAATCCTTTTTCTTGGTTTAAAGTGCCTACAATTCCATTGCATTATGCAACACATTATTTCTTTGTTTGATGAAAGATACAAATTATTTCATTGTTTGAGCAATATTTCGTCTTCAAACACAATTTCTCTTTATGTTTCAATAATGAAAAAAAAATCCCATAATAAAAAGGTAAGATACATCTTGGGAGTTATTTATGAGGTTTTGGAGTATATGTCGTTAGGAATGATAAAACATGTAGTGGTTTTGCCGTTGCACATACCACATTGTTCGTTGGTTAGTCTTGTGGCAAGAAAGTTAAGTTTGAGAGATTCGTGTAATGAGTTCATGTCATCTTACAAATATTCTGTAATAACCGTAAACATTGTTTTGTAAAATTTTGGGAGTTTAAGGGTGTAAAGGTAATTTTCTCATTTCCAGGGGCTAATGAGTAAATAATAGGATAAGAGGCTTTGGCCTCCATTTCTCCCATTTGTGTAAATCCACTTAAAACCCCTAGAGAGGGAGTGTGAGAGTGCGATTTTGAGGATAGAAAAAAATAGAGAAGAAGTGGCTTGTGAAGGCATTGAAGATTTTTGCAAAGGAAAATGTCATCTTTCTAAGGTAATCTCTACTTCTTAGTGTTTATGCATCCATGGCTACTGGATTGCGAATTGTTGGATATTTCTATTTTTCTATGATTCTTTGCATATGAATATCATTGGTTTAGTATTTGGTCGATTATTGATGGTTTCAATGGTCCATTTGAGCAAAACAACCAATGTTGGTGATTTCTTCAAGGGTTCTTCATTTTAAAGTTTTATAGGATAATGCATTCATCAATGGATGGAGTTTGATGAGTTAAATGGTGTTTTGATGTTTGGTTAACAGGTAAAATGGTTTTAGGCATTGATTGTACGTTTTTGGGGCTTAAAATCGATTTGGGAAGAATTGGACAAGAGGGACTTTGAGGGTTTTTTGCTGAAAACTTCGAGTAGGCCTGTGAAGTGAAGGAGAGGTAAGAGACTTACCTGGGTAACTACGTGGTCTAAAGTTGCGAGCCAGGCCGCACAAGTGTCTGTGTGGTGATTTTTCAGTTTTGCTTCGGGGGCTAGTTTGGGTGTTGTTGCTTAGCGTAGCATCTAGAGGGGTTGATATTGATCCAAACCCTTCAGTGATTTGATAATGACTCTTAAAACTACTTAGTGAAAATTGTAAGTAAACAATATGTATTAATGTTTTGCCATCTATGAAAAATATACTAAGTCTGTTTAGTATCGCTGATGGGAAACACATTCTTTAATTTATACTTCAGCGATGCATGTACATCAGTGAGCCCTGAGCTTGTTTAGTCTCACTGATAGTTTCATTTGTATTTGTTTGCTTATGATCCCTGAAGACAAGATTCGCGACAACTGAGTTCAAAGCTGAAATCGAAGACCAAGCTGACGAACAAGTGACTAAGTCTACTAGTGACCTGATGCGGATATCAGCGAAGACAAGACTTGTCCATTTCACGCGAAGTTTCAAGTAGAAGACTTCAGCGAATGCTGAACTTTATCATTCGCTGATAAAGATCTATTCAGCGAGCGCTGATCATGAAGCCTGTTCTACAAGTTACTTGTGATCCCAGAAACAAGTAAACAAACAATGAATCAAGCAATACTCAAGTCATCTCTCATTAATCTCAAGAAACAAGTACAAAGGTGTAGAGAGAATATGACAAGGTATCTTGAAGTTAAATCCCAAAGTTATGAAATCTAACACTAATCTAAGCTATTTATACTTAGACTAGAATTTACATTTTAGGCCCTTCTACTTGGATACAATTGATAAATCTAGCACTAACAATCTCCCCCTTTGTATCCAAGTAAGAAAAAAACAAACGTTTATCTCATCAATTGCTCTGAGATATGTATCTTTTTCTGATCCCAAAGATGATTTCAAATCTTCTCAATGCATTCCTGTAATCCAGTCTGTCTTGAATTGCTTTCAGAGCTTTGTCAATCAACACCTTCTCTTTGTCTTTAAGAGGCACTTTTTTCTGTTCATCAAGTCTAGTCTTTTATGTCAAACGAATCTTTATCATATTCAGAGTACCATCACAAAACTTGTTGATCTCAATCAGCCTCAAGAATTTCTTCTTTTTCTGCCCATTGTGATAGATAACCCCAAACTCTGGTTTATCTAACACAATGTATAATGGAATACCTTGAATATCTAGCAAATTTCTGTTTGGCCTTCTGATATGATTTCCCTCCAACACCAATTGAAAATCAGTCAAGTATGCAAGTTTGATCAGATTCTTCATGAACCTTTTCACCGCTTGATAAGTCTCAGACCAAGTCTGATTCTTATTTGGAAGCCTTTCAAGTATATCATATAATCTGAAGAAATCCTCACATGTTAAGGATTTGAAGTCTGCCTCACTGAACGACCATTCCTTGCCATCTGTACGGTAGACCGTGAATCTTGGATACCATACGTTCAGAATTTTCTCGGATTCTATCTTTGAAATCTTCACGATCTCCTTGTCAGTTCTAACAAACTTTAGCTCCCTATCTTTGTTACTCATCAAGTGAAGATATTCAATCTGGTGAAGAGGTGAAAACTTCTCTATGGAATAAAGTTTCACTCTGTCAATTGGTTGAACTTGCTTCACAAATAAATCACTTCTGATATCCTCCTGAAATGGAGTGATAATCCTTATCATGTGCCCTCTTCTTTCAATCAACGATTCTCCATCAATTAGCATCTGAAAGTTTTTTATCTCTGCCTCTGATACCGGATCTTTTATCTTTCCTTTCGGTAGATCAGGTTGAGCATCGGTAGGAATACTTTCATCATCAGAATTAGGATCTCTAGGTTGTACATTGATACCATCAAATACATCATCTAACTCCTCCTTTATCTTTACAATTGTCACTTCAGGTTCATCCTCTGAATCTACATAAATGATATCCTGTATCAGATCATCAGCTATTCTTTCCTCTTCCGTTCTGTTATCACTTCCACCGGGCTTTTCAACCGTGGGAATGATATCATCCAGAACTCCCAAAACATCACTTTCTTGTACATTATCAGCACCACCAGTACCAGTACCAACATCAACATCAACATCAACAATTTCAGTTTGAACACCAGAACCACAAGCTGCTCCAACTTTCTTCCTCTTACTCATCTCCCCCACATGGTGATCAGGATCAGGATCTTGATCATCATGCTTTAGTTTAGAGGTTTGGGCTTGAACGTCACACTTTTCCTCCATAACTTTTATACGGTCAGAAAGGGTTGTAAAGCCGAAAGAGATAGCTTGGGTCACGTCAGATATGGATTGTTGTAGTGTTTGGATATCAGCTTGGGTTGGTAGGTTGGTTTGTTGTTCGGTTTGGCATCTAAGAAGACCAAGTAAATCAACTTCTTCTTGAGTGTTGTTGTTACCTTGTTCTAACAACCTGGTAAGTAATTGGGATTTCAGTTCATGTAGAGGAAGGTTAGGGAATACCTTGTTCGGTGGAATAGGCTGAGATTGAGTATCAGGTTGAGATTCAATCGCGGTGGATGAAGATTTTATTACATACTTTCCTTTTACAGCTCTGCTCACTTCCTGAGATAACTTGTTAACAACTTCTTTTAATTCGGTAGTCTGAGCTTTGTACGAATTATTCATTGAAGTAATCGCCAACTCCAAAAGCTTAAAGTTGTAGGGAGGATGACCCATCAATGATCTGATATGTTGTGCACGAAACGGGGTAACACCCAGACCACTTAGGTTACTGGTTGACATGACAGTCGAAGAGACTGCATGGCATGTGTTCAATGCAGGCATAGTGTTAACTTTGACAAGACTTCCACCCTGTCCTCATAAAGCACCAACGAATGGCGGCAATACTCGAGGAATTCTGGTTGGGTCACGAAGAACTCCAACATTTTGTGTCACCATGATGTTGTGACTGGCGGTCGTTGTGTCTTAGGAAAAGAAGTAAATCCAAAAGGATCTAGACTCGAAGTGCGTACAAATGAAAGCGGTGGCCGGGGCAACTACCTACCTTGTTCAATACCAGCAAACACAGAGTGTGTTGCCGATAGACTTTGTGCTAATCCCCTGTGAGAAGATGAAACACCAACTTGTGGAGAAGTTGATGAGTGGCTGAGTGGGGTTGTGCATTGCATAGCTGGGTCCACTATGTCTTTTTCAATGTCTTGTGGCGACAGACGCTCACTGACAGTAGATGTGGCTACCCAGATAGACTCGGTTTGGATAGGATCAGTAGTTAAAACTTTAGTTGATCCTGTCACACACTCACAATCTTTTTTTCTTTCCATCTCACTTGACCTTACTTGTATTTCTGTTTCAACTAAAGCTCCCTCAGAACTCCTTATTTCCCCTCGAGCACTAGATTTCGGCTCAGAATTAACAACGATCTCAAAATTATGATCATCAGGTTGATCATCATCATCATCATCATCAGAATTATCCTCCTCAACTTCTGCCTCATCATCAGCTTCATCTGAACTAGAATTTGAAGAATATATATTGGCTGGATAATCAATATCGGCAGAAAGATCCTCGGAATCAGAAGAACCAAGGCTTTCTTCATCATCAACGTTCGCACGAGATGATTGACCATGAGCACCCCCAACACCAGTTCCCCTCACAATGTTTTACCGCTCGTCTCACCCTGTTCATGTACCCCAGTAGCTTGAACTCTCTCTCTACGTACTATACCCTCACTCCTCTCTCTAAGTGGGATGGCACTTTGGGTAGGCCCCTCCGGTTCTGGCCAAGCCATAAGTGCATTCTCTTCTCTATACTCACTCACGAATGGTGACTCCTGGTCAGCGTAAGCAAGTACGGATTCAGGTAAGACCATAACACGAGCAAACTGCAAATCTGTGGGAATTTTGATTTAATGCATCCATTGATCTGGACCAAGTAAAGCTCCTTCGCGTCTCGGTATTTGTTGATTGACCTCCATGATGTATCATATAACTATTTGAAGAAACCTCTTAAATGGTACAAAGGTTCTAGCTTTTGAAGGTTTAGACTTATTGGTAACAACCTCTATTAGCTCATTCCAGATCAGAATAGCGAAGTCTATCTTGCGATCAAAAACCACTGCATGAAACATTCGTAGCACAGAAATACTACCTGTATCGAGCCCCGTATGCTTTAAATTTGGAAGCATGTGTAAGAACTCCATCTTTGATGTCATTATATCCCAGTAGCATGATGTCACGACACAAATCTTCTTCAGATATCATATCAGCAAAGTTGTTGGAAAATGGAAGATCCAGAACGGTTCTGAGTCTTTTAAGAGTCAACTTCGCATCAAAATGGTCAACTTTCAATGTGAAATACTGATTTGATTCTGATCTAGGCACAAACTAAATAGTGTACCATGCCTATTGCAGATAAATTGCAGGTATAAGCTGAGTTTTCTCTATAGCAGTGCGGAGCAGATGACCTTTGAGGATTTCGACCACAATGTGATACTCCAATCTCACATTTGTGTCAAAAGTGTAATTATTGTGCTTGATTGACAACTTATTCTTTGGAAGAATAAGCTCATCATCCGGATTTTGCGCATTCACCGATGGGTGTGATGAACGGTGTGATGGAATAATTATGTTTTTGTTGATTAAAACCCTCATTGATTTGATAATGACCCTCTCTTATATACTTAGTGAAAATTGTAAGTAAACAATATGTATCAGAGTTTCACTATCGCTGATAAGTACTAAGATCTTACAGTACCGCTGATAGGAACTCTTGCCTTTTAAATTAAACATTCAGCGAAACTGTTCACCATAATACTTTGAGTCTGTTTAGTACTTATGGTGATCGCTGATAAGTTAGTTGTTTACTTATGATCCCTAAAGACAAGTTTCACGTTAACATAGGTTCTACGCTGAAGTCGAAGATCAAGCTCAAGAACCAGCTACAAGTCTCCTAATGAACTGATGCGGATCAGCGAAGACTCAGATTTGTCCACTCAACGTGAAGTATCAAGTACAAGATTTTAGCTATCGCTGAATTCTATCATTCGCTGATATAGAATGATAGATCGCTGAATCAACGAAAAGCTGATCATGAAGTCCTCCGTACAAAGTACTTTTGTCTAAACCACCCTTGCACGACTCCGTACGATATGTCAGAAAAAGAACCTCCTTATTGTCTGAAATCGTACAACCACTCTGATACTACACTGTTCAACATGCAGCTACTAAGGTTGTCAACAAAGGTCAATGACATGCAACCAATCAGCTGCTGCCACGTGTAAAGTGTAAACTGCAATGCATTAAATGCATGCAGTATATAAGAAGAAGAACTCACTTCATTTTGAAGTAACTTGCTAACTCTGGACAAGTTCATCCTTCTTATCTTGAGATAGGTTATTATTAGTAATTTCCTTCTCTTTCTTAGTGCAAGAAACTTAGTGTTCCAACTTGTTTAGATTTAGGTTTATCCTTAATCTTGTTTCCGCAACAAGCTGTAAATTGTTAATGATTTATCAATAAACAATTTAGAAAAGTAAAATCTGTGTGTTTGTATTCAACCCCCCCTTCTACAAACTTGTATAGCCCTTCGGGACCAACAAGTGGTATCAGAGCAGATTTGTTTAATCTCATAAACAAGATCTAATCTATACTAAGATTTCTCTTCCTTGCTATTTCTGAAAATGGCTACCAACACAAACACAAATTATATCGACAATGGTTCTCTTGCAAAACCTCCTAGATTCTCCCGAGATAATTTTAATCTATGGAAAAATAGGATGACTCTCTTCCTAGAAGGTGTAGACCCTACTATGCCTTATTATCTTGAAAATGGCCCATTTATTCCTGTAAGAATTGATGCCGTAGTACCAGCCGCTGAGAATAGACCTGCTATTCCAGATAGGCTGGTACCCAAAGAAGTTCATACATGGAGTGACGATGATAAGAAGAAAGTGGCTATCGACACAAAAGCCAGATCCATACTATCCGTGGCTCTTCCTGACGAAGTCTACCATTCCGTCATGAACCTGAAATCCTCAAAAGCCATGTGGGACACAATCTATGTTCAGTATGAAGGTACTGCTGAAGTCCAGGACTCTCGAAAGATCAACCTGGTAAGACAGTATATAAGTTTCATTTGTGGTAAGAATGAGACGCTCTCTGAAGTTCACCAACGTTTTAATTTCTTAATAATAGATCTGAAAACTGTTGGTAAGGAATATTCTAACTTTGAAGTACTGACAAAGTTTCTAGAATGTTTACCTGAAAGCTGGGACAGTTATTCTATGTGTCTCAAGCTGTCAAAGGATCTAAGATCAAGGACCCTTGCTACCTTATATGGCACGATGCTGAATCATGAGCAATCAATCCATCTTAAGAAGAATCTTGTAAAAGATTCCAAAAGCACCCATGTTGCTTTAATCTCAGAGGAATCCTCTACTCAGCGACCCTCGGTCACTATCACTGAGTTAGAGAGTAACTCTGAAAGGTCATCAGATTCTGACTCTTCAGATGATGATGAATCTTTGGCTCTCCTAACTAAAAAGTTCAGGAGATTCGCCAAAAAGAAAATGTTCAGAAAGAACAAACCTCTTTCTATAACTGATTAGCCAAGATCATCAGCTACTGTTGATAAGGCTACTGCTACTTGTTTTAACTGCGAAAAGATTGGACATTTCGCTAACGAGTGCAGGTCTAAGAAAGTATCAAGAAACTCAGCGTTTCCCAAAAATTCCTTTATTCCCAGGAATAAAGATGACAAATATGCTAAGCTGAAAGAAAAATATGCGAAGCTGAAAAGCTTCAAGAAGAAAGGAAAAGGCTGATGGCTTACGATTGGGCTGCCTCTGAAGAAGAAGAATCATCATCATCTGACTCTGAGGATGATGAAGCCAATCTCTGTCTTATGGCAAAGATTGAAGATGAGGAAGAAAGTTCAGACATTCTCTCTACTTCAACCTCTGCAATTCAGGTATCACCTTCCTTCTTTACAAATATTGCAAATATTGATGAAGCTGATAGTCTCCGTAAAATCGATCTCTTGACTAGAAGTTTATATGCAGCCATGAATGGCAAAACAATAGTTGAAAATCAAAACCTTGATCTCGCTGAACAGCTTAAAAACTGTCACCTTCAAATAGAAAAGCTTTCTAAAATTGAAGAAGATTTTAAAGATCAAGTGCATTTAAATCAGCTAGTCAAAATCGAACGAGCAGAAGCTATAGCTGCTTTGAAAGCTGAAAAAGCTACTGTTGAAGGATGGTGTAATTCTTCAACAAAGATCACCGAGATAATTAAGTCTCAGATACCCCTGAGTGATAAACGTGGTCTTGGTTACAAATATGAAACTCAAGAACCAACCACTAATCGTTCCATTCTCTTATTTGGAACTTTCGTATCCTCAGTCGCTGACACTTCATCCTCTCAGTGTTCCTCGTCCAGACCAACTATACCTGAGGAAATTTCTACCTCTTCAAAAGGTAAAGAGAAAATGGTTTATCCAAAACCTACCTCTGTCTTTAAAGATAAAGGTAAAGGAATCGCTTTTAACCAAAATCCTCAAAAGGGTACTTTAGTACCAAAGCTGAATGCTTCTAAAGCTTTAGTGATTTATTCTTCTGGATCAAGGAATCAGATCTCTGGATCTACTCAGCGTGGGTCTATTCAGCGATCTACTCCTAGACTCAGAGTGGATGTCCATGGTAAGAAATCTGAAGAACTAAACGTTCCTCCCATTTCAAAAGCCAAAAGCTTATTTGGTTCTGGTCCTTCTAATTCTAAATCAAAAGCTCAGCATTCAAACAGTCCTAGAACTACCTTTAGTTATAGGAAATGTTATCACTGTGGACTCACTGATCATATTGCTAGTAAGTGCCCCACAGCCACCAAAGCTGAAAAGATAGCTAAGGTGAAGATTGCCCTCATGGCAAAGAAGACCACTGAGGTTAAGAAATTAACCAAAGTGAAGACTGACCAAGCTGAATCTTCAAATGCTGCGAAGATTGCTGAACCTTCCATTCCAACTACTTCCACTGACAAACGTGTACACATGGTTAAGTGGGTACCCAAGAAAAACTAATTTCCTTTGTGATGCAGGTTAAGAAGGGTATCTGGTATCTCGATAGCGGATGCTCTAGACACATGACTGGAAAGAAAAGCATGCTCGCTGAATACAAGGAAGAGAAGGGTCCCTCTGTGACTTTCGGTGGAAATGGAAAAGGACATACCCGAGGGTTTGGTGTACTCTCTAATGGTACAACCACCTTCAGAAGAGTCGCATATGTTGAAGGGCCGAAGCATAATCTTTTAAGCATCAGTCAGCTTTGCGACAAGGATAACAAGGTAATCTTTACCAAGGAATCCTGCTTTGTCACTGACAAAAAAGGAGAAGATAGCTCTCAGCGGTTATCGTTTGGAAAATGTTTATGTAATAAACATGGACTCAACAACCACTGAGAACTCCTGTTTCTTCTCAAAAGCCTCATCTGATGTCAACTGGCTATGGCATAAGAGGCTCTCTCATTTGAATTTCAAGACACTGAACACTCTTTCTTCAAAAGAGTTAGTCACTGGTCTACCTCAACACTCATACGCCAAAGAGTCTTTATGTTCAGCGTGTGAGAAAGGAAAGCAGACCAAAGCAAGCTTTAAGTCAAAGCAAGTCTCCTCAGTGTCATCTCCTCTACAACTACTCCATATGGATTTGTTTGGCCCTGTTAACAAACAATCCATCGCTGGAAAGAAATATACACTGGTCATGGTTGATGAATTCTCTCGTTATACATGGGTTATGTTTCTCCGTTCCAAGAGCGACACCCCTGAAGAACTCATCACCTTTGTTCGGAAGATGGAAACTCTGAATAATTTGACCGTTCGCTCAATAAGGAGTGATCATGGGACTGAATTCAAAAACAGTTCTCTTGATTCCTTCTTTGAGAGCAAGGGTATTTCTCACAACTTTTCTTCAGTGAGAACACCGCAACAAAATGGAGTCGCTGAAAGAAGAAATAGAACAATTATTGAAGCTGCACGTTCAATGCTCAGCGATTCTCGCCTGCCTACTCAGTTTTGGGCAGAAGCTGTCAACACCGCTTGTTTTACGCAAAACATGTCGCTGATAGTTAAAAGATTCAATAAAACAGCCTATGAACTTTTTCATGGGAGAAAGCCTTCAATCAACTTTCTTCACATCTTTGGATGTCAGTGTTTCATACTGAACAACAGAGATGCCCTTGGAAAGTTTGATCCTAAGGCTGATGATGGAATCTTTCTTGGATACTCCTCAGTCTCCAAAGCCTTCAGAGTCTTCAATCGCAGAAGACAAACTGTTGAAGAAACAATTCACGTCACGTTTGACGAATCCCGTTCTGCGAACTCTAAACCGTCCGCTGATACTGAAGAACTGAATCAATGGATGTTCTCTCATCTTGGTGATTCAGAAGATATTCCCACTCCTCGTGCTCACACAGTTGAAGATGATGGTCCTACTATCATTCCAAATATGCAGAATAGTGAAGCTGAAACATCATGGGTCTCAGCTGTTCCTATAAACACTATACCTGCTTCTGAACCAAATGTCTCAGACATTCCATCTACTTCTCAGCAATCAGTGAATATAATGACAAATGCATCCATTCCTCTCTTGGCTGATACTCCAGACGTCGCTGAAGCTTCATTTTCAGCTCCTCCAGTTCAAGTTGAGTCAGCGTCGCACGCCCCGGCTCAGCGATGGACTGTAAATCACCCAATTGATCAAATTCTTGGTGATCCAAACGCTGGTGTTCAGACTCGACGAAGTGCAGGTAATATATGTTTATTTGTTAACTTTATTTCTCTAACTGAACCAAAGAAAGTAGATGATTCCCTCAAAGATCCAAACTGGGTCAGCGCCATGCAAGAAGAGCTGATTGAATTCGAAAGAAACAAAGTTTGGAAACTTGTTCGAAGACCAACTGACAAAACAGTGATTGGCACTAAATGGGTCTATCGAAACAAGTTGGACGAACATGGAACTGTTACCCACAACAAGGCTCGTCTTGTTGCTCAGGGATACAGACAAGAGGAAGGCATAGATTATGACGAAACATTTGCTCCAGTAGCAAGACTAGAATCTATTCGTCTATTCTTAGCATACGTTGTACACAAAGACTTCAAAGTATATCAGATGGATGTTAAGTCAGCGTTTCTAAATGGAAAGCTGAATGAAGAAGTCTATGTGGAACAACCTCCAGGATTCTCAGATCCTAAGCGTCCAGGTTATGTCTATAAACTGGATAAGGCACTTTATGGCTTAAAGCAAGCTCCACGTGCGTGGTATGACACTCTTTCCACTTATCTCCATATTGAACAATTTGAGCGAGGTAAAATCGACAAAACTCTATTTTTCAGGAAAGTAAAAGGTCATATCATTCTTGTTCAAATATATGTTGATGATATTATATTTGGCTCTACTAACCCTAATCTTTGTACTCGTTTCGCTGATAGAATGAAAGATGAGTATAAAATGAGCATGATGGGTGAACTAACATATTTCCTTGGTCTTCAGATAAAGCAAAATGAAAAAGGAACTTTTATTAATCAGGGAAAGTATGTTAAAGATATGCTGAAGAAATTCGACTTAACTGAAAGTTCAGCTATGAAAACCCCTATGGAACCACCGCTGACACTTGATAAGGATACTAAAGGAGTTCCTGTTAATGTCACGCTGTACCGTGGGATGATCGGCTCTCTTTTGTATCTTACTGTAACAGCCCAGATCCCATAACATACATCATATAGCATAACATGCATACATATCATTGATTTACAACAAAAGTTACATAACAAACCAAGTACAGTCTCATTAGTCTTGAAACTACAAAATATATAAAAGCTTCTTAAACATCATCGATCAACGGAGGCAGCCTACACCTTATTCTTCCCTTGGCCGCTATCAATTCCTCGACCTGAAAAACATATTTTTGAAAACAAAATGAGGGTTAGACCAAACGGGTCTAGTGAGTTAATCCCAGTCCTTTCCAAAATCATTATAAAACCTTTTATGTAAATCCTTTGTATCAAAATAGTTTAGATAAATCTTTGGTAATCCTTTCGTAAAATATAAACATACCACACATATTTAAATACCAATCCAGACTCGTGCATCGTGTACATCTCATCCACCTTATTCCTCCACAAATGGCCATATTAGTTGGTAGCAAGCCAACTAATAAATCAACAACCGGTCAACACACCGGAACCCGACTACTCACCGGTCCGCACACCGGAACCCGGCTACTGTGCACTTGTGTAGTGCAAAGCTTATATAAATACAATATATATATCATTACATCATATTGTCATTTATATACACATAATCATATTCCTACCACATAATCATCTCATATATATATATATATATATATATACACATATATATGTATCCCAGTTCAAAAACGTTTTAAAGCAAAACTCACCTCGATCGCTTATCCATAAACACTTCCAAGCTTTTCTCCAAAAGATTCAGTCCTTTACTCAGGATTCACAAAATCTGTAATAATCAGATACAATATCTCTTTACCATATAGAACACATGAGACTCTTTAGCAACTGAGAATCCTATTTAACCTATCAAACTCTTATCCTCAATTGTTCCCCTACGACGACTTAACACGGGGGTTCCACTACCCGGTTAGCGGATGGGGTCAAGGGGCAACGCCCCCCAGAAAGTTTTCAGAACAACTTAACTCAAAATACATTTGGAAACTATATCCGAACACTCAAAAGTATCCGAAATCACAAAATTGGTCAAACAGCTAAAGTATCCGGAAACCATAGTTTATCCGGACAACACCACTTTTCCGGAAAGCATGACTTTTCCGGACAACATGACTTTTCCGGACAACCTATACAATCCGGACGTCATCCGGACACTAAAGTAATCCGGATACTATCCGGTATCCAATTCTATCCGGAAAACATAGGAAAAAGGAAACTTACCCGGATAAGGAAACCGTCCGGACACCTTTAGAACACCATCCGGACACTATCAACAAAAGTACCCAGACACATTCATACTGTGTCCGGAAACCACTGTCGGTTTACCCAATTTCTGCCCAGATTCGACTGAAATTAACCTAAATCGTGAAATCGACTATTCCACTCCGATAGGAACTATCTAATAGCAATTACCAACATAAAACATAAAGGAAACATACCTTATTTCACTTCCAAAGCACCAATTGAAGCCTTAACCCTCTTCCTTTTCTTCTTCTTCTTTTTCTCTCAAAACACACAGTTACACCTACTGATTTTCTAGATATTTCTGAGTTTATGAAATATCTGAATATCTTTTAGATAATATCTATGCCTATTTACCACTTTAACCCCTAAACTATTTTATTAATGACTAAAAATACCTTTAACTCCTAATTTAACCCAAATTTACCTTAAACATTAATTATAAGGTTAAATAAATTTAACGGAACTAACTTTTGACTAACGAACTTACTCGGGGTATTACACTTACAGCTAGCCAACTCGATATTATGTATGCAACATGTTTGTGTGCACGATATCAAGCTGAACCTAAGATATCTCATATGAAAGTTGTAAAGCAAATTTTTCGATACCTTAAGGGTACAGCGAATCTAGGTCTTTGGTATCCCAAAGACTCAGGATTCGATCTAATCGCCTATTCAGATAGTGATTTTGCAGGTTGCAGAATGGATAAGAAAAGCACCACAGGAGGATGTCAGCTCCTGGGTGGAAAGCTGGTAAGTTGGACAAGTAAAAAGCAAAACTCAGTGTCCACCTCCACAGCTGAAGCTGGGTATGTAGCCGCTGGAAGCTGTTGTTCTCAGGTCTTGTGGATGAGAAATCAACTACTGGACTATGACCTTCAGCTCTCAAATATTCCAATCTAATGCGACAGCACAAGTGCCATCGCTATAGCAAATAATCCAGTGCTACACTCAAAGACAAAACACATCGAAATCAGGTATCATTTTATCAGAGATCATGTGATGAGTGGTGATATAGAACTTCACTTTATCCCAACTGACTATCAGTTAGCTGATCTATTCACCAAACCTCTTAATGAGACAAGGTTCAACTTTCTCATCAGCGAGCTTAGAATGCTGAACTTTGAAGAGTAAAATCTTCAGCGATTCACATTTGATCAGCAATAGGATAAAATCAGCTTGTATAACCCATTTCATCATCCTCTCTCTGAATAAACTTGATTCGCTGATATCAAGGTATGTTTTCTCTCTCTGACAAATCGCATGTAAATGCAAGATTTCAAAATAAATTACATCGCTGAATATCTCTTCCTTATCAGCGATACTTTGAAATTTCTAAAACCAACACTGATATCTCTATTCAGTGCTTCATGTTTTCAAAAGTGTCCCTGAGTTTTTCAAAACCTCAGAGACATCCAAGAATGTGAAAGGACAGTTGTGACGTCATTACAACGGATAAGCCCTGACACGTTCTTCTTTCTGACACACGTTTGCACGTTTCGTTTACTCGCCAATCAAATGCAAACACGTGTCCGTGTCATGATGAAAATCTTTTCCCGCTCAAGATTTTCTCTTTCTAAATCTCTCTTTATAAACAAATTCTTGGTTTATATTTTCCTTTTACGCGAACTTCTCCTCCAAGCAAAGAAAGAATTCACTGTTGCATTTTGCTCTCGAATTTTTCAAGAACAACTGTTCATCTTCTTCAAACATCAAATGTTAATATGTTCTTATTATTTACCAAATGCAAATAACTTGTTTCTGATCTTCTCATTGTTTTAACAAGATCAAACAAAAGAACTTCTTAAAATGAAATCATCTTCTTTCATGGTTTTATGAACACAACCATTTCATGGTTGTTCTTCAAGTTTAAATGCAAAAATATTAAACTTGTTCTTCAATCGTTTTTCCAGAATCCCAATCTTCAAAGGAAACTGGAAAACAAGATTTTTATTGGGTTTGCATTTCGTTTTTCAAAAACAAGAAAAACCCTAATCTTCATTAAGACATTTTGTCTGAATGAAATGGACAAAATTCGAACCATCTTATTGGAAAATCTTTCCACATTAAGATTATTCTTGTTTGTTAATTTTTGGTTGAACTGATAATACAGAAAATGGCATCTTCTGACATTCCCAAGAACACCATCGCTGAGAACACTGCTGCTGATGATACTGCTGAGGAAGTGGATATCCTCAAGGCTCCTCAGGTCAAGTTCTCTCTTGACAAGCTGGATTGGACTAAAGTAAATAACCTCTATGCACTTCTCGAGTTTCCTCCTCGAAAGCAAGTCACACATCTAGAAGATGCTGTGAACTTCCTGAAGAATTGCTGCATCTCCACAGCCCTGACCATAACACCTCATGCACATCAGCTTTTGCTATCACAATTCTGGTACTCTGCCAGACACTCTCAGCTACCATCAGTCAAAGACCCCTAAAAAATAATTGACTGCATCCTCTGCGATATCGAATATGGCACCATGAAGATCACCCCTGCCATCATTTGCAAAGCCCTCATCCTTCCCATCGCAACCAAAGAAAAACCCTTTGTTCCCCTCCCTGACCCCAAGAAAAACTCAGACAGGGAAGCCATCATTGCATTCTTCGATGCAATGGGCTATGTATGGGAAACTGGAAGGGACATGAAGCCCGAGAAGAAGCTGACCATTATCAAGAAATCGAAAATGCCTAGCGAGATGAATTTCATCTTCGCCCATTTGATCAGCTGCATGACTGCCAAGAGCGGCTCCTCTGACCAAGCCGCTAAGCCTCAGCAAGCAATGGGATATGCTTTGCTGAAAGGTCTATATATAGACTGGGCATCGATTATCTATGATGACATGGTACTCAGAGTGGACACCGTCGCTGACAGATCTCCATGGGTTCCTTATCCTCGATTCATTAGCGCCATTTTCCAAAAAGGCCTGAAGGACAGCTACCCAACAGAGGGTGACCTGAAACTCTCTCAGGTCGGCCCTAAGATTCTCGACTTCAAACCAGTGGAAAACGAGGTACGTCTCTCTACTCTGTTAACTCTTCTAAACTCTACTTCTTCTACCTCTGCAGCTCCTACAGCGGACAAACCCACCGCTGATACCCCAGCTGCAACCTCCATTCCTTCTCTTAAAAGGAAACCCTCTGATCCCCAACTTGGTTCCAAAAGAACTAAGAAAACCAAGGAGCAACCCCAGCAATCTATTGCTAAAGACTCCTCAGCTCCTCTTGATGGGCTGAAGGAAAGTTCAGTGGTACGCTCTGCCACAGCTGAACAAGCCACCCACTCTATCCCGACTTCAGCGTCTCTAAACGCTGAGGTTACAAACTTGGAATCTACCCAACCTCCTTCAGTCTCTCAAAAGACTGATGAAGTGATTCTCAGCGAATCCAACGCTGAACTCAGTAACCAACCTCCATTCTTATCCTTCGCTCCTCCCTCTACTCATTTGGACTCTTCCTCCAGAAGCTAAAGAAAATACTCTTCAAGGAGTGATGGGTATAGGACCTGCAGAGATGACCATACGTCCACGCACTTTAGCTGACGATATGGAACTTTTCTCAGGAACCCGAGATTTCGATGAATTCACCAATCCTCCTGCAGGTACTCACCAACCCCTATACACTGTTACTAAACCACAAACTTCTGAGCTTTCCTCTGTTCACAAGTTTTTATATGTTACAGGTCCTAATCTGAGAGACATCAACGCCTCTCTGAAGACAATAGACACGACGCTGACGGGTCTCACTACTACTCTTTCCGACAACTCTTCAGCTGTAACAAACGCTGGAGAGAATCTTACAAAGCTGACAAATGTCGTCGAAAAGAATGCCTCCAAAGCTGACTTGGAGAAGGTTGATAAATCACTCATCGACTTCGCCAAAGTTCTCTCTGACATCTACACTGACTACCTCGCCATCAAAAAGTCAGTTGACACCATGTCCAGCGAAGTCACAACGCTGAAGACATCGGTTGGCAAACTCGAAGGTGACATGTCTGCTGTAAAGACTGATGTCAGCTCCGTCAAGACTGACATGAATTCTGTGAAGACTGATGTCAATAAGATGAAGAATGACATCACTTCTATGAACATTTTGTTGCAGCAGATCCTGACCAACACGACCGCCCCTGCACCTGCCCCTGCCCCTGCACCTCCATCTTTTACTACGGCGGATCGTGCTGAACTCGTGAAGATCAATCCTGGTATTTCTGGCATAGAAAACAGATTATCAGCGATTGAAATCTGTGTGGGAATCCCTGGCCAAGAAGACAGGGATACAACACACGCTGCTGAATCGTCACATTCCTCCCCCACTCATCATGAAAACGAGGGGGAGAAGAGCGCTGAAGACCTCTCCAAGAGCGCTGAAGATCTTTCCCATGATGAATCTATCAGGGGAGAGAAGACTGAAGACCTCACCTTTACTGAAGAAGGTGAGAAGACAACTGAAGCAGACGCTGGACCTCAGGGAGATGAACACCCTGAGGGAACCGAGAAGCTTACCTCTGTATCTGAGGGGGAGCAACTCGAAGAAGAAGTTGAAGAAACTGAGTCTGAAGCTGAAGATGAAGAAGCCATCGACTTGTCTGATGATGAACCATCCTCTTCTCCAAAGAATGATGATGACGAAGATGACGATGATGATGATTCTTTTATCGTCAAGCCTGCTCAAAGAACTATAGCTCTTAAAGGGATTCGGATAAATGAACCTTCAGGGGAGCGGACAAAGACAAAGCCATCAGCATCTGAAGCTGACAAGGGCAAAGGAAAAAGTGTCGCTGAAGATGAAAATCTGATGATCTTGCTTAAAAAGCCGATTTGTCAGGTACACTAATCTTACTCCACATCCCTCCTCTATACACGTTATCAACTCTACACTCACTAAAACATCCATACACTATCCCATTCTTTATCTATCTCTGTTCTACCCAAGTTCTTACTTGTAAGATCGCTGTGTTTCAGCTAGTCCTCTCCCCTGTTTGATGATATCCCTGTAGATCCTACAGCTGCGACTTCACCAACAATAATCCCAGCTCCCAACGCTGAAGAAATAATCCCAGTCTTAGATTTGATCTCTGAGACTGATGAACCTGAAGAACAGATGCTCTCTCACAATAACAGACCTTCCTTGGCTCCTCAAAAGCTAAGTGAAGAGCATCAAGAAAAGAGAGATGAAATGATCAAGAGACTCGAGGATCAGCGAATCATTCTGAAGCGTGATCAACTTCCTTCCGTCCCTCCAAAGTTCAGAGTTTCCCAAAAGGAATACAAGGAACACCTCAGAGCTGAACGCCTAATCGCTGAAAGAAGGGAAGCTGAAGAAAAAGACAGAGAATACGCCATCCAGCTTACTCAACGATCAATAAAAGACCCCAAGCTGAAAAGAGCTCCTATTGATGTTCAACGTCAGCTATGGGATGATGCTCAAAATATCGTTAGAGAAAAGACTAAGGTCTCTGATACGACTTTGGAATGGGCTAAACAAATGCTGACCTATCGATCTAGACCATCCAAAATCATCAAAGTAAACATCAGAGGAAGATTGTACGCAGACGTTCCTGTTGTTGAAGTTGATGTCTACAGAGAAGACAAAACCAAGCAAACCTTCTATGCCGCAACATTAGAAAAGTTTGGTCTCTCTGAATGGTTAGAAACGAAATTAGCCATTCAGGGATCGCGCTCAAAGTTCAAAAGCCATGTCGAGAAGATCTTAAACAAACAGATCGACCTGGTTTCTTCTGCTGTGCATATTCCTCCTTCTACTCTTCATCCTCCGCAACAAAGAAAAGTCTCTGCTAAGGAAAAGAAAGTGTCAGACTCAGGTCCTCTTATACGAAATGAAACAGGTATTGGTTTCTCTCGTGCTGAAGTTCTTGGCTCTGATGCTGATCTCCCAGCGCTTGACACCTCCCTACCACCTGGAGAAACTTTCATTCCTGGCACAGTTGTAAGTGATCCCTATGGTATATTCTTTCTAGACTACTATGGAAATCATCACTTTCAACGTATCTCTGAGCTCCACATCGCTCCCATCGAACAACTCAGAGATCTCATATTCTGGTGTGAAGTCAGACGCGACATTAAAGCTAGACACCTGAAGCCCTTGATTTTTGAAGAAGCTCTGAAGAAAAAGAATCAAGGAGTAGATGTCCCTGACTGGATGATTCCCACATCAAAGACCCTCGATGAACTTCTCATCAAGGAAGAACCTTTTGACGGATAGGATCGCCTTGTAATTCTTTCTATCCTTATGTCTACATCTTTTGTACTTGTAATTTTATTCGCTGTACTTGTAATATTTTCCACTTCCCTCTGTAATCTTAACAAAGTTTAAAGAAAAATTTCAGCGAACGTACTTTAATCCATCAGTACAGAAAAGATCCCAGAAAACAGTAAAAGGGACAAATATTTTATGAGTTCTTTTTATCCTTATGTTTTCATTAAATAGCAATTTTCTCTGTTGCTATGTCATAATCAAATAGGGGGAGATTGTTGATCCAAACCCTCAGTGATTTGATAATGACCCTCTCTTATATACTTAGTGAAAATTGTAAGTAAACAATATGTATCAGAGTTTCACTATCGCTGATAAGTACTAAGATCTTACAGTACCGCTGATAGGAACTCTTGCCTTTTAAATTAAACATTCACCGAAACTGTTCACCATAATACTCTGAGTCTGTTTAGTACTTATGGTAATCGCTGATAAGTTAGTTGTTTATTTATGATCCCTGAAGACAAGTTTCACGTTAACACAGGTTCTACGCTGAAGTCAAAGATCGAGCTCAAGAACCAGCGACAAGTCTCCTAATGAACTGATGCGGATCAGCGAAGACTCAGATTTGTCCACTCAACGTGAAGTATCAAGTACAAGATTTTAGCTATCGTTGAATTCTATCATTCGCTGATATAGAATGATAGATCGCTGAATCAACGAAAAGCTGATCATGAAGTCCTCCGTACAAAGTACTTTTGTCTAAACCACCCTTGCACGACTCCGTACGATATGTCAGAAAAAGAACCTCCTTATTGTCTGAAATCGTACAACCACTATGATACTATACTGTTCAACATGCGGCTACTAAGGTTGTCAACAAAGGTCAATGACATGCAACCAATCAGCTGCTGCCACGTGTAAAGTGTAAACTGCAATGCATTAAATGCATGCAGTATATAAGAAGAAGAACTCACTTCATTTTGAAGTAACTTGTTAACTCTGGACAAGTTCATCCTTCTTATCTTGAGATAGGATATTATTAGTAATTTCCTTCTCTTTCTTAGTGCAAGAAACTTAGTATTCCAACTTGTTTAGATTTAGGTTTATCCTTAATCTTGTTTCCGCAACAAGCTGTAAATTGTTAATGATTTATCAATAAACAATTTAGAAAAGTAAAATCTGTATGTTCGTATTCAACCCCCCCTTCTACAAACTTGTATAGCCCTTCGGGACCAACATTTTTCATCGGAGGAATTACCATCACCTTGCTCACGCATGTGTGCCATTGGATCTGTTTTAGAACATGTCGGAACACTGGGATAATTATTGCAAGTAACCACTTTTTGAGAAAAAAAATTCAACAATTTCCTAAGTCTGGGAGGTTGTCGGACAAAGCTTCAAGTCTAATCGCACGACACTTCTTATCGGACGACACTTGGGCGATGAAAAAGTTATCGCCTAAGGCGTATCCGATCAGAATGAATAACAGTTTTGTGCGACAACTATGAATATTTAAACACATGCTTTGTACGATAACATTGAATACTTCAAAAATATTTTGAAGTTTCAAACCCAGATTCTACGAAACCAATAAAAGCTTATAAAAGATCAATACCCTATACGCATTTCACTAAGATGAACTTATCTTATCATGTTTTAGCACACATCTAACACATACAAATGGACTTTGATTCCATAATTTGAACAGTTACACTAAACTAACTTTTTCATCAAAAAATAATCGATTTTAACAAGAAATGTACTGGACGAATCAAGTTAGAAGTGACATAATCACTAACCTCAGCTGATTGCGACTTGAATGCAATAAAAATCAGTGTCAAACTCGAAAACTTCGATCATAACAGTTTGAGAGAGAAAACTTCGATATACGAGAAGTCAGACAAAGTATGTTGTTCGAAAACCGGTTCTATATATAGAACCTAGGAATGAACGACATGTGGCACAATCTGATTGGTCCAACGTTTGACGTGCCA
Organism: Saussurea involucrata; assembly: GCA_033807775.1. Lineage (NCBI taxonomy): Eukaryota > Viridiplantae > Streptophyta > Magnoliopsida > Asterales > Asteraceae > Saussurea > Saussurea involucrata. The sequence goes on from CM066316.1 coordinate 27,774,302, forward strand.
TGAGTCAACTTATCATACAAAGGATGTACGAGAAGTTCATATTCATCGCATGAAACGTATGCGATGAAGGCATTCAAAGTTCTCGGATAAAGGTTGTACGATAAGCCTTGATGAACAGTACTTATCGGACAAGTCATGTGCGATGAAAGATCTTATCGGACAAAGCTTGTACGATGAACAATTGTTATCGTATAAAGCTTGTGCGATGAGGATAGTTGTCGTACAAGGTTTGTGCAATGAACATTTGTTATCGGATGAGCTTTGTACGATAACTTCCTATACTTGGACATTTTTCAAAAAAATCTGACTTTTTCACTTTTTCAAAAATCAACTTTTCAAAATTAAAATATGTCCAACTTTTAACTTGTTCTCTCCAACTATTTAAAAAAATTAAAACATTTTGATTTACACACAACTTGATCAAACACATGTATATATATATGATCACATGCCCCCCTCGACAAATGATCAATTCTTTTTCTTGTCTCCCCCTAAACACATGCAAGCATACATCAAACTGCACAAAGAATATGAAATGATAGAAATGAAGTTTATACGGTAATGAAAAAAAAATAAAGTTGAAGTAAACTTTGTAAAATACTAAAAAAAACATAAAATTTTGAAAGAATCATAATAAAGATTCAATAAGATGAAAATTATTATTTTTCAGTTAAGTTGTAAAACTTGAATGACTAATAAGAATTTTCAAACTATTGAATGAAAATTATGAATAATCAAACTTTCATGTTCAACATTCCTAGCTTTGAAATCAGAAACTTGAACCGTTTCTCATCCAAAGCCTTTGTGAAAAGATCGGGCAAGTTGAAATTCAGTAGATACAAAATAAAGTTCAACTGTACCTTTTTCAACATGGTCCTTGATAAAATGATACTGTATGTCAATGTGCTTTGTCTTCGTGTGTTTGATCGGGTTCACTGAAATAGCAATTGCGGATTTACCATCACAATAAATGGGAATTTTCTCATACTTACATCTGAAATCCATTAGTTGAGTCTTCATCCAAATAACTTGCGAACAACAACTTGCGGAAGCAACGTATTCAGTCTCCGCCGTAGATGTCAAAACACAGTTTTGTTTCTTTGAAGCCTAGCTCACTAATTTGTCTCCCAAGAATTATACATGTCCGGTTGTGCTTTTCCGATCCATTAAACTTCCACCATGATCCGCGTCTGAATAAGTTGTTAGCTCGTATCCCGTGCCTTTCAGATACCATAGTCTAAGATAGGTTGTGTCTTTCAAATATCTGAAGATGCGCTTGACTGCTCCGAGATGAGATTCCTTCGGATCAGCCTGAAATCTTGCACATAAACATGTAGCAAACATAATATCGGGACGACTTGCAGTTAAATAAATGAGTGATCTGATCATACCTCGATAAGTCCTTATATCTGTTTTCTTACCATTATCGTCTGGACCAATCTTGGAACCTAGTGCCATAGGTGTTCCGATTGATGTACAATTCTCCATTTTGAATTTCTTTAAAATGTCAAATATGTATTTGGATTGATTGATGAAGATTCCCGTTGAGAATTGCTTCACTTGCAATCCGAGAAAGAAGTTGATCTCTCCCATCATGCTCATCTGGAACCTAGTCACCATGATGTCAGAAAACCATGTACACAAACCAGGGTTAGTCGAACCAAATATAATGTCATCTACATAAATCTGCACAACAATGATTTCACCTTCTTCGCGCTTAATGAATAATGTCGTATCAATTTTACCTTTGTCGAATCCTGACTCAAGTAGAAAGGTTGAAAGAACTTCATACCATGCGCGAGGGGCTTGTTTTAGTCCATACAAGGCTTTATCCAGAATATAGACATGATTTGGATGTTCCTTGTCGAAGAAACCTTCTGGTTGAGACACATATACCTCCTTCTTAAGAACGCCATTCAGAAAAGTTGTTTTCACATTCAACTGATAGACAGTGAAATTCTTGTAAGCCACAAAAGCTAGAAAAATCCTTATAGCTTCAATTCTTGCGACCAGAGCGTATGTCTCATCATAGTCGATGCCCTCTTGCTGACGTTATCCTTTCGCTACGAGTCTGGATTTGTTATGAACGATTATTCCATCTTCATCCTTTATATTTTTAAAGACCCACTTGGTTCCTATGATGCTTTTATCCGCGGGTCGTGGAACTAGCCTCCAAACTTTCAACGCTTCAAACTGATTTCGCTCATCTTGCATGGCTATCACCCAATCTGGATCATTTAGAGCCTCAGAAGCCGTTAAAGGTTCAATAATAAGATCGCAAATAAACACTCATTTGCCGTTGCCATAAGAGCTGATGAACGCGTCTGAACTGGTGAATTCGGATCACCTATTATTTGATGAATAGGATCAGCCTTCGTCCACTTTATTGAGTGTGGGTCTGGAACATATGATGTTTGAACATTGTCAAGAGAAGCATTTATCTCTTCATTAGCTAATGGAACTTCTACTTTAACACTTGGAATTTCTGGAGGAATATCAATAGACGAAATTGGTTCTCCATAAACTTCAGGTGGTTGTTAAGGAGTAGTTGTAACATTGACTGAAGAGCTAGCATTATGTGTTGACTCTTCCACATAGTATTGACATTTGGTACAGCAGTTTCTTGAACATGAGTGGAAACATCAATCGTTGTTGATTGAGTTGCATATATACCAGTAGTAGAAACGACATCAGAAATTGTTGTAGATGCGGGTTCCTTCCTGTTAAGAACATCAGACGATTTGTATGTACCAAAATATTCATCATAAAGATCTTCAAACAAATAATCAAGATCAGTTAAATGAGATTTAGAAGTTGAGGGTTGATCCTGATTCGGTTTTGGAACAAGTTTTGAACTGAATTGTTCAGAAGCAATATTACAGTTATCACCGGTTCTGAATTGTTGTGATCATAAACCACTTCGTTATGTTCATCAAACTTCACATTCACGCTCTCAATTATGGTCCTGGATTGCTTCAGATAGATACGATATGAAGCTGCAGAGAAAGAATGTCCGACAAAGATTCCATCAATCGCTTTCGGACTGAACTTGTTACGACTCTCCTTGTCGTTCAATACAAAGCATTTGCAACCAAAAACATGAAAGTGCTTTATGTTTGGCTTCTGGTAGTTCATTATCTCGTAAGGAGTTTTACTAAAATGGCGATGAATGACAGAACGATTCTGAGTGTAACATGCAGTTGCGACAACCTCAATCCAAAGAAATAATGGTAGATTCGAGTAAGCCAGCATCGTTCTTGCGGATTCGACTAACGTTCTGTTTCGTCTTTCCACAACACCATTCTGTTCAGGAGTTGTGGCCGCAGAAAATTGTTGAATAATCCCATTCGATTCATAGAAATCTCCCAAGATTTTGTTCTTGAATTCTGTGCCATTGTCCGAACGAACAATTTTAACTGATATTTGCAGATTATTCTGTGCCGACTTGATGACGTTGATTAAATGGTCGAAAGTCTCATCTTTTGAGCGAAAAAGCTTGACCCATGTGTAGCGTGAGAAAACATCAACAATCACCAATACATACTTTCTACCACTAATACTTTCAGTCCTCATGGGGCCGCATAAATCGACATGAATTAATTCCAATACACTCTTTGTCGTAGGTTCAGGTTTTGGCTTATGAGGAACCCTTTTCATCTTACCTTTCTCGCAAGCATCACACATATTTTCAGCACCAAACTTCAATACTGGAAGACCACGAACTAGATCACCTAGAACTAACTTCTGAATAAATAGAAAATTCAGATGTGACAGTCGTCGGTGCCATAACCAGCTTTGTTGAACTGAAGCCTTTGATAAAAGACACACTTCACTTTCAGGTTTTACCGCAGACAGATTGATTGTATAAAGATTTGACTTATGCGTGCCAACCAAGAGTTCTTTCCCTTCTTCAGTTCTGACACAACATTTTGTTGCTTTGAAATTAACTTCCAAATATTTATCACAAAACTTTCCGATGCTAAAAAGATTGGGTCCTAGTCCTTCAACGTAGCTCACATTCTTAATCGTTAGCTTGTCTTGTACAATATCTCCAAATCCCTTAATTGGAGAAAAATGATTATTACCAAATCTTACTCGGCCGCAATCCTTCTCAACAAAATTTGACAACATATCTCTTTGGCCGGTCATACGTTTTGAACATCCATAATCTAGATACCATAAATTATTTTTCTACAAACAACCAGATTAGACATTTTTAGGTACCCATTTAAAGATGGGTCCTTTTTGGTTAGTTGCTTGAGATACCTTTTTGGAAACCGGTGATCTTTTTTTCTTGAAAGCATTGGTTTTGTCAAAATCATTTGGAATATGATAGGAATTAAACCAACAACAAGAACCAGGTCTAGCAAACAGATTATTACGACCACAATCAGAGCAAAAAAATTATTCATTTGAAAATTTCAACAATTGGTTGTTTGAATAACGCTTGTAAGGAATTACAAGATGTCGTTTATCACTAGTACCAAATTGTTTCTTATTTGAAAAACTATTATTTTTGACTTTTTGCTTGGTCGGTAAAGAATTCTTTTGCTTTACCCACGATTCTCGCTTTCCATTCTTCTCATTCACAGAATTATCTGAAAAATCAGAAAATTTAGAGTCATAAAATTTAGAGTCAGAAAATTTAGAGCTATGAGAAGTGTTTTTCTTTGACTTTTTATTCTTCTTTCTTTTCTTTAAGGGTTGTTCAGAAATAGGTTATTTCTTCGTGTTTGAACACTCTCCCTTACAGAAAGTACTTGAAGGTTTATCATCTTTCAAAACAAAAGCTTTATAGTCTGGAAGTTTCTTTGAAAAATCAAACTAACAAGCCTTTCCTTTTTCACTAACCGTAGACTTTGACTTTTCTTTAGAATCAGGATTAGGTTGAAAATCCTCAGAATCAGAATCTGAATCAACATTGTGCACTTCAAAATCCTTTTTAGATGAAGAAGAATTTTCAGGAGTGAACCACGATTGAGATGGAAATTCTTTTCTTTCTTTTGCCAAAGCAATTTCCAATTCATTTACTTCTTGAGAAAGCTCATTTATTTTCTCTTCAAAAGATTGTCTTTCAATTTCAAAAACGACTTTCTCGTTCTCGAATTGTTCATGCTCAAGATCGAAAACATTCTAAAAATCAGATATCTTTCTTTCATTTGTAATTTTTTTTTCTAAAGCATTTTCTAATGTCTTCACGTTCTGAGAAAGTTCACAAATCTTTTCTTCAAGAATGATAAATCCCAAATCTAGCAAACTATGTAGAGGGAGAATCTAGAGAGAAAATTTATCATTCATAGATTGTAAAAGTGTAAAGTACAAATGACACAAAAGGTTGTGAAATTCATGAAGTGACTTTCCTTATATAGTAAGGGTATGACATGCCCATACCTCATACTGGAAAGCATGATATAGTACAAAATACTATCTGCCTAATAACTACAATATAGCTCTAACAATCTCCCCCTTAGTTATCAAGGCAGCTCCGGTTGTCTTCTTCTGAATCCCAAATAAGATTCTATTCTCCTCATTGCAACTCTGAAGTAAGTTCTATCGTTGATCTCATTTATAGCATTCACCAATAAGATTCTTGCACGTGAAGACATCCAAGTGATCTTCCTTTCTTTGTCATGTCGTTTTAATCTTTCTTCGAACTGCAATAGTACCACCTTTAGTGTCCCATCAGAATACTTGGCCAACTCAGAAATTCGAATGAAGATTTTATGCCCTCTATCATTTTTGAATGCAATCCCAAATTCCGGATCATCAATAATAGCATATAGAGGCATTCTCATCAGACCTCTCATTTCTTGATTCGGACGAATAAGATTTACCATCGGTTGACCGCTGTCCAATCCCATTTGGAAGTCATGGCATTGAGTATACAAAACATGTCTCCTTAAGAATCTCTTGATGGCGTTCAAGGCAATGAGAACATTTTCTTTTCTGATCTGTAAGTCTCGGAAATAGTTGTACATGAACTCGAAGTCATCCATTGTGAGATGACAAAAATCGGCTTCACTGAAGGTGTAGTTTCGACAATCTTGTCTTTGCACCACGAAGTATGGAAAGTACATCTTATAGAACTTTTGTACATAAACCTCCTTGATTGACACGATCAGCTTTTTACTTTTAATGAATCTTTCTTTTTGACAATTACCCTTCAAGAAATAAATGTATTCGAACTTTTATGCATCCGACTGATCATTAATCCCCAAAACTGCGTAGGGATTTAGCCTCCTCAATCTGTGTACAAACAACCGTCTTTTAGTGTCCTCCATAAACGGTGTTCTCAGTCTTGACAGTCTCAATCTTTCCTCTGCCTCTTGTATTGTATCTGTATTAGCACCAGAAGGACCAGGCTGGTTTGTAGAAGGGTTTGGGGTCCAGCTTGATCAGCTGAAGGGTTTAAGGTTGGTATCACAGGTGGTTCGGGTACTTCAGGTTTGACTTCTTTAGTGAAAGGATCAGGTAAGATTGGTGAATTAGGTTTTGTATTGGTTGGTTCAGGTGAAGGAATTTTGGTTTGATCAAGGTTTGGTAGGTTAAGGTTGATGTTAAGATTTGTGGTTTCAGTCTGGGTTGGTAATAATGTAGAAAAAATGGGTCCAGGTGATAGAATAGGACTCATAGTGATGTCCTCCGGTGTTTTCGGCCCAAATATCTCAGATAGAAAGTCAACTTCATCAGCACTGAAATCAACATCTATTTCTGCCATTCAATCATCAACCATCAAAATGTTCTCTTCCTCTTCTTTCTTTACTTTCCAAAAATTATAATACTTGTTTCCCTTTTCATCACCTTCCTCGCCCGAACTAACATCAATGATATTTACAAACATTTCACTTTCATCCGCCTTTCTTATTTCCTCCTCATCTACCTCGGGCTTTTCAACCGTCGGTTCCACATTTGGGTCTATATACAGAACAATCTGCTTCCCGCTTTCCTCTCCCATCGCACCGGATTCAAACATGCCAAAAATTTCAGAAGCAGACATGTTTTTCTTTTCACCTTTGGATGACTCAGTCTCAACCCGTCTCTTCTTATTCATCTCCCCCTTATGATCACGATCATCGGAGTCTTGATCATGCTTACGTTTGGTACCCTGGGCTTGAGACTTGCACGACTGACTGAACATTTCTTTCATGTCATCCATCATCTTCTTCATATCACTAAGGTTTTGCATGACCTCAGTTTTAAACTCTTGGAAATCGATTGAAGTAACCTGTGTAGGTGTGGGTGGAGGTGGTTGTTATCGGGGTTGGAAATTCTGAAGTAGTTGAAGTAGACTTTGGTTTTGTTGATCCTCAGGACCGATGGATAATAACTTGGCGTAGAATAGGTCCTTTAACTCTTCTATTGATAAATCTTGCGGAGGCACAGTAGTTTGTGGAGGCGGAGTTACACGAACTTGTGAAGGCGAAGGCATATATATATTTCCGTACATGGATGTATCACGGGCTCATCAATAACCGGCCCTTTACCTTTCAACAATGCTTTCACCCCTTGTATCTCTTGAATAAGTGTTGCCTCAACAGCCTTTAGGGCGCCATCGAGCTCTTCTCTTGTCACAAAGACGAATGATTTAACTCCGGTACCACTTAGGTGTTCCGTTGACACAACAATTGAATCAATTGTGTGACCTACGTTCAGTGTTGGCGTTATGTTAGTACTGATAGGATTTCCACTCTGTCCTAGTAGTCCTAAAGAAGGATCTACACTGAGTGTCCCGGATGGGTTACGAAGACTCTCATCAGATGTTCCAATAAGTGTCCTTCGCAAAGAAGATAATATATTAGCAACTGGCACTAGACTCTGTACTTGTGCAGAAATGAAGGTCGAGGACCGGGGAGGGAGTCGCTCTTTTTCAATACCCGGACTCTCCAAGTGAGAGCCAGATAGATTGTGTGCTAAAACCCCGTGAGAAAGTGAGACGACTTGTTATTGAGAAGAAGCCGAATGGCTGGCTTGGGTGTGCAATTGCGTTAGTGGGCTACTAACGACTTTTTCAACACCTGATCCCAACACATGAGATCTGCTGGTGGATGTGGCTGCCCGTCTGGTATAGTAAGTCATGGCAGCTCTCACACTCTCCATATTTTTTTCTTCAGTATCTCTCACAGACTTACTGACATCTTCGACTATATCTCCCTCGGGTCTCCTTATACCTCCCATTTCCTCAACATTTTGAGGAGTCATCACAGGCATATCTTCAAAATTGAATTCCTACACATTAATGTTAGTTGAAGAATGCATATGTGGAAAGTCTAGAATATCAGCTACATTACCAAAAGCATTATCCGCATCAACACCATCATCATCATCATTATTATCAGAATCATCATCTTTATTTTCTTGTTCCTCCGCGAGATCAGACGCATTGTCAGATCCTGTACCATCACTAGAAGACTCAAACAGAGGAGCTCTTCCAACATGTAAAGGAATCAACTCATCGGTGTTTTGTCGTACACGGTCATCTAGATGTGTGTCCTCAGACGACAACCGTGTATCTTCAAGTACAGGTGACTAACCCCTACCGGTTCCCTTCTCGGTATTTTCCCTCTACTCTCCCCGTTCAGTAGCCCTTGCATCCTGAACCCTCACCGACTCCTCTCGCCTAGGGTTTGAATCCTGGGTAGGTCCCTCCGGTTCTGGCCAGACCATAGACTCCCTATACTCAATAATGCACTCGGCGTCCTGATCTGTGTATTCAAGGAATCCTTCTAGAAGTGGCATCTCATAATCAAAATGTTTCCTTGGTAGTTGGAGATACCGCATTGATTTTTCAGGCAACGAAGGATGATTGACTCTTCTCGGAATGTCTCTGTTAGAACGCAACATGCTATGCACAATCAGTTGTAAGAAACGCATGTATGGGATGTACGGTTTACCCTTGTTCTTCTGTCTTTCGTCCACTTTCTCGTGCAGTTCATGCCAGAAGATGGCTGCATAATCTACATGTAGATCATACACCACCGCATGAAAGAGTTTTAGAATGCCAATGCTACCACTGTCGGTTCCAGAATGCTTTGAAGTTAGGCATCGGTTGATCACGGAGAAAATGGTGTAATAAATCGGCGGTAGATTGTTCTTCGAGTATTCTTTAATCTGGTTTAGCTCGCCTGTATATCCCATTGCTTTAATTCCATCAAATACTTTCGACTCTGAAGGATAAGTATCGAATTTTGTCTTTCCGGGTCTTGATGAAGGACCAGGTAACTTCAGAACGAGTCTCAATCTGGGATAATCAAGCATTGTGATGTATTCGTCAATCTGGATCTCGAATATTGGGCGTCTGTTCTTGTTGGTCCCGAAGGCCTATACAAGATTGTAGAAGGGGGGGGGGTTGAATACAAACACACAGATTTTACTTTTCTAAATTGTTTATTGATAAATCATTAACAATTTACAGCTTGTTGCGGAAACAAGATTAAGGATAAACCTAAATCTAAACAAGTTGGAACACTAAGGTTTCTTGCACTAAGAGAGATAAGGAAATTACTAATAATAACTTATCTTGAGATAAGAGATTGAACTTGTCCAGAGTTAGCAAGTTACTTCAAATGAAGTGGGTTCATCTCTTTATATACTGCATGCATTTAATGCAAGTCAGTATACACTTTACACGTGTCATCAGCTGGTTGGTTGCATGTCATTGACCTTGGTTGACAACCTTAGTAGCCGCATGGATGAACAGTGTAGTATCAGAGTGGTTGTACGATTTCAGACAGTCGGAGGTTCTTTTCTGACATTTCGTACAGAGTCGTGCAAGGGGGGTTAAGACAAAAGTACTTTGTACGGAGGACTTCATGATCAGCTTTCGTTGATTCAGAGCATTATCATTATCTATTCAGCGAATGATAAAGTTCAGCGATAGCTGAAGTCTTGTACTTGATACTTCACGTTGAGTAGACAAATCTGAGTCTTTACTGATCCGCATCAGTTCATTAGGAGACTTGTCGCTGCTTCTTGAGCTTGATCTTCGACTTCAGCGTAGAACCTTTGTTGACGTGAAACTTGTCTTCAGGGATCATAAGTAAACAACTAACTTATCAGCGATCATCATAATGACTGAACAGACTCAGAGCATTAATGGTGAACAGTGTTCGCTGAATGTTTAATTTAAAGAGCGAGAGTTCCTATCAGCGGTACTGTAAGATCTTAGTACTTATCAGCGATAGTGAAACTCTGATACATATTGTTTACTTATAATTTTCACTAAGTATAAGAGAGGGTCATTATCAAATCACTGAGGGTTTGGATCAACAATCTCCCCCTATTTGATTATGACATAGCAACAAAGAAAATTGCTATTTAATGAAAACATAAGGATAAAAAGAACTCATAAAATATTTGTCCCTTTTACTGTTTTCTGGGATCTTTTCAGTACTGATGGAGTAAAGTACATTCGCTGAAATCTTTCTTTAAAACTTTGAATCAGGTTACAAAGAGAAATGAAAAGATTACAAGTACAAGCGAAATAAATTACAAGTACAGAAGAATAACTGATACAATAGAGAAAAGGGCGATCATATCAGCTTGTAAAGGGTTCTTCCTTGATGAGAAGTTCATCAAGGGTCTTTGATGTGGGGATCATCCAGTCAGGGACATCTACTCCTTGATTCTTTTTCTTCAGAGCTGCTTCAAAAATCAAGGGCTTCAGGTGTCTAGCTTTGATGTCGCGTCTGACTTCACACCAGTATACGAGATCTCTGAGTTGTTCGATGGGAGCGATGTCGAGCTCAGAGATACGTTGAAAGTGATGATTTCCATAGTAGTCTAAAAAGAATATACCATAGGGATTACTTACAACTGTGCCAGGAATGAATGTTTCTCCAGGTGGTAGGGAGGTGTCAAGCATTGAGAGATCGGCATCAGGGCCAACAATTTCAGCACGATAGAAACCAATGCCCGTTTCATTCCGAATATGAGGACCTGAACCAGAGGCTTTCTTTTTCTTATCAGAGACTTTTCTTGGTTGAGGAAGAGTAGGAGGAATATCCACAGCAGATGAAAGCAGGTCGATCTGTTTGTTTAAGATCTTCTCGACATGGCTTTTGAACTTTGAGCGCGATCCCTGAATGGCTAATTTTGTTTCTAACCATTCAGAGAGACCAAACATTTCTAAGGTAGCAGCATAGAAGGTTTGCTTGGTTTTGTCATCTCTGTAGACATCCACTTCAACAACAGGAACTTCAGCTTACAGTCTTCCTCTGATGTTTGCCTTGATGATTTTGGATGGTCTAGATCGATAGGTCAGCATTTGATTAGCCCATTCCAAAGTCGTATCAGAGACCTTAGTCTTTTCTCTAACGATCTCTTGAGCATCATCCCATAGCTGACGTTGAACATCAATGGGAACTCTTTTCAGCTTGGGGTCTTTTATTGATCGTTGAGTAAGCTTGATGGCGTATTCTCTGTCTTTTTCTTTAGCTTCCTTTCTTTCAGCGATTAGGCGTTCAACTCTAAGGTGTTCCTTGTATTCCTTTTTGGAAATCCTGAACTTTGGAGGAACTGAAGGAAGTTAATCACGCCTCAGAATGATTCGCTGATCCTCGAATCGCTTTATTATCTCCTCTCTTCTTTTCTGATCCTCTTCACTTAGCTTTTGAGGAGCTAAGGAAGGTCTGCCTCTGTGCGAGAGTAGCTGTTCTTCTGGTTCATCAGTCTCAGAGATTAAATCTAAGACTGGGATTATTTCTTCAGCAGCAGCTGGTATTATTGGTGAAGTCGCAGTTGTGGAGCCTTCAGCGATATCCTCAAACAGGGGAGGGGACTAGCTGAAACACAGCGATCTTACGAGTAAGAACTTGGGTAGAATCAGATAGAGAGAATTGGTTCAAGTATATAGGCTTGGGTAGTAGAACTGATAGTGTATGATAGAGGAGGGATGGACTGAGAGATGTTTAGTGTACCTGACAAACCAGCTTTTCAAGCAAGATCGTCAGATTGTCATCTTCAGCGATGCTTTTGCCTTTGCCTTTCTCAGCTCCAGAGACTGAGGGCTTTGTCTTTGTCCGCTCCCCTGAAGGTTCATTTATCGAGATTCCCTTAAGAGCTTTGATCTTCGGAGCAGGTTTGACGATAAAGAAGTCATCGTCATCTTCGTCATCATCATCATCATTCTTTGGAGAAGAGGATGGTTCATCATCAGGGATGTCGACGGCTTCATCATCTTCTGCTTCGGATTCGGTTTTATCTGCTTCTTCTTCGAGTTGCTCCCCCTCAGATACAGAGGGGAGCTTCTCGGTTTCCTCAGGGTTTTCATCTCCATGAGGTCCAGCGGTGGTTTCTTCAGCATCCTTCTCTCCCCTGATAGATTCATCATGGGAAAGGTCTTCAGCGCTCTTGGAGAGATCTTCAACGCTCTTCTCCCCCTCTTTTTCATGATGACTAGGGGAGGAATGGGTTGACTCAGCAGCGTTGGTAGGTTCTCTGTCTTCTTGGCCAGAGATACCTATCAAGTCTTCAATCTTTGCTATTCTGTCTTGAAGGCCAGAGATAGCAGGATTGATCTTTTCCAGCTCAGTGCGATCCGCCGCTGTGAAATTGTCAGATGCAGGGACAGGGGCAGGAGCAGGTATTCGCTTTCTGTAGTAGCTGCTCGATCATCGATTTCATCGAACTAACATCGGTCTTTACAGAGCCTAAGTCAGTCTTTACAGTAGACATATCTCCCTCTAGTTGTCCAACCGATGTCTTCAGCGTTGTGACCTCACTGGACATGGATGAAACTAAATTTTTGAGAGAGGTGTAGTCTGTGTAGATGTCAGCGAGCACCTTGGCGAAGTCGCTGAGAGTGTTATCAACTTGCTTCAAGTCAGAAGTTTGGGGTTTAGTGACAGTGTTTATGGGTTGGTGTGTACCTGCAATAGGATTGATGAACTCGTCAAAATTACGGGTTCCTGAAAAGTGTTCCATGTCATCTTCAAAAGTGCCCATGTATTGTCCTGCAGGTCCTGTCTTCATCATTCCTGGAGAATCATCTTTAGGTTCCGTAGAAATGATGGCAGCTCCAGCGAGATCTGGAGTAGAGACCAAATGAGTAGAGGGAGGAGCGAAGGATAAGAATGGGGGTTGGGTTCTGAGTTCAGCGTTGGATTCGCTGACAATCACTTCATCGGTCTTTTGAGAGACTGAAGGAGGTTGGGTAGGTTCCAAGTTTGTAACCTCAGCGTTTAGAGACGCTGAAGTTGGGATGGAATGGATGGATTGTTCAGGTGTGGCAGAGCGTACCACTGAACGTTCCTTCAGCTCTGCAGAAAGAGCTAAGGAGTCTTCAGCATGAAATTATTGGGGTTGCTCCTTTGTTTTCTTGATCCTTTTAGAACCAAGTGGGGTAGATGAATGTTTCCTTTTCTTAGAAGGAGATGATTTTGTGGCCAGGGTATCAGCGATGGGTATTGTCGCTGAAGGAGACACAGAATGAGAAGAAGAAGGGTTGAGAAGAGACAAGAGAGTAGAAAGACGTACCTCATTCACCATTGGTTTGAAGTCGAGTATCTTTGGGCCGACCTGAGAGAGTTTCAGGCCACCTTCAGTTGGGTAGCTCTCCTTCAGGCCATATTGGAAGATGGCGCTGATGAATCGGGGGTAAGGAACCCATGGAGGTTTGTCAGCGATGGTGTCCACTCTTAGAACTAGGTCATCATAGATAATCGATGCCCAGTCTATGTTGAGACCTTTCAGCAGTGCATACCCCATTGCTTGCTGAGGTTTAGCAGCTTGGTCAGAGGAGCCGCTCTTTGCAGTCATGCAGCTGATTAGATGAGCGAAGATGAAATTCATCTCGCTGGGCATTTTCAATTTCTTGATAATCTTCAGCTTCTTCTCGGCCTTCATGTCTCTGCCGATTTCCCATACATAGCCCATTGCATCGAAAAATGCAATGATGGCTTCCCTGTCTGAGTTTTTCTTGGGGTCAGGGAGGGGAACGAATGGTTTTTCCTTGGTAGCGATGGGAAGGCTGAGAGCTTTGCGAATAATGGCAGGGGTGATCTTCATGGTGCCATATTCAATATCGCAGAGGATGCAATCGATTGTTTTGGAGGGGTCTTTGGCTGAAGGTAGTTGAGAGTGTCTGGCTGAGTACCACAACCTCAAACTTAAACCATTACTTGTCCCCAAGTAAAAAAATAATGCACTTAGAGCTTTTAGGAACTTACCGACTTCTCATCTTGAATGGACGTTGATCTCCCTCCTTGGATACTTCTTTCGATTCTAACACTTTAAAGTTTCACTTTTGTTCTTGACGAAATCTTCCCTTGTTCACAATTTGATTAAAAGGGCTTTTCTTGGGTTCGAAAGGTTTTGTGGCTTTGAGTGTTTGTCCCAAGGGTTTTGGCACGCAGTTCCAAACATAGACCGAAGATCTCGCTTTGAGATTTTATTTTGAGAAGTGAGTGGTTTAGATATGGGTATGGACGCACACTTTCAGGCTTTATTTTGGGTATGGCTGTTTTTGTGAGAGTGGGCATTCTGATGGTCCAGAAAAGGCACACCATCTTTTTCTGTGGGAGTGGTCACTTTGATGGTCCAGAAAAGGCACACCATCAATTTTGTTAGTGACACTCCGTTTTTCTTCTGTTTTTTGTATTTTTGTGTTTTTTTTTTTGGGAGGTGGGTACAGCTTACCCACCTCAAACTTAGACTTCACAGTGTCCCCACTGTGGGCAGACTGGAAGTCACTATGGAAGTCCCCACCTCAAACTTAAAATTGCACAGTGTCCCCACTGTGACTTGAATATTGGGTTCAAAGAGGTGGTTTTTTTTTGGTGTTACAAAAATAGGTTGTGTTTGGATGCAAAGATGGCCTAAATCATTTCATAGCTTCAAGTTTAAGATTCGTACTTACAAAAGTGACCCTTTAATGTTGGAAACCGAAAGTTGTACCTAGAACTGGAAACGAGATCACACAAACATGCAAATTCGAAGTGAGTTAGTAACCAAAAGCACCCGCTAAACATAGCAGGGATCCATGCATCATTAGACAAAAGTATCGAAAACAGCAAATTGTGTCAAGAGCCTAGCCATAGGCATCATACAGTAAAATTAAAATTGTTTTGAGAGCATAGGGAATGAAACCAAAGTGTTTAAAAAAAACCATTACGGCGTTTGGGTTGCCTTTGGTGAACGGTCGGCCAAATCTTCCTCAAAATCATCCTCACTTGCCACAGTGGGGCAGATCCCCTCTGGAAATTCTGGGATTTGTGCGGCAAGGAGAGGATCGGCAGCCATGTACATTTGGTTCACAACCTCATCACGATCGCGGTTGTACATCCAAACTGATTCAAGGGCGCGGTTGATAATCTTTTGCTCAGCTGCGAGGAGGTCGACTTTGTACGTGAGTGCTGAAATGGCGTTCAGAATGGCGGTCATCGGGTTGACTGTGCTGGTGCTTGTTTCTCATGTAGTCTTCGGATACAGTGAGGTACCCTTCTTCTCCACAGTGGGCACCTCAGTGCCTACTATGTGCTCGTCGGCTATTCACACGTTAGGCTGTACCTGGGCAGGCTCATCAGACTGGCCTCCTATCTCTCTTCTCATCTTCTTAATGGTCTGAATACTGATGTTTTTCGTGGAAATGATCCACTGGTCTTCTGCAGCTGTGGGCACTCCGGCATCTATTAGCAATAGTGTAATAAGGCAAGGAAGGGGTAGGAATACCTTGGTTCGTGTTCGGGCCTGATGGATGGCACCATGCATAACGATTCCCAGATTGATCTTCTTTCTAGTGAGAACGCAGTAAAGCATGGCACACTTATGCATGGAGAGAGTCGTGTCGTGTGATGTCGGGGCCACAGAGGCCCGAAGGAATTGGAACCACACGGCAGCCTCAGTTGTGAGGGAGCCAGCGTATAGACACCTCCTCTGGCCATCTTGATTCCATGGCCTTCCCTCTATTGCTATTTCTTTTAAAATCAACTCCTCATCAGCCGGAGACATCTTTGCCAGGAACTGTCCGAAGGCACAAGGTTCCGGGGCTCCTCTACCTAACACTCGATTTATATTACCTGGAGTATAGTCCACAACCTTTCCTCTAATATTTACAAACGATTCTTTGGCTTGGGAGGCTTCAGCATAAAATTCCCGGACTAATGATGCATTAGCGCGGCGATTGGCAGTGGCAATGGTTGCCTAATCTTGCGCTATTAGTCTATTTTTGATAAAAGGATTGGCTTCTATGAAGTCGGGGTCGAAACCCCTCTCTAAATTCAACTTCCGAGTGCAAATACACTCATAGTGGGCTCTAGCTGCGGGGGAAGTGAACTGCCTCGGTATCCCACTGGGGGCATGAACAGTCCCCACAGTGGAAAGATGTGGACTTTCAGATGGGGTTTGTTCACTCCCCGTATTAGTATCACTAGAAGAAGAACTTAAAGAGGGTTCGAGGCCCTTACCCTTTCTTGATGCTTTTCTTTTAGGCCTTGCGGATGATGCCTTCTTGGTTACACCAGATCGTGTAACCACTCCCCTGCTCCTCTGTAGTGTTCTGGTCGGGGTTTCCTCACTGTGGACAGTGGTGTGGACATCCTCCACACTATCAGCATTTCTGTCTTGGGGAAATTCTACAGTCTGAGTCTGCTCCTTAATCTTTTTCTGCCTTTCTTCATCGACTCATTTTCTTTCTTCTTCCTCACGTGCCAATCGCTCGTCTTTTGTTTTTTTCTTTTCTTGCTCGAGAATCCTTGCCTCCTCAGCCTTCTTTCGTTCTTCCTCCTCTACTCGTTTTCTCTCCTCTTCTTCTCTAGCCAATCTTTCGGTTTCTTCCTTCTTCAATCTCTCCTCCTCTTCTCGTTTTAATCTTTCCTCTTCCTCTCGGCGCTTTCTCTCGGCTTCTTCCTTCCTTCTCTTGATTTCCGCGACCCTTTGGTTGAATTCCTCTTGTAACCTCTGCATTTCCTCATCCTCTTGCAAATCTGTATCATCAAAAGGAGTTTGAACTGAGTCCGAGACCCTTGATGAAGATACGGCTTTTGGACTCTCTGGTTTGGACGAACTTGCGTCTGCAACATTGGAGACGACCGGAGGTTCTCCGGAGATCGGTGGGGTTTTATTGAGATCGCCGGTGACGGCCTCCGGTGTGTGGTCTTCGGCGGTGCGGCGGCGGACCGCCGGGCGTGTGGGTGCTTCGGGGTTTGTGTTTAATCTCTTGCTTCTAGCCATTTTAGGGTTTTGGGAGTTGTCTGGTTTGTGAAAAAGGAAGAAGAAGATGAAAAGTATAGGTGGTTTATGGAGAGAGAGAGACTTTATTTTTGAGAGGGAACGGTTTTTAGGAGAGAGAGAGAGATGTACAATGATGGTTTTTCTTGGGAATAAGTGGGGGGAGGACAAGTGGCAGGAAGGGATGACATATGTGTAAGAAAAAGCATGATGTGTGTCAGCCTTGGGCCCCCCAAACCGTCTCTTCATAAGTCAGACCGAGAGTGAGGAGCGCAGTGACCAGCCTCTGCCCACTGCGAACCTTTTTGTTCCAAAAAGTGCTAAAATTCTCCTACACACAAAGAAATAAACTACCATGCAGAATTAAAAATACCAACTTTAATAAAAAGACAGCAAACAACTGAAATAAAATATTTACAAGCAGCGTTGACTTTCTCTAACCATAGTGAGGTGGAGAGTGGGCAGGGATGTGAGCACTCTCATGCAGAAAATGCTTTACCCTTTGTCCATTGACTTTAAAGGTCTGACCTGATTGTGGGGACTTCAACTCTACTGTTCCGAAAGGACTCACCTTGACAATGGTGTATGGTCCCGTCCATCTTGATTTTAGTTTACCTGGAAAGAGTTTGAGACGGGAGTTGAACAATAGTACCTATTGTCCTTCCATGAACTCCCTATGGTTGATCCTTCGATCGTGCCACATCTTGGTCTTCTCTTTATACAACTTTGCGTTCTCATAGGAGTGATATCGCAACTCCTCTAGCTCATGCATTTCTAAACTCCTTTTGATTCCCGCAGCATCCTCACTCATGTTAAGCTCTTTAAGGGCCCAAAACGCCTTGTGCTCTAATTCAATTGGTAAATGGCAAGCCTTGCCAAAAACTAATTTAAATGGAGACATTTCCAAAGGAGTTTTGTAGGCCGTTCGATAGGCCCAAAGAGCATCATCAAGTTTGGTTGACCAATCTTTGCGGTGCGGTTTAACAACTTTTTCCAAAATCCCTTTGATCTCCCGGTTTGAAAGTTCGGCCAAACCATTGGTTTGTGGGTGGTATGCGGTGGCCACTCTATGATATATGTCATATTTAGCAAGAACCGAGGCCATGACTTTGTTTATAAAATGGGTGCCTTCGTCACTAATCAATGCCCGTGGTGTTCCGAATCGAGTGAAAATATTTTTATGCAAAAATTTCACCACGGTGTTGGCATCATTGGAGTGACATGGAATGGCTTCTACCCATTTCGAAACATAGTCTACCGCAACCAAGATATAAAAATTGTTGTTGGAATTTGGAAAAGGTCCCATGAAATCAATTCCCCAAACATCAAAAAGTTCAACCTCTAAAATGTTGTTAAGAGGCATTTCATTTCTTTGCGATATATTCCCCGTACGTTGACATTGCTCACAATTTTTCACAAATTCATACGAGTCTTTAAAAACAGTGGGCCAAAAGAATCCACTTTGCAAGATTTTTGCAGCGGTACGGTTTCCACCGAAGTGGCCACCGTAGTGGGATGTGTGACAACCATGGAGTATTTGATGTTGCTCACTCCCATGGACACAACGCCTCAATATTTGGTCCGCCCCTATCTTGTACAAGAAAGGATCGTCCCAAACGTATTGTCGTGTGTCGTGTAAAAACTTTTTGAATGGTTGTCCACTCATCCCGTGGGGCTTAAGTCCACTTGCTAAAAAGTTTGCAAGATCAGCATACCAAGGAATATTATTTTCACGATGTTGAACAGATAGTAATTGTTCACCGGGAAAAGTTTCTTTTACCGGAGTGGGATCAGGAGTGGGATCAACAGTGCCCACTGTCTTCTCGAGCCTGGACAAATGGTCGGCAACCTGATTGCTTGTTCCTTTTCTGTCGACGATCTCAAGGTCAAATTCTTGCAGCAATAAAACCCATCAAATCAACCGGGGCTTGGAATCAGCCTTGTTGATCAGATATTTGATCGCTGCATGATCTGTGTGCACTATGACCTTCGTCCCTATCAAGTATGACCTGAAACGATCAAAAGCAAACACCACCGCAAGTAATTCTTTTTCAGTAACAGTGTAATTAATCTGAGCTTCAATCAGTGTTTTACTTGCATAATAAATGGGGTGAAAAACTTTGTTCTTTTTCTGTCCGAGAACAGCCCCCATAGCCCAATCGCTGGCATCACACATCACTTCGAATGTGAGTGACCAGTCAGGAGTGGTCACTATGGGTGCTGTGACTAATGCTTCCTTGATTTTTTTAAAAGCTTCTCGGCATTCTTGGGTAAAAATGAAGTCTATTTCATGTTGTAACAGGTTACATAGGGGTTTTGTAATTTTCGAAAAATCCTTGATGAACCTCCTATAAAAACCTGCATGACCCAAGAAGCTTCTAATACCTTTTACTGTTGTAGGTTCGGGAAGTTGTGCCACTACCTCAAGCTTGGCTTTGTCAACTTCCAACCCTCTTTCTGAGACAAGGTGTCCTAAAACAATACCCTCTTCGACCATAAAATGACATTTTTCCCAATTTAAGACTAGGTCTTGGGTCTCACATCTCACTAGGCTTTTCTCTAAATTTCCCAAACAATTGCCAAATGATGTCCCTATCACAGAAAAATCGTCCATAAAAACTTCTATGGTATCTTTTATCATGTCGGTAAAAATGGCCATCATACAACGTTGAAAAGTGGCGGGGGCATTACACAATCCAAATGGCATTCTCCGGAATGCAAAAGTGCCGTAGGGACAAGTAAAGGTGGTCTTTTCTTGGTCCTCGGGTGCAATGTGGATTTGGTTGTATCCGGAGTATCCATCTAGAAAACAATAAAATTCCTTTCCCGCTAACCTTATCAAGCATTTGATCGATGAAAGGTAAGGGAAAGTGGTCTTTCTTAGTGGCCAAGTTGAGTTGTCTATAGTCCATGCATATCCTCCATCCCGTGACAGTCCTAGTGGGAATGAGCTCGTTCTTTTCGTTCTTCACTACAGTCGTCCCTCCCTTTTTAGGGACACATTGGACGGGGCTCACCCAACTACTACTAGCAATGGGATAGATAATACCGGCATCTAACCACTCCAAGATTTCTTTCTTAACTACCTCCTTCATGATGGGGTTCAACCTTCTTTGAGGTTGGAATTTCCCCGGATGGTCACTCTCCAAGTTAATCTTATGTTGACATAAAGAGGGGCTAATTCCTCTAATATCTGCTAAGGTCCAACCAATTGCTCCCTTATGCTTCATCAACAAATCGATCAGAAGTTGTTCTTGTTTCTCACTAAGTTTGGAAGAGATAATAACGGGAAGTTTATTATCTTTAGCGAGATAAGCATACTTTAAATGGGAAGGCAATGGTTTAAGCTCTAATTCGGGAGGTTGTTCTATTGAAGGGGGTTGAACATTTCTATCCTTAAAGTCCAGAGGTTCAAAAGCTGCAACCATTTTGTTACACTCATCCTCAAAAGTGTCATCACTCTCTGATTCAGAATGCTCACTGTCATTCCCCATTGTGGGAACTGTATTCCCCACTGTGGGCAGTGTGTCAAGACTGTGGGTTCCATAAATCGAACTCAAGGCAAAGCAATCTTCGGTATCTATATATTTAAGAGACTTAAAAACATTGAATGTCACCTCTTGGTCATTAACTCTCATCATGAGTTCCCCTTTTTGCACATCAATCAAAGTATGTCCGGTTGCAAGAAACGGACGCCCTAAAATGATTGGGATTTCTTTATCGGCCTCATAATCTAGAACTAGAAAATCGGCGGGGAAGATAAATTTATCCACTTGGACCAGAACGTCTTCTATTTTCCCTTTGGGGTAGGCAATGGACCGGTCGGCTAGTTGTAATGTCACGGTTGTGGGTCTAGCCTCTCCAATACCTAACTTGTTAGGTGGAATCTTACTAGTGAGGAGTGCACTACATTCCTCGGTCAAAGCCACAGTTTCAAACTCACCCAATCTTTTCTTTTTGTTCAAAATATCCTTTAAAAATTTAACATATCTTGGCATTTGCTCGAGAGCCTCTACCAAAGGTATGTTAATGTGAAGTTGTTTAAAAATGTCTAAGAATTTTTTAAATTGAACATCGACATTTTTCGGCTTCATTCTTTCAGGAAAAGGAATATTTCGTGGGTCAATTTGAGCTTGTTGTGGTATTGGCTTTGGAATAGTAGGCTTTGGGACAGGTCCAAGAGTGAGAAGGTCGGGGATGTTGGTCCCCACTGTGGGGATCACAGTGACTTGAGGAGTGCCCACTGTGGTGCTCGCAGTGGGTTTTTTAGGCGAATCATTAGATTCAAAAATGATATCTTTCAGATCCTTTCCACTCCTCAGAGTTATTGACTTGACATGTTCTGGCCCTTTTCCTATCACCCTAGCTTGCTCGGTATCACTAGGTAACGTTCCTGGTGGTCTATTCTTAACTTCAACAGCTAGTTGTCCTACTTGGGTCTCTATATTCCTAATGGCTGCTTGAGTTTGATTCATAAAACCCTTGAGAATTGATTCAATCGATTGTTGAACCTCATCTGGTTGGTTGGATCGTGGTTGGTATGGTTGTGAGGACTGCCCTTGGTGAAAGTTCTGTGGGTGCTGCCCACTGTGATGTGAGGATTGCCCACTGTGATGTTGCTGAAATCCAGGGGGGTTGTGTGGTCTTTGCTGGATATGACTCGGCCCTTGGGGTTGGAGTCCTTGATTACCAGACCAAGAGAAATTTGGATGATTTCTCCAACCTGGATTATAAGTCTGTGAATAAGGGTTATTCCTCGGGTTGGTTCCTATAACATTAACAGATTCGGGATTTGCTGGACAAAAATCAAAAACATGCTCCTCTCCACAGAGGGAGCAGTTTTCAGGGAGACGCGTTGCGGAATTGACTTGGCCTCTATTTTGATTTAAAACGATTTTGGTCAAGGCTACTAATAGCGCATTCATGGTTTTAAGTGCCTCGGAATCGATGGTGTTGGTCTTTGACATGGGTGCTCTCGGATTTGACCATTCGGTATTGTTGTTGGACACTTTTTCTAAGATTTGATATCCTTCGTTGTAAGTCATACTCGTAAATGTTCCACCGGCTGTTGCATCTAAGATGATTTTGGCTGCATTGGAAAGACCATTGTAAAAGGTCTCCAATTGGATGCAATGTGGGATGCCATGATGTGGGCATTTTCGAAGTAAATCTTTAAATCGTTCCCATGCATCCGAAACAGCCTCGTCTTCCTATTGCCTAAACAAAATTATATCATTTCGAAACCTTACATTCCTTGTTGGAGGAAAGTATTTTTGCAAAAATTTATCGGCAAGCTCTTGCCAAGTGGTTATCGAGTGAGGTGCATGTGCGTTCAGCCAAGACTTCGCCTTGTCCCTTAATGAAAAAGGGAAAAGCCTTAGTCTTAATGCCTCATCACTAACACCTTGCAACTGAAAGGAATCGGTCATTTCTAAAAAAGATTTTAAGTGCGAGTGCGGATCCTCAGATGGCGATCCTCCAAATTGACCCATGGCTTGGATCATTTGAAACATCACCGGTTTGAGTTCAAAATGCGTTGTTTCAAGGACGGGCCTTCGAATCCCGGAGCCTAAATCACTAACTCCGGAAGTAGCATAGTCCCGTATTTTTCGATCTTTGCTATCGGCAATCGTGATTGTGGTCTCCACTACAGGTGGCGGTATTGCAGCCATGTTCACAGTGGGGATCACAGGGGGTTGTCGATTTTTGTTTCTGCGTCTTCTTCGAAAAGTTTTCTCTATTTCAAGATCGATTGGTAACAAAGGTTCGTGTTGTTGCCTTGGCATGCAACACGAAAAGCTTAGAAAAACGAGTTACTCGGGCTCGAACAAAAACTAATGTCTTGAGATTTAAAATCACGCCAGTCCCCGGCAACGGCGCCAAAAACTTGTCACGTGCGAAATATGTGTTTTAATCGCAGTGGGTTGCAAACTGTCCACAGTGGGAAGTGCAAGTGTACACTGTCCACTATGATCGTCACAGCAAGTAATAGTTGGTAAAATACCAGAATCGAATCCACAGGGACTGGACAATCAAGACAATACGGTTCTCATGAGCTCCTTTTACAGGTTTCAACTAGAGAGGAAAATAATACTTGGTTTTGTTTGGTGAAAATAGCTACTTTAACGATTTTACTAATGTTTTAAAAAGAGGAATGTAGGTTAGATTTTCCCTAGATTTTATACCAAATACTCGGTCCTAAAAATGATCCTTGTATTCGAGGTAGGCATTTTTGCTAGAAAAGCCCGGTTACAAAATACTCACACCGTTAGATAAAAATCTCATACTTGTCGCATTCATTGTTTTGTCAATGGTAATCTCAAAAATGTACCTTTTCAGTTCTCGATGGAATGTGTAGAGACAAATACTCTAAGTGTTTTTAATACACAAACTAGCTTGCCTACTACTCCAGTGGGTTGAGATTAGCTCACTGTGCCGACCTAGCATCATTCAAGCTCGTGTCACTGCGTTCTACTTATTTCTAAGTTAAGAACTAGACTTTAGATCTTTGCAAGTGATCGGCTTGTTCGCATCCTTGGGTAAATATCAAGAATGAATGACCAAAACAACCAATATTCTAAGTACAAAGATTACTCAAGCATTTTTAATAAAATCCAGGTACTTCTCTTTCCTACATCCCAAAGGATGTTTAGCCTAACATTTCCGAAGTAAAGAAAACAAAAGATGAAGATTTGCACATAATAAAACTGATAGTGGATTGAATAGTACTCACAGTGGGGAACGAGAATTCGTCCCTGTCCACTGTGTTTTACGAATTACAACTAACTAGGAAAGGAAATTACGGAAATTAAAGCTAAATTAATGCAGTAATTTAAAAGACTAAAACTAATGTGGTAGATGAGAGAAATTGAAGCTATTCTAAACTTAACCCAAGATGATTGTAAGATTCCAAGCTTGTAATAAATGAACCCAAGTGCTCCTTTATATACTAGGAGAAAGAGTTGGGTATTACACAAAAGAGATGAGTCTTCCAATGGGTAAAAACTGCTGTGTTGTGGCAGAAATCAGCACCTTGTGCAAACCAATTACCCAATGGATCCTTTTCCAAGTCAATCTCCAAGTACATAAAGGAGTACTTGTTGCAATCTTCAATGTAGCTGCCATTTTGTACTTCCTCCAGCCATTTCCCTGCTAATGAACCTTCTTCCTCCAGCAAATTAAGTCCCAACTAGTAGTTTCTTTTGTCTTTCTTGATCAACTCGAATAGTGGGCAGCCGGAGTGGGCACAACAGTGATCACTGCAGGATAAAATGTGAAAAACACCCAAATTCTACCAAATAGTTTATTAAACACTAAGGTTCGCTCCTTTTGCTCATTTTCGAGATTTATACCAAGAATGGGGGTTTTGAGAGGCGGAATGGCTAAAATTGACAAAATAAAATAGGAAAAACAAGGAAATAATAACTCTAAAAATAGAGTTATCAATAAACCTAAATCTAAACAAGTTGGAACACTAAGGTTTCTTGCACTAAGAGAGATGAGAAAATTACTAATAATAACCTATCTTGAGATAAGAGATTGAACTTGTCCAGAGTTAGCAAGTTACTTCAAATGAAGTGGGTTCATCTCTTTATATACTGCATGCATTTAATGCAAGTCAGTATACACTTTACACGTGTCATCAGCTGGTTGGTTGCATGTCATTGACCTTGGTTGACAACCTTAGTAGCCGCATGGATGAACAGTGTAGTATCAGAGTGGTTGTACGATTTCAGACAGTCGGAGGTTCTTTTCTGACATTTCGTACGGAGTCGTGCAAGGGGGGTTAAGACAAAAGTACTTTGTACGGAGGACTTCATGATCAGCTTTCGTTGATTCAGAGCATTATCATTATCTATTCAGCGAATGATAAAGTTCAGCGATAGCTGAAGTCTTGTACTTGATACTTCACGTTGAGTGGACAAATCTGAGTCTTTACTGATCCGCATCAGTTCATTAGGAGACTTGTCGCTGGTTCTTGAATTTGATCTTCGACTTCAGCGTAGAACCTTTGTTGACGTGAAACTTGTCTTCAGGGATCATAAGTAAACAACTAACTTATCAGCGATCATCATAATGACTGAACAGACTCAGAGCATTAATGGTGAACAGTGTTCGCTGAATGTTTAATTTAAAGAGCGAGAGTTCCTATCAGCGGTACTGTAAGATCTTAGTACTTATCAGCGATAGTGAAACTCTGATACATATTGTTTACTTATAATTTTCACTAAGAATAAGAGAGGGTCATTATCAAATCACTGAGGGTTTGGATCAACAGTTCTCAAGGGTGGGTGTGATCGTCTTCCAAGTTTGTTGTAGGTACATCATAGGCACATTGACTGTGTGAGTCAATGCGTATGCCAATGGATGATTTCGGAGTACTTCTTTCACCACCGGAAGAATATTTATTTGATCAAAATCAACATGGTGATTATTGAATTTGATCTCGACGTAGTTTGTTGGATGAATAATTGCATGATCTGGATGACCTCCGGTGTTTGATGGATGGACGGATCGTGTTGATGGTAATGGAATATCTGGTGTTGCCTCAGGAATTAGTGGCACATGATCACCAAATCCCTTAACTCTGCTTTGTTCCTCTTGGTGTTCCATTTGAACTGTTGGTTTTGAGAAAACAGTTCTGAATTGTTAAAATTTGCAAAAAGCAGTCAAAGGATTCGGATGAAGGATGATCCAAAATCTGAACTTCTCGGAATAAGAAGTATCCGAAATCCTCACTTCTCGGAATAAGAAGATCCGAAATCTTCACTTCTCGGAATAAGAAGATCCGAAACCAATTCTTTTCGGAACAAGAAGAGTCCGAAATCAAAACTTCTCGGATAGGGAAGCATCCGAAACCAAATGAACTCGGATTACAAGGATCCGAATTCATGACTTAGAAAAAATTTCATATTTAAAAAAAAAACTTTTCGTATTTAAAAAAAAACTTTTCATAGTTTGAAGATTTCGTATCCTCTTGGATCCGAAATCTGAACTTTGAAACATTTTGACATAAAACACTTTTCGGATATGAATGATCCGAAAACTAAACTTAAAAAAAAATTGAAAAACAAACTTTTCAGATCATTCAATTATCCCAGATTTAATCACGATTAAAATGTGATTTTGACCAAGAAATTGTTACAAACACCCTCGAAAAATGAACATTAAACAAGAATCGATCATTAATTTTGTCTAAGAAACCCTAATCGATTCACATTTAACATTAAACCACATGCTCAGCTTGAAGAACACATGAACATGAAGAACACAAAGAACATACAGACCCATATCGAAGAACACAGATTCATGACCTCCTAGTATGAAAGATAACCACAAGCATGATCAAAATCAAATGAGATGATGAACACACAGAGATTTAAATCAAACATGGTTAAAAATAAACCCAGAAACATTAACAATCATGACTTACTGAATTTGAACAAAATTATCTTGCTAACACAATATTAAACAAGAATCACATGGATGGAAATGTTCAGAATGTTAAAACGAATCCAAAGAGACTAATTTCAAAAAGAATGGTTATCTGATGAAGAAGATATGAACAGTTGAAGATGAAGAACTCGAAGATGATGATGAACAGTGCTTCTAAGAAGTTTGTGACTTGGTTTGCAAGTTTTGGAAATAGTGGGAACTAAGGGTTTGAATTCTTTTTGTACTCTCAGAAAAATGACATATGGCACGATTTTAGAGGACCCCACTTGTGCAAATAGTAGGAAATACATGTCTGAAAAATAGACATGGCAATGTTCATCCAACTTTTTGCATGAACAAGGATGCCAAAGTTGAAGTTGAAAAAGTTTTCGGAAGAAACTGAGATCCATGAAAAAGTTTTCGTATCCTCTTGGATCCGAAACCATTGGTTTCGTATCCTTAAGGATCCGAAACGGATGGTTTCGTATCCTTAAGGATCCGACAGGATGGTTTCGTATATAAATCCCAAATCTAGCAAAGTTTTTTTTGGATAAGGTTCATCTAGGATTTGCCTAGACTACATCCTTGGCAATTTAGAAACAAACAAACAAAGCGGCCGTCTGAGACTAAGCCTGGCCACAGAATGCTGACGCCTGGACTCAAACCCGGGGTGGATGGGATATTCCACCACATCCCCCCAAGCCCTTGCCAACACGCCACCACCCTTGTGGTTAATCTAGCAAAGTATGTAGAGAGAGAATCTAGAGAAAGAATTTGTCATTCATAGATTGTAAAAGTGTAAAGTACAAATGACACAAAAGGTTGTGAAATTCATGAAGTGACTTTCCTTATATAGTAAGGGTATGACATGCCCATACCTCATACTGGAAAGCATGATACAGTACAAAATGCTATCTGCCTGATAACTACAATATAGCTCTAACAAAGAAATTTGCTTTCCTTTACAAAGTTTGCTTTCTCCTTCTCAAATTGTTGATGCTCAGAGAGTTAAAGTTTCTCAAGATTCGACACTTTCTTAGAGAGCTGGAAACACTTTTGATTGACTTTCTGTTTTGCATCAAAAGCACACTTGGATGAATCTGAAAATTTTTTGATTAAATATTTTTCATGAATATCCTTTTCTTTTTCCAATTCAGTCTTAAAACTAGAAGATAGTTCCTTAAAACTATTTGAGTAAACAGTTGAAAGAAAGAACTTTTCAAACTCAAATTTCACCCTTTGTTCTAAAATAGAATCTTCAAGTTCACAGATTCTTCCTTCTAGAACCAAAGGTGGAACATATCTTTTTGCTTCAAAAGGTTTTTCACTATTAGGTTTAGTCGCACAAATATCAAAATAGTCATTTGAAAGTTTTCCAGTCGGATTCTTTTGATATTTTTCATTCTCTAGAGTATAACAAAAAGGAAGTTGCATTTTAATTGTCGTGGTTCTTTTCCTTTTTTCTTCCTTTTCAATTTCATCAACATTGGACCATTTAATTGCACATTCAGGAAAATATCTTGCATAATGCAAAAATTGAAATTCATACAACGTTGGAAGACAAGTGATTGCTTTTAGCAAATGTTTTGGATTTTCATAACCAAGTCCCCAATATTTATTCAAAGAACTCACTAGACTTGGTTTGTTCTTGTGAATTGTTTGTTAAGATTGATCTCTCAAATAAAGCTTCTTTTCCAAATCTTTTATTTTGTTCAAAAACTTAGTATTTTGATTTGAAAAATCATTCAAAGAAATTTCACTTTCATTATTCTTTTCTTCTAACTCTTTGACTTTCTTGGTTAGTTCAGAAATATGAGAGTCACATAATGTCTTTTCTTTTTCAAGTTGTTCTTGTTGATCCTTGAGAACTTTGAACTCAACATTTTTCTTTTCTTTCTCAAGATTATTAACAAGAATAATTTGATTTAAGACTTCATTTTGTTTCTTTTCTTTTTCTAGTTTGACTCTTAAATCTTGAACTCCTGGAGTCATGACATCTAATTCACGCAATAAAATAGCTATTTGATTTTCTGATTCAGCTAATCTATTTCGTGTATCACCTAATTCACTACGTAAAGTAGTTATTTCATGATGGTCCGAGGAAGGTGTGGGAAAGGAATTTACCTGAGTATCATTTTCCGAAGTATCTTCCTCATCTGAATTGAACTCAGCCTGGCACATGTTTGCCTGTTCCTCATTCTCCGCTTCATCATCTGTCTGATCTAGCCAATACTCTTCCTCCACCAGTAAAGCTTTCCCCGCTTCTTTCTGTTTGGCTAGCAACATCTTGTTTTTGTAGTAGTAAGATGTCCAAACTACTTTCTTACGACAATCTTTAGCGTAGTGACCAGGCGTGCCACAGTTGTAACACTTCGGTACCTCAGTTGACTTTTTCTCTTCAAACTTCTTCTTGCCATCAATTCTATTCTCATACTTCTTCTCAACATTCTCAAACTTCTTCTCTTCAAACGGCTTTCCCTCATATCAGTTGTTGTTCTCAAACTTCCGAGAGCCAGACGTGTACCTCAGATTATTTGAAGACGTCGTCTTATAGAACCTCTTTTGAAAATGCCTTGTAAGTAGAAGCATTGATTGTTCTAACTCGACTCCATCATCTGAAGTATTTCCTTTGTAGCCAGTCTCAAATATATCAGAACCTTCAGCAGAATCTCCTTCTTCTTCTTCTTATTCTTTTTCTCCTTCTTTTCTTCCACTTCCTCTTCATCTAGTTGAATAGTCTCAAACAATTCATGCAAAGGCATTGAAGAGAGTCTTGGATTTTGTTTCATACGTCTTGACACACTTTTCCACCCCGATTACAACACACTTAAGAACTTCACATTTACCTCTATTGATGGTTTGTTTATCTTATTCTTACTGAGCTCGTTCAGTATGGTGATAAACCTGTCATAGGTTTGACTTAAGCTCTCGTCTTCTTTGGCTCTGAATTCCTCATATCGGTTTATGCACAAAGTTGTTTTCATCTGATTTACGATCTGAGATCCTTGTAGCATTTTCTCCATTTGAAGCCACATATTTTGTGCAGTATCTTTGAAACTGTCAATCTTGTTGAACACCTCATTTGGAATTCGCATGATCACAAATGATCTAGCCTTCTTATCAGCTTCGTAAATTACTTTTTCTTATGGTGTATATTCATTTATAGGTTTCACCTTACCACCTAAAACACCTTCTTGTCCAACAGGAACTGCAGCTGGAGGTGGTTTCATGGGTCCATTTCTCAAAGAGTCTAACAAGTTATCTCCATTTTGTTGTCTCTATAAGAAATCTTGAAACCTTTCTTTCCATTGCTCATATTCACTTCCGATCAGAATAGGAGGACGTGATTCAGTTCCTAAAGACATCATTATATCGTTTTTCATCATCTTGTCACGTTTAGCTGTAAATGATCTTTAAACAGATTAGCAAAAACAGTGAACAGTACAAAGTTATCGCTCAAAACTAAGCAATGAACAATACTTGATCACACGACCCGTGTGCGATGAGGAATGAATAATAGTTATCGGACAATATCTGTACGAGCAGAAAATGTAATCAGACACTATATGTGCGATCAGAAATGTTATCGGATAAAGTATGTACGATCAGCAAAAGTTCTCGGTCAACGAAGACAGTGAACAGTAAGTTCTCGATCAAAATGTTAAAGGATGAGTTCTCGGAACAGTAAGTTCTCGATCAAAATACGATTAGGCCTATTCAACAGTGGTTATCAGACAACACTTGTACGACCAGACATATTGAACAGTAGTTATCGGACAGCACTTGTACGATCAAAATGAGTTATCGGAAAAGTTATGTATGATAACTATGAATTTCAGTATCGTCTGACTACTTTGAATATTTGAAGATCTTTTTCGTACGACAACTATGAATATCGAACGAAAAAACTTTCTAAATCCAAGATCTCACTCAAAACATCACCAAATGCTACCAACCTTTGCAGATACCTTCACGATGTGAATCTGAACACTCCTTGTTTAGATCATAACACCAAAAACCTACTGGATCAACAACTTTCGATCCAAAACAGTAAGTTCTTCAAAATACCTAAAAATCCATCAAAAATCACTAAAACAGGTTCTTTCGATCCGATTTCTTGCACTGACTAATCCAATTACTTAAACCGAACACCTCTGAATCACAAATCGCACTCAAATCATCCTAAATATGCCAGATTGATCTTAAGTCCGAAAATACAAAAAATACCCAAAAATTCTTCAATTTTCACTCAAATTGCTTGAATCTGCTTGCTCTGATACCACTTGTGATCCCAGAAACAAGTAAACAAACAATGAATCAAGCAATACTCAAGTCATCTCTCATTAATCTTAGGAAACAAGTACAAAGGTGTAGAGAGAATATGACAAGGTATCTTGAAGTGAAATCCCAAAGTTATGAAATCTAACACTAATCTAAGCTATTTATACTTAGACTAGAATTTACATTTTAGGCCCTTCTACTTGGATACAATTGATAAATCTAGCACTAACATTACTTTTGTCTTATCTCCTTGCATGACCCGTACGATTTGTCAGAACGGACATCCCTTTTGTCCAGGATCGTACAAACCACTCTGCATCTACACTGTTCTCATGCGGCCACTAGAGTGTTTGCTAAAGTCAAATTCATGCAACCAACTAGACGCTGCCACGTGTAAAGTTGTACTGACTTGCATTTAATGCATGCAGTATAAATAGGAAACTCTTTTTCATTTTTAAAGAGCCTAGCCTTTCCTCTCTGAACTACTTTGTTGATAACACCAATTTTTGGTGTTATTTTCAAGCCACTTTCCAAGTTAAATTGTTTATTTCCTTGTAAATTTAGTGGTATTTTTATAGCTTAAATCAAGTGTTTCAGGAATTGTTGATGTACCGAGATAGCCAAGTATGCATGCAAAAACTAGAGTTTCCGAGAAAAAATTGATCGCGAAGCATCACCAAGAACCAAGCTCAAAGGATGTCCGTTTTGAAAAGTTAAAGTGCCAAAAATGTGGGTGCAAAACAGTGTCTAAAGCAACTTTCAAGCAAGTTGCTGCAGTCAACTAACTTGTCAACTAGCCAGAGGAGAAACAAGGGCGACTTTCAAGCTAATTAGCTGAAGTGAACTAGCTGTCAACTAGCTCTAAGGGTGCTGGACGTTTTTAAGGAATTTTCTGCTAGGGTTTTCATTATCTTCGACTCTATCTTCACAAGGACGACCAAGGACGGACTCGGGGAGATTTTGGCAAAGGAGAAACACCGAATTGAAGCGAGGAAACACTGTGGGAAGCAATTTCAACACCGATTTCACTCGGATCTTCGTTCGTATTACACAATCAAGGGAGTTTTATTATCCTAGAATTTTTTAGAGAACTTTTCCTTAGATCTATGAACACTTCTACTACTTTGTTTGTTAATACCCCCAACATGAACTAATCTTTAGATGTTGGGGGTTGGTTTGAATATGGTTTGAGCATATGAACATGTGATTTGGGAATTTTATCAGTTTTTCCTAATTAATGAACTATGTGATTTGGGTTTTAATGCTTTTGTGAGTCTAGCCAACTTTCATCTGATTTGTTTGTTATCAATTAAGCTCGAGAGGGTAAATTGCTAACTAGAACTAAAAATTACATGCCTAAGGTGAGAAATTGGATAGAGATATACCAAGTAAACCTTAGTCCTGTTAGAATCTTGTTCCTAATGTGTTTTGACTTCATGGGTTGAGATCGAGAGATGAAATTTGTTGTTTCAAAATAAAACCCATTTTTGCTCGAGAGAGAACAACGGCGATTTTAGTGATTGGGTATTCATTAGAAGGAAAAATTGGTAATTGTTCCAAGTAAGGTGTTCATTAGTGATAATCATAAGATTTCTAACCCTCAACTGTTTTCTCCATAAAAAGTTTCCCCAATTAGTTATTGTTTGTTCTTGATTTATTTAGTTGCAATTAATTATTTTAATACCAACAACTCAAAATATCGATCGTTCTGTTAATAGCAATTGTAGTCATTGTGATACTTAGTTCGTAGTTCTCTTGGTTCGATACTCGTACTTCCGTACTATTACTTGATTTCGACACCGTACACTTGCGGTTAGATTTAGGGGGGTGTAAACCCGGCTATCAACTGATAGCACTACCAGCTATAAGCGCTATTACATTGAACATTTTTTGTCTTTTGTTATTTCGTTTGATTACTTTTAGTTTCTGGATTGCTAATTTTGGATCATCTTTCTTTTCAGGTACTAACTGGTTTATGCCAAGAAAAACCCGAGGGAAATACATCGAACCGATCAATCCAGAAATCGAAAGAACCGCCTGTCGACTACGAAAAGCATCTAAAGCTAAAAGACGACTGAAAATGGGCGACGAAGCTCCTCCTGAGAGACGTCATATGCGGTCGTTTGCCAATCCAAATGTGGCAGTCACACGTATAGGGATCCAACCTCCCACTACTGATGCGAACTACTTCGAAATCAAACCGAGTACCATCATTATGGTACAGCAGAACCAGTTTGGAGTAGCACCAACAGAAGATCCTCATGAACATCTCCGGGCATTTGAGAGGATATGCAACACTTTCAAGATCAACGGAGTGAACGATGACGTAATCAAGTTGCGGTTATTCAGCTTTTCACTCAAGGGCAGAGCAGAAACTTGGACATAAAGTGTACAACCAAATTAGATCACAACTTGGGCAGAACTGAAAGCTGCCTTCCTCAATAAATTCTTCCCACCGGGAAGAACCGCCAAACTGATGGCCGATATTGCCCACTTTGCTCAATGGGACCAAGAGACACTATACTAGGCGTGGCAATGGTATAAAGACATGTTGAAAAAGTGTCCTCATCATGGGTTACACGGTTGGGTCGTTATCCAAACATTCTTCAGTGGACTTCACCCGCAGTTCAAAAACGATATTACAGCTGCAGCGGGCGGAGATCTAATGGATAAGTCGTATGAGGAAGCATGTGAGCTGATCGACAATCTGGCTGAACACAACTATGCCACCCCAAGATCATCAGTTAGACGGGTATCTAATGTTCAAGAATCAGAGGAGTTGAAGGTGATAAAAGCTCAACTAGTTACTATCACAAACCACTTGAAGGGAGGCAATCCAGACTTGCTCCCCGCTTCTCAAGAACCTGAACATGTCCAATTTGTGCAAAACCGAAACAACCAGCCAAGGAACGATCCTTTCTCGAACACTTATAATGAGGGTTGGAAACGACACCCGAATTTCTCGTGGAGTCAACCGCAAGGCCAACCGCGGGAAACAATGGGCCAGCAACAACAACAGCAACACGGTAATTCTTCCAATGTTTATCGTCCTCCAGGTTACAACCAAAGGAAATTCGACGAAGGACAATCAGGGGAGAAGAAATCTGGGCTAGAGGACATGATGATGAAATTCATGTCCAAGATGGATAGCACGGTTGAAGGATTAGCGGGCACGGTAAGCACAGTTAAGGCGGCTACTGATCAGAACACGACCTCTATAAAACTTCTTGAAAGATAGGTGGGACAGATTGTCGAAGCTCTACAATCCCGAAATCAAGGTCAATTCCCTAGTCAGACTGAAAGGAAATCAAGAGAGGAATGCAATGCCATTCATCTGAAGAGCGGTACGGAATTAATAAAAGACTTGACTCGTGAGCCAGTTATCGATAAATTCGAGAGTCAGCATGTAGAGACGGGAATGATCAAGGGGGCAAATGTTGGGCTGAAAGATGGTACTTCTAGTGATATGGTTGATCAGAAAGAGCCAAAGAAGAAAAATGTGACATCTCCGTCAAAGCCGGTAGTCAACCCGTATGTGCCACCGCTACCTTTTCCGAATCGATTGAAGGCACATAAGAATGAGGAACAATTCAAGAAATTTCTTGACATCTTCAAGAAACTGCACATCAGCATTCCATTTGCAGAAGCACTCGCCCAAATGCCGACATATCTCTAGTTCATAAAGGACATCTTATCCAAGAAGAGGACAAATGAACACCAGGCTAGCATTGCACTTACTGAAGAGTGCAGTGCAATCATTCAGAATAAGCTTCCCCAGAAGCTTCAAGATCCAGGGAGTTTTTCTATACCTATACAAATTGGAAATCGTTGTTTTGATAAGGTGTTATGTGATCTAGGAGCAAGTATAAATTTAATGCCCTAGTCAATTTTCTGGAAGTTGGGTATACGTGACTTGAAGCCGACAGCAATGACTCTTCAGTTGGCCGATCGATCAGTGAAGCACCCACATGTCATAGTTGAAGATGTGTTGATTAGAGTCGGTAAGTTCTACTTTCCAGCTGATTTTGTGGTTCTAGATATTGATGAAGATCAAGAGGTTCCGTTAATATCGGGAAGACCATTTCTGGCCACGAGCAAAGCACTTATTGACATGGAAGGAAGTGAGATGATCTTAAGAGTTGGCAGTGAAAAAGTAACGTTCAAGATGTTCGAGAGTGTAAAAGGTCGAATTGAAGAGGAACCCGGTGATCACGGAAAACCAGATGTGGAAGAACCTGTGGAAAACCGTAAGTGTGGGCGGTTCAATTCCGTAGATACCGAGCCAAACTGAGGGCCCCATAGTCGTGCCACGACTCTAAATGAGACGCTGGGTGGGAGGCAACCCACCGGGTATGTTTTATATTTTAGTGTCTATTGTTTTATGGTTTTCGTTTTCGTAGTTTTGCTTTGGTTGTGTTTTATCAGGTCTCTCCTTCCTTTGGAATGCTCCCGCGTGTCGAAAAGGTAAGTTTGGGTGTGTGGTTTCAATTAACAAGGGTAATGTGCTAGATCGTGCCACGGAAAGCCGGTTGTTGAGCCTTGTGGATTCCGGGCAAATTGGGAGAAAAAGGGAGTTGAGGAAGTTGTTTTGTGTTTATTTTTATTTTTAAGTGCATTTTAATTTCGTTTTTTTATATAAAAGAAAAAAAATTAAAAACATAAAAATAAAAATTAAAAGTTTGAGTCGTAATCAAGCAGTCCTTAGGGCGAGTTGAGTGCTACTTCAGTCCTTCCTAACTTGCTTCAAACTAGCCGTACACACTGTTTCCTATGTACCAAACAGTCTTTAGGGCACCTTAGACGTTAGTTGCAGACCATCCAAGTAACCACAAACTAACCCATCCACCCTTCTACACTTCAACCAAACAGTGTGTAAAGTGCCTTGGTCGCTAAAACCCTTTTGGCCGATTAATTTTTTTCCCTACGCCCTCCCCCTCACTCAATCGATCTCTCTCACCTCTCAGCCAAATCACGCATACACTATCAAGAACCCTAGGGTTTTCTCAAGTTTTTTCACGATTTCTCTCTCTCAAGTCTCTCCCACTACAAATCCAAGGTATGCTCTCTTGTTTCTCAAGTAATCAAGTTGTTTTTCTTGGCATTAGGTTGATTGGTGATAAGTTTTTCTCTCAATTTCTTCTATGATTGCAACTATGATTGGGTTGCGTTTTTTTATGTTTTTGATGTTCTTGTTCTCTAAATACTTAGTGATTATTTGAAGCATTAATC
Organism: Saussurea involucrata; assembly: GCA_033807775.1. Lineage (NCBI taxonomy): Eukaryota > Viridiplantae > Streptophyta > Magnoliopsida > Asterales > Asteraceae > Saussurea > Saussurea involucrata. Next base: position 27,810,410 of record CM066316.1, read on the forward strand.
CTCAAGCCCTCAAGTTCTTGTTGCATTTTTGTTGTGGTTTGTGAAAGCTTCTTCCCTAAGTCCTTATATGACAATTTGAGTGAATGTGGTATGCACCTTGAAGTGTTTTTGGTTCTTTTCATAAAACCTTGATGATGTGAAAGAACTTGTACTTAGTTTTTGCGAATTCTACAAAACCCTTGGTTTTGGTAGAACAATTCTTGGTGAGAAGGGACATTGGTTATAGAGATGACATGCTTATAACCATTCGGCAACTTTTTGCATTTCATGATTGTTTGGTAAGCCACTTTTTCTTTACATGGATGCAAAGGTGAATTCGGTTGTGCACTTTAACTAGCTTGCTCTCGTTTTCTCTAAACTTAATGCCTATTTTAAGTGTTGTTGTGCTAGTTAATTGTGGAGATTTCTGTGGTGATAGTTACAATGCTCATACTTCTTTGGCTAACATGTGCACCTCATGATTATTTTTTTCTATTGACCCAAAAGTGTAGGGTTTCATACCCTTGAGTTGTCTTGATGCGGAATTAGTGTAAATGTGGGTCTTTGGACATTAAAGATTGCATACATTTCCTCCCCCTCGCCTGAATGCTCATTATAGCTTTTAATTGATATTTTTAGATTGGATTTTCATTCTCACGATTATTCGATAACACCCTTTGTTGTAGCTTACCATGATAATTATAGGCTTGACATGATGTATACTTCGAACCTAAAGTCAATTTTATATCATGTCGTCATGCAATTTTATTTTCAAGCGATGGTATTTTTCAACCTAGATTGCGGATTTGTGAGGAATAAATTGCACTTCTAATTAGGAAGGGAATGTATGCACACCTCACCACTTGCACTTTCATGCTTAATTGTTGCTTGTAGTTATGTGTTACTCAACCTAGTCCACGACCTAGGTTTGGGGTGGTCATTTGAGAACCACTTATGTATACACCCTCCACCTAGACCACGGTCTAGGTTTGGGGTGTTTCTTGCGATGTTTCTCACGAACTGCACATAACCACCCTTATTTTGTCACTTCCACTCTTGGCCTTCGGAAAGACGAAAGGACATGACACAAACCTATGCTCCGGCATAGGTTTGGGGTCGTCAACCTCATACTTTATTTTCCGTCTTTGCCAAGAGCAAACCTAGGCTCCGGCCTAGGTTTGGGGTGGACATTTTAACTTGTTTGAATTAATATTTCCTATACTTTGCAGGAATGGCACGCCACAGAAACGCCACCACCACGTCCCATTGGCCCGAATATAGGTGCCTCACACCAGTCGGACGTGAAAGAGTGCGCAACGAGATTAATCCAGATATCATGGAAAGGAGGCCACTCATGGCCAAGCGTGAAGTGTGCCCCGAAAGGGGAATATGCCTCGATGGTCTCCCCCCCTCCTCCAATGTCTCAGCTACTATTGCCCAATATGGTTGGGACCATTTATGTGGGACACGCCCAGGTTATGACCCGGATATCGTAAGGGAATTTCATGCTTTCATGCGCCAAGGAGTATTCTATGAATTTGGCGAGGTCTTGATGGGAGACACACGGGTCACAATCACTCCCGACGCGATCCGATCTTTTTACCGACTACCCCCGGTTGCGGAGGAGCACATTCCAACGATGCTAGGAGGGGTCTCAAGGATTCGTGGAGTCGGAGACAGTGAGATTCGCAGCAGTGTCATAGCCGGTGGAATACGGCGCCATGGAAATGACCGTTGGACCTCGGGCGACCCGATAAAGAAGAGTGAACTTCACCATGATCTAGCCCTTTGGATGGTCTTCTTAAAGGCGAGCATCAAGCCATCTCGTCACAATAACGAGGTGGACTCTGCAGTGGTGCGGGTGCTCTTTTGCATCCACAACGGGCTACCCTTGGACATTCCCAAGATTATACATCTAGATATACTTGATGCCGCATCCTCCGCCGACAAGGGAGTGCTTCCTTTTCCCTCACTCATCACCCACTTTTGTAAGCTTGCAGGTATCGCCTCTCGCTACCTGACCGATGGCGGCCTCGACCTCACGAGCCGCACATACAGCCTTCAGATCACCTACGCTAGAAAGGAGGAGAGACAAAAGATGTTACACTTCAAGCACGTTTGGGACGAGGTAGAAATCACAGATGAAGAGGATGCTCAATCAGCGGATGATGATGACTCTGATTATGATCTGGATGCACCGCCTCACTCACCAGCGCTCCAACTAGTTGCATACCAAGACCAGCCGCTTCATGTCATTCTTAGCCGGATCGAACGCAAGTTGGATTCGGTGATCACAGAGATAGGAGAGATCTGGACGCGCATAGAGCGCATTGAGGCAACCGTACCAAGCCGCTCGACAGGAAATGCTTCCCCTCCGAAGAAGCGTCGCCAACTTTCCTCCACCTCTTCTCGTTGAGCATCTTGAGCTCTTTTGATCTTGATTGTGATTTTTTGTGTGCTCGCGATTCTTGTTATTTTTGGGATACCAGATAACTGTAATAGTTAACCTTACTACTATGCATCGCCGAAACGGGTAACATCTTCTGCTTTAATTTTGTTGCATGATTACTCTATTCTTATTTGCATCCACAGATATACATAACTTAAAACCAAGCCGCACATTGGGGACAAGCAAGAAAATCTCTCCTTAGGTTTTCTTATTTTCTCTCTATTATTTCTAGTGCAAGAAATCTGTGTGTTTCTCATAGTTTGTTTGGATTAGGTTTTATACTTGATCTTATTCTGTAACAAACTGTAAATTGTTTGATATATATCAATAAACAATTTAGAAAGATAAAAATATGTGTTTGTATTCAACCCCCCCCCCCCCCCTTCTACAGACTTGTATAACCCTTCGGGACCAACAAGTGGTATCAGAGCAGATTGTTTAATCCTATAAACAAGATATTGCTTATACTCTCTTCCTTGCTATCTCAAATATGGCAAACAACACAAACACTAACTACATAGATAATGGCTCTCTTGCCAAACCTCCTCGATTTAGCAACGATAACTTAAATCCTTGGAAAAATCGAATGATGCTCTTCTTGGAAGGTGTAGATCCCACTATACCTTACTACATTGAAAATGGACCATATATTCCTCATATGATCCATGCTGTTGTTCCAGCCATTGCAAATACTCCTGTTGTTCCTGAACGAACAATCATTAGGGAAGTCTCTCAGTGGACTAAAAAAGACAAGAAGAAAGTGGCCATCGACACAAAGGCCAGATCCATCATCTCCGTGGCTCTTCCTGATGAAGTCTACCATTCCATCATGAATCTAAAGAGCTCAAAGGCCATGTGGGACACTATATGTGTTCAATATGAAGGTACTGCTGAAGTCCAGGATTCTAGAAGAATAAACCTGGTAAACTGTCGTTGAAGCTTCTTCTTCAGCACCTCCAGAAGTTCTATCTGAGTCAGTGATTCAAGCTCCTGCTCAGAGATGGACTTTAAATCACCCAATTGATCAAATTCTTGGTGATCCAAACACAGGTGTTCAGAATCAACGAAGTTCGGGTAATATTTGTTTATTAGTTAACTTTATTTCACTGATTGAACCAAAGAAAACAGATGATGCCCTCGGAGATCCAAACTGGGTCAGTGCTATGCAAGAAGAGCTGGCTGAATTTGAAAGAAACAAAGTTTGGAATCTTGTTCCCAGACCATCTGACAAACCTGTGATATGTACCAAATGGGTATATCGAAATAAGTTAGATGAATTTGGAATTGTAACCCGCAACAAAGCTAGACTAGTTTCTCAGGGATACAGACAAGAGGAAGGCATAGACTATCATGAAACTTTTGCCCCAGTGGAAAGACTCGAAGCAATTCGACTCTTCTTAGCCTATGAAGTTCACAAAGACTTCAAAGTTCACCAAATGGATGTCAAGTCAGCGTTTCTCAATGGAAAGCTGAATGAAGAATTATATGTTGAACAACCACCACAATTCGCTGATCCTAAGCATCCAGAATATGTCTATAAACTGGACAAGGCCCTCTATGGGCTTAAAGCAAGCACCTCATGCATGGTATGACACTTTATCCTCCTTTCTTATCACTGAAAATTTTGAACGTGGTAAAATTGATAATACTTTATTTTTCAAAAAGGTTAAAGGTCATATTATTCTTGTTCAAATATATGTCGATAATATTATATTTGGTTATACTAACCCATTCTTGTGTACTCGATTCGCTGATAGAATGAAATCTGAATATAAGATGAGTATGATGGGTGAACTAACATACTTCCTTGGACTTCAAATCAAGCAAAGTGATAAAGGCACTTTCATCCACTAAGGTAAGTACGTTAAAGATATACTGAAGAAGTTTGATCTTACTCAAAGTTCAGCTATGAAAACTTCTATGGCGCCTCCGCTGACACTTAACAAGGATCCCTCTGGAAAAACTGTTAATGTCACTGCCTATAGAGGAATGATCGGCTCTTTTCTCTATCTTACAACGAGTCGTCCTAATATTATGTATTCTACTTGTCTTTGTGCACGATATCAATCTGAACCCAGAGAATCACATCTGATCGATGTAAAGCGAATTTTCAGATATCTGAAGGGTATACCCAACCTAGGTCTTTGGTATCCTGGTACGTGCGAAATATGTGTTTTAATCGCAGTGGGTTGCAAACTGTCCACAGTAGGAAGTGCAAGTGTACACTATCCACTATGATCGTCACAGCAAGTAATAGTTGGTAAAATACCAGAATCGAATCCACAGAGACTGGACAATCAAGACAATATGGTTCTCATGAGCTCCTTTTGCAAGTTTCAATTAGAGAGGAAACAATAGTTTGGTTTGTTTGGTGAAATAGCTACTTTAACGATTCTACTAAGGTTTAAAAAGGAGGAATGTAGGTTAGATTTTCCCTAGATTTTATACTAAATACTCGGTCCTAAAAGTGATCCTTGTATTCGAGGTAGGCATATTCGCTAGAAAATCCCGGTTACAAAATACTCACACCGTTAGATAAAAATCCCATACTCTTAGTATTTATTGTTTTGTCAATGGTAATCTCAAAAATGGAGCTTTTCAGGTCTCGATGGAATGTGTAGAGACAAATACTCTAAGTGTTTTTAGATACACCAACTAGCTTGCCTACTACTCCAGTGGGATGAGATTAGCTCACTGTGCCGACCTCACTTTCGTAAGTGTCATAAGAATTCTTTCGAATCCCCTAGCATCATCCAAGCTCGTGTCACTGCGTTCTACTCATTTCTGAGTTAAGAACTAGACTTTAGTTCCTTACAAGTGATCGGCTTGTTTGCATCCTTGGGCATGAATCGAACATGAATGACCAAAACAACAAATATTCCAAGTATAAAGATTACTCGAGCATTTTTAATAAAATCTAAGTACTTCTCCTTCCTACATCCCAAAGGATGTTTAGCCCATAACTAAAGTAAAGAAAGCAAAAGAGTAGAAGTTGCACATAATAAAACTAAAAGTGACTTGAATTTAACCCACAGTGGGGAATGAGAATTCGTCCCTGTCACTGTGTATTTCGAACTACAAGAAAGAAAATACAGAAATTTAAAGTTAACTACTGCAGTAAAATAAATAACTAAAGCTAACACTAATGTGGTAGTTGAGAGAATTCAAAAGCTAAACCTTTACCAACATAAAACATCTACTCCCAAAACTCCTTTTTAAAAATGGCACCCAAAGCTCCTTTATATACTAGGAGAGAGCAGGGTTACAAACAATGGCTTGTCCAATGAATAGTATCAAACTGAAGATCAACTCTTTGAATAGTTCTTTTACCCAAGTGGTCTCTTCACCTTTTGCCAAAAGCTACTTTAAGTTACAAGGTGTACTTTTTGCTATCTTTTTTAAGGAAGACTTGTACTACTTCCAGCTCATTTTGACCTGCCCTTTGAACCTTCCTTTCTCCAGAATATTTACATCCCAACTAGTAGTTTCTTTTTCCTTTTGCTTCTCGTCAGCTTGATAGTGGGATCCGGAGTGGGCACTCCGCAAGTCACCGCGGATAAAATCGTGAAAAACAACCAAATTCCACCAAATAATTTATTAAAGACTATGGTTAACTCCTTTTGCTCGTTTTCGTGAAATATACCAAGAATGGGGATTTTGAGAAGTGAAAATGGCTAAAATTGACAACATAAAATGTAAAATAAAAGGAAATAATAACTCTAAAAATAGAGTTATCACAACCTCAAACTTAAACCATTACTTGTCCCCAGGTAATAAAAAGAAAGAAATAAAATGAAATTGTGCACTATGAGTTTCAGGTACTTATTTCTCGCTTTGAATGGGTGTTGATCTCCTTCCTCCGATACTTCCTTCGGTTCCAAACTTAAAAACTTCACTTTTGTACTTGACGAAATCTTTCCCTTGTTTACTGATAGGCGGGTTAACACCCCCCTAAATCTTACCGCAAGTGTACGGGTCGAAGTCAAGTAATAGTACTGAAAGTACGAGTATCGAACACAAAGAACTAGGAACTAAGTATCACAATGACTACAATTGCTATTAACTGAACGATCGATATTTTGAGTTGTGGTTTATAACTTGATGTAAAAACTAACTAAAAACTAAATAATACTAGAATCGCGTAATGGAAGGTTTTGAAAAAAAACTTTTTGATAGAGAAAAGGTTGAGGATTGGATTCCCTATGGTTAGACTACTGATGAACGAATACCCGAACAATAATTCTTACCGACTATTTTTCTATGAACCCTAGTTTGTAAAAGTCACTGTTATTCTTTTTCAAGCAATACCAGATCTTATTTCAAGACTGTAGGTGTTATCTCTCGATCTACACCTAGGGTTTTAAAATACATTAAGTCAAACTATTCTGAGCGGAAAGTGATTCGGCTATCTCTGTCCGAATCATCTTTTCCGGTATTTGTTTATTTGATCTAGTTCTTAATTAATTTTCTCAAACGTAATCAAAAACCATGAAAGTCAATTGGAGGTGATCAGACTACAATTGATAATGAAAACTGAATTCAAATACTTCATAGATCAAATCGGGTAAAAATAATCGTTCGTTTACACGTCATCCATAATAAATCCATAGTTCCTCCAACCCCCAACATCTAAAGATTAGTTCATGTTGGGGTGAACAAAAACACGAGAATTAAGGTAGAAAGTGGTGTCTGAAATCATGGTTATAGTGGTAACTGTAAATAATGATGAAATCCCTTCTTTCTCGGCTCTGATTCACTTCGCGTGGTGAACTGTCTTCAATACGACCTCTCTCGTGGCTCCAAAGTGTGTGAAAATTCTCTGAAAATCGCCCTTTCGCTGCCTCCCGTCGCACGTGTCGTGATAATGACCTAAATCCGCAAAACGCCAAAGTATAGAAAATCGTCCAGAGGGTTACGCGGTTTTGCCCGCGGTTTGTAAACCGCGTGGAAAGCCGTGCATCTTCTTTTTTGATTCTGGGTCAGGTTTGGTTCGCGGTTCTGGGTACGGGTCTTGGGCTTGGATCTCGGACTTTCATTGGGCTTCGTTTTGGCTCTCTTTTAGCTCTTTTTCGTTTCTTTTCTCGATGCTTGTCTTATTTCGGATAACCTGCACGATTCACTAGATAAACCATAAAAACACGCCTTTTTGCTTAATTACAAGCCAATCTCATTGGTTTATGGACTGAAAATAACGCCAAAAAGTGGCGTTATCAACAACCCCAAACCGAGCGTTGCTTGTCCTCAAGCAAATTAGCGATAAAAAGAATGAAAGCATATATCAGCGAAATAATAACAACACAACTCTCAATCGGTACCACGTAATGCACTGGTGATTTCCCAAACTCGTGAATGCTTATCTCATCCTAACCTCATCCTCATTCTGTCTGATCTGTGGCCTTCCATTGTGAGTTGAACTCGTGACTGCTCCGATTACACTAAGGTCGTACTAGGTCCAGCCATACTAGGGAAAACATTTCGCCTCGACCCTACCTCACGGGATACTCTCGTTTCACTCGAACCTAGGTTGTCGCACATGTTGTCATGTCTAAGGAATTTATGTACAAGAATACTCGAATATTACATGACAACTCTAATGAAAGACGCACAGGTGTCCAAAAAGTCGATCTCATAAAGGAATCAAGTAGCAAGACAGGGAATATTAGTAAAGATAGTCGTATACTCTAATCACATTTTCCAAAAGATCATCCAGGTCTTTACAAGGGTTGTAACAGGGCTAAGGTTATGGCTGAGAAACGAAGGGTAAAAGGTTCAACAATCCTCGGTGTGTCAATCATGAGCAGCTTTGAACTTTCTTGCTTCACATTCTATCATTTGGCCCTCTTTGTCACTACCGGAGTCGCTTTGACTCTCTTATTTAACTGTTGTTCTACTATCTAGCTAACTGTAATATTTTTTTTCAAGTTGGGACTTCATTGGTCCTCTTTAATTGACTGGGGCAGCATTGGCCCTCTTCTCTTTTTCTTGGGTTTCATTGACCCACCTTATTCTCCTGACTGGCCTGTACTTTTCTTTTCTGCTCTATTTTCGGCTGTTCATTACTGCTTCTGGTTGACACACTTTCGAATAAGGGTTGGCTAAGGTTTTTGGCTCGGGTTAAATGGTGGGTTTAGAAACGAACAAGGTGAGTGTTTGGCTGCAAAATTGGGTTATGGATACACACATAATGGGTCCACAAGAAAGATAGCTAAAAATGGTTAAACATACACACAATGCCTGGAATCATCTCTTAAGGTCACACGATATGGTCTACTATACCCTTACCCAATATCCCGATGGCCGTCTTTGCTACTCAATGCAATAATATAGCGAGATCACTCTATATCCACGACAAGGAACTCGACAAAAAGTGTATATGAATTTTGTGTTTAAATCCCTCGAAATGAAAAACGTTTTTTTAGGCTCAAATCTCGATGTTGGGTGGTCTCCACTAATGTCCCTAGTCATGTCTTTTCCCGGTCCTTCCCTAATGGTCACGTTTCAGTCACAAAGTTCTCCCCACAATGGTTGGTCTCAATCATTCAAAACAAGAAAGTATTGGCTACCATGATCTAACCATTCTTAAGTATGGGACATCAACGTGCATTAACGGGGGCCCGATTGGTGATACATAGTGCGATAATATGCAGATAAGTGATACATAGTGCGATAATATTGTTGTGTGTTATTACAGTCATCCAACAGAAACAAATAAAAATAGTACAGTACATCATCGAGAAAAATCAAAACAAGAGAGAAATGAATACAAACCCAGCTACCGGCCTGAAGATGATGATGCGCCCCCGTCTCGCCGGCCTCTAATTCTCCTCCGATCCTGTGGCTGCGTTGGCGGTGCTTGTGGTGCTAGTGGGGCTGGAAATCCAGCTTGGGCGAGGCAGGAGTCAAAGCCATCCAAACGGGTGTCGTAGCCGTCCATACGCAGGTTCAAGTTGCGGAACCCACGATCCACATGCGCATTTATCCCGCTAACCTGTGTCGTCATGCGATCCATAAATCGGCGCATGTAAAGAGGCGTGTCGCCTCCGTGAACGGCCTCCTCCGCCGCTGGTGCCTCCGGATCAAAATTTGGATAACTATCCGAGGCACTTTCGGACGATATATGGACCGGCTCGGCAAGACTCCGCATCTGAAAATATGGGTCTACTCGCCCCTTCTCTTCTAACTTCCTCGCCGCCGTAATTTGGTGCTGATATTGTGTCTTCGTGAAGTCCTTCATCGATGCCTTGAGGTGCCCTATTGGGACACCGGCTTCCCTACAGAAATAAGTTATTAAGCAAGGGAATGGTAGAATACCATTGAGTGTCATACCAGCGTCCAAAAATTCCATCCAGATGATATGCCCGATTTCCATCGGGAGGTTGCTGTGGAGGGAGTAGAGGACCTCCGCCCCTTGGCTGTCAGTGGTGGTGTTGTGAGTAGACGGCTTTAAAGACGCCTTGACAAACAGCATGAGGAATGCAATATCCGTGTGCATCTCGCTTTTTAGTATGTGCTGGTCCATCTTGTTCCACCCCGTATGTCCGTTCCGCCTTAGAGAGGCGGCGATAATTGGACTCAATTGCTCCCGGAATGCTTGGTTCGGAGATAGACCGTAGGTGGCGCTCAGCTCGGCCCGGCGGGGGGCGTGGAAGTAGGCATCGATGTCGGCCGGAGAGATCCGAACCTCCCTATCACCCATCTTTACCACGCATCGGTCGTGGTATACTGCCGGGATCATACAAGCAAAAAACTCTTTCACTGTTTCAACACAATACATGGGGGGAGTTCGAATGAATCCCTCCCATGATTGTTGTTGTATGATATCCGGTACTCGTGATTCGGCCGGTAGGTTCGCTAGTCTGATGCCTCATTCCCCGAAGGGAGTGCATTCGTTCAACCTCATCTGCTCGTGGCACACATTTTTATCGTGGTTCTCGTGATCGAACATTGCCCTCCGGTTGTTCGGATGAATTCGCTCATAGTCCGGAAATGATAAGTAGGTGCTCGGATGGGTCCTCATATTTGCACAAGTAAATGAACTCAAATGAGTTAACGCGCTCATAGCCACCCCAAACCTCGGTAAAACCGAGGTTTGCAACGGGTTAAATGTGAGTGTGTGCATGATAGAAAGGGAGGCACCCCAAACCTAAGTGAAACTTAGGTTTGTTGCATCTCCTTTCCTTTTCGTGTACGTACAGATAAAAACTCACAATTCCCATGCATGCAGATTATTAATAAAATACTGTTTAGCTCATGCATATGGACCACCGTCACCACAAAAGTCCCTAGTGCATACATCTAACAGTCCATCAACAATTTACACTGTGGACAATAAATCGAACCCCAAACCTAAGTGAAACTTGGGTTTGGCTATGCTTGCACTAAAAGACAGAACCCACAAAATTAACGTAGGGACTCCATGTTGCCAAGAAATCCCTTACGTAACAGTTAAGCATAAATGGGGGTTATTCCACAGAATTATAGATCCTAACATTTCTCCCCATTTTACTTCCCCAAACATTTCCCCTCACAGATTTTAAACACGTATTCTCACAAAAGTGTGCATACCCAGTTGTATAAAAGTATAATATCATCATATAACATACAACGAGCATGTAAGCAAAGTCTAAGCATAAAACATCTATAAAACATACACATTTGTGAGAAATCAGAACAAAGGAGAACTAAGCCTATCAAAACTTGGAAGCAAGAAATGAAGGATTAAGCACATACTTACACCATATCATCACCAAAGAAGACCAAAAACGAAATAAGTAGCAGTTACATACCTTGGTCTTGAAGAATGGAGAGCACAAATTACTGATTATGGAGAAGGGGGTCTTGAAATTTGATGGAGATAAGGAGAGAGTTCTTGAGAGAAAAACGTGAGAGAGAGAGAGGGTTGCAGAAAATGAAAGGAAAAAGAAGAAGAAATGAAGAAGAAAAGACATAAAGAGAAAGAGACTGCACACAAAAGACAAAACAAAACCCTAATGTCAGGGGACACGCGCGGTATGTTGCGCGGTTTATAAACCGCGGGTAATACCGCGTAACCCTCTGTTCGAAAATCACCTCATTAAGCCCCGCGGTTTTCCACGCGGTATTGAAGCCGCACAAAATCCCGCGTATGTATCTGTTTCTAAACCACTTCAGGAAACCCCGTGGTTTTCCACGCGGTATTGAAGCCGCGAGAAAGACCGCGTATGTCACTGTTCACTTTTTCAATTTTCAATTTTTTTGTAAATAAGAAGACACTAAAACGAAACTAAAAAGAAAACAAACCTCGGTGGGTTGCCTCCCACCCAGCGCCTTGGTTTCGGTCGTGGCTCGACCTTCTGTTAGCTTCAATCTTCCTAATCATAGAAATACTTAGAAGTAGTGAAAAATAGGCTAAGTATAGAAAAGCCTCTCACAGAGGCTCTGCCACTTCTTCCAGAAGATCAAGTCCAGAAAGCCACAGAAGCTACAGAGGTAATCACAGAACCTCTGTAGTGCGCAAGAAGAAGATCAACTCGGAAACAAGTGGACTGCTCCACAGAAGGTCAGACCATAGAACCTCTGTAATGCCTTACAGAGCCTCTGTGGTCTGCTATGAAGACTTGGAAGATATTACTGGATACGTTCATCAACTTGCATGGAAAAGTACTGTCAAAACACGTGTCAAGCTCTGAGTGGACTCAATAGGGCATGGTACAAAATAGACGTCTGCGCCATTTAATGCATTTACCAATAGTACATCTGCTCCATTAAATGCGCATGGCTCAAACAACTGCTCACACCATCCAGTCCACTGTTCACACCATCCAGTTTACTATTCATGCCGTAAAAGGAACAGTGACCAACTTCATAGTCTTCTAAGAGTAGTATAAAAGGAAGTCTCATGTTGAGATCTTCCTAACGACAAAAAAAACAAGGAATCACTAATACTCTCAAGCTTTATTGTCAAATATCTGAGTGTTATATTCTCACACACACCAACAGTTCTTAATCTGTTCTTCGTGTTCTTATTATATATTGAATAACAGTAACTGTTCAAGAAATCCTTTTTATTCCTTACTGTTTTCTTTATATATGTGCGTTCTAATATCTATCAAACATATCTGTTAGTTTAATACGCTTCCGCATCAAACTCTAAACTCCACTAACAGATTGTTAATCTTGATTAAGTGTATCTGGGTTCCAACAATTGGTATCAGAGCCTTCCTTGATTTTCAATATCAAGTGATCCACTTATCAAGACTCTTGATAGATATTATTGAGATTTAAAATTGTGTCTGGAAACTGCTTAAACCCAGAAAATCTTCAAGCTCATCGAAGTAACTCTTTAGTCATACTTTCTTTCTAAAAATCTTCAAATGACAAATACAAATAATTTCTTTACTACTGGTTCTCTCACTAAACCTCCTACTCTCCTTCGAGATGAGTATCCTCAGTGGAAAATAAGAATGGTCCATTTTTTCGAGGGCACTAAAAAAAATCAAGTACAATATCTGTACAATCCTCCTCCTATTCCCATGACAGTAGTACCTCGTATACCTGCTACTGCTGAATCTTCCGAAATCCCCGAACATCAAAAACCAAAGCCAAAAGGGGAGTGGTCAACCGAAGATAAAGCAGAAGATGAAGTTGCTCAGAAAACCAAGAGGACATTAATTATGGCAATACCCAACGAACTCTTTCAATCCTTGGATTCATGTGAAACAGCGCATGATCTGTGGAAAGAACTGGAAAGACAGTTGGAAGGAGGTGCTAAAACACAAAAAACCCGAAGAGCACAGTACATCAATGAATATCATGCATTCAAAGCCTCTGCAACAGAATCTCTGCAAACAACATACGACAGATTCAACTCTCTAATCAACCAGTGCAGAAAATCAGGCATTGACAGAACTTCTGAAGAAAACAATGTCATGTTTTTAAAAAGTCTAAATGAAGAATGGCTCCAGCTGTCTATGTCCCTACAGACAAATCAGGATCTAGACACCTGGACTCTCTCTGATCTTTACGGAACATTAGCCGCACAAGAACCTCAGATAGCACAGGCTAAAACAATAACCATTGCACCATATGCATTGGTTAGTAAAACTAAAGAGGATGCATAGAGACCAAGAAATGATAAAGCCACAGAGGAGAAGAAGAAGGAGAAGAAGAAGAAGATGGTGATAATTGACAGTGAAGAAGAAGAGCAAGCAGAAAAGGAAATAACTCTTGCGTCACTAGCTAAATCTTTAGCTCTATTGACAAAAGAGTTCAGAGGAAACAGAAGAGGTTCCGGAAATGAAAGATATGATAGAGAAAACCAGGATGACAGAAGAGACAACAGAAGAGATGACAGAAGAGGAGAAGAATCAAGTGGCCGACAGAGGTCAAACGATAGAAATTACAGAGGGAATGACCGACAGAGGTCAGATGACTCGGTAAGCCACACGCAGCAAGAATGCTACAAATGCGGCAAACCTGGTCACTATGCAAATGAATGTAGATCAGAGAAAGGCGGAGACCTACAGAAGTCCAATGATCGAACAGGAAACACCCCTCAAGGATGTTTTAACTGCGGCAAACCAGGCCATTTTGCGAATGAATGCAGAAGCAGATCAAATCGCCCACAGAGGGACTCTGCTTTCTACAAAAAGAAAGCCGAATATTATGCTCAAAAATCCTTAATAGCAAAAGGACATTCTGAGGAGAACACAGAAGACTTCCAGTCAGACTCTACTTCTGACGATGAACATACCGCTAATGCCCTCTTCTGTGGCATGGCAGAAGTCGACTCCTGCACTGACTCTGAGGTATCTACTTCAAATTCCAACTCTTGTATTACCTCTGTAGATGATAATACACTTAGAATTAACATTGAATTAATTGAACTGAAAGAGATAAATCAAAGTATTCAGAAAAGACTCACTTTCAATGAGAGAGAAGTACGGCTTCTCACTCAAGAAAAAGCAAAGATTTTTGAGGAAAAAGAGAGAATAGAAAAGAATTGGAACAAAACTCTAGATCCTTTAAAAAAACAAATTTCTGAATTAACCAATACTTTAAAAGATAAAACAAAAGAACTTTCAGTTTCAAGGAGCGAAACTACTGACATAAGATCTCTTAAAGAATACTTTCAAAGAGAAAGAGAGGTATTATGGCAAGATTTACTCAGAAGAGAAGTTTTGCTTAAAAACTATAAAGATGCACATAAAGTTTATGAAAAAATAAACTCACAAATAGGGAGACGAGGTATAGGGTATGGTGATATCACCCTAGGTGTTGAAGGCAAAAGAAACAAACCTCTGTCCTCGTTATTTGTGATTGGAAAAACAAACAAACCAGATTTTCCAAATCTAATCTCTGTAAGCAAACGGGCGAAAATCTCTGTGGATCCTTACTTGAAGAAACATAAGAAGATGATTAACGTGTGGTTTGAAAACACATACTCATCATCTTCAACCTCTGTCAATAGAGGTATCAAACCAAAGAAATATCTGAAAACACAAGATCAGATTGGTATCTTCAAGTTTGGTAAACCAGAGACCCAAACACAGGTTGCTTTTGTCTGTTTGATAAACGTTGAAAAGAAATTATCAGCAGAAGCTCCTGAGTTTAAACCCATTTTTTCAGAAGAAAACTTTAAAAATTTAATTGAAAAAGAAATTTTGGAAATATGGAAATCAAGCGTTTTAGAAAATTTCTGTACATCTTCTATAGATAAAACTCTCACTGAAGAAATCTTATTAGAAACCTCTGCAATCTATGAAAACTATTCTACAGAGAAAGAAAGCTCGTACGATACATGCTCAGAAAATCCAGCCTCTATTGAAAGAATTGACTCAACCTCTGTATACGAGGACGATTCATCCTCTGACAACTCAGAGACTGATTTCAAATCAGGGATAATTCACTGTGACACAGAGGATGTCAAATTCTCCTCTGAAGTTCCTTACAGAACTATTTCTCCAAAAGAGAAACTCACAGAGATTCCAATCTGCCAAGATTTTCTAAAATTGAATCTACATATCAAAACCTCTGCTGAGCTTAAAATGTTACAGAAGACCTCTATTGATCCTATAAGTTCTAGATTTTCAAAACCCAAGGTTAATAAATCTTTTTCTTCTGTGACAGTGATGAAAGAAGTTCACCACAGAAGCAACCCACAGAAGGCAGGTCCTAAACAGAGCTTTTGCAAACAACATTCGAATATTCATAGATCTTCTAGTAATAGGAAATCTAATGTAAAGAAAGAATGTAATGCCTCTGTGGCTGAGTTTAAAAAGTTCAATGAAAAGTTCAAGCAAATTACATCTCATATTCAATACTGTCATTGCTTTGATCTTATGTCTAAACTTAATAATCATTTTTCAAGTCAAGTCTGTTTACTCTCTACGACAATTCAAAAGTCAAATCCCACAAAGAAACAATCTGACTCTTCTGCAGAGAACAAAATGTATTTCAAGAATGCCAAGGCAAACTTGAAAAACACTAACAATATTGGACCCATATGGATATGGGTACCTAAATCTCTGTGATTGTCCTGCAGAAGAAGTATGTGCCAATCTGGTATCTAGACTCCGGATGCTCAAGGCACATGACTGGTGACAGAAGTGCACTATCCACGTACAAAGAAACACAAGATGGTGGATCTGTGACTTTTGGAGACAACAAGAAAGGACACATAAAAGGCTATGGAGTCATAAGGAAAGAAGACGTTTCTGTATACAAAGTTGCATATGTGGATGGCCTTAAGCACAACCTACTCAGTGTAAGTCAACTTTGTGATACAGGATTCAATGTGTTGTTCAAAAGAACTTTCTGCTCTCTACAAAGTGAAGAAACAAGTATGGAACTTCTGCGAGCTGAAAGAATAGGTGATCTATATCTAATGAACTTCAACTCAAAGAACAAAGACAAAGTTTGCCTTGTTGCCTGCAAAAGTGAAGAAGCCTGGTTATGGCACAACAGGTTCTGTCACTTAAATTTTCACACATTGGAAAAACTGGTCAAACTTGATCTAGTTAAAGGTTTGCCAAATGTTAAATTCAATAAGGATCATTTATGTTCTGCCTGTGAGATGGGAAAACTCAAAAGAGCTTCCCACAAAGGCAAAACAGATGTATCTTGCCCTAGACCTCTGTACATGCTTCATGTCGACCTCTGCGGTCCCATTGCCATACAGAGCCTAGGTGGCAAGAAATACATACTTGTCCTAATTGATGAGTATTCGCGTTTCACATGGGTTGAATTCGTTAGAAAGAAATCAGATGTTCCAAATATATTGATAAATCTAATGAAAAGAATCCAAGTTCTTTATAATTGCAGAATACAGAAGTTAAGAAGTGACAATGGCACAGAATTTAAAAACTCTGTCATTGAAGCCTATCTTTCAACAGAAGGAATATCACAGAACTTCTCTGCAGCTCGCACTCCACAACAGAACGGTGTTGTCGAAAGAAAAAATCGAACACTTGTGGAAGCCGCAAGAACTATGATGTCAGCATGCGGATTATCAATGAACTTTTGGGCAGAAGCAATTTCTACTGCGTGTTATACTCAAAATCGATCAACCATTGTGAAAAGACACCTCAAGACGCCTTACGAATTGCTTAACAAACGGCGGCCAAACATCAAATTTTTCCATGTATTCGGATGCAAATGCTTCGTCTTAAACGACAGAGATTCAAGAGGAAAGTTTGATGTAAAAGCAGATGAAGGCAAATTCATTGGATACTCTGCCACTTCCAAAGCCTACAGAACATTCCTTACAAAGTCTCACAAGATTGTAGAAAGCATCAATGTTTCTTTTGATGATTCATTCCAAATGACTTCTGAACAAATCAGTTCAGAACTCGGAATTAAAGGGAAATCCTCTGTCATCTCACGAGCAAAAGAAGACTTGGATCTTCTATTTTTAGAGATGCTCAACGAAAACATTGATCCTTCTGTTGGAACAATCAGGGTTTCTGAAGAACCATCCTCTGTCGGACAAAATCCTACAGGTTTGTCACTAACTGGTCCTAATAATGCTTCATCTTCTTCTGTAAATACTACAGATGCAATTGCCGAAGCAGAAGAAAGTGCAGAAGATGAAACATCAAGGAAAACGACCACAGAAGCTGAACAAACAACAGAAGAACCAATTACAGAGGAAATCGAGGACCAAGACTATACGTCCTCAGAGGAACAAACTCCACCACCACTCATACCAATCATTCCACAAACGGTAGAATCAACTACCAAGGCACGAAGAACAACAGAGGCTACACAAGAAGAAACACAAGAAGTCTCTAAAGAAAGTCTGAATGACATTGATGATCATCTTCCACGCACAACTCAATGGACAAAAAGCCATCCTCCAAGCCAAATAATCGGAGAACCTTCTGACGCAGTAAAAACAAGGTCTGCCACTGCTAACTTTTGTTTCTTTACAAATTTTATTAGTGTGATAGAACCAAAGAAGATTTCTGAAGCCCTAGATGACCCAAGAGGAAAACAGGCCATTGGACTCTAGTACCTCTGCCAAGAGGAAAACAGGCCATTGGGACTAAATGGGTCTACAGAAACAAGAAGGATGAAGATGGAGTGGTCATCAGAAACAAAGCAAGATTAGTAGCAAAGGGATATAGACAAGAAGAAGGCATAGACTACGATGAAACTTTTGCCCCTGTCGCACGGCTCGAAGCAATAAGAATATTCTTAGCCTTCGCAGCCCACAGAGGTTTTAAAGTCTATCAGATGGACGTAAAATCAGCTTTTCTCAACGGTGAAATCCAAGAAGAGGTCGACGTTAATCAGCCACCAGGATTTGAAAGCTCAAAGTTTCCAAGGCATGTATACTACCTTGAAAAAGCTCTATATGGACTGAAACAGGCTCCACGAGCATGGTATGAACGACTTTCTACCTTTCTTCTAGTCAATGGTTACAACAGAGGTACAACAGATACTACCTTATTCTATAAACGCAAAGGTAGTGAGATAATGCTTGTACAAATATACGTAGATGACATAATTTTTGGGTCTACTAATTCAGAAGAGTGTAAAAGATTTGAAAAACTCATGCAGAGTGAGTTTGAAATGAGTATGATGGGAGAATTAACTTTCTTCCTCGGACTCCAAGTCAAACAATCATCGGAGGGAATTTTTATAAATCAAGCTAAATATGTCTCTGACATTCTTACCAAGTATAGCTTCTCTGATGCCTCTGCAATGAAAACTCCAATGGCCACTGGAAACAAGTTATTCTTAGATTCAGATGGCATCTCTGTAGAATGCACTCTCTACAGAGGCATGATTGGATCTCTGTTATACTTAACAGCAAGCAGACCTGACATTATGCATGCCACATGTCTCTGTGCACGCTATCAAGCTAACCCAAAGAAATCACATTATGATGCCGTAAAGAGAATCTTTAGATACCTAAAAGGGACCAAAAATCTTGGTCTCTGGTATCCACAGAACTCTGGTTTTGGTCTTAAAGCTTATACAGATTCAGACTATGGAGGATGCATGCTCGACAGAAAGAGTACCTCTGGGAGTTGTCAATTCCTAGGTGGTAAACTAGTCAGTTGGACCTCCAAGAAGCAGAATTGTGTTTCCACATCCACTGCAGAAGCTGAATACGTTGCTGCCGCTAGCTGTTGTTCTCAGGTTCTATGGATGAAGACTCAGCTTAAAGACTACGGCCACATTCTGTTCAAAATACCCATCTTCTGCGATTCCAAAAGTGCTATTGCTATCTCTGCCAACCCTGTGCAACACTCAAAAACCAAGCATATCGATATAAGGTATCACTTCTTGAAACATCATGTTGAATACGGTACAATCGAAATGCATTTTGTGCCCACAGAATATCAACTCGCTGACTTATTCACCAAAGCACTAGACGAGAAAAGATTCAACTTCTTGGTGGGTAAGATGGGAATGATTAACATGGTGTGAAAATCCTCAGTAAGTATAGTTTTATATTCTGTAAATAATAAGTAAATACATTGCTTAATTTATTGCTTTGATTGATTCTACTTCCGTATGTAAATTCTTAAAACCTTAAATAGTTCTTAAAATCACAGAGCTTCTGTAAGTCAACTCAGAACCTCTGACGACCCCTACAGAACCTCTGAAAGACCATGACCTATGTTCTATGCAAAACTTATCATTCTTTGATCCAAGCATAGGTCAAGGGGGAGCAAAAGGAAATTACTTGATCTACAGAGGTGATTAGGTCAAGGGGGAGCAAAAGGAAAATTCTTGATCTACAGAAGAGATTAGATCAAGGGGGAGCAAAAGGGGCCCTGAGATGATCTACAGAGGTAAATCTTACAAAGGAAAGCCGAAGAAGAATGTCGATAATTCTCCATCGACAGAAGAAAGACAAAACTGCCGAGAACAGAAGAACCAAAAGGTATGTCTCTCGCACAAAAGGTTTTTGGAAAACAATTTTCTAGGACAAGAATTGTCAAATATGTCCTAAATATACTGTGAATAACATCTCAAAAAAATCAAAAGCTCAAAAAGTTTCACAAAATTCGAATTAGGAGAAATTTAAGGTCATAGAGCTTCTGCTGAGCTCAACAGAGCTTCTGCAGGAAATATGCTCTGTGATCACAAATTAACCTTCTGTCGATCTTTTGGAATGTTATCTCGGAAACCGAAAACGCAGACCATGACCTTCTCGAACAAACCGTTTTTTTTTAAACAGTTTTCTCGGACACAAACTTTCAAATGTGTCCGAAAAACATCTCTTAAACCAAATCAAAAATTGGATGATCAAAAATACTAATAAAATTTTTGTTATGAGATTTTTTCTCTCATAGAGCTTCTGCTGGCCCTCACAGAACTTCTGCAAGTTCCAACAGAGCCACAAAACCTCTGCGAAGCAAATTTCTTCACAAAAATCCGATTTTATCCTCTCCAATGCTTTTACAAATGTTTTGGTTAAAGAAGAACCCCACAGAAGTCATGATAACAATGAGATATATGAAAAAGGGATAAACATCAAAGATTTTCAAGATCACAGAGCCTCTGTAAACTACAGAAGCTCTGTCAATCTGATTACTTGGGCATCTCTGTAGTAATAACGGTTACTTTTTCTGTGAGTGAAACTCATATGGCTAAGAACAACTCCACGCGCCTAGCATTAATGGGCCGCGCACGACGTCCTGTCATTTTCTGACATGGCCTACGTGTCCCATTTTCATTGGGCAAACATGGAACGTTTTTTTTTGGTAAGTTGAACCCGCCGCTCAAACTCGAGTGCGGATTCCAAACTTTAATCCATTGCCATATATTTTACCCTTTCGAAGTCTATCGTTTTACCATCCTATAAAAACAAACCTTACCCTCTCATAAAACCTTTTACAAACTCTCATCTTCTTCTCCGGCGATACCCTGCAAAACACTTGCAAATGGCTTCATCTTCTCGAGCTACATCCTCTGAACTCTCTCCGGCGAACTCAACGGAAAACTCCCCTGCTCATTCAGAACATTCTGAAAACCCCAGCCTTGCAATAGATATTGAACAACAAGATTCCGGGGATTCCGCAGACTTTGCTCCGACGACACACTTGCAAAACTTCATAGCTAAGGATCATTTCGAAGCCACTCTTCCTATTAAATCCAACAACTGCTATTTGGTCCCCTCACCCACTACTTTCGACGAAGCCCATGCCATACTTCTGAACATCATGGAAAACCATATCCTTTTCCCTCTACTATCAAGAACCCCTAACAGAATACCAGTTCGTTATTTGAACCAATTTTGGCAAAGCTGCCGATTTGATAAAGACGATTCTCTTATCAAAGGGTACATTTCAAGACCTGATAAAACTGAGCATCTTGAAATCAAGTTCAACAGAAAAATGTTCTCACTTGAATTCAACCTACCAACAAGGGGTCTTCTGGGATTGAAAAGTTATGCAGAGCAACCAACAGACGAAGAGCTCTGTAGATTCGTGGAAATGCTTGGGTACAACACCCAACTACGGAAGAGAAATGACTTCCGCAGAGGCCGATTACCACCTCTGTGGAACACTTTGTTCTCTATTCTTAACAGATGCTTGACAAGAAAGATAGGGAGTATTGACCAGAGCTCACATCAAATCTTGAGCATCATGTATGGGGTTTACTATGATCTTCCACTAGATTATGCGACCATAATGATGCAAGAGATCATAAACACCATCGACAGAAAGAACAACTCGAAAAGGGTCAAAGAGAACGATCCCAACTTTCTACCACCTCTGCAATTCCAAAGAATATTGGGAGTACTGTTCGAACCTCTGCTGCTAATCCAAAATTGGCCAATGGAAGGGCCAACTCCCAAACAGTTCCCGATGAACAAAAATACCCCCACTGATCATGCTGATGGCTACTCACACTGCAGACCTCTGTCAAAGAAACTTCTGCGCTACGCATCGAACATATCCCTTAAGAAAGAGTATATACGCGATCATAGAACTCCAAAACCGAGTCCTATGACACCCCCGCGTTTAGGTGTCCCCCTAGGAACAATGATAGCAAACCTCTTTCTACTCAAGCAGAAAAGGATCAAAAGTTAGCAAAACACATGGCTATTCAGCTCAGCTTCATAGCCAAACGCGCAGAAATAATGGGAAAGAAATCTTCAGCAAAGATCTCTGCTTCTACTCCAAAAGCTAAGAAGAGAAAAACTGCAGAAGGCACATCAACTAGCACTGCAGAAGATAGACCTTCACCTCCCCATGCCACAGAGATTGGCTCCTCTGCTCCTCCCCTTTTCACAAAACAGAAAAAGAAAAGATCCAAATCAACAGAGGAAGGGGCACCAAAACCAAAAAGGAGGAAAACCAAAAAGAAGCATGGAAAATCATTTAAAAAATTGGTTACCATTGCAGAAGAGGCAATCATAGAGGGTGAAACTGCAGAAGAAGAAGATGCAGAAATAGGAATGACAGAAGAAGGATATCAATCACCCTATCAATCTCCAGATAGATTTGCTCACCAGGGAGACCTGAATGATTTCCTACAGAACCCCGAAATTGCAAACACCCTTAATACAGCAGGGTGGACGGCACAACCTCTCGACCATCACTCTCCAGAAGAACATGATTTCTTCATTTCTGGTATTGACACACATCTACAAGAAGATGACACAACACCCAGAAATCAACCAGCCGAAACCCCTGTGATTTTACAAAACCCTTTCATTCAAGGATTGGACGTCCACAGAAGAAGTCCAAACCAAGCTTCAGAAGATACAGAACAAACCGAAGCTGAGTGGAATACAACTGAAGTTACAGAGGCAACGGTTGTAGAAGAAACCACAGAAACAGGGATAGAAATCTCAGAGGAAGATTCAGATGAAGAAGAGGCTATGTGGATACGAAAAGGTCTCTATCATCCTCATGTCATGAGATTATACGGATCTCATCACATGTATGACTCCTTGCGCACAGAGCAAGGAACTTCCACAGAACCAGAAGAAGAAACAAGAAAAGATGCCGAAGTTGAAGAAGGCACACAACCAAACCAAACTCCCAGTGCAACCCACACTTCTAACTCCGCAGGTCTAGCTGCAGAAGGAGTTATTGAAAAAGAGCAGCACAGCTCGATCCCAACCCAACCCATCCAGCCAGAGGTTACTCTTTCAACCTCTGTGCCCACAGAAACCGGGGAATCCATTCCTAGGGAGTCTCCTCAAAGAGACTCACCTAATGTTCGTGATCAATCGCCCCAGATCACACAAGAACACCCTACAGAGGAATTTGTTTCCTCTGACACGCACTTATTAAGACCCACACTTCTTTCAGAGAGAAGTAGAGAGCACAAAGACAAAGAGACTCTAGACAAGTCTCCTAGTCAACAGAAGGATATTCCAATACCCACCTCTGGAGTGGATTTGGACAATGTTCTTCTCAGAACTTCTGTAGGGATTGAAACTCATGTTTCTTCTCAAGGATCAGAAGGAAATCCTTCCATTCTCAACATACAAACAGGAATGAAAGAAGGTATCCCAGGAACAGGGATTCACTCTGGAGACGAATGTGTTCCTCCAGAGGTTACCACCGGAACACAAGTCACAAGGGATGAGTTCCAAACCCTTGAGACCTCTGTGAACCAAACCTTGAAAGAGTTGCAAAGCTCTTTCAAATCTTTTGCAGAGACAACATCACTGGCACTGCTAAACCTGAACACCAAAATGGACAACCTGTCCACAGAGGTGAAAACTGCCATCTCACAGATGAAGTCTGCTGCTACCGCATCCACCACTTCTGCCGCAACAACTACTCCTTCTTCGATTGAGAACTCCATCAACAAGTTCCTTGATCAATTGAACAAACAGACTTCAGTGTCAACGGGCATAACTCCTGCAGATCTACAGAAGGCCCTACAAAAAGTTCAAGAAGAAGCCATGCGAAATACCATGCTGATGCAACCCAAAGACTACATGACAAGAGCACAGCTGACAGAGCTTGGGCAGAACGTGATTAATCAAGTGACAGAAGTCATCCTTTCCTTCACCACTGCCAATGCTAACTTCGTCAAAGATTTCAGAGAAAGTGTAGGAAGGATGAGATTCAAAACAGAGGCAGAGCTAGCAACTCTTCTTGGCCTCTGTGATGATGTCTGCGCAAAACTGATCGCTGCTGGAGCCACAATGCCAAAGAAACCCGATGCTTCCTGCAGAGCAGAGGGTACATCAGACAAGGGTCAGGATGACTCTGATGATGATGACCATCCTGGTCCATCAGATCATCCTGAGGGGGAGAAAACTACAGAGAAAACTGCAAGCAGAGGACTTACAGGTCCACCAATAGCCACAGAACCTCTGAGTCAAGCACCTCCAGAACAGACCCGACAACAACAAACTCAACAAACCACAGAGAATACACCCATCTCTGTGGATTCAACCTCTGAAGAACCCAACACTACAGAAGCAGATAAGCAAACCTCAGAGGCAACAACCGCCCCTGAGGTAATCATCTTGGAAGAAACAGATGAACCAACCACAGAGAAAACACCCACCTCTGTGGAAACACCCCAAACCATACCCAGAAGAAAGTCGATTGCCACCAAACCAAAAAGAGCAACGACCTCTGCTTCTGACATTCTAAAAAGGATGCACACAACAATGAGTGATCGTATGGTGAAGAGAGAAGAAGAAAGGCACATGTTCACTTTAGCGTTCAGAATGGCAAGAAGATTTAATGAAAACACTTCATCAACAGAAACTGAGCTCACAGAAGAAGTCACCAAACAACCTCCAACAGAGGTTACAGAGCAAGTCAAGCCAACAGAACCATCGCCACAAAAGTCCTCTAAGTCACAATCGTCAAAATCCACAGAGGCAACCTCCATCAAACCTACAGAAGTGCAAACCTCAAATCCCACAGAAGCAACAGGTTCTGCCACGACAACAAAAGATAAAGGCAAAGGGATACTGACAGAAGAGCCTAAGAAGAAGAAAACATTGTCAAAGCCAACAGAGAAACTGATGAAGAGTGCGTTTGACGCCTTTCAAACCCCAAAACCCGAAGAAGTTGACTGGGCACATGGATTGAAGCCTCTGTCAGAAACTCCTTTAACTGGTAGAGCTGCAGAAGTTGTTCAACAGATGGAGAGTCTCAGAAGACAAATTCCACGACCTGGTCCAACACGTGAAGAAATGGAAGAAGTGGTATACAAGTACCTCTACAAACAATCCTTTCAGACAAACTATCCAATAGATCATGTGACAGATCCAAGGATCAGAGAAGAATTTGAGAACATCTTCACGAGAACAAAGCCAAGAGCCAAAGCAGATGTCTTCTCAATTCACAAAATCAAAAAAGTGATCTTCTGCAGATTCTCCTTCACTAGAACCTATCCAAGGGTCAGGCACAATCTTTACAAAGTCAGAAGAGAGAACAATTCAGAATCTACCTTCGCTGATGCTGACTTAAGAAACATCAATCCATACGATCTACCTGACCTTCTGCAATGGACAAAGGACAACTACAACACAGAGGCAAACACCAGAGCCTATCAAGTATTGAGAAAAGCGATGAGGGAAAAGCTTATGCTGTACAGCATGATAGATTTTCAGCTGGGAAAAGATCTTGGTCTCAAACATCTAGATCTACGACCACCAGAAGATCGCTGCCCACCAGACGCTGTGCCCAACTCAATCATCAGAGAACCAAGATTTGGGTTAGTATTTCAAAACCCACAACACCAGGTTAAACTTTTTGTACTCATGGATTGTCTGAAGTACGCAACCAGTACTCTGAGCAAATTCAGAGCAAGCCTTGTAAAATACAGAGGTACAGAGAAAATGGATAAAGATGATGCAGATACTTTCATCAGAGAAATAGACTCAACAATCCGCCTAAGAGAACTCTGCATCAGATTCTACAAAGAGATCAGAAAGACCGCGTATGTCACTGTTCACTTTTTCAATTTTCGATTTTTTTTGTAAATAAGAACACACTAAAACGAAACTAAAAAGAAAACAAACCTCGGTGGGTTGCCTCCCACCCAGCGCCTTGGTTTCGGTCGTGGCTCGACCATCTGTTAGCTTCAATCTTCCTAATCATAGAAATACTTAGAAGTAGTGAAAAATAGGCTAAGTATAGAAAAGCCTCTCACAGAGGCTCTGCCACTTCTTCCAGAAGATCAAGTCCAGAAAGCCACAGAAGCTACAGAGGTAATCACAGAACCTCTGTAGTGCGCAAGAAGAAGATCAACTCGGAAACAAGTGGACTGCTCCACAGAAGGTCAGACCATAGAACCTCTGTAATGCCTTACAGAGCCTCTGTGGTCTGCTATGAAGACTTGGAAGATATTACTGGATACGTTCATCAACTTGCATGGAAAAGTACTGTCAAAACACGTGTCAAGCTCTGAGTGGACTCAATAGGGCATGGTACAAAATAGACGTTTGCGCCATTTAATGCATTTACCAATAGTACATCTGCTCCATTAAATGCGCATGGCTCAAACAACTGCTCACACCATCCAGTCCACTGTTCACACCATCCAGTTTACTATTCATGCCGTAAAAGGAACAGTGACCAACTTCATAGTCTTCTAAGAGTAGTATAAAAGGAAGTCTCATGTTGAGATCTTCCTAACGACAAAAAAAACAAGGAATCACTAATACTCTCAAGCTTTATTGTCAAATATCTGAGTGTTATATTCTCACACACACCAACAGTTCTTAATCTGTTCTTCGTGTTCTTATTATATATTGAATAACAGTAACTGTTCAAGAAATCCTTTTTATTCCTTACTGTTTTCTTTATATATGTGCGTTCTAATATCTATCAAACATATCTGTTAGTTTAATACGCTTCCGCATCAAACTCTAAACTCCACTAACAGATTGTTAATCTTGATTAAGTGTATCTGGGTTCCAACACCTTCCTTTCGATTACTCCTTCGATTCATCCAAGTACATAGTTTCAGATACCACCGTCTCTCCTCCATAATACGGCTTCACCCGCTGGCCATTCACTTTGAAAGTCGCCCCGTCTTTTCCTTGTAGCTCTACTGTTCCATACGGGTATACCTCCTTGACGGTGAACGGTCTGGACCACTTAGACTTCAACTTTCCTGGAAATAAACGAAGACGTGAGTTAAATAATAAAACACTCATACCTGGAACAAGTACCTTTTCACGAATTCGCTGGGCATGGAATTTCTTGGTCCGCTCTTTGTAAATGGCCGCGTTCTCGAATGCACCAGCTGGAGTTCCTCTAATTCACACAGTTGCAACAGTCTCTTCTTCCCGGCTGCATCCAACTCCATGTTCAGTTTCTTGATCGCCCAGAATGCTCTACACTCGAGTTCCACTGGTAGATGGCATGATTTCCCAAACACCAGTCGGTATGGTGTGGTGCCAATCGGGGTCTTGTATGTCGTTCGATATGCCCACAATGCGTCGTCTAACTTCAACGACCAATCCTTCCATGATGAGTTCACTGTCTTTTCCAAAATCTGCTTCAACTCTCTATTGGAAACTTCTGCTAGGCCGTTGGCTTGTGGGTGGTATGGTGTAGTGACTTTATGCTTCATCGAGTACTTCTTTAAAACTGCTTCCAGATATCGATTACAGAAGTGACTCCCACCATCGCTGATCAGAACTCTCGGAACTCCAAATCTCCCAAAAATATTCTTCCGTAGGAAATTAATCACTACTTTAGATTCATTTGTAGGAGTCGCGATCGCTTCTACCCACTTTGACACGTAGTCCACCGCTACTAATATATACTCATTTCGGTGTGAGTTTGGGAACGGTCCCATAAAATCTATGCCCATACGTCGAAGAGTTCGACTTCCATGAAGATTTGTAGTGGCATATCATCCCTCTTAGTTATATTTCCCATTCTTTGACATCGATCGCACTTGGATATGAACTCGCGAGTCTCTTTGAACATAGACGGCCAGAAGAAACCTGATTGTAAAACCTTTGCAATTGTTCGGTCGGTGCTGAAATGGCCTCCGCATTCTAAGGTATGACAGTGGTTTAGAATGTCGGCCTTCTCTTCCTCTGTGACACATCTCCGGATCATTCCATCGGCACATGCCTTGTAGAGATAAGGCTCGTCCCAGTAATACCTCTTGGTCTAAAAAAGAAATCTCTTCTTTTGTTGGGAGTTCATCTGATAAGGCACTACGCTTCCCACCAAGTAATTCACCATATCCGCGAACCAGGGCTCGGAATGACTAACCTTGAAGAGTTGCTCATCCGGAAACGAATCGTTGATGATGGTCTTATCTTTCCTTCGCTCTTCACCTCCCTCAAGTCTCGAGAGGTGATCCGCCACGGTGTTCTCGGACACCTTCCTGTCCAGAATTTCCAAGTCGACTTCTTGGAGTAAAAGTACCCAACGGATGAGTCTCGGTTTAGCATCCTTCTTGGCCATTAGATGCTTTAAGGCGGAGTGATCGGTGTATACAATTACCTTGGATCCAACTAGATATGATCGGAACTTCTCGCAAGCATAGACAACCGCTAACAGTTCCTTCTCGAAAGTTGCGTAGTTGAGCTGCGCATCATCCAAGGTCTTACTCGCATAGTAGATCACATGCATCCGCTTATCTTTCTTTTGACCCAATACCGCTCCAACAGCGGTGTCACTCGCATCACACATCAACGTAAATGGTAAGCTCCAATCCGGTGCCATGACGATCGGTGCAGATATTAACTCCTTCTTTAACCTGTCAAAAGCAGATATACAATCATATGTGAACTCAAATTTAGCATCTTTAAGTAATAAGGAACGCAAAGGTTTAGTGATTTTAGAAAAATCCCTAATAAACCGCCGGTAGAACTCGGCATGCCCCAAGAAGCTTCGGACTCCCTTGACGAAGTTCGGATAGGGAAGATTCTCGATCACCGCCACCTTTGCCTTATCCACTTCAATTCCAACATTGGACACTTTATGACCAAGCACGATTCCCTCGGTCACCATGAAGTGACAGTTCTCCCAATTCAAGACAAGACTTTTCTCTTTGCATCTTTGTAATACAGCTTCTAGGTGTTCCAAACATGTATCAAATGAAGGTCCGAACACGGAAAAATCATCCATAAAAATCTCAATCGTCCGCTCCACCATGTCTGAAAAGATCGCCATCATACACCTCTGAAAGGTTGCTGGAGCGTTACATAAACCGAATGGCATCCTCCGGTAAGCAAATGTACCATAAGGACATGTGAAGGTCGTCTTATCTTGATCTTCGGGGGCTATTGGTATCTGATTATACCCCGAATACCCATCTAAGAAACAGTAGTACTCATGCCCGGATAACCGCTCCAACATCTGATCAATGAATGGAAGAGGGAAGTGGTTTTTCTTCGTCGCATCGTTCAGTTTTCGGTAGTCAATGCAGACCCTCCAACCAGTGACTGTTCGGGACGGAATGAGCTCATTATTGTTGTTTCGGACCACGGTTATACCACCCTTCTTTGGCACCACTTGGACGGGGCTCAACCATGGACTATCCGGTACTGGATAGATAATTCCAGCATCAAGAAGATTCAAAACCTCCTTTCGGACCACTTCTTTCATAATCGGGTTGAGCCGACGTTGATGTTGAACTACCGGTCGATGCCCTTCTTCCAAATTAATGCGGTGTGAACAAAAAGTTGGAATCAAGCCTTTGAGGTCGGCTATCGTCCATCCAAACATCAGCTTGGTGTTCTCTCAACAGTCGATGTAGCTTTTCTTTATTCTCTGAACTCAGCTTAGACGAGATGATTACCGGAAGCGTTTCCTTATCTCCCAAGTAAGCGTACTCGAGATGGTCGAGTAATGGTTTGAGTTCAAGCTTTGGTGGTGTCTTTGATGAAGGTTCGGACTTGGGAATTGGTTCTCCCAAATCTTCCATGATCGGTCTTCTCGGGCCTTTGTATGATGATGATGCATTTAATTGCATCACACTTTCGCTTTCTGGATCAGTATCGGTACCCATCAAGACATTGTTCAATTGGTCATCGGAAACTTGTATGCCACACGTTTCTTTCATCAATGAATCCATCACATCTACCCGGTAGCACTCACTTGGTCCCATGCTTTGCTTGGCTGCCCGGAAAACATTGAAGACAGCTTCTTCGTTACCCACTCTCAAGGTGAGCTTCCCTTCTTTTACGTCGAT
Source organism: Saussurea involucrata (assembly GCA_033807775.1). Classification (NCBI taxonomy): domain Eukaryota; kingdom Viridiplantae; phylum Streptophyta; class Magnoliopsida; order Asterales; family Asteraceae; genus Saussurea; species Saussurea involucrata. Next base: position 27,840,429 of record CM066316.1, read on the forward strand.
AAGCGCTCCTCCCGTGGCTAAGAACGGTCGACCCATAATCAATGGTATATCTTTATCCTCATCCATGTCGAGGATCACGAAGTCGACTGGGAGATAGAACTTGTCCACCTTAACTAACACATCTTCAATTACACCATACGGGTACTTGATGGACCTGTCAGCAAGTTGGAGGGTAACATTTGTCGGCTGCACTTCTCCAAGTCCAAGTTTCCTGAAAATAGACAATGGCATTAGGTTAATACTCGCTCCAAAATCACACAAAGCCTTACTAAATTCAGAATTGCCTATATTAACAGGGATAGTAAAACTCCCTGGATCCTTAAGCTTCGGGGGAAGCTTATGTTGGATGATCGCGCTGCACTCTTCAGTAAGTGCAACGGTTTCATGCTATTCAATCTTCCTCTTGTTGGAGAGGATGTCCTTCAAAAACTTCACATAAGAGGGCATTTGTGCCAAAGCATCTGCAAAAGGGATGTTAATATGCAACTTTTTAAATACTTCAAGAAATTTAGAAAAATTAACATCATCCTTATGCGATTTAAGCCTGCTCGGATAGGGCACTCTTGGTGCTACCGGCTTGACCGATGGTTGCTTTGGAATGGTAGGATGCTCTTGCTTCTTTTCTCCACTCTTCGAGTTTTTCTCAATCACAACTTCTTCCTCAGCCTCCAACTCATCCATGTCTATGATCTCAACATTTGGTGAATCTCGGATCGGGTCTCTAATCAGCTCCTTGCCACTCCTCAGATGAATGGCCTTGCAATCTTCCCGGTTTGTCCTTTCGGTTTGACTCGGAAATTTCCCGAGAACTCGGTTTTGTAGGGCTTAAAAAATCTGCCCCATTTGCCTTTCAAGCATCTTTATAGATGTTGTATTTTGATCAGTGGCAGCCTTGACTGTGTTGACCGTATCGGCTAATCCCTCAACCGTGTTGTCCATTTTAGACATGAACTTCATCATCATGTCCTCTAGCCCCGACTTCTTCTCTCCGGATTGCCCTTCATTCCGTTGGTTGTAACCTGGAGGACGATAAACATTGTTAGTATTAGAGGAATTAGAAAAGTTGGAATTATTACCATATTGCTGTTGTTGTTGGGCCATGGATGATTGCCCTTGCGGTTGACTCCATGAGAAATTCGGGTGCTTCTTCTACCCCTCATTGTATGTGTTCGAGAATGGATCGTTCCGTGGCCGGTTGTTCCGAGTTTTCATAAATTGAACTTGTTTTGGCTCGTTCATGGGTTCTTGTGGAAAACCTCCCTTCAGATGGTTCGTGATAAAAGCTAGTTGAGCTGTTAGTTCTTTCAGCTCATCATTTTCTTGAACGCTCGCGACTCTTCGTACGGCTGATCTTGGAGTAGAAAAACTGTGCTCGGCAAGATTCTCGATCAGCTCGCATGCTTCTTCATAAGATTTATCCATTAGTGCTCCACCCGATGCGGCAGTGATATCGTTTTTGAACTGCGGGTGGAGTCCACTATAGAATGTCTGGATTATGACCCATCCGTGCAACCCGTGATGTGGACACTTCTTTAACATGTCTTTATATCGCTCCCATGCCTCATATAGGGTCTCTTGGTCCCATTGCGCGAAGTGTGTAATTTCTGCCATTAATTGCGCGGTTCTTCCCGGTGGGAAGAATTTCTGGAGGAATGCGGCTTTCAGGTTTGCCCATGTAGTGATCTGATCTGCTGGCAAACCTTCTATCCAAATTTCAGCTCTACCCTTAAGTTAGAAGCTGAACAGTCTTAGCTTGATGGCATTTTGCTCCATCCCATTGATCTTGAACGTGTTGCAAATCCGTTCAAATCCACGAAGGTGGGCATGGGGATATTTAGTAGGTGCTCCCCCGAACTGATTCTGCTGTACCATGACAATGGTACTCGGCTTAATTTCGAAGTAGTTTGCTGCAGTAGCGGGTGGTTGGATGCCTATCCGTGCGGTTGCCATGTTTGGATTGGCAAATGACCGCATCGGAACACTCGTCGGAGGAGGCGAAAGTGGGTTGTTACCAGGTGGTCTATTGACGGGCATTTCATCACCCATCTTTAGATGTCTCTTGGCTTTGGTCTCTTGGCGTATTCGACGGGCGGTTCTTTCAATCTCTGGATCGATCGGTTCGAGTTTCTCCCCTCGGGTTTTCCTTGGCATAAACCAATTAGTACCTGAAACGAAAAACAAACAAAATTAGCAATCCAAAAATTGAAAGTGATGGAATAAAGAATTAAATAAAAGAAAATTGTTCAATCTAATAGCGCTTATAGCTGGTAGTGCTATCAGTTGCAACTAGTTCCCCGACAACGGCGCCAAAAACTTGATAGGCGTGTTAACACCCCCTAAATCTTACCGCAAGTGTACGGGTCAAAGTCAAGTAATAGTACTGAAAGTACGAGTATCGAACACATGGAACTAGGAACTAAGTATCACAATGACTACAATTGCTATTAACTGAACGATCGATATTTTGAGTTGTGGTTTATAACTTGATGTAAAAACTAACTAAAAACTAAATAATACTAGAATCGCGTAACAGAAGGATTTGAAAAAAAACTTTTTGATAGAGAAAAGGTTGAGGATTGGATTCCCTATGGTTAGACTACTGATGAACGAATACCCGAACAATAATTCTTACCGACTATTTTTCTATGAACCCTAGTTTGTAAAAGTCACTGTTATTCTTTTTCAAGTAATACCAGATCTTATTTCAAGACTGTAGGTGTTATCTCTCGATCTACACCTAGGGTTTTAAAATACATTAAGTCAAACTATTCTGAGCGGAGAGTGATTCGGCTATCTCTGTCCGAATCATCTTTTCCGGTATTTGATTACTTGATCTAGTTCTTAATTAATTTTCTCAAACGTAATCAAAAACCATGAAAGTCAATTGGAGGTGATCAAACTACAATTGATAATGAAAAATGAATTCAAATACTTCATAGATCAAATCGGGTAAAAATAATCGTTCGTTTACACGTCATCCATCATAAATCCATAGTTCCTCCAACCCCCAACATCTAAAGATTAGTTCATGTTGGGGTGAACAAAAACACAAGAATTAAGGTAGAAAGTGGTGTGTGAAATCATGGTTGTCGTGGTAACTGTAAATAATGATGAAATCCCTTCTCTCTCGGCTCTGATTCACTTCGCGTGGTGAACTGTCTTCAATCCGACCTCTCTCGTGGCTCCAAAGTGTGTGAAAATACTCTGAAAATCGCCCTTTCGCTGTCTCCCGTCGCACGTGTCGTGATAATGACCTAAATCCGCAAAACGCCAAAGTATAGACAATCGTCCAGAGGGTTACGCGGTTTTGCCCGCGGTTTGTAAACTGCGTGGAAAGCTGCGCGTCTTCTTTTTTGATTCTGGGTCAGGTTTGGTTCGCGGTTCTAGGTACGGGTCTTGGGCTTGGATCTCGGACTTTCATTGGGCTTCGTGTTGGCTCTCTTTTAGCTCTTTTTCGCTTCTTTTCTCGATGCTTGTCTTATTTTGGATAACCTGCACGATTCACTAGATAAACCATAAAAACACGCCTTTTTGCTTAATTACAAGTCAATCTCATTGGTTTATGGACTGAAAATAACGCCAAAAAGTGGCGTTATCATTTACCATTGATCAATATGGCTTTCTTGGGTTTGAAGGGTTTATGGCTTTGTGTTGGTCCCGAAGGCCTATACAAGTTTGTAGAAGGGGGGGGGGGGGGGGGGGTTGAATACAAACACACAGATTTTACTTTTCTAAATTGTTTATTGATAAATCATTAACAATTTACAGCTTGTTGCGGAAACAAGATTAAGGATAAACCTAAATCAAAACCAGTTGGAACACTAAGGTTTCTTGCACTAAGAGAGATAAGGAAATTACTAATAATAACCTATCTTGAGATAAGAGATTGAACTTGTCCAGAGTTAGCAAGTTACTTCAAATGAAGTGGGTTCATCTCTTTATATACTGCATGCTTTTAATGCAAGTCAGTATACATTTTACACGTGTCATCATCTGGTTGGTTGCATGTCATTGACCTTGGTTGACAACCTTAGTAGCTGCATGGATGAACAGTGTAGTATCAGAGTGGTTGTACGATTTCAGACAGTCGGAGGTTCTTTTCTGACATTTCGTACGGAGTCGTGCAAGGGGGGTTAAGACAAAAGTACTTTGTACGGAGGACTTCATGATCAGCTTTCGTTGATTCAGAGCATTATCATTTTCTATTCAGCGAATGATAAAGTTCAGCGATAGCTGAAGTCTTGTACTTGATACTTCACGTTGAGTGGACAAATCTGAGTCTTCGCTGATCCGCATCAGTTCATTAGGAGACTTGTCGCTGGTTCTTGAGCTTGATCTTCGACTTCAGCGTAGAACCTTTGTTGACGTGAAACTTGTTTTCAGGGATCATAAGTAAACAACTAACTTATCAGCGATCATCATAATGACTGAACAGACTCAGAGCATTTATGGTGAACAGTGTTCGCTGAATGTTTAATTTAAAGAGCGAGAGTTCCTATCAGCGGTACTGTAAGATCTTAGTACTTATCAGCGATAGTGAAACTCTGATACATATTGTTTACTTACAATTTTCACTAAGTATAAGAGAGGGTCATTATCAAATCACTGAGGGTTTGGATCAACAATCTCCCCCTATTTGATTATGACATAGCAACAAAGAAAATTGCTATTTAATAAAAACATAAGGATAAAAAGAACTCATAAAATATTTGTCTCTTTTACTGTTTTCTGGGATCTTTTCAGTACTGATGGAGTAAAGTACATTCGCTGAAATCTTTCTTTAAAACTTTGAATCAGGTTACAAAGAGAAATGGAAAGATTACAAGTACAAGCGAAATAAATTACAAGTACAAAAGAATAACTGATACAATAGAGAAAAGGGCGATCATATCAGCTTGTAAAGGGTTCTTCCTTGATGAGAAGTTCATCAAGGGTCTTTGATGTGGGAATCATCCAGTCAGGGACGGTTACACCTTGTTTTCTTTTGATCAGAGCTGCTTCAAAAATCAAGGGCTTCAGGTGTCTAGCTTTGATGTCGCGTCTGACTTCACACCAGTATACGAGATCTCTGAGTTGTTCGATGGGAGTGATGTGGAGCTCAGAGATACGTTGAAAGTGAAGATTTCCATAGTAGTCTAAAAAGAATATACCATAGGGATCACTTACAACTGTGCCAGGAATGAATGTTTCTCCGGGTGGTAGGGAGGTGTCAAGCATTGAGAGATCGGCATCAGGGCCAAGAACTTCAGCACGAGAGAAACCAATGCCCGTTTCATTCCGAATAGGAGGACCTGAACCAGAGACTTTCTTTTTCTTATCAGAGACTTTTCTTGGTTGAGGAAGAGTAGGAGGAATATCCACAGCAGATGAAAGCAGGTCGATCTGTTTGTTTAAGATCTTCTCGACATGGGTTTTGAACTTTGAGCGCGATCCCTGAATGGCTAATTTTGTTTCTAACCATTCAGAGAGACCAAACTTTTCTAAGGAAGCAGCATAGAAGGTTTGCTTGGTTTTGTCATCTCTGTAGACATCCACTTCAACAATAGGAACTTCAGCGTACAGTCTTCCTCTGATGTTTGCCTTGCTGATTTTGGATGGTCTAGATCGATAGGTCAGCATTTGTTTAGCCCATTCCAAAGTCGTATCATAGACCTTAGCCTTTTCTCTAACGATCTCTTGAGCATCATCCCATAGCTGACGTTGAACATCAATGGGAACTCTTTTCAGCTTGGGGTCTTTTATTGATCATTTAGAAAGCTGGATGGCGTATTCTCTGTCCTTTTCTTCAGCTTCCTTTCTTTTAGCGATTAGGCGTTCATCTCTGAGGTGTTCCTTGTATTCCTTTTTGGAAATTCTGAACTTTGGAGGAACTGAAGGAAGTTGATCACGCCTCAGAATGATTCGCTAATCCTCGAATCGCTTTATTATCTCCTCTCTTCTTTTCTGATCCTCTTCACTTAGCTTTTGAGGAGCTAAGGAAGGTCTGTGTCTGTGCGAGAGTAGATGTTCTTCAGGTTTATCAGTCTCAGAGATTAAATCTAAGACTGGGATTATTTCTTCAGCAGCAGCTGGTATTATTGGTGAAGTCGCAGTTGTGGAGCCTTCAGCGATATCCTCAAACAGGGGAGAGGACTAGCTGAAACACAGCGATCTTACGAGTAAGAACTTGGGTAGAATCAGATAGAGAGAATAGGTTCAAGTGTATAGGCTTGGGTAGTAGAACTGATAGTGTATGATAGAGGAGGGATGGAGTGAGAGATGTTTAGTGTACCTGACAAACCGGCTTTTCAAGCAAGATCGTCAGATTGTCATCTTCAGCGACACTTTTGCCTTTGCCTTTCTCAGCTCCAGAGGCTGAGGGATTTGTCTTTGTCCGCTCCCCTGAAGGTTCATTTATTGAGATTCCCTTAAGAACTTTGATCTTCGGAGCAGGTTTGACGATAAAGAAGTCATCGTCATCTTCGTCATCATCATCATCATTCTTTGGAGAAGAGGATGGTTCATTTTCAGGGATGTCGATGGCTTCATCATCTTCTGCTTCGGATTCGGTTTTATCAGCTTCTTCTTCGAGTTGCTCCCCCTCAGATACAGAGGCGAGCTTCTCGGTTTCCTCAGGGTTTTCATCTCCCTGACGTCCAGCGGTGGTTTCTTCAGCATCCTTCTCTCCCCTGATAGATTCATCATGGGAAAGGTCTTCAGCGCCCTTCTCCCCCTCTTTCTCATGATGAGTGGGGGAGGAATGGGTTGACTCAGCAGCGTTGGTTGGTTCTCTGTCTTCTTGGCCAGAGATACCTATCAAATCTTCAATCTTTGCTATTATGTCTTGAAGGCCAGAGATAGCAAGATTGATCTTTTCCAGCTCAGTGCGATCCGCCGCTGTGAAATTGTCAGATGTAGGGACAGGGGCAGGAGCAGGAGTATTCGCTTTCTGTAGTAGCTGCTCGATCATCGATTTCATCGAACTAACATCGGTCTTTACAGAGCCTAAGTCAGTCTTTACAGTAGACATATCTCCCTCTAGTTGTCCAACCGATGTCTTCAGCGTTGTGACCTCGCTGGACATGGATGAAACTAAATTTTTGAGAGAGGTGTAGTCTGTGTAGATGTTAGCGAGCACCTTGGCGAAGTCGCAGAGAGTGTTATCAACTTGCTTCAAGTCATCTGTGGAAGCCTTCTTCTCCACCACCGTTGTCAGCTTGTTCAGATTCTCTCCAGCGTTTGTTACAGCTGTAGAGTTATTAGAAAGAGTAGTGGTGAGATCTGTCAGCATTGTCTCCACAGCTTTCAGAGAGGCGTTGATGTCTCCCAAATTAGGACCTGTAACATATAAGAACTTGAGAACATAGGAAAGCTCAGAAGTTTGGGGTTTAGTGACAGTGTTTATGGGTTGGTGTGTACCTGCAGGAGGATTGATGAACTCGTCAAAATTACGGGTTCCTGAAAAGTGTTCCATGTCATCTTCAAAAGTGCCCATGGATTGTCCTGTAGGTCCTGTCTTCATCATTCCTGGAGAATCAGCTTTAGGTTCCGTAGAAATGATGGCAGCTCCAGCGAGATCTGGAGGAGAGACCAAAAGAGTAGAGGGAGGAGCAAAGGATGAGAATGGGGGTTGGGTTCTGAGTTCAGCGTTGGATTCGCTGATAAACACTTCATCAGTCTTTTGAGAGACTGAAGGAGGCTGGGTAGGTTCCAAGTTTCTAACCTCAGCGTTTAGGGACGCTGAAGTTGGGATGGAATGGATGGGTTGTTCAGGTGTGGCATAGCGTACCACTGAACGTTCCTTCAGCTCTGCAGAAAGAGCTGAGGAGTCTTCAGCATGAGATTGCTGGGGTTGCTCCTTTGTTTTCTTGATCCTTTTAGAACCAAGTGGGGTAGATAATTGTTTCCTTTTCTTAGAAGGAGAGGATTTTGTGGCCAGGGTATCAGCGATGGGTATTGTCGCTGAAGGAGCCACAGAAGTAGAAGAAGAAGGGTTGAGAAGAGTCAAGAGTGTAGAAAGACGTACCTCATTCACCATTGGTTTGAAGTCGAGTATCTTTGGGCCGACCTGAGAGAGTTTCAGGTCACCATCAGTTGGGTAGCTCTCCTTCAGACCATATTGGAAGATGGCGCTAATGAATCGGGGGTAAGGAACCCATGGAGGTCTGTCAGCGACGGTGTCCACTCTTAGAACTAGGTCATCATAGATAATCGATGCCCAGTCTATGTTGAGACCTTTCAGCAGCGCATATCCCATTGCTTGCTGAGGTTTAGCGGCTTGGTCAGAGGAGCCGCTCTTTGCAGTCATGCAGCTGATTAGATGAGCGAAGATGAAATTCATCTCGCTGGGCATTTTCGATTTCTTGATAATCGTCAGCTTCTTCTCGGCCTTCATGTCTCTGCCGATTTCCCATACATAGCCCATTGCATCGAAAAATGCAATGATGGCTTCCCTGTCTGAGTTTTTCTTGGGGTCAGGGAGGGGAACGAATGGTTTTTCCTTGGTAGCGATGGGAAGGCTAAGAGCTTTACGAATAATGGTCAGGGCTGTGGAGATGCAACAATTCTTAAGGAATTTCACAGCATCATCTAGATGTGTGACTTGCTTTCGAGGAGGAAACTCGAGAAGCGCATAGAGGTTGTTCACCTTAGTCCAATCCAGTTTGTCAAGGGCAAACTTGACTTGAGGAGCCTTGAGGATGTCCACTTCCTCAGAATCAGCGGAGATGTTATCAGCGGTAGCAGGAATGTCAGACGATGCCATTTCTCTGTATTAGCAGTTCAACCAAAGATGTTAACAAATAAGAATTATCTTAATGTGGAAAGATTTTCCATTAAGATGGTTCAAATTTTATCCATTTCATTCAGACACAAATGTCTTAATGAAGATTAGGGGTTTTCTTGATTTTAAGAAACGAAATGTAAAACCCATTTATTCTTGTTATCCAGTTTTCTATGAAGAATTAGATTCTGGAAACGAATGAAGAACAAGTTTAAGATTTTTGCATTTAAACTTGAAGAACAACCATGAAATGGTTGTGTTCATAAAACCATGAAAGAAAATGATTTCATTTTAAGAAGTTCTTTTGTTTGATCTTGTTAAAACAAGGAAAAGATCAGAAACAAGTTATACGCATTTGGTAATAAATAAGAACATATTAACCTTGATGTTTGATGAAGAAGATGATGAACAGTTCTTGAAGTTTTTGAAAGCACAAATGCAACAGTGAATTCTTTCTTGCGGAGGAAGATTGATCGCGTAAAAGAAAAATATAAACAAAGAATTTGTTTATATAGAGATTTTAGAGAGAGAAAATCTTGAGCGGGAAAAGATTTTCATCATGACACGGACACGTGTTTGCATTTGATTGGCGAGTAAACGAAACGTGCAAACGTGTGTCAGAAAGAGAAAACGTGTCTGGGTTTATCCGTTGTAATGACGTCACAACTGTCCTTTCATATTCTTGGTTGTCTCTAAGGTTTTGAAAAACTCAGGGACTCTTTTATAAACATGAAGCACTGGATGAAAATATCAGTGATGGTTTTAAGAATTTTCAAAATATCGCTGTTAAGGAAGAGATATTCAGCGATGCATTTTGTTTTGAAATCTTGCATTTTCATGCGATTGTCAGAGAGAGAAAACATACCTTGATATCATCTTAACCAAGTTTTATTCAGAGAGAAGATGATTGAATAGGTTATATGAGTTGATTTTATCCTATCGCTGATCTATGTGAACCGTTGAGGATTTTACCCTTCAAAGTTCAGCATTCCAAGCTCGCTGATGAGAAAGTTGAATCTTGTCTCATCAAGAGGTTTGGTAAATAAATCAGCTAACTGATAATCAGTTGGGATAAAATGAAGTTCTATATCACCATTCATCACATGATCTCTGATAAAATGATATCTGATTTCTATGTGTTTGGTCTTTGAATGTAAAACTGGATTGTTTGCTATAGCGATGGCACTTGTGCTGTCGCAATAGATTGGAATTTTGGAGAGCTGAAGATCATAGTCTAGTAGCTGATTTCTCATCCACAAGACTTGAGAACAACAGCTTCCAGCAGCTACATATTCAGCTTCAGCTGTGGAAGTGGACACTGAATTTTTCTTTTTACTAGTCCCACTTACCAGCTTTCCACCCAGGAGCTGACATCCTCCTGTGGTGCTTTTCCTATCCATTTTGCAACCTGCAAAATCACTATCTGAATAGGCGGTTAGATTGAATCCTGAATCTTTGGGATACCAAAGACCTAGGTTCGATGTACCCTTAAGGTATCGAAAGATTTGCTTTACAGCTTTCATATGAGATAGCATAGGTTCAGCTTGATATCGTGCACAAAAACATGTTGCATACATAATATCGGGTCGGCTAGCTGTAAGATACAAGAGAGAGCCGATCATCCCACGGTACAGCGTGACATTAACAGGTATTCTCTTTGAATCCTTGTCAAGTGTCAGCGGTGGTGCCATAGGGGTTTTCATAGCTGAACTATGAGTTAAATCAAATTTCTTCAATATGGAGATAAGTAGAAAGAGTGTCATACCATGCACGAGGAGCTTGCTTCAAGCCATAAAGTGCCTTGTCCAGTTTATAAACATAACCTGGACGCTTAGAATCTGAGAATCCTGGAGGTTGTTCCACATACACTTCTTCATTCAGCTTTCCATTTAGAAACGCTGACTTAACATCCATCTGATGTACTTTGAAGTTTTTGTGTACAGCATATGCTAAGAATAGACGAATAGATTCAAGTCTTGCTACTGGAGCAAATGTTTCGTCATAATCTATACCTTCCTCTTTGTCTGTATCCCTGAGCAACAAGACGAGCTTTGTTGCGGGTTACAGTACCATGTTCGTCCAACTTGTTTCGATAGACCCATTTAGTGCCTATCACAGTTTTATCAGTTGCTCTCCGAACAAGTTTCCAAACTTTGTTTCTTTCGAATTCAGTCAGCTCTTCTTGCATTGCGCTGACCCAGTTTGGATCTTTGAGGGCATCATCTATTTTCTTGGTTCAGTTAGAGAAATAAAGTTAACAAATAAACAAATATTACCTGCACTTCGTCGAGTCTGAACACCAGCGTTTGGATCACCAAGAATTTGATCAATTGGGTGATTTACGGTCCATCGCTGAGCCGGAGCATAAGTCGCTGACTCATCTTGAACTGGAGGAGCTGAAGATGAGGCTTCAGCTACTTCTAGAGTTTCAGTTAAGAGAGGAATACTTGCATTTGTCATTTCATTTACTGATTGCTGAGAGATAGATGGAATGTCTGAGGTATTTGGTTCAACGGTAGGTATAGTGTTTATAGGAACAGCTGAGACCCATGATGTTCCAGCTTCACTATTCTGCAAGTTTGGAATAATAGGAGGACTATCATCTTCTACTGGATGAGCATGAGGAGTGGGAATATCTTCTGAATCACCAAGATGAGAAAACATCCATTGATTCAGTTCTTCAGTATCAGCGGACAGTTTAGAGTTCGCTGAACAGGATTCGTCAAACGTGACGTGAATAGTTTCTTCTACAGTTTGTCTTCTACGATTGAAGACTCTGAAGGCTTTGGAAACTGAGGAGTATCCAAGAAAGATTCCATCATCAGCCTTGGGATCAAACTTTCCAAGAGCATCTCTGTTGTTCAGTATGAAACACTGACATCCAAAGATGTGAAGAAAGCTGATTGAAGGCTTTCTCCCATGAAAGAGTTCATAGGCTGTCTTTTTGAATCTTTTAACTATCAGCGACATGTTTTGCGTAAAACAAGCAGTGTTGACAGCTTCTGCCCAAAACTGAGTAGGCAGGTGAGAATCGCTGAGCATTGAACGTGCAGCTTCAATAATTGTTCTATTTCTTTTTTCAGCGACTCCATTTTGTTGCGGTGTTCTCACTGTAGAGAAGTTGTGAGAAATACCCTTACTCTCAAGGAAGGAATCAAGAGAACTGTTTTTGAATTCAGTCCCATGATCACTCCTTATTGAGCGAACGGTCAGATTGTTCAGGGTTTCCATCTTCCGAACAAAGGTGATGAGTTCTTCAGGGGTGTCACTCTTAGAACGGAGAAACATTACCCAAGTGAAGCGAGAGAATTCATCAACTATGACCAGCGTATATTTCTTTCCAGCGATGGATTGTTTGTTAACAGGGCCAAACAAATCCATATGGAGTAGTTGTAGAGGAGATGACACTGAAGAAACTTGCTTTGATTTAAAGCTTGCTTTGGTCTGCTTCCCTTTTTCACACGCTGAACATAAAGACTCTTTGGCGTATGAATGCTGAGGTAGACCAGTGACTAACTCTTTTGAAGAAAGAGTGTTCAGTGTCTTGAAATTTAGATGAGATAGCCTCTTATGCCATAGCCAGTTGACATCAGATGAGGCCTTTGAGAAGAAACAGGAGTTCTTAGTGGTTGTTGAGTCCATGTTTATTACATAAACATTTTCCAAACGATAACCGTTGAGAGTTATCTTCTCCTTTTTGTCAGCGACAAAGCAGGATTCCTTAGTAAAGATTACTTTGTTATCCATGTCGCAAAGCTGACTGATGCTTAGAAGATTATGCTTCAGCCCTTCAACATATGCGACTCTTCTGAAGGAGGTTGTACCATTTGAAAGTACACCATACCCTCGGGTATGTCCTTTTCCATTTCCACCGAAAGTCACAGAGGGACCCTTCTCTTCCTTGTATTCAGCGAGCAGGCTTTTCTTTCCAGTCATGTATCTAGAGCATCCGCTATCGAGATACCAGATACCCTTCTTAACCTGCAATACAAAGGAAGATTAGTTTTTCTTGGGTACCCACTTGACCATGTATACACATTTGTCAGTGGAAGTAGTTCGAATGGAAGATTCAGCAGTCTTCGCAGCATTTGAAGATTCAGCTTTGTCTCTCTTCACTTTGGTTAATTTCTTAACTTCAGTGGTAGTATTCACCTTGACCTGATTTGCACCAGGGTTGGTCTTCTTTGCCTTGGGGGCAATCTTCACCTTAGGTATCTTTTCAGCTTTGGTGGTTGTGGGACACTTACTAGCAATATGATCGGTAAGTCCACAGTGATAACATTTCCTATAACTAAAAGTAGTTCTAGGACCATTTGAATGCTGAGCTTTTGATTTCGAATTAGAAGTGCCAGCACCAAGTAAACTATTGCCTTTAGAAATGGGACGAACATTCAGTTCTTCAGATTTCTTACCAAGGACATCCACTCTGAGTCTAGGAGTAGATCGCTGAATAGATCCAGAGATCTGCTTCCTTGATCCAGAGGGATGAGTCACTGAAGCTTTAGAAGCATTCAGCTTTGGTACTAAGGTACCCTTCTGAGGATTCTGGTAAATAACAATTCCTTTACCTTTGTCTTTGTCTTTAGAGACAGAGGTAGGTTTTGAATAAACCATTTTCACTTCACCTTTTGAGGAGGTAGGAGTTTCCTCAGGGATTGGTGTAATGGACGAGGAGCACTGAGAAGATGAAGTATCAGCGACTGAGGATACGAACGTTCCAAATTTAAGCATTGAACGCTCAGTGGTTGGTTTTCGAGTATCATATTTGTAACCCAAACCACGTTTATCACTCAGGGGAATCTGAGACTTTATTATCTCAGTGATCTTTGTTGAAGAATTACACCATCCTTCAAGAGTAGCTTTTTCATCTTTTAATGCAGCGATAGCTTCTGCTCGTTCGATTTTGACTAGCTGATTTAAATATACTTGATCTTTAAAATCTTCTTCAATTTTAGAAAGCTTTTCTATTTGAAGGTGGCAGCTTTTAAGCTTTTCAGCGAGATCAAGGTTTTGGTTTTCAACCACAGTTTTGCCGTTCATGGCTTCGTATAAACTTCTAGTCAAGAGATCGATCTTACGGAGACTATCAGCTTCATCAATATTTGCAATATTGGTAAAGAAGGAAGGTGATACCTGAATAGCAGAGGTTGAAGTGGAGGGAATGTCTGAACTTTCTTCCTCTTCTTCAATCTTGGCCATAAGACATAGATTTGCTTCATCATCTTCAAAGTCAGATGATGATGCTTCTTCATCAGAAGCAGCCCAATCATAGTTAGCCATCAGGCCTTTATTCTTCTTCTTAAAGCTTTTCAGCTTTGAATATTTGTCATCTTTATTCCTTGGAACAAAGGGTTTCTTTGTAAAAGCTGAGGGTCTAGAAACTTTCTTAGACCTGCACTCGTTAGCGAAATGTCCTGTCTTTTCGCAGTTAAAACAAGTAGCAGTTGCTTTATCAACAAAAGCTGATGATCTAGGCTTGTCAGTTATGAAAAGAGGTTTGTTCTTTCTAAACATTTTCTTTTTGGCAAATCTCCTGAACTTCTTAGTTAGGAGAGCCAAAGATTCATCATCATCTGAATAATCAGAATCTGATGACCTTTCAGAGTTACTTTCTAACTCAGTGATAGTGACCGAGGGTCGCTGAGTAGAAGGTTCCTCTGAGATTAAAGCAACAGGGGTGCTTTTGGAATCTTTTACAAGATTCTTCTTAAGATGGCTCGACTACTCATGATTCAGCAACGTGCCATATAAGGTTGAAAGGGTCATTGATTTTAGATCCTTTGCAGCTTGAGACACATAGCATAATTGTCCCAGCTTTCAGGTAAACATTCTAGAAACTTTGTCAGTACTTCAAAGTTAGAATATTCCTTACCAACAGTTTTCAGATCTATAATTAAACAATTAAAACGTTGGTGAACTTCAGAGAGAGATTCATTCTTACCAGAAATGAAGCTTCCGTATTGTCTTACCAGGTTGATCTTTCTTGAGTCCTGGACTTCAGACGTTCCTTCATACTGAACACATATTGTGTCCCACATGGCTTTTGATGTTTTCAGATTCATGACGGAATGGTAGACTTCGTCAGGAAGAGCCATGGATAGTATGGATCTGGATTTTGTATCTATAGCCACTTTCTTCTTATCTTCGTCAGTCCATTGAAAGATTTCCTTAGGTACCAGCCTTTCTGGAATAGCAGGTCTATTCTCAGCGGCTGGAACATATACCATTGTCTATATAATTTGTGTTTGTGTTGGTGGCCATTTTCAGATAATAGCAAGGAAGAGAAATATCTTAGAATAGATCTTGTTTATGAGATTAAACAAATCCGCTCTGATACCACTTGTTGGTCCCGAAGACCTATACAAGTTTGTAGAAGGGGGGGGGGGTTGAATACAAACACACAAATTTTACTTTTCTAAATTGTTTATTGATAAATCATTAACAATTTACAGCTTGTTGCGGAAACAAGATTAAGGATAAACCTAAATCTAAACAAGTTGGAACACTAAGGTTTCTTGCACTAAGAGAGATAAGGAAATTACTAATAATAACCTATCTTGAGATAAGAGATTGAACTTGTCCAGAGTTAGCAAGTTACTTCAAATGAAGTGGGTTCATCTCTTTATATACTGCATGCATTTAATGCAAGTCAGTATACACTTTACACGTGTCATCAGCTGGTTGGTTGCATGTCATTGACCTTGGTTGACAACCTTAGTAGCCGCATGGATGAACAGTGTAGTATCAGAGTAGTTGTACGATTTCAGACAGTCGGAGGTTCTTTTCTGACATTTCGTACAGAGTCGTGCAAGGGGGGTTAAGACAAAAGTACTTTGTACGGAGGACTTCATGATCAGCTTTCGTTGATTCAGAGCATTATCATTTTCTATTCAGCGAATGATAAAGTTCAGCGATAGCTGAAGTCTTGTACTTGATACTTCACGTTGAGTGGACAAATCTGAGTCTTCGCTGATCCGCATCAGTTCATTAGGAGACTTGTCGCTGGTTCTTGAGCTTGATCTTCGACTTCAGCGTAGAACCTTTGTTGACGTGAAACTTGTCTTCAGGGATCATAAGTAAACAACTAACTTATCAGCGATCATCATAATGACTGAACAGACTCAGAGCATTTATGGTGAACAGTGTTCGCTGAATGTTTAATTTAAAGAGCGAGAGTTCCTATCAGCGGTACTGTAAGATCTTAGTACTTATCAGCGATAGTGAAACTCTGATACATATTGTTTACTTACAATTTTCACTAAGTATAAGAGAGGGTCATTATCAAATCACTGAGGGTTTGGATCAACACTTTGAATATTTTCCCAAGGGTTTCGGCATGCGAATCCAAAAATGGACCTAAAATGTCGCTTTGAGATTTTTATTTCAAGAAGTTGGTGTTTTGTATTTTGCAAGGATAAGTACGTACACTTTCAGGCTTTATTTTGGGTATGGCTATTTTTGTGAGAGTGGGTATTCTGATGATCCAAAATAGGCACACCATCTTTTTCTGGGAGTGAGCACTTTGATGGTCTAGAAAAGGCACACCATCAATTTTGTTAGTGATACTCCGATTTTCTTCTGTTTTTGTATTTTTGTATTTTCTCTTTTTTTTGGGAGGGGGGTATGGCTTACCCACCTCAAACTTGGACTTCACAGTGTCCCCACTGTGGGCAGACTGGAAGTCACTCTGGAAATCCCCACCTCAAACTTAAGATCTCACAGTGTCCCCACTTTGACATGGAAATTGGGGTAAAAGAGGTGGTAGGGGGTTTCAAAAAGGGTCGTGTTTGGATGCAAAAAAATGGCCTATATCATTTTACGGGACAAGTTGAGATTTGTACTTACAAAAGGGACCTTTTTAAGTCGGAAGCCGAAAGTTGTACCTTGAAATGGAAACGAGATCAAACAAGCATTCAAACAACAAATACGTTAGTACCCAAAAGTACCTACCCAGCGGTAGGATTTCATGCATCATTAAACCAAAATTAAAAATGTAGCAAACGTTGTCAAATGCCTAGCCATAGGCAAAAAAAATCCAACCAAACAGAAATTAAAATTGTTTTTGGGAGCAAACGAGTGGAACCAAAGTTTTAACAAACCATTCAACGGGTCGGGGTTGCTTGCGGTGAACTTGCAGCGGAGTCTTCATCGAGTTCAACATCACTTGCATTTGTTGGGCAGATATCTTCGGTGAAGTCGGGGAGTTGTGTCGCTAATTCAGGATTGGCACCTTCGAACATCTTGTTCATGACTTCATCCCGGTCTCGTGTGTACATCCAAAAAGATTGGGTCGCCCTGTTCTGATACATCTGCTGGGCTTCCATGAGCTCGACACGGTACGTGAGCTTCTTCAGTTCGGACAAGATCTCAGTCATGGGGTTGCTTGAACTTCCTTCAGTGGGCTGACGGAGTGGGGTACGCAGGGACGTGTGTTTCCCCACTACGAAGCATTTTGTTGATTTTTCTTCAAAAATTGGGAATCTCGCCTACACACAAGCAAAATAGACTACCATGCATAATTAAAAAGACCAAAAATAATAAAAAGACAGCAAATAACTGAAATAAAATATTTACAAATGGTTCTGACTTTTCTTAACCATAGTGGGGTGGAGAGTGGGATGGAATGTGAGCACTCTCACTCAGAAAATGCTTCACTCTCTGCCCATTGACTTTGAACGTTTGACCAGACTGTGGGGACTTTAACTCCACTATTCCAAAGGGACTCACTTTGACAATGGTGTATGGTCCCGTCCATCGTGATTTTAGCTTACCCGGAAAGAGTTTAAGACGGGAATTGAACAATAATACATGTTGTCCTTCCATGAACTCCCTATGGTTGATTCTTCGATCATGCCACAACTTGGACTTTTCTTTGTATAACTTTGCGTTTTCATAGGAGTGATATCGCAACTCCTCTAGTTCATTCAATTGCAAACTCCGCTTAATTCCCGCAGCATCCTCACTCATGTTAAGCTCTTTAAGGGCCCAAAACGCCTTGTGCTCCAATTCAATCGGTAAATGACAAGCTTTGCCCAAAACTAATTTAAATGGAGACATTCCCAAGGGAGTTTTATAGGCCGTTCGATAGGCCCAAAGAGCATCATCAAGTTTGGTTGACCAATCTTTGCGGTGCGGTTTAACAACTTTTTCCAAAATTCCTTTGATCTCACGGTTTGAAAGCTCGGCCAAACCGTTGGTTTGCGGATGGTATGCGGTGGCCACTCTATGATGTATATCATATTTAGCAAGGACCGAGGCCATGACTTTGTTTACAAAATGGGTGCCTTCGTCACTGATCAATGCCCGTGGTGTTCCGAATCGAGTGAAAATATTTTTATGCAAAAAATTTCACCACGGTATTGGCATCATTAGAATGACACACAATGGCTTCCACCCATTTAAAACATAGTCTACCGCAACCAAGATATAAAAATTATTATTAGAATTTGGAAAGGGTCCCATGAAATCGATCCCCCAAACATCAAAAAGTTCTACCTCTAAGATGTTGTTAAGAGGCATCTCGTTCCTTTGCGAAATGTTCCCGGTGCGTTAACATTGCTCACAACTTTTCACAAATTCATAAGAGTCTTTAAACATAGTGGGCCAAAAGTACCCACTTTGCAAGATTTTTGCAGCAGTGCGGTTTCCACCAAAGTGGCCACCGTAGTGGGATGTGTGACAACCATGGAGTATTTGATGTTGCTCACTCCCGTGGATACAATGCCTCAATATTTGGTCCGTCCCTATCTTATACAAGAAAGGGTCGTCCCAAACATATTCTCGTGTATCATGTAAAAACTTTTTAAATGGTTGTCCACTCATCCCATGGGGTTTTAGTCCACTTGCTAAAAAGTTGGCAATGTCAGCATACCAAGGAATATTATTTTCGAGATGTTGGGCTGATAACAATTGTTCATCGGGAAAATTCTCTCTGACCGGAGTGGGATCAACAGTGCCCACTATCTTCTCGAGCCTGGACAAATGGTCAGCTATCTGATTGCTTGTTCCTTTTCTATCAACGATCTCAAGGTCAAATTCTTGCAGCAATAAAACCCACCTAATCAAGCGTGGCTTGGAATCAGCCTTGTTGATCAAGTATTTTATCGCTGCATGATCCGTGTGCACTATGACCTTCGTCCCTATCAAGTACGACCTGAAACGATCAAAAGCAAACACCACTGCAAGTAATTCTTTTTCAGTTACTGCGTAATTAATCTGAGCTTCAATCAGTGTTTTACTTGCATAATAAATGGGGTGAAAAACTTTGTTCTTTTTCTGTCCGAGAACATCCCCCACAGCCCACTCGCTGGCATCACACATCACTTCGAATGGGAGTGACCAGTCAGGAGTGGTCACTATGGGTGCTGTGACTAAGGCTTCCTTGATTGTTTCAAAAGCATCTTGGCATTCTTTCGTAAAAATGAAATCTTTTTCGTGTTGTAACAGGTTGCATAGGGGTTTTGTTATTTTTGAAAAATCTTTGATGAACCTCCTATAAAAACCTGCGTGACCCACGAAACTGCGAATACCTTTTACTGTTGTGGGTTCGGGAAGTTGTGCCACTACCTCAAGCTTGGCTTTGTCAACTTCCAACCCTCTCCTTGAGACAAGATGACCTAGGACAATACCTTCTTCTACCATAAAATGGCATTTTTCCCAATTCAAAATAAGGTCGTGGGTCTCGCATCTCACTAGGCTTTTTTCTAAATTTCCTAGGCAGTTGTCGAACGATGTCCCTATCACAGAAAAGTCATCCATAAAAACTTCTATGGTGTCCTCAATCATGTCGGTGAAAATGGCCATCATACAACGTTGGAAAGTGGCTGGGGCATTACATAATCCAAATGGTATCCTTCGGAATGCAAAAGTACCGTAGGGACAAGTAAAGGTGGTATTTTCTTGGTCCTCGGGGGCGATGTGGATTTGGTTGTATCCGGAGTATCCATCTAGAAAACAATAGAATTCTTTTCCCACTAACCGATCAAGCATTTGGTCGATGAAAGGTTGGGGGAAGTGGTCATTCTTAGTGGCCAAGTTGAGTTGTCTATAGTCCATGCATATCCTCCACCCCGTTACAGTTCTAGTGGGAATGAGCTCGTTCTTTTCGTTCTTCACTACGGTCGTCCCTCCCTTTTTAGGGACACATTGGACGGGGCTTACCCAACTACTACTAGCTATTGGGTAGATGATACCGGCATCTAACCACTTCAAAACTTCTTTCTTAACTACCTCCTTCATTATGGGATTCAACCTTCTTTGAGGTTGAACTTTTGCAGGGTGGTCACTCTCCAAGTTAATCTTATTTTGACATAAAGAGGGGCTAATACCTCTAATGTCCGCTATGGTCCAACCAATTGCTTTCTTATGCTTCATCAACAAATAAATCAGACGTTGTTCTTGTTTCTCGCTAAGTTTGGAAGAGATAATAACGGGAAGTTTATTATCCTTAGCGAGATAAGCATATTTCAAGTGGGAAGACAATGGTTTAAGTTCTAACTCGGGAGGTTGTTCTATTGAAGGGGGCTGAACATTTATGTCCTTAAAATCCAAAGGTTCAAAGGCTGCCACTATTTCGTTACACTCATCCTCAAAAGTGTCATCACTCTCAAGGTCGGAGTGCTCACTCTCACTCCCCACTGTGGGCACTGTACGTCCTACTGTGGGCACTGTGTAAAGACTGTAGGATCCATAAATCGAACTTAAAGCAAAGCAGTCTTCGGTGTCTATATACTTAAGGGACTTGAAGACATTGAATGTTACTTCTTGGTCATTAACTCTCATCGTGAGTTCTCCTTTGTGCACATCAATCAAAGTTCGTTCGGTTGAAAGAAACGGACGTCCTAAGATGATTGGGATATCTTTATCGGCCTCATAATCTTAAACTAGAAAATCGGCGGGGAAGATAAATTTATCCACTTGGACCAAGACGTCTTCTATTTTTCCTTTGGGGTAGGCAATGGACCGGTCGGCTAGTTGTAATGTCACGGTTGTGGGTCTATCCTCTCCAATACCTAACTTGTTAAAAATGGACAATGGCATCAAGTTGATACTAGCTCCTAAATCACAGAGTGCCTGACCTACTTCTTGTCCTCCTATTGTGCATGGAATGGTGAAACTACTTGGGTCTTTCAACTTAGGTGGAATCTTGCTAGTAAGGAGGGCACTACATTCTTCGGTCAAAGCCACAGTCTCAAACTGACCCAACTTTCTTTTTTTATTCAAAATGTCCTTTAAAAATTTAACATAGCTTGGCATTTGCTCGAGAGCTTCTACCAAGGGTATGTTAATGTGAAGCTGTTTAAAAATGTCTTAAGAATTTTTTAAATTGAACATCGACATTTTTGGCTTCATTCTATCAGGAAAAGGTATGCTTCGTGGGTCAATTTGAGTTTGCTGTGGCATTGGCTTTGGAACAGTAGGTTTTGGAACAGGTCCAAAAGTGGGAAGGTCAGGGATGTCGTTCCCCACTGTGGGGATGACAGTGACTTGAGGAGTGCCCACTGTTGGAGTTACAGTGGGTATTTGAGGCGAATCATCAAACTCGAAAACGATATCTTTCAGATCCTTTCCACTCCTCAGTGTTATGAACTTGACATGTTCAAGTCCTTTTCCTATCACCCTAGCATGCTCGGTATCACTAGGTAACGTCCCTGGTGGTCTATTCTTAACTTCAACGGCTAGTTGTCCTACTTGAGTCTCTATGTTCCTAATGGCTGCTTGAGTTTGATTCATAAAACCTTTGAGAATTGATTCGAGTGATTGGGGAGTCTCAGTGGGTTGAGTCGCTCGTGGTTGGTACTTTTGTGAGGACTGCCCTTGGTGAAAGTTATGTGGGGGTTGCCCACTATGATGTTGCTGAAATCCAGGGGGATTGTGTGGTCTTTGCTGGGCATGACTCGCCCCGTGGGATTGGAGTCCTGGATTACCAGCCCAAGAGAAATTTGGGTGATTTCTCCAACCTGGATTATAAGTCTGTGAGTATGGGTTGTTTCTCGGATTGGTTCCTATAACATTAACGGCTTTGGGATTTGCTGGACAATAGTAAAAAATATGCTCTTCTCCACAGAGGGAGCAGTTTTCGGCTAGATGAGTTGCAGAATTGTCTTGGCCTCTATTTTGGTTCAGCACGATTTTTGTTAAGGCCACTAACTGTGCATTCATGGTTTTGAGTGCTTCGGAATCGATGGTGTTGGTCTTTGGTACTATTGCTCTAGGATTGGACCACTCGGTATTGTTGTTGGACACTTTTCTAAGATTTGATATCCTTCATTGTAGGTTTTACTCATGAATGTTCCACCGGCTGTTGCGTCTAAGATGATTTTGGCTGCATTGGAAAGACCATTGTAAAAAGTCTCCAATTGGATGCAATGGGGGATGCCATTATGTGGGCACTTTCGAAGTAAATCTTTAAATCGTTCCCATGCATCCGAAACAGCCTCATCTTCTTCTTGCCTAAACAAAATTATATCATTTCGAAACCTTACATTCCTCGTTGGAGGAAAGTTTTTTTGCAAAAATTTATCGGCAAGTTCTTGCCACGTGGTTATCGAGTGAGGTGCATGTGAGTTCAGCCATGACTTTGCCTTATCCCTTAGTGAAAAAGGAAAAAGTCTTAGTCTTAATGCTTCATCACTCACACCTTGTAACTGAAAGGAATCGGTCATTTCCAAGAAAGATTTTAAGTGCGAGTGCAGATCCTCAGATGGTGATCCTCCGAACTGACCCATGGCTTGGATCATTTGAAACATCACTGGTTTGAGTTCAAAATGAGTTGCGACAATGTTGGGTCTTAAAATTCCGGAGCTCAAATCACCAACTCCAGAAGTAGCATAGTCCCGTATTTTTCGATCTTTGCTATCGGCAATCGTCACTGTGGTCTCCACTATAGGTGGTGGTATTGCTTCCATGTTTACAGTGGGGATCACAGGGGGTTGTCGATTTGTGTTCTTGTTTTTACGTCTTCTTCGAAAAGTTTTTTCTATTTCAAGATCGATTGGTACCAAAGGTTCGTGTTGTTGCCATGGCATGCAACACGAACAGCTTAGAAAAACGAGTTACTCGGGCTCGAACAAAAACTAATGTCTTGAGATTTAAAATCACGCCAGTCCCCGGCAACGGCGCCAAAAACTTGGTGCGTGCGAAATATGTGTTTTAATCGCAGTGGGTTGCAAATTGTCCACATTGGGAAGTGCAAGTGTACACTGTCCACTATGATCGTCACAGCAAGTAATAGTTGATAAAATACCAGAATCGAATCCACAGAGACTGGACAATCAAGACAATATGGTTCTCATGAGCTCCTTTTGCAAGTTTCAATTAGAGAGGAAGCAATAGTTTGGTTTGTTTGGTGAAATAGCTACTTTAACGATTTTACTAAGGTTTAAAAAGGAGGAATGTAGGTTAGATTTTCCCTAGATTTTATACTAAATACTCGGTCCTAAAAGTGCTCCTTGTATTCGAGGTAGGCATTTTCGCTAGAAAAGCCCGGTTACAAAATACTCATACCGTTAGATAAAAATCCCATACTCTTAGTATTTATTGTTTTGTCAATGGTAATCTCAAAAATGGAGCTTTTCAGGTCTCGATGGAATGTGTAGAGACAAATACTCTAAGTGTTTTTAGATACACCAACTAGCTTGCCTACTACTCCAGTGGGATGATATTAGCTCACTGTGCCGACCTCACTTTCGTAAGTGTCATAAGAATTCTTTCGAATCCCCTAGCATCATCCAAGCTCCTGTCACTGCGTGCTACTCATTTCTGAGTTAAGAACTAGACTTTAGATCCTTACAAGTGATCGGCTTGTTTGCATCCTTGGGCATGAATCGAACATGAATGGCCAAAACAACAAATATTCCAAGTATAACGATTACTCGAGCATTTTTAATCAAATCTAAGTACTTCTCCTTCCTACATCCCAAAGGATGTTTAGCCTATAACTAAAGTAAAGAAAGCAAAAGAGTAGAAGTTGCACATAATAAAACTGAAAGTGACTTGAATTTAACCCACAGTGGGGAACGAGAATTCGTCCCTGTCACTGTGTATTTCGAACTACAAGAAAGAAAATACAGAAATTTAAAGTTAACTACTGTAGTAAAATAAATAACTAAAGCTAACACTAATGTGGTAGTTGAGAGAATTCAAAAGCTAAACCTTTACCAACATAAAACATCTACTCCCAAAACTCCTTTTTAAAAATGGCACCCAAAGCTCCTTTATATATTAGGAGAGAGCAGCGGTACAAACAATGGGCTTGTCCAATGAATAGTATCAAACTGAAGATCAGCTCTTTGAATAGTTCTTTTACCAAAGTGGTCTCTTTACCTTTTGCCAAAAGCTACTTTAAGGTACAAGGTGTACTTTTTGCTATCTTTTTTTTAAGGAAGACTTGTACTACTTCCAACTCATTTTGACCTGCCCTTTGAACCTTCCTTTCTCCAGAATATTTACATCCCAACTAGTAGTTTCTTTTTCCTTTTGCTTCTCGTCAGCTTGATAGCGGGATCCGGAGTGGGCACTCCGCAAGTCACTGCGGATAAAATCGTGAAAAACAACCAAATTCCATCAAATAATTTATTAAAGACTATGGTTCACTCCTTTTGCTCGTTTTCGTGAAATATACCAAGAATGGGGGTTTTGAGAAGTGAAAATGGCTAAAATTGACAACATAAAATGTAAAATAAAAGGAAATAATAACTCTAAAAATAGAGTTATCACAACCTCAAACTTAAAACATTACTTGTCCCCAAATAATAAAAAGAAAGAAATAAAATGAAATTGTGCACTATGAGTTTCAGGTACTTACTTATTTCTCGCTTTGAATGGGTGTTGATCTCCTTCCTCCGATACTTCCTTCGGTTCCAAACTTAAAAACTTCACTTTTGTACTTGACGAAATCTTTCCCTTGTTTACCATTGATCAATAGGGCTTTCTTAGGTTTGAAGGGTTTGGAATGCTGAACCTTGAAGATTAACTCTTCAGTGGTTACAATTTTTGCCAGTCATAATTTTTTTTTTACAGGAAAGCTCCAGGCAATATTTTAAAAGCAAAAGAAAAAACGTTACAAGCCAAATCCACCACCGAACCAAGCAATAAAAGGCTAAAACAACGCCATACCAAGCAACTAAGAGCCAAAACAAACAAAGGCTAACAGAATAAAATAAACTACAAAAAAGAATGGAAAGCCATCGCCGCCAAAATAAGCACCAAAAGTCAGCCACCAACTTTACCCCATCACGTACAAAGCGCCACATCATCATGCACTCTCTTTTTCCTTTTCCGCTTCCAAGACTCTCTAAGTAAAACGACGTCCATTATTTGTTTTACAAGCTGCTCCACCGTCCTTCTTTGATCCGAAAAGGTTCTTCTATTACGTTCTTGCCAAACAAAATAAACCGAGGCCGCAAGCACCAACCTATATATCAATCTCTTTGGAGCTCTTTGGTCATCCAGGAGAGCCGCCAAAATGTCATCCCATAAGTCCGGGAAATTCCTCCACTCCACTTTCCGAAAGATAATCGTCCACACTTCCCTCGTATAGGGACATTGGACATCGTCCACACTTCCAATGTGTGTGAATCAACACAATCCATGCAAAACACGCATTTTAGGTTCGGAGGATCTTGCTTCCATAAAAGAATTCGATCATGGGTGGGCAACCGTTTATGACAAGCCGTCCATAAACAAAAGGCATGCTTGGGAATATTTCCTTTGCACCACACAGTACTATGCCATGGAACAACAACATGCACACCACCCATTCCCCTTACTGCCACCTTGACCGAAAAGTCAACCAAACAGTTTGGCCTATCTTTCCATCACAACTCATCACGTCTAGACGGTATCAAAGTTGGTAACGAGGTATTAGAAAGTATAGAGTACCTTTGTTGCCACTCCATCGGCCATTCTCCATCCAATCGTTCAACTAATTCCCGAACGGATGTGGTTGGTGTAAAGTCATGCGCATGTATAACTCTATAAGATATCCTTGCTGATAAATGCCTACAATCAAGCCAACCATCCTCCCATGCATTTATGTTGTTACCATTACCCACTTGCATTACAAAAAACTTCCTCACATGCTGCCGCAAATCAAGAATGTTATTAAGAACCCATGACCACCGAGTGCTCTTATGAACTAGCCAAAAGTGATCCGACCGAATGCAATATCGATGTACCCATCTGACCCACAATGTGTTTCTATGAGTCAACAAATCCCATATGTGTTTACACAACAATGCGCGGTTCCACACGACCAACCTACGAAAGTCGAGACCACCACAGTCGCGTGGTCGACAGACGTCCGCCCATGCCACTTTACACTTGCTTTTCGAAGGCTCCCCTTGTGCCCACAAAAAATTCCGAAAGATGGTTTCAATTTCATGTATAACACCCGAAGGAAATAGAAAAATCGCCATCCAATATATTTGGAGCGATTGTAAAACCGAGATGATTAACTGCCTTCTCCCACCAAAAAAAGGAACTTCATTTTCCAATTCTGAATACGCGCTCTCACCTTAGCGATAAGACCACCAAAATCGGCCATTTTTAACCTCACCGGAGACAAAGGCACTCCAAGGTATCGAATGGGAAATTATCCCATATTGAAAGGTAAACACGTTAAAATGGCAGCCTTGGACTCATCCAAAACGTTCCCGAAAAACATCTCACTTTTCGTAAGGTTTGGTGCAAGACCCGAACGAGATTTAAAAAGATGGAGGGCCTTCTTGAGAATCTCCACCGAAGAGACATCCCTATATGTGAACACAAAAAGGTCATCCGCAAAGCACAGATGCGTGAGTACCAACTCCTCACACCCTTTGTCAGTCATAAAAATATATATATGTCTTATTTTCATCATCTAACCTCTGAACAAATGTTCTCTGCTACTAAGGTATGTCTCTCTATCCCTGATCACTGAAGTCACATTTAGTAAGTTGTATTTCAAAAATAAAATTTGATCACTGACATTTATCTATTAGTGATCTCTTTTGAAATAAATTGAAATCTCATCACTGATATTTCTCATCAGTTATTCTTAATTAAACAAAATCAACCCTGATAATTTCCAAACTATCAGGGCTGCCTTTTTGAAAATGAAAAGACACTTTTATCTGTGATGTCATCAAACGGATAAACCCTGGCACGACTTTTTGTCTGACACGTTCGTCCGTTTAAACTTCTTAACCAATAAGCTTCGTGGGACGTGTCACGTGTCATGATGAGTTTATTTTCCCGCTTGTTGGAACCCAGATACACTTAATCAAGATTATCAGATCTATTAGTTCAGGTTTAAGGTTTGATGCGGAAGCGTATTAAACTAACAGATATGTTTGATAGATATTAGAACGCACACATATAAAGAAAACAGTAAAGAATGAAAAGGATTTCTTGAACAGTTACTGTTATTCAACATATAATAACAACAGGAAGAACAGATTAAGAACTGTTGGTGTGTGTGAGAATATAACACTCAGATATTTGACAATAAAGCTTGAGAGTATTAGTGATTCCTTGTGTATTCGTCCTTGTTGTTGTTTTTTTGTGTGTAAGGAAGAACTCAACATGAGACTTCCTTTTATACTACTCTTAGAAGACTATGAAGTAGGTCACTGTTAGTGAACTGGATGGTGTGAACAGTTGTTTGAGCCATGCGCATTTAATGGAGCAGATGTACTTTTGGTAAATGCATTAAATGGCGCAGACGTCTATTATGTACTAAGCCCTATTGAGTCCATTCAGAGTTTGACACGTGTTGAAGTTGGACAGGGCAAGTTGTCATGCAAGTTGATGAACAGGTCTTGGAACAGTAGCAAGATATTATAAATATCTTCCTAGTCTTTAGAGGACCACAGAGGCTCTGTAATGTGTTACAGAGGTTCTGCGGTCTGGTTCCTCTGTAAAGTAGTCTTCACCGGATTCCGAGTCTTTGGTCGTTTACTTCTGCAGAGCTTCTGTCAAGGGTGGCAGAGGTTCTGTGGCTCGGTCCTCTGTGAGAAGTCTTCTTGGTTCCTTGTCTTCTGATGTTGTCCGCAGAGGCTCTGTTATTGGTAACAGAGGTTCTGTGGCATGGTCTTTTGTAAGCAGTTCTTCTGTAGACTTTTGTCTGTTTGTTCTTGGTGTCTTGATTTGATCGACAGAGTTGAACTTCTGTAGATTCTTCTATCTTCTGTGTGTCTTCAGCTTAGCTTCTGTTGAATACTTTGCATAGCATAGCTTCTGAAGATTCTTTGTTCTTGTGTCTTCTGTTGAGCATCATGTTTACAGAGCATAGGTTTTGTGGTTACCTTTAACTTCTGTAGTATACTCTTTGGATTTTATCACTTGACACTTAACAAATATAAGTATATCCAGGAAACTTTTTCTTTATAAAACATTTATAACAATTAGGGGCTAATTAAAAACTAACAATCTCCCCCTAATGTTTTATAAAGAAAACATTATGTTGTTGTTTCCTCTTTGCTTCTTTTCATTCTTTCACTCCCCCTAGATTTTTGCATAGTTAGCTCATGAGAATTCTTTTAGTAACCAGGGGTAATAGCTAACACAGAAGCACTTAGCAACTGTTAACACAACAATTAAAATAATTGTGTGGCCTATATTCAAAGTTGACGTTTATGAAGCTCTGATAGGACTTCCAATTATCATAGAAGTAAAATTATAAAATTTAAACTTCTCAAACTGTTCTGGCAGTATCACATAGATATGCATGGGGAATCACAAAGATTCGTGATGTTGTGTGAAAAAAAATAGAATGTTATCTATTAGGCTCAAAAAGTGTGTAAACTGTTTGGACATAACAGGTATCCACAGACTCAATGTGCATGAGTGAAGTGTGAAGGTGGGGCAACTTTCCTTCTTTCCAATATCTAACCTTCCAAAGAAAGATCAGATAGCATATGTGCTGCTTCCCCGTGGAAAAGTGAAACAGTTCCTTGTGGAGAAGGAAGTGAGTAGCTGGTGGGGTTAATTCAAGAGTTGGCATGGGCTCACTGCCTGTTTCAATGATAATCACCAAAGAATTGTGACAAATCAGTAATGTGGATTTCCCGGCTCAGAAAAAGTTAGTGCAGAGTTGTATAATTCTTTTGACTCTGTTCTCACACCCTCTTTCCTTTCTTTTTTTTTTATTCAGCTCACATCTAACCAAACTCTCTTTTCATTTTTTACCTCTTAAGCACAATGAGAAAAACTCATATAGTTATCTCCCCCATTCTTTGATGTAGACCCTTCACCTCAAAAAAAAAACACTCAAGGTTTACTTCTTTGGTAGGAAACACAGGTTTAAGTGATCCATAGAAGTTATAAAGCTCACATATTGATTAAAAAAATTGTCCTAGAGTTTATATTTTTCACACATAAAAATTTAAAATCCAAACTTCTATAGCAGATAAAACATTTTAGCATGTAGAAGTGGTTTGACCAATTAAAAAGAGTTTTTATCATTTTAAAGATGGCCTTTCTCTAAAAATGATAAGTTTAAAGGTTTAGAGATTTTACCTTTAGAGCTGAGGTTAAGTCGCAGAGGTTCAGTTCACAGAGGTTCTGTAGGATTTTACAGAGGTTCTGAGATGAACACTATCACAGAGGGTGGTTGCAAACTTCTGAGCAAAGGTTTATGTTGTCGCCAGAGGTTGATTTTGGATCAACAGAATGATTGTGGCTCGATAAACGCTTGGCAGAGGTTGATCGTTGCTTGGCAGAGGTTTGTTTCTAACCTGTGATCTGAGACTTACCTTTTATTCTTCTCAAAATTTGTTTGAAAAAGCATTGGAAGTGATCGATAGAGTGTTAGCACGAAATTTTCTCCAACAGAGGTTTTGAAGCTCTGTGAAACTCAGCAGAGGTTCTGTCAGGGCCAGCAGAAGCTCTGTGATAGAAAATTTCTCATAACTAAAAATCTATTAATCAATTTGATCATCCAAGTTTTGATATGCATTTACAAATGGTTTTCGGACATATTTGAAAGTTGGTGTCCGAGAAAACTATTTTGGAAAAAGTTTTGTCCGAGGTCATGGTTTTTGTCTGATATCCGAGCTAAATTTGCTATTCCAGAGCTTGGTTCTGGCAGAGCTCTGTTGAGCTCAGAAGAAGCTCTTTTACCTCAAATTTCTCATAACCCAAGAATTTTCAAAAGTTTTGAAATTTTAGTTTTTGAAATGGTATCCCCAGTATGTTTAGGACGTATTTGACAACTTTTGTCCCAAAATACTGTTTTCAAAAATCTTTTGTACGACATACCTTTTGATTCTTCTTCTCGGAAGAGATGTCTTGCTTCTGTTGATAGACTTGTTGACACCTTTCCTCTGCTCCCCCTTGATCTAATCACCTCTGTAGATCAAGTAATTTCCTTTTGCTCCCCCTTGACCTATGCTTGGATCAAAGAATGATAAGTTTTGCATAGAACATAGGTCATGTTTTTCAGAGGTTCTGTAGGGGTCGTCAGAGGTTCTGAGTTGACTTACAGAAGCTCTGTGATTTTAAGAACTATTTAAGGTTTTAAGAATTTACATACAGAAGTAGAATCAATCAAAGCAATAAATTAAGCAATGTATTTACTTATTATTTACAGAAAATACAGAGTATCTAGGTTATACTTACAGAGGTTTTGGGTACCCATATTCGAATCGGTCCTATTGTATGAAACGCCTTTATGCACTTGTCATACATACCAGAAATGAAAGGCTTTTTGTCATTTTGAATATTTTGAACAGGTATAGAGCCTTTCACTATCCAAACCTTTTTCACCTTTTTAAAAGTTTGATTAACTAATTTGTCCAACCTATGATCATAAAAAAAATTGATGTAGAGGTCTGAAGTTTTGAAAACATATTTGGCTTAAAAGATCTTTCAAAATTAAATTTCTTGATTCGTTTAGCAAAAAAATTCTTTTTCCTTAAATTTTCCTCAAGCATCTTTTGGAGATTAGATTTGCATCTTTTCTCCAACATGATTTCAGTTGATAAATTAGAGAGTCATTTTGTTAGTTTGGATATTTCTGTTTTAAAGATCCTTCTCTCTTTTTCAAAGTCATCTTTTTGACTTAAATCTTGAAATCTTTGAACCTTCAGCTGTTCAGATTCTTTTCTTTCAGAGTCAGATTCTTTCCTTTCTTTTTCAAGAATATTCTGCAATTCTGAGATTTTACATGTAAGCTCCATAGACTTTGTTTCATGAACAGTTTTCTTCTCTTCATAATTTCCTCTTTCATTTACCACAATCTTTTCAAAATTGGAAATTAGTTTAGAGAAATTTAAACATTTTAGTTCAAGTCTTTTCTTTTCTTCATCTGACATAGATAAGTTCCTTTTTAGTTCAAGATTTTCATAGTTTAAGATTTTAACAGATTCTTCAAGCTTGGCAATGTTGTCTGAGTTAATAAGAATGATCTTGTTTCTTTCCTCTAATTCTTTCTCAAGAGAAGGAATTATTTTCCTAAAATTTGTACTGAGTCTTGAATAAAAAAGAGAATCAGCATCAGCACTAAATTTTAGTTTAGACATTTTTTATGTTTGAAAGATCGAGAGAGAAAAGAATAACGATTTAGAATAATATTTATCACGAATCTTGATAAGAGGATTTCTTGATATTGAAAATCAAGGCAGGCTCTGATACCAATTGTTGGAACCCAGATACACTTAATCAAGATTATCAGATCTATTAGTTCAGGTTTAAGGTTTGATGCGGAAGCGTATTAAACTAACAGATATGTTTGATAGATATTAGAACGCACACATATAAAGAAAACAGTAAAGAATGAAAAGGATTTCTTGAACAGTTACTGTTATTCAACATATAATAACAACACGAAGAACAGATTAAGAACTGTTGGTGTGTGTGAGAATATAACACTCAGATATTTGACAATAAAGCTTGAGAGTATTAGTGATTCCTTGTGTATTCGTCCTTGTTGTTGTTTTTTGTGTGTAAGGAAGAACTCAACATGAGACTTCCTTTTATACTACTCTTAGAAGACTATGAAGTAGGTCACTGTTCCTTTTACGGCATGAATAGTGAACTGGATGGTGTGAACAGTTGTTTGAGCCATGCGCATTTAATGGAGCAGATGTACTTTTGGTAAATGCATTAAATGGCGCAGACGTCTATTATGTACTAAGCCCTATTGAGTCCATTCAGAGTTTGACACGTGTTGAAGTTGGATAGGGCAAGTTGTCATGCAAGTTGATGAACAGGTCTTGGAACAGTAGCAAGATATTATAAATATCTTCCTAGTCTTTAGAGGACCACAGAGCTCTGTAATGTGTTACAGAGGTTCTGCGGTCTGGTTCCTCTGTAAAGTAGTCTTCACCGGATTCCGAGTCTTTGGTCGTTTACTTCTGCAGAGCTTCTGTCAAGGGTGGCAGAGGTTCTGTGGCTCGGTCCTCTGTGAGAAGTCTTCTTGGTTCCTTGTCTTCTGATGTTGTCCGCAGAGGCTCTGTTATTGGTAACAGAGGTTCTGTATGACAGAGGTTCTGTGGCATGGCCTTTTGTAAGCAGTTCTTCTGTAGACTTTTGTCTGTTTGTTCTTGGTGTCTTGATTTGATCGACATAGTTGAACTTCTGTAGATTTTTCTATCTTCTGTGTGTATTCAGCTTAGCTTCTGTTGAATACTTTGCATAGCATAGCTTCTGAAGATTCTTTGTTCTTGTGTCTTCTGTTGAGCATCATGTTTACAGAGCATAGGTTCTGTGGTCACCTTTAACTTCTGTAGTATACTCTTTGGATTTTATCACTTGACACTTAACAAATATAAGTATATCCAGGAAACTTTTTCTTTATAAAACATTTATAACAATTAGGGGCTAATTAAAAGCTAACACCGCTCATCAACCTTTCTTTATCCTCTCACTATATAAACAACCCTTGTTTACATTTTTACCTTTAACGCGCTCATAACCCTCTCAAGCAAGAAAAACTTCCTGTGCTATTGAGTTTTGGGATTTAAACTAAAACCTAAGACTAGTTCATCATCATCTTCAACACAACAGGTTTTTATTCTTTCCTTAATTCCTTCTTGAATCTTCTGAAACATGTTTTTGATCTAACTTTTTGTTCTTAAAGATCATAACATACGTTTTTCTTCAAAAGAAATCATATTCTTCATGATTTTTAAAAAAATAAAACTGTAACAAGTTTTTCTTAAAGTTTAAAACTTCTTATTAAACTTTCCTCTTCTTCATACGTTTTTCCAGAATCCTTCCTAAAAAGGAAACTAGAAAACTGTATTTTCTACCAAGTTTTGGACTTTACAAAACTGGAAACTACCTTTTTAAGTTTCTTTCCCTAGAAAGAAACTGCACAACCCTAAAATCTCTTATTTTGGAAATATTTCCCAACTAAGAACGTTTCTTCTTCCTTCCATTTTTGGTTATTCTTTTTCTCAGAAATGGCACCTACCAATCCAGTGACTATGATTAAGTCAAAGAACATTCCCGGAGAACTGAACCAGATCACATTCAGCTCTAACAATCACTTAGCCCTTCTTGAATTCACCAAGAAGAAACCATGCCCTCATCTCACTGAAGTTGTCACCTTTCTGAAGAACTCTCCTATCTTCAAGGCTATTACCATCGCTCCACCTGCTCATCGCCATCTCCTTCAGCAAATTTGGTACACCACTGAAAAGACTCTCCACACCACTCGCTCCGGCAAGAAAGTCACTGTCATTGGCTTCCAAACCCAACTTGGCCAAGGATTTATCACTGCCAACGACATCCGCACCGCTCTCGAACTTCCCACCGGCCCATTCGAATCCCTTCCCACTGATGAAGAACTCATCAAGTTCCTAGACCTGATGAAGTATACATGGGACAAGAAGCCCCGAACTGAGGAGCCCGACAAGAAGCTCACCAAAGTACTCAAGGCAAAAATGCCTTCAGAACTCAACTTCATTTTCTCTCATGTCATCTCCTGCATAAGTGGAAAAATCAGATCGTTGGACCAAGCTAGCCACTACAAAGTTCGAATGGGGTAATCGTTGATCAAAGGGCGAAAGATCGACTACGCCCGCCTAATCTTTGACGACCTCATGAATAAGGTCAAGAAGCCTGCAAGGGAAATGAAAGTTCCCTATGTCTGTTTTGTGTCAGCGCTCCTTTAGTTGTTCCTTCGGGAGAAATACCCAAAGCAGGGAGACTATAAACTCCCCTTGCTAGGCGGCCGAATCCTCAACTTCGAACCAATGGAAGGTGAGGTACGTCTTTCTCAACTCTTACTCCTTCTCACCCTTCCTTCTTCTACTTCAGCGCCAACTTCAGTGGTACAACCCCCGCTGAGACCCAAGCCACCACCACCAAGTCCTCATTGAAGATGAAACCCTCAGACACCACCCTTGGTTCACATAAAACCAAGCGGATTACTAGGGAGAAGGCCCGACCCTCCTCGGTTAGGGAATCAATGATCGCTTCTTCACAAGCGACACTACACAACTTCATGGTTATCTCCACCACAGCTGAACCTGCAACACCAACCACTTTAGTGCCCCAAAGGACTGAAGCTTCTCTGGCATCCTCACCAGCCTTCTCAGTGCCTTAAAGCACTGAAGAAGTTGTTCTCGACAACGCCAATGCCGACCCCGTTCACAACACAACATTCTCAGTAGTTGCCTCTTCTCCATTCATTTGGTCATCACTTCTACACAAGCGACATCAGTCGTTGTTACTTAGGAAACGCTGCTCCACAACCTAATGCAGCAGAACTCTACAGGATCTGATGGTTTCCCTCTCAGGACCACTCATAGTATACCCTCCACATCCGTTTCTGACATAGAACATGATATGGAATACTACGGTGGCAGCGGGGATTTCAAGATTTTCGCCCACCCATCAGGTATCCAAACCAATCCCATTTATTCTTCTCAACCCCTTTCCAATTTTGGGCTTTCCTTTGCTCAAAATTCCTTTCTTCCTAGAGGTCCTAACTTGGGCACAATCGCTGCATCCTTCAAGGATGTGAAGGACAAGGTGGATTCGCTTTCTACGGATCTCACCAACAATACGAATGTCGTGAACTCAGCCGATGACTCACTGAAGAACCTCTCCACTTCCATCAGCGTCAAGGCCGATAATGATCATCTTTCAGCGCTGAAGGAGGAAGTAAAGACCCTTCAAAGGGATGTGGTGAACAACTCCTCTTCCATCCAAGCTCTCACCACCAACGTCTCCACCCTCAGCAGCGATGCGGGATCTCTACATGGCGAGGTTTCAGCACTCAGGGGTCAGGTAAGTAACCTAACCTCTAAGGTTGATAAGTCCACCAACCTTCTCTCTCAAATCCTGGACCGCCTGAATTCTCCAATGGTCCCGGTCTCCTTCTTCACTGCTGAAGATCGCTCCAAACTGGGGATGGCAGCCGACTTCATCCTCTAGGCAACCTCAGTGATCCCTGGCCTAGAAGCCAGGGTGGAAACTCTTGAGGCTCCTAAAGCCTCAGTATCAGCTGCCCCTTGCCTAAAAGACATGGTTGCTGATACCACTACTGCTGATATGCCTCCCCCCGTTGATGATGACAAAGAGGGGGAGAAGACCTCTGAAGAAGACCCTCCTCATGTTGAGGGGGGAGGGAAACGCTGATAAAGATTCCTCTCCATCTATGGGGGAGAAAGAGATTGAAAAAGAACCCACCCCTCCTTCCTCTCCCTGGGCTGAAACTGTCGACATCCCCTCTGAAGAGGAAGAGGAGGAAGAAGAGAAAAAAGAGGTGGAAATCCTTGATGAAGAACCCTCTTCACAACCTGATAGAAAGGATTACGATGATGATGAAGGACCAGAGTGTTGGTTCCAACCTGCTGCCATCAGGGTCCCTGATTCAGCTAGTCTTCTCCCCTGCTTGAGGGACCCACTGAAGAACCTCAACCTATCCAACAAATAATCCCAGCTTCGATAGCTGATGAAGTTCCAATAATCCCAGTCTCAGTGCGTGAGACTGGTGAACAACAAGAAGAAGAAGAGATGCTCACACACGCCAACAGACCCTCTCGACCTCCTCAAAGGTCAGAGGATGAAATCCAAAGAAGAGCAGCTATGATCAATCACTTAGAGAGTCAACGCTTACGGATCATCCCACCTTCCAGCCTAAACTTTATGACACCTGAAGAAATTGAAGAATCCACCAAGGCTGAAAAGCTTCTTGCTGAAAACCAAAAGGCTGCCCTTAAAGACAAAGAATTCGCTCGTAAGGTTGCATAGCAGTCATTCATTGATAAGAAGCTGAAGCAGTTTCCTCTCAGGGTTCAAGAACAACTGCTCAAAGAGGTTGGTAAGGAGATTCAGAAGAAACAAAAGGTCAGTGACTCTACGTTGAAATGGTGAAAAGAAAGCGCTGACTTCAGATATCATCCCAGTCGGATCGTGAATGTAACACTGAAGAGAAAAACGGTAAAGGGCGTGCCGATGGTGGAAGTCACTGAAATCAGAGAGAATAGGTAAAAACGCACAAGCTACATGTCAAAGCTGGATGTTCTTGGGTTTGATGAATGGCGAGAAGTTAGGAGTGCAATTCAGCGATCAAAATCAAAGTTCAAGCCTTATGTTGAAAAATTCCTGAACGCTTTGATCAACTAGGTTAATTCTAATATTCACGTGCGCCTCCTCCTCCAGCTCTTCTCCAAAATCAAAGACCTGCTCCAGCTAAACGAAAGCGTGCTTCCTCTTCCTCAGGCCTGTTATCCGGAACGAGACTGGAATTGAATTCTCAAAGGAAGCAATGCTCGGACCTTTTCCTGACTTATCAGCCCTGAACCTCTCACTGCCACCTGGTCAAGTGGTCAGTAATCCATATGGAATAATATTCTTTGATTAGACTGGTGTTATGTGCTTTTAGAGATATTCAAAACTTCCCATTTGCCCTATCAATCAACTCAGAGATCTTTTCTACTGGTACAACAAATCAAGATCAGGAATCTACTTCAAGACCCATGTGTTGAATGAAACACAACTTAGAAGACAATAGGGTGAAGTGGTCCCTGATTGGATGATCCCAGAGACAAATGCCATTCATGAAATGCTCTTTAAGGAAGTTCCTCTATATCTGATAGATCACTTCTTTGTATTCTTCTTGTATTTATCAGTAATACTTTTTGTACTTGTAATTTTATTTTATTGTACTTGTAATTTTCAATCTTCCCTTGTAAATTTATTACGAAGTAAATGAAAATTTCAATGAAGTACTTTACTCCACCAGTACTTGAAAAGATCCCCGAAAACAGTAAATGGGACACGTATCTATGAGTCCTTTTTATCCTTATGTTTTTATACTAAGCAATTTTCTTATGTTGCTTTGTCATCATCAAATAGGGGGAGATTGTTGATCCAAACCCTTTCAATGATTTGATGATGACCCTTAGAATCACTTAGTGAAAATTATGAATAACATTTGTATGTATTAGCGTTTCACCATTAGTGATAATCATACTGAGCCTGTTTAGTATCACTGATGGTAACCACTGTTCTTCATTATGCATCAGTGATAAATGTACATCAGTGATAGGTGAGTCTGTTCAACTGTACTGATGATCACTGATTAGTTCATCTGTAAACAATGTTGTTTGTAATCTCTGAAGACAAGTTTCGCGACAAAGGATTTCATCACTGAATCGAAGACAAAACTGATGAACAAGTGACAAGTCTACTAATGATCTGATGCGGATATCAGTGAAACCAAGACAAGTCCACAACATGTGATATTTCAAGTATAAGACTTCAGCGATAGCTGAATTACATCAGGTCTCACTGATGGAAGATCAACTCAGCGATCGCTGATCATGAAGCCTGCTTTACAAGAAATGTTTGTCTTATCCCCTTGCACACTTTTGTACGATTTGTCAGAAGGACATACCTTTGTCCAAAATCGTACAAACCACTCTACCACTACACTATTCACCATGTGGCCAAAAGTATGTTTGCAAAAGTCAGAAGCATGCGCCCAACCAAATGTTGACACGTGTAAAGTCCTCCTGGCATGCATTAAATGCATGTAGTATAAATAGGAGGAATGCACCTTCATTTCGATGCTGGTCATCCCTGAATCTACTTAGTGCCTTAGAAATTTATCCCTAATTTTCTATCTTCTTTTCTCTTTATTTCTTAGTGCAAGAAACCTGTGTGATTCTCATAGTTTGTTTAGATTAGGTCTTGTACTTAGTCTTATTTCGCAACAAACTGTAAATTATTTGATTTATCAATAAACAATTTAGAAAGATAAAAATCTTGTGTGTTGGTGTTCAACCCCCCCCCCCCCCTCTAAAAACTTAATACTTGTATAACCCTTCGGGACCAACACATCCATCTTAATATAGGTTTTTTTTCGTTTTAACCATTTTTTACGTGAAATGTTATATGTGTGTTATATTCATTATGAATATTTATATATGTTCAACTGTGTACAACAACTTGACATCGTAAGTCCGTAACTCGACCTCACCTTCTTCATTCAACACTTTTTTCAACGTCGTAAGACATCGCGTTCTTTGTCACCGTAAAGCAACACCCATCGAGACTAATTAAGAAACCATTGATACCGATTGACATCAATCAAGATTAATCGAGAACACATCGAGACCAATCATCACTAATCCAGAACACCATTGACTAGGTGTGTGGTTGTGTGTTAAAATCATAACCTAACGCCTTAATTTTTCATCGAGACCAAATGAGAACCTATTGATTATTTTATTGTGTGTTTATTTGTGTAAAACCATAACCTACCACTTTTAACTTCTATCGAGATGGATCAGAAAATCTATCAAGACGAATCGAAAACTCATCGATATCAATCGATAACTCAATAAAGAAAAGGAAGAAAACTATAGTATGTAGAGTTGAAACTGTTGTATATTCATGATGAATGATATGTATATGCATGATGAATATTATGATGAAAACTAATATTTATGATAAATATCATACTAGGGACGGGTTCAAATGAAACCAAGTTTCGGTTGTGAATCGAGGGATGAAAGAGAGCGTGTCACGTATCCATACCTTCACTGGCCATTTCACGGGCCATTCATGTATTATTCATCAAGAATAATGTATCATTCAAGATAAATAATACAACATTCGTGTGAATAATACACGATTCATGAAATAATACATTAATCATGAATTCGTTGATATTTCATCCTGAATGTTATAATATTCATCTTGAATATTGTATTATTCATCATGAATAGTGCATGAACGTTTACCTTTGTTATTCATACTGAATGTGGACACCCGAAGACACGTGTCACACTCTTTTTTGTCCTCCGGTTCACAACCGAATACCTTCTTCGCAATTGAACTTTTCCCTGTCATGCTGATATAAATACTAGAGATTTATTATATACACGTGATCATATATAAATATTCATGGTGAATAATATGCATATGCATGATGAATTGTATATATATTTCATTATGAATGTTATAGTGAAAATGTAACTTCATGATGAATATCATACTGATGTGAATGTTGAAATGTTGTTGTATAGACGTGAACACATATAAATATTCATGATGAATCATGTGTCTATTTATAATGTTATAGTAAAAATATATATTAATGATTAATGTCCAAGTGATGTATTGATATTGAAGATTTGTTGAATACACGTGAATATACGTAACTATTCATGATGAATGTTATACTAAGTTATATATTCATGATGAATATCATACTAATAGATGAATATTAAAGAGTTATTGTAAACATATAAACGTGCATAAATATTCATGATGAATATTACACAGATATGTCATTTTACATAAAAAGCAGCAAAGACAAAGAAACTATATCGAGTTGGATGTCAAATTGAAGAGCATGATGTAACAACCCGGTCTAAAATAAAGCGTACATAGCATTTAATAATAAACATCTCAATAAGGGGATCCCAAAATTCATTACAACTGTCTCAAAACTTAGGTTGGCGGAAGCAACCTATACACAACTGAGAATATCACTAGCTTCTAAAAGTAAAAGTGGCACTATCTCTATCCGCATCCGAACTTTAATCTTGCTCAGCTCATTTACCAGAGCCTCCTACTATCTGTTTCCTGAAAAGATTTAGTTTGGAAAATACGAGGGTTAGACCATGAGGTCTAGTGAGCTCCCTCAATTTACAGTTCTCAAAGAATTTCAAAATAGTTTATAACTATCAAGCAACTTCACATAAAACTTTCACGGAAAATTCCGCCCCCGTAAATGGCACCCTGAAGTCACTCGGAAGTGACAATGAGTCAGACTCACGCTGCCTTACTGGGTCACTACCTCCCATGGCATAAACGGAAGACCCCCTGGCATGAGTACTGGCGGGCCTACCCCCCCCCCCCTGACTTAGCCAATTTACGTCTATCACAATGTATGCATACATCTCATAAAACTTTCAAACAAGTAAAAATCATGCAAATAACATGGCATGTCTACTCCTTTACTTACTTCTGAAAACATGTTCAAAAACACGTATTTTTTCATAAACAATTTTTTCATAAGTTCGAGTTTTTTAAGTTTTATAAACCGTTTTTTTCGAAATTTTCACATTTCATAGGATAAAAAACAATATGAAACTGGCTAGTTTCATAATTTTTTCACGTTTCATAGGAGAAAAAACAATATGAAACCGGCGAGTTTCATAATTTTTTCATGTTTCATAGGAGAAAAAAATATTTTTTTCACTACAAGACCACTGGTTTAGGGTTTACGGTTTAGTATAAAGCTTCTCTCGTCGCTGTCTCTCCACCTCCACGTGGTTAACCGGAGGATAACGCCCACCTGTCTTCTTTCCTTTCTTCTTCTGCATCCGCTTCTTCGTTGACGTGATCCGACGCCGTCTCGACATAGGTCGTTGCAGCAGTAGCAGTGGTGTTCCTGTTCAGGCATAATTTTCCGATGTTTTTCGACATCTGGTCATCGGGTGTTGTTGTTGACTCGAATTCTATCATGTTCATCCCTTCCTCCTCTTGCAATCCACCACCAGCCTTAAGAACCATATCCGCAAAAGAAATAATATTGTGGTGATCATCGGTGAGGGTGTTTAATTTCATAGGGTGATAGAGGGGGATGGTGGCCGGAATTTTGAGAGAGATAGAGGGGGATGGTGGCCGAAATTTTGTGAGAGAAAGAGGGGGATGGTGGCTGGATTTTGTGAGAGAGAGAGATAGAAATGGTGGCCGGATTTTGTGAGAGAGAGAGAGAGATAGAGATTGATTCAAATCAATTAATATATTCCAAAATTAATAGATTCCAAAATTAAAAACCTAAAAAACTATTCCCAAAATACCCTTTCCCTATTTTTTAAATTCAAAAATCCCTCAACCGTTGATCAAAAAATCGGATGGCCTAGATTGGTTTACAAGGTTTACATAAAAAAAATGTTTACATTTGAAGCTCCCTCTATGTATGTATGTATGTATGTATATATGTATGTATCTGAGTATATGTATATGATCTGCTACATAGTGCACAAGATAAACATGTATGTATGTGAACCGCTAGCCTATAGGTATGTGAAATGATACAAGCGACTTGCTATACATATGAACATAAACATATTTGTATGCATGTGAACCAAACGTATATTCATGTGAACTCATACATATCTGCCACTATATAAACCCAAACATATATGTATGTGTTATGAACCGTTATGTGAACATAATGTATCTACAAAATATGCCGATACATTTAATCAATTAAATAAATTTTATTTTATTTATCATTAAAAGTTGAAAATTCTTTGAAATTTATTATTTATTTTTTTAAAAATTCAAAACCCGTCGAAAATCTGTCCGAAAAAGTAAAAAAAATCCCGATATATTTCCAGTGGATCTTTATTTTTTATTAAAATTAAAGATGCGCCGGAAATAAAATCTGGAAGTTATTTTTTTATTTCTTTTTCCGATAGGTTTCCGGCGGATATTTTTTAAATTAAAGTAAGTATGTACATTTTTTCGGATTGATTTTTCTATAAAAAACATAAAGACATTTCCGGCTAATAGTAATTAATAAAAATAATTAATAATAATCTGTTGGAAATAATAATTAATTTAAGTTTGATCATTTCTAAAATAATTAAGTAAAACAATTTCTTAAAATCCACCGGATGTCCGCCGGCAAAACTACTTATTTTTTAAAGAAAAAATAAAAGGTATTTTTCCAGGAAAGTCAACGCGGTTTGACTTTCTTAATTTCCGCCGGAAAGCCGTCGAAAATTTTACGACAGCAAATCCGCCGAAAATGTCCGCTGGTTTTGGTCCCTCTTTTTAGTAGTGATATCTCAAATTCAAGTTTTGCTAAATGTTATCATTCCTTAAAAAACATTGCTTCACGTTTATCCATTTGTATAAAAAAACACTTTATAAACCGAATCAAGGTAAGCAAATTACTGTGAACTACGGACCGGAGAATGTTATAAACCCATACAAACAACGAGACTATCTCTGTAAAACCATCTAACATGTAATGAAGTAATGGAAATATTTGCTATTCTTATATAACACTCAAGGGCCCTTCACCATATGATTACCATGTAAGTTATGAGGTCACTTATCTTACTAAATGAAGATGACAAGAGTCGAGAATATTACTTGGTAAGAACGATTATAAGGACAAAGAGTCTTTATCAAATAAGCGATAAGCGAGTGTGACAACTATTAATTGAT
Source organism: Saussurea involucrata (assembly GCA_033807775.1). Taxonomy (NCBI): domain Eukaryota; kingdom Viridiplantae; phylum Streptophyta; class Magnoliopsida; order Asterales; family Asteraceae; genus Saussurea; species Saussurea involucrata. Next base: position 27,882,826 of record CM066316.1, read on the forward strand.
AAATTATTGCATATGATACTATTTTGATAGACTAAAAATTTATTCACTAAAATAAATTAGAATATTAATTCTTGCCCGGTGATTCGGTGAACACGTATTGATTAAAGGTTTAGGTAAACGGTATAACTTATTAATCTTAAAAACCATTAAATCAAACTTGTAAAACCAAGAAGTAAATAGATTTAAAAGGGTCAGTGGAATTAGAGAGCAGGAAGTTCGAGACAAAAAGATATGATGCATGTTTGCCAATAAATGGTCCCACGCTCCTATTCCTACCCCAACTCAGATACAACAATCAAACCCCCTATATCGTAACACAAATGTACCAAAGCGGCGTCATGCCTAAGTCACTGTCACGCAAAACACATATATTTTTCGATCTATGTCATTTCCGAAAATATCTAACAGAAATCTAGAACATTATATAATTTATTTACTTGTCATATGTACGATATGATAAAATGTAAAACTTTATAGTAAATAATAAATAATTATTATTATTTATATTATATTATGTCATCACCTAAATTGACCGGTTACCTGATGTGTAGGTAAGTCAGGTACCTATAAGTTTGATATTTTACATCTCAGGTATCAAAATGAAAGTTTTAAAAGTACGTTATCCAAAACAGGAATCAGACGAAAGTACATTACTTTTTTATGCAATTTGTCCTATTTTAAAATTTGTAAGAGCTGCATATTTTAAAAAAGAAGGTACAACTGTTAAGCTATACACAACCCTTCACACCCACTTCTCCTTATCTCTTCACTTTCCAATTTTTTTCATTTTAATTTATAAGTTACACTTAATACGCTTATAATTAATTATTAAATTCATTTTTAATCTATTACTTTTTTATTTATTATTTCAGATTTTTATCATATTAACATAAATATGTATATGAACTAAATTATATCAAAAAATATTATAAGTACGTATCTATCTATACTTCTTTAAAATAAATTATATTTACGTTTATTCTTGAATTTGAAAGAGGTACAAATTTCAAATTACGTCATGTCCAAGTTTAAAAGCTTCAAAGCCTCCACGCTCAACATGATAATTAAAAATATAATTACTTTCTATTTTTAAATTACACTTTATACTCTTATAATTATTTAATTTAATTTATATATATTTTTTCATTTTATACCCTTACCATATTAACATACATAATCATATATAAAGTAGAAAACATTAAAAATGTATTTCTTTTTTCACAAATTATACTATTATAATTGTTTCATCAAAACCTTTAAAATGGGCTCAATTTATAGGTTTGAAGACCTCACTATCGAGCGAATCATTATTCAATTTTTTTGACCGATTGACCATATTAACCTTGAATTTATATGCGATCTAAAAACACATAAAACCATAAAATTGGCATTGTGTGATGAAAAATAAAACGGAACATAAAACAAGATTATATCTTTTGAGTTCTAGACTTTAGATTCGAAATGATACACACCGCATCGCACGCGGATACGTCTCTAATTATTAATTTAAAAAAAAAGAATCTAAGATCTATATTTAAACAAAATATTAATTACTATATTCTTCAAAAGCACGATAAAAAGGAGAAAAAATGTATATATTAATATCAAATTCGGAATTGCGAAATTCAAGTTTGTTTTTTACAATTGGTGGTAATTCAATAAGAGTAACTTATCATTTTTGTCCTGGTGGTTTGTTATTTTTCTGCCCAACAAAATTTTTATTACAAGAAAATCTTAGGGTGCGTTTAGTTCGCAGGATTCCGACGGAATTGGAAGGAATTGGAATGATCAATTCCATTGATCAAATTCCGCCTAGGCGTTTGGTTACCTATGGAATGGAATTGAATTCCACACATTCCACCATTCATGGATTTGGTCATTCCATCACAAATGAGAAGGAATTCAATTCCATTCCACCCAATTTTCTCAAAAAGACAAAACTATCCCCATCTTTCCTACTCCGACCACCACCGTTCTGAACCACCGCTGACCACCACCGTTCTAAGCCGCCGCCGACCACCACCGAACTGAACCGCCGCCGACCACCACCACCGACCTGAACCGCCGACGACCACCACCGACCTGAACCTCCGCCGACCACCACCGTTGTGAACCACCGCCGACCGCCACCGACCTGAACCGACGCCGACCACTGTAATAACCAGGTAATTTTTATTATTATTTTTAACGAGTATTATTTTAGTTTAAAACTAGATTTGGGAAATTTTATAAGTCTTTATTTAAGTATTTTATAGAAATAGAAGTTAAGGGGTAAGTTTTAATTTCTATTTGGAAGTTTGGGGGTAAGTTTTGCCAAATGAGTTAAGTGTGAGGTTTAATTGGTGATTGTGGATATATTTATCCACCACCACTGCCTTGTCCCTTTTGACTCCAGAAGGTGTTCTCTCCTAGTCATATTAGCAAAAACCAAAAGGTGAAAGTGTGTGTGTGTATGTGAGTACGTTCACGGCAGCGAGAGAAGAGGGAAAAGAAAGTAAATTGAAGAAGGAAAGGCTAAGAAGAAGAAGATTACTGATTTCCATAGCTGGGTTTAGGTAATTTTAGAAAGATATGTAAGTTTTGGGCATGAGTTAGTGTTCTAATAGTAGTATAGAACATTTCTGCAAAGTTACATAAACTTCTTGTTTTAAATCTGCACAAAAATCTGGGTTTAGGATGAACAGTGGGTTGCGAGATTCTCAAAACTCGCAACAGTGGGTTGCGAGATTCTCAAAACTCGCATCAGTTGGTTGCGACTTTGTTCAGTGTTTGCGATAGTGTTAGTTGTTTGCGATAATGGCTGAGAGTTGTGGGTTTTAAGATATTAAGTGTTAAAATAGATATTTGTATTTAATTGTTACAGCTTCTGTGAATTTGGAACTGAAGGATTGAAGTAACTGATAATAGCTTGGGGAGATTTTTGGATATAAGCTAAACAGGTGAGTTTTACTTCAAAATATTTTTAACTGGAATACATATATGTGTGGAATGGATATGTGATCAAGGTGTGAATATTATGTGTTTATAATATAGTAAGATATTATATTCATATGTGCATTACACTACACAAGTGCACATTAGTCGGGTTCCGGTGTGCGGACCGATGGGTAGCCGGGTTCCGGTGTGCGGACCGGTGAGTAGCCGGGTTCCGGTGTGCGGACCGGTAACGTTGATTAATTATTAGTTGGCTTGCTACCAACTAATATGGCCAGTTGTGGAGGAATAAGGTGGAATGAGATGTACGCAATGTACGAGTATTGAATGGTATTTATATACGTGTAGTATATGAATGTATATGAAAGAATTTATATAAATGGTTTTAATACAAAGGTTTACTAAACTGACAGGGATTTCCTCACTAGACCATTAGGTCTAACCCTCATTTCTGTTTTAAAAATATGTATTCCAGGTGATGGATCGGGTAAGAGCAAGTAAATAGGACTCTTGATGGATAGCTTTTGTGAAGATGTTGATTATGAAGTTCTGGATGTATTTTGTACTTATGACCTTGTTTTTAGTCAACATGTAATTTAATTTGAAAAAAAAGGGTTTGTATTGATTTACTTATTATGCTTAGCAAGACTATGGGACCGAATGTGAAATACGATGTATCTTTTGATGATTTTATGATATGAAATGTATGTTATTTGTAAATATGAATCGCGGGTTGTTACAGATGGTATCAGAGCCCTAGTTTAAGAGATTTAGGTATTGGTACTTGTACCTAGACTTAAACTGCATGTGAAGTAGGATGTCCCTATTATTTTAGAACCTGGGGATGCTAAGTATAAAAAGGTAGAAGGAACATCATGTAAGGTAATTTCAGATTACACCTGGCAAGTGTAATTATGATCTTACAGGTACATGTTTGAACTGGAATACCTTGTTTTATGGGGTATGTGCTTATGTGTATATTAACCTTGTTTGAAACTACAGAATGGCAAGTGGCACTAGACAAAAGAATCGAAGGGGAGGAAGGAATTCGGGTGGAGAGAACCCACCAGTAGGAATAGGGGGAAGAGGAGGAGATCGTGATGGAGGCAGAACCGGAGGTAGAATCGGGGGCCGAACTGGGGGACGAACTGGGGGTAGAACACAACCACAAGGTACAGAGTTTGTTACACGGGATGACCTGACTGCTGAAATGGGAAGACTACAGGCTAGCATACAAGCCATGTTTGAACGAAGTCGTCATAATGGAGCTGATACACCAGATCCGGAACCTGAAGTTGAAATGCCAATCACCCCTGCTGTCTTACCGGTAATGAAAAAGTGTGATTACAAAATGTTTCTTAGTTGCAAGCCCCCTACGTACTCAGGAGATCGGGATCCAGTAAAAGCGATGAGATGGCTGAAAGAAATAGAAGCTATCTTCAAGACGAGTAAATGTGCTGAAGAGGATAGAGTACTTTATGGAACTGCAATGTTAAAAGGCGATGCTTTATACTGGTGGGAGGCTCATATTGAATCGGGAGGATCAAACATATATTCTACTTTTTCTTAAGAAGAATTCGTTTTAGCTTTCACAAAACAATTCTGTCCACAAGCAGCCGTCAGACAATTGGAGGAAGAATTTATGAGCCTACAACAAGGGAATTTGTCAGTTAGAGACTATACTGCTCGTTTCTTAGAAAAATCTCGTTTTGCGGGATATTACGTTGCTACGGATAAACTGAAGATGGATAGATTTATCTATGGGCTAAATTCAGAAGTCAGAAGATTAGTGACTGCAACAAGGCCAGATACCTTTACAGCCGCAGTGGACGCTGCTGAAAATGTAGAACGAGACAACAGAAGGGATGCCGACGATAAGAGTACGGGGAAAAGGAAATGGGAAGGGCCACCACATTATCTGAAGAAGTCCAGGTTTCAGAGGTTCAATAATCGTCCACCTTTCCGACCAATGGAAAGACCTTGTCCGAAGTGCCACCGTATCCATCAAGGAACTGTCAGATTGAATCGCGTGTTTGTTATAGGTGTGGGAAGACCGGGCATCTTATTAAAGATTGTCGATTAACGCGGTTTTGTTTCTTGTGTAATTCTCCAGATCACCTTCAGTCAGATTGTCCGCGAGGTAGAATACAACAGTGGGGCACATCAGGGAAACCAGCAATTGCTAGACCAGTAGTTCCAAGAATAGAACCGCCGAGAACAAGGGGTCGTACATTTCAAATGACAGCTAAAGAGGCGGAGGAAACTCCGGATGTGGTTACAGGTACATTTTTCATAAACTCTACACGTGCTAAAGTGTTGTTTGACTCCGGTGCAAACCGATCTTTTGTGTCTCCTTCATTTGCTGCTCACATGCATTTAGAGCCTAAAATGTTAGAACATGCCTTACTGGTAGACACTGCAAATGATAACCAAGTGTCAGTTAAAGAAGTTTTTGATTGCTGTGTGATAAATATAGAGGGGTGTGGAGTACCGATACAACTATTTCCTATAGCCTTGATCGAGTTTGATGTGGTAGTAGGGATGGATTGGTTAGTTGAGAATCAGGCTAACATAGTTTGTGATAAGAAAATAATCAATGTCGTTTTACCTGATAAGAGGTAGTAGTGATTTATGGTGATCGTAAGAATCATCAGTCTAGCCTAATATCTATGATAAAAGCCCGTAAATGTGTCAGCAAGGGTTGCCCGAGTTACTTAGCCTATGTGATAGATAGTAGGCCTGAAAAGATTAAGTTGGAAGATATTCCTATTGTTAGTGAATTTCCAGAAGTTTTCCCTGAAGACTTGAATATTCTTCCTCCTGTTAGACAAGTAGAATTTGGTATAGACTTAGTTCCTGGAGCCACTCCTATTGCTCGAGCACCTTACCGACTAGCACCTCCAAAGATGAAAGAGATGATGGCACAACTACAGGATCTATCCGATAAGGGCTTCATCAGACCCAGCTCTTCGTCGTGGGGTGCACCAGTGTTATTCGTGAAAAAGAAGAACGGTTCGATGAGAATGTGTATTGACTACCGGGAGCTGAATAAGCGCACGATCAAGAACAAGTATCCACTTCCAAGAATTGATGATCTCTTCGATCAATTAGTTGGAGCTTGTTATTTCTCCAAGATTGATCTCAGATCTGGCTACCATCAGTTGAAGGTTAAAGAAGAAGACGTTCTAAAGACTGCTTTTCGTACGAGGTACGGTCACTACGAATTCTTGGTGATGCCATTCGGACTAACGAACGCTCCAACCGCTTTTATGGAACTAATGAATCGGGTATGTAAGCCTTATCTCGTTAAATTTGTCACTGTATTTATCGATGATATACTTATTTATTCCCGATCCAAAGAGGATCATGCACAACATCTTCGTTTGATTCTGGAGTTGTTGAAGAAAGAAAAGTTATATGCTAAATTCTCGAAGTGTGAATTCTGGATGCGGGAAGTTCAGTTTCTGGGGCATGTCGTTTCAGAGAAAGGCATTCAAGTAGATCCGATGAAAGTGGAAGCGATTGAAAGATGGGAACCGCCAAAGACGCCAACCGAAGTACATAGTTTTCTGGGTCTAGCTGGCTACTATCGGAAATTTATAAAAGACTTCTCTCGAATCGCGACGCCATTGACTAAGCTGACTCAAAAGAATCTAAAGTTTGAATGGAGAACAGAACAGGATGAAGCATTCAGAATATTGAAAGAGAAACTCTGCAGCACGCCAATATTAGCATTGCCAGAAGGTTCTGATGATTTTGTTGTCTACAACGATGCTTCCAAACTAGGATTAGGATGTGTACTTATGCAACGTGGAAAGGTGATTGCTTATGCTTCTCGTCAACTAAAGGACCATGAAAGACAGTATCCTACACATGATATGGAGCTTGCAGCAGTTGTCTTCGCGTTGAAAATTTGGAGACATTATCTTTACGGTTCTAAGTGCCAAATATTTACCGATCATAAGAGTCTCCAACATCTTTTCGATCAGAAGGAATTGAATATGAGGCAAAGAAGATGGCTGGAATTGGTGAATGATTACGACTGTGAAATCCTTTATCATCCGGGAAAGGCGAACGTGGTAGCAGATGCACTGAGTCGTCAGGAAAGGAGTGGAACAATAAGAGCTATTTCACTACGGGCTGAACTGCTACCGAACATCTTTGACGATTTGCAAAAGTGTCAAATAGAAGCGTTTCAAGAAGAACATCTGAAGTCAGAAAGAGTAGTGGGGGTATCAGCATTGCTAGAAAAAGATGATCGTGGGTTGTAATGTTTGGGAAGCAGAATTTGGGTTCCTCGTATGGGTGGGTTACGTGATCGGGTACTACAAGAAGCTCATCAGTCTCGTTTTTCTATTCATCCGAGTACGAACAAGATGTATAAGGATCTGAAACAATTTTATTGGTGGCCGGGGATATAAAGAAGCATTGCTCAGTATGTGGAAAGTTGTGATACTTGTAAGAAAGTAAAGATTGAACATCAAAGGCCATTTGGTCAGTTACAACGTCTAGAGATACCAATGTGGAAATGGGATCAGATCACTACTGATTTTATTACCAAGCTACCTAGAACTCCGAAAGGATTTGATACTATTTGGGTGATTGTTGATAGATTAACGAAGTCTGCTCACTTCTTGCCGATAAAAGAAACTGATTCGATGGAACGCTTAGCCAAATTGTACATTCATGAAATAGTAACTCGACATGGAGTTCCAATCTCGATTATTTCTGATCGAGATAGTCGTTTTACTTCCAGATTTTGGAGAAGCTTTCAAGAAGAAATGGGAACACAGATAAAGTTAGGCACGGCATATCATCCTCAAACAGACAGTCAGAGTGAAAGAACAATCCAGACTTTAGAAGATATGCTTTGAGCTTGTATTATTGACTTTGGGGGATCATGGGATAAACATCTATCGCTGATTGAATTTGCTTACAACAACAGTTATCATTCCAGCATACAAGCGGCACCGTTTGAAGTTCTGTATGGTAGAAAATGTCGAACACCTTTATGTTGGAACGAAGTGGGGGAGAAACAGTTAGCGGGGCCAGATATAGTACAATTAACAGCAGATAAGATTACTCAGATTCGGGACAGATTGAAAATGGCTCAAGACAGACAGAAAAGCTATGCTGACCGACGTCGGAAACCGTTAGAGTTTCAAGTTGGAGATTTTGTAATGTTGAAAGTGTCGCCATGGAAAGGAGTTATACATTTTGGGAAACAAGGAAAACTTAGTCCGCGGTACATTGGACCGTTTGCAATAACGGAAAGAATTGGTGAAGTAGCTTACAGGTTAGATCTTCCGTCAGAATTAAGCAGGATTCATAACGCGTTTCATGTATCGAATCTTCGAAAGTGTTTGGTTACACCAGATCAGGCCGTCTCTCTTCCAGATATTCAAGTTGACGAGAAACTGAATTACGTGGAGGAACCAGAAGCCATTTTAGACAGTAAAGTCAAAGTCTTGCGGAGTGGTAAAGAGATTAGACAAGTAAAAGTACAGTGGAGACATCACCGAGGTCAGGATGCTACGTGGGAATCGGAGTCGGAAATGAGAGCCAAATACCCTCATCTTTTCGCTTAACTGAATTCCGGGACGGAATCCTTTTAAGGGGGAGATGTTTTAATAACCAGGTAATTATTATTATTTTTTTTAACGGGTATTATTTTAGTTTAAAACTAGATTTGGGAAATTTTATAAGTCTTTATTTAAGTATTTTATAGAAATAGAAGTTAAGGGGGTAAGTTTTAATTTCTATTTGGAAGTTTGGGGGTAAGTTTTGCCAAATGAGTTAAGTGTGAGGTTTAATTGGTGATTGTGGATATATTTATCCACCACCACCGCCTTGTCCCTTTTGACTCCAGGAGGTGTCCTCTCCTAGTCATATTAGCAAAAACCAATAGGTGAAAGTGTGTGTGTGTATGTGAGTACGTTCACGACAACGAGAGAAGAGGGAAAAGAAAGTAAATTGAAGAAGGAAAGGCTAAGAAGAAGAAGATTACTGATTTCCATAGCTGGGTTTAGGTAATTTTAGAAAGATATGTAAGTTTTGGGCATGAGTTAGTGTTCTAATAGTAGTATAGAACATTTCTGCAAAGTTACATAAACTTCTTGTTTTAAATCTGCACAAAAATCTGGGTTTAGGATGAACAGTGGGTTGCGAGATTCTCAAAACTCGCAACAGTGGGTTGCGAGATTCTCAAAACTCGCATCAGTTGGTTGCGACTTTGTTCAGTGTTTGCGATAGTGTTAGTTGTTTGCGATAATGGCTGAGAGTTGTGGGTTTTAAGATATTAAGTGTTAAAACAGATATTTGTATTTAATTGTTACAACTTCTGTGAATTTGGAACTGAAGGATTGAAGTAACTAATAATAGCTTGGGGAGATTTTTGGATATAAGCTAAACAGGTGAGTTTTACTTCAAAATATTTTTAACTGGAATACATATATGTGTGGAATGGATATGTGATCAAGGTGTGAATATTATGTGTTTATAATATAGTAAGATATTATATTCATATGTGCTAACACTACACAAGTGCACATTAGTCGGGTTCCGGTGTGCGGACCGATGGGTAGCCGGGTTCCGGTGTGCGGACCGGTGAGTAGTCGGGTTCCGGTGTGCGGACCGGTAACGTTGATTAATTATTAGATGGCTTGCTACCAACTAATATGGCCAGTTGTGGAAGAATAAGGTGGAATGAGATGTACGCAATGTACGAGTATTGAATGGTATTTATATACGTGTAGTATATGAATGTATATGAAAGGTTTTATATAAATGGTGTTAATACAAAGGTTTACTAAACTGACAGGGATTTCCTCACTAGACCATTAGGTCTAACCCTCATTTCTGTTTTAAAAATATGTATTCCAGGTGATGGATCGGGTAAGAGCAAGTAAATAGGACTCTTGATGGATAGCTTTTGTGAAGATGTTGATTATGAAGTTCTGGATGTATTTTGTACTTATGACCTTGTTTTTAGTCAACATGTAATTTAATTTGAAAAAAAGGGTTTGTACTGATTTACTTATTATGCTTAGCAAGACTATGGGACCGAATGTTAAATACGATGTATCTTCTGATGATTTTATGATATGAAATGTATGTTATTTGTAAATATGAATCGCGGGTTGTTACAACCACCACCGACCTGAACCGTCGCCGACCACCACCGACCTGAACCGCCGCCGACCAACACCGACCTGAACCTCCGCCGACCACCACCGACCTCAGCACCGCCGATCGCCACCGTTCTCAGCCACCGCCGACCGCCACCGACCTCAGCCACCGCTGACCACCACCGACCTGAACCATCGCCTTCCACCACCGCCGCCGACCACCACCGACCTGAACCACCTCCGACCACCACTGACCTGAACCACCGCCGGCCACCACCGTCGGCCACCACCGTTCTGAACCACCGTCGGCCACCACCGTTCTGATCCACCGCCGCCGACCATTACCGATGGTTCAAATTTTCAAAAAGGGTATTTTGGTCATTAACTAATATTTAAATCCAATTCCAAAGTTACATTATGTGAACCAAACAGACAAAATCCAATTCCTTTAGCAGATTCCATTCCAATGTATGTCCACCAAACATGTGGTCAAACCTGATAACATTCCATTTCAATTCCTCTAAAGTCAAATTCTTTTGACAGATTCCATTCCATCAGAAAACATTATGCGAACCAAATGCACCCTTAGGGTGCGTTTGTTTTACGGTACAACATGGGACAGGATGACATAAATTTTCTGTCCCACGTTTGGAAGAATAAATAAGTAGAACAGGATAGTAAATCATGGGACTAAAGTCTAATTTTTCTGTCCCACGTTAAACCCTGGAACAAGGTTGGACAAAATAGAAAAAGACCATCTTGCCCCTTTTCTTTCTTATCGCCTCCAACTATCTCCCTATTTCCTCTCTGGACGACTTCTTCTTCCTTCTCCCTATGAAATCGATGACATCTTCTTCCTCCCATGAAATCGAATACTGCTTATCCCCATGAAATTGCGGTCTCCCTTTATTTTCTCATGAAATCCCACACTCTATTTTCTCAAAATCGAAAGTTCTACTGCCTGTAAACGTCACTTGGTTCTTGTCGCTTGGTTCAGTCGCTTGGTTCCCGTCGATTGCAGGTATGGTTTTGTCGGTTGATTTTGTCTTAATATTTCTTGGCTATGTGTTCGATAAAATGTTTGTGTGTCAAAAATGTGATTTGAATCAGAATGGATATTCATTAGGGCAAGCTCATAGCCTTGGGGAACTGAATTCCTATACTGGGTGTCCCTCAAATGAAGAGTTTTTAAAGATTATATCTAAAGTTTATGATGGAGGTCCGAATATCAACCATGGAATTTTTTAAACTACTTGCCACCTGCTGATAAAGATCGAAACGAACCTTGAAATCTTTGAAACTATACTTCCAAAACACTGAATTGTTGCTTTATTTATGGAGAAACAAATCTAAACACTTGTTCAATTTGTTCATGTAACATTGTGTGACTTTTCACAGTTGGAATTTGAAGACTATTCATCACTGTTGGTTTTTCACTTTAGTTGAATTTTTGTTTAGATAAAGTTTGTGGGTAAACAATGAGATGATGTTTATGTAAAAAATATAAACAATTAAATTATTTATTTAACGTGTTTCGTTATAATTTTTATAAATTAAAAAATACTAAACAAAATTTTCGGAAAAATCTTGTCATTTTGACATTTTTGACAGGGTCAATCTGGTCATTTTGACAGTTTTGTCCCGTCCTGTCCCGTGTTACCAAACACTATACCAGACAGATTGTATTGTCCTGTCTTGTCCTGTCCATGAACCAAACGCACCCTTAGTGTTATGCACTCTTGCTATATTTTCGTTCTTTCTACTAACTTCTAATAGTTCCATGTGTTAAGTATGGGACATTTTGATCTTTTCTCATTTCACTTTCATGCTCCTTTTAAAAGTAGTATAACATATATTATATTAAAGCGTAAACCTCAATTTTGGTCCTTGTGGTTTGTCAAAAATCTCAGTTTTGATCCTTAAAGTTCAGTTAATACAAACTGTCATTATAGTTTGCATTTGTGCTTGGTTTTAGTTTCTCCACTAACGAATGTTAAATAAAATTGTTTATTCAGGGGAAATTAGGCCTTTTTTCATTTTTTTCATTCTTTCTTAAATAACTGTAAATTAAATTCATTTCAACCAATTACAATAAGACACCTATTTTTAACTAATTAAAATCTTTTTTTTCTGGGTGAACCCTCTCTCTCTCTCTCTCTCTCTCTCTATATATATATATATATATATATATATATATAGAGAGAGAGAGAGAGAGAGAGGGGAGGTTCAAGGGAAAACCTCAAAAAAAGGAAAATTGAAGAACACCCTAGGGGCCCTTCATCTGGTCGGTATGCAATTGTGCATACAGGTAAATTAAGTTGACTTTTTGATTTTTATGCACAAGTGCATTATGCATTTGTGCATATGCATGTGTGCATGTTACAAATTACCTGTATGCACAAGTGCATACCGTCCAGATGAAGGACCCCTAGGGTGTTTTTCAGTTTTCCGTTTTTTTAGGTTTTCTCTTGAACCTGACCCTATATATATATATATATATATATATATATATATAGAGAGAGAGAGAGAGCCTCCTTCATATGTAAACATTGTTTTTTATGTAAATTATGTAATCTGATCATGACCGTCCGTTTAAGTGTTGTGCGGTCTAGATTGACACGGTGGCATTTTTGTAAATATGAAGGAAAGCGGTGGCATTGGTGGAATCCGGTGAAATTACATGAGGGCAAAGCCGGTATTGAGCTAAAGAATGAAATAAGGAAACAATCTACCAAATCAATCTTCCCGCATATCACGCTTCGATTTCAACGGAGTTCAAATCGATTGAAGATAATCGGCTCCATTTTGGACGGAATCTGGTACGAAATTTTGAAGATTATGCAATGGATGATGAAAATTGGGCGCGAATAAGGAGATGTATGAATCGTAACCTAATTTTTTCGATACTATAAAATCGATGTGTGCATAACTTGGATTTGAACTTTCATAGGTCGACAGAAAAGTGAAAGGATTCAATTATTGAAGTCATTCTCTAACTTCACGAATACTAAAGGCAAACAGTGAAGAACAAGGTATGAAACGGATTTTTTTTGCATTGTAAAGAACAAATATGAAAAAGCTTGATTTATGATGGCGTTCGTCATTACAAATTATGAAACTAACATTACATATATAGTGTTTGATATTGTGTACTAAAATTCTTGATAAAACCCTAATTGTTACATATGAAATCAGTAATAGTTTATTTTATCGATATGGTTAACACAATAGATTAATCATATTAGGGCCAAGGTTCTCCAGGAAATAAATTTTTTCTTCACCTCATCCTTGCATTGTTGATAAACCCAATGTTAACTTGTTGGGTATTGCGAATATCATATGTGATTTGCGTAAAATGTGATGATATGAAATATTTCATATGTGATGGTAATGTTTAATATGTAATTTTAGGTAATGTTTCATATGTGATATGGTAATGTTTCATATGTAATTGACTGTTAGATTCATATGAATGGTTGTATGCTGCATTGGTAGAATTGTGAATTGACTGTTTTTTCAAACTATGAAACAAACATTACATATATAGTGTTTCATATTGTGTACTAAAATTCTTGATAAAACCGTAATTGTTACATATGAAATCAGTAATAGTTTATTTTATCGATGTGGTTAGAACAATAGATGAATCATATTAGGGTAGTTTCTCCAGAAAATCATTTTTTTCTTAACCCCATCCTTGCATTGTTGATAAACCCAATGTTAACTTGTTGGGTAGTGCGAATTTCATGTGATTTGCGTAAAATGTGATAATATGAAATATTTCATATGTGATGGTAATGATTAATATGAAATTTTGGGTAATGTTTCATATGTGATATGGTAATGTTTCATATGTATTGACTGTTTTTTCAAGCAGGACCAAGTGGAATTAAACGGAAAACTCCGTAGAGTGTTAAAGTTATAAATAGAGACAATGAGAAGAAAAGGAAAGCAGGTATATTTATCGTATGAAATTAACCGGAAAACTCCAGAGAGTGTTAAAGTTCTAAATACATTTCATATGTTGTCAGTGTATTCCATATCACAATTTGGGTTGACATTTAACATGTAGTTTGTGTGTTTATTAATGTCATATTGTGTGATACAACAATAAAGGTGAACAGGCAAAAATAACTATAGCTGTGGAGAGTGACACGAAACGAACAACCAGAAGCGTGTCCAAAAAGCATTCAAATACGGCGCAAAATACAAAAAAAACTGGTGGTATTGTATTGAGAGCTCCAGCCAAACAAGTAGGTGGCATCGAGGATGACGATGATGACTTTGTGGTTAAGCCCACCTTAACCAAAGAAGGTACTGTAGACATATGAATTTGCACATAATCGTATAATATGAACAAATATGTTGACCGGATGATGTAAGTCTCCAATACACATATATGGTTTGTTACTTGTATTTCGTATACTGTTTCATAAGAATAAATTTGTCAGATATCTTTAACATGATTGATACATTACAGATGTGATAAGGCTTAAAACAACTAATCTACAAGAGAGGAAAGGCTGGATAAGTTTATCAATCAAAGAGAAGTGAAGAAACCGACACATGTTGATGGTATTCGAACGCGAACATCGCCCATGACTCTGCAAGAAACTGTGTGCCAGTTAAACGAGGAACAACAATCTGCGGTAGAGATAATGGGTCTTGGTTCGCTGCTAAAAATGTCGTTTGACGGCGTACCATCCAAGCTGGGGTATTATGTTGTAGACAACCTCGACCCAGACAACATGGAAGTGTAATTAATTGGTACAACATTGAAAATTACTGAGGATGTTGTAAGCAACATACTTGGTGTGCCAAATGGAGGGCTCAACCTAGACGAAATGGGTATAGATGAAAACAGTAGACTTATGATTGCAAGATGGAAAAAACAATACACTAAGGATAAGGTGAGGCCAAATGATGTGAGTAACATGATATTGCAATCAAGTGATGCGGGTGAGTTGTTCAAGCTTAATTTCATAGTTTTGTTTGTGAACTCGATGGCTGAATGCAATCCAGATGGACGTTGTCATAACAACTTTTTGACAAAAATTGGTAACATCGATATGATTGGATCAATAAATTGGTCCTGATAGATATGCGATTGCATACGAAGAAGCAAACGGAACTGGAAACGGGATACATACTCTAGCTTCTATCATGGACCGCTCACATTCCTAACGGTATTGATTATATAATTAATATTGTTTGTTTATTTGTATGTAATTAAAAATAAGCATATGAAACTAACTATAAATCTTTCATATGCAGCTACTTTATGTGCATATGACGTTATGTGATGAGATGGATGTTGAGGTTGACCGAAGTCAGCTGCCACTTCACACTTGGTCAATGGAGTTGCTTAGAAAGAGGATGAAGATCGGATTTAGAATGGGAGGGTTGGGGGTTGGAGTGCTGCGAGTTGACACAGTTGTTGATCATAAGGAAACAGGAATTGTTCGTAAAGACGTTGAAGCTTCACACCACGATAAGATGTTAAGTATAGAAATAAACGATGCAAGTATTGCATTGAATTAATACTTCTCTAATATGTTTCATATGAGCTGTATGATATGATAACGTAAACTTCTACTATTGTGTTCGTATATTCTTAAACAGATATCACGAAGTTTGAGAGAAGCTGTTGTTATTCATGGTAGTGAAAGTGAATCCGTTCCTAAGGACATTCCGGAAAAAGAACATCGTAACAAGGTAGCTGAAGAAACAATTTGTGTAAGTTTTAATTGCAGGAAAAAATCCAGATTTCAAAAACAAAACATGTGGTTTTGAGAATATGAAAACTTAGGTTAATAATAGTTTACCTTTGCTCTTAGTATTTTGGATTGGTACTGAAATTTGAATTATGGGCGTTTGTTACAATATTTTGGTTTCAATTATGGTTTTAATTTGAGGTAACTCTACCATGATTTGATATCTGAATGGAGATTGAAATAATTGGGTGTTTTGTTTAAATTGTAATTTCATATGATGTTGCATAAAAGTAATACTATGGTTCATATGTTGATTCGTAAATTTTCATATGATGTTGAAGTTGTGAATCTTTATACAAACTGCATATTATGAATAGGTTCGTTGGATTTAAGTGTAATGAATATTAACACAATTTTATACAATTTGAATATGAACATGTTTCTTGCATTCAACATTTTGTAGTATATTCTTCATTAACTTATGGGTAATCAAATAAGATTTATCATTATTATGCTTTCATAAAGGTTGTACGACATCTTATGACACAATGGTAAACAATAAACTTTCGCAATTCTTATAAATGTAAAACTACATACACAACATAGATTATTAATGGTTTACATGGATTTAAGGATAATAAATATTAGAGAAAAAAATATACGATTTGATTATGGACATGTTTCATTCATTAAAGTCTAACCTAAAGATTTGACATGAACATAGCTTCATACGTTGAACAAAAGCTGTTGTGAAACGTATATTCAATAATTGTTAATTGTTGAATCATAATGAGAAAACATTCAAAAGGTACATTTCTTACCTAAAACGGTACTATGAAACCCTAAGTTTGTACATATAGTATAAATATATGAAACATATTATAAAAAAGATTGTTTCATAAACATGTAAACATAACAAGTTGTCTTAAACAGTGACTTATGCAAACAAAAAGAATCTAGAACGAAAGTTGAAACCGACGATACATAGGAAACAATTAAAAAAAAGTCATCCACATCTGTGAAGCTTCCGAATAATGCAACAAATAACATAGTTAGCCACGACTATTACGCAACGGATAATTCCTTGAATCATGGTTCTGCATGGTATGGCAATTCTTGCACATGCGCTTGTTTCTTTTATTCTTCGTCTTGGCTTTCTCCAAAGTAGCAATCAAACGTTTACCGGTTCCACACCCCTTGTTTCGTATACCAGCTGGGGGTAAAATTTGAACATTCTCAGGAACATCTACTCCATAACAATCCCTCAGCGCATCGGCTCTGTCGTCAGCAGGGCATGTCAAGATATTAACAACAGCAAACTCATCCGTAACGTTGTCAAGAATATCACCAAGTCGGTTTAGTTTGTCGTTATCATTCCTAACACGACTAACAAGCATATCCATTTTCGAATACAAACGATTAATCAAGCGCTCTTTCTCAACATCGACTTAACCATATCTAGCACGAGCCGCTTGAACTTCAACGGGTACCAAGGACCTAGTCCATCGACGAGATATGTAAATATCGGGGATGGCTACACAATCGTCGTTTAAGAGAACTTTAAACATGTGCCTACACATGAAACCATTACGAACAAAGAAATTGCATTCGCATTGCATCATATTAGATGATGAATCATGAACAACCTGTCAAAAAAAGTACTATTATTATAATACATATATTGGAAATAACAAGTCATAGATATGAAACAAATACACAACATAACGATAAGTAAACTTTACATACCTTATAGCATCTTTTAGTAACAGATTTCGTATTCTTATGTAAAACACGATAGGTATAAACATCACCGTCTTCTTCGATCAACACTATTTCACAATATAGGACAACTTTCTTAATCTCCTTACGCACTTGAAAAAATACAGTACGCGTGTAAACCTCAACTGCATGTCTCTCAATCAACAAAGGAGTTGCAACGCGAGGGAAAGTATTCTTCGTAACAAACTCCAGTGTTCGATGCTTGTTCCTTTGCCTCTCAATTGCACCATCAAATGTATGCAAAAACTTGACCAAATCATTACGGTAATGTGCATATATTCTAAAAAAGGCGTGAGAACTCTCTGACCTAGAAGTCGTCCGCATCAACCCGGACATGGGAACGTCTTTATAGTAAGCTGGAATCCACGACTGCCTGATTTCATACATATCACTCAGCCAATCATTCCGATGCAAGTCATAATCGTCGATAATATTAGCCCACTCCAACTCAAATTCTTCGGGTTTCATGTGAGTGCTCCAAACCAACTTATTGAATCGTCTTTTGAAAGTGGTGTTCTGATCAAGATCAGCAGTGATCTGTATTAGTTCAATAAAATAAATCAACTGTTGTAATAGTTCAATGAAACATTAATACAGAAATATTATGTAGTATTAATTGCTTAATGTGCAATGAATTCAGGAAAACTATGAATATAATTAACTCGAACTACTATTGTCATTAAATATATAACATAAAATGAAGCTAACCTTCCCAGGCAGTTTCTTCATAATATGCCACATACAAAGACGATGAATTGAATCGGTAAATACAGCGGGAATCGCTTGTTTCATAGCAGCACATTGGTCCGTGATGACGAACGTTGGCTGCTTCCCATGTGCTTTCAAGAAAGCACGCAGTACCTACTTAAAATTCTCAATGTTTTCGTGGCTTATTAACGCAGCACCCACGACTACAGACCTTTTGTGGTTGTCAATAGCAATGAACGGGACAAAATTCATAGCATGCCTATAAATATTAAATCAATTGTTATAATAGTTCAATAAAATAAAAACAATAAAAACATTGTAATAACACGTTAAATAAATAAAATACCTGTTGGTGCGATACGTCGCATCAAAAGAAATAGTATCCCCGAACTCTTTATAATTTAGTCTACCTATTTCATCAACCCAAAAAATTGCTTGCAACTCACCCTCAATGACCAAAATATCATAAAAAAACTCTGGGACAGCCCTTGTCAGTTTCGCTAAAAGGTCAACCAACATCTGTTCGTCTTTATTTCCAACAAACGTAGACATATCCTTTCTAGCATTTTGATAATCAACAACAGTAGCACCAACATACTCGTAACTACCCTTCAGACCGGCCTGAATCATATGCGACTTTGCCCCACCGATGGATGACAATGAAGAGTTATACACATTCCTATAGTCCATGTATTGCAGCTTCCTACTGGCACGTGATAGTTTTTTTTTCATGATAACTGAACAAAGAATGGTTATGCCTTTCCTCAAATTTATAAACAACATATAACTTATCCGCTCTCGTATAGCGAAACTTAATACACGCTTTGCATCCCGACCTCTTGTAATTTGAATTCCTAGACTTACGATTACCAGACACATCCTGAAGGGACTGATACTTCTTTTTATCGGGGAAACCTTGCTTGCTACACAAAAGGTAACGTGTTTGCACATCCCCATCCTTATTTCTCTTCTTATTTGACTGCCTAACATCAAATCCAGCTTGTTCTGCGTACTTTCTATACGCAACATCAACGACTTCAATATTAGGGAATGAAGATCCCACGCCAATCTTTACATTCTCATCAACCTTAGGTATCCAGTATTTGGTACCACCAGGAGAAACAAACGTCTCGTGTTGGTCTGGCAAAAACAAAATTGAAGAAAATTCAAGTGTAAAATAACAAAGCACATAGATTATAAACCAACAGTTATGAAACTACATAAAATATAACATTTAATACAACTTTATATATAAAAATTAAACAAACACCACTAATGAGTGTTAATGCCAAAAATCGCACCAAAGGGACAACTTAAGGTCGATGTGGACTTTAACAACTAAAGAAAGGAATCATTCGACAAAGACGTGCGACAAAGACAAAAATGAAAATGAGACAGAGGATTTGATGACGCAGGAAAAACCTCAACGAGGAAAAAACCTGTGGACGACAATGGATGTCGTCGCTGCACTATGGTCGCCAATCAGGGGCGATGTCCTTGGTGTTCCGGGTGTCGATCGTACAGAGATTACAATACAAATGAAGGGAAAGACTTCGAAATGTAAAGTACAAGTGTTTTATATGTAAAAACAGTGTGCGTCGTGTGTGAAAACAATGTGTTAACTGTTGGTCGAGAGTGAAAGTCGTGCATCGAGAGTGATCTTGTATGAATGATCTCTTTGCTTCGAATAAATATTCTTCGAGTGTTTGCGTTTGCTTCTGTTGTTCGATGTTCGGTCCTCTTGTTCTATCTCTCTTCATGTCTTCTTCGATCTCCTGAAACTGAGAAGTGAACTTGGGATTTATAGTCTTCGGATGATTTTAATTGAATCATTAAGATCTTTGATGATTGTTGTAACGATCGTCGTTTTCAATGTGGGATTAGATGCTCATAACTGATTTCGTCGGTTATAGCCGTTGTCCATTAATGACTTTGACTCTTGCAATAATCACTGAACAAATTTAACAGTCGTATAACGCGTTAGTCGGCCGAGGTCGCATGATTCTACGCGACTGTCATGCGAAGTAGGCGACGTCGAGGTCGAGTGTCGTGAGGAAATCTCGACTTACCTTTTAGGAGGGACGATGGAGGTTTTTTGGGTCTTTGTCGGGACCTTATCTTAATACAAGATATAGCTCATAACATGTGTCTTACCTTTTCTGGTCGTGGTCGAGACCTGTGAAATTTTGCCCAAACAGTTTGCCCCCAAAATTTGAAAGTAGGATGGCAAATTTGAATTTTAAATTTTGCTTGTCGGGTGTTCAGGGTCTTGTGTTGAAAAATACCTTGGTTGTCTCGGAACCGGATTGATCCGATTCTAACTGAACGAGAATTTAAAATGGGATTATGACGTCCTACTGACGCACGATTTTGCTTACCAGCTGTCATATTAGAAATGTCGACGGAGCCAAGAGGTACTATTAGAAATGAAGACGATCTAGATGACTTCAGAAGTCTATCGAAAATTCCCATGGGGATTACTGTAAGCAACGCTGGCGGGGTTCGACCGGAGATGTGTCCCGAGGGGTATGTCGCGATATACGAGAACCTGTTTAAGATGGGCTTCTACTGGCCGTATTCGCCTCTGGCCAAGGCATTTATGTGTGAGTTTGACTTGTCTCCAGGGCAACTGATGCCCTAGTTTTAGCTAGTCATTATAGTCATCGAGCGACTTACTTCGCACTCGGAGTGGCGTATAAAGTCACGAGCGATCAATATCGCCGTTATAATTTACTTTCAAGGCTTAAAGGTAATCGTACCTTAGTTTTGAACACTGCTGTCAATGATCGCAAATGGAGGACGAGGTATGTACTTGTGCGGGTGGCGATGCTGGATATGGACAGTGATTGGATTAGATCCGTAGATACTGCACAACTGGCGACGATGTCTCATACTGCGCAACCGGCGACGATGTCTCATACTGCACAACCGGCGACGATGTCTTATATATCCTCGTCGACCCTTTCGTTAGCCGCCAAGGGCAAGGGTGTAAAGACGGGAGAGGATGAGGAGGAAGTCATGATGATCAACTTTACGTTGTCGACGATCCTCCTGACTGACTCTGTCCTTGACAGGACGAAGTCATTTGTTGTGTCTTTTGCTGCTCGACTGTCAGTGGTCGAGTTATTTTGAATGTAAATGACAAACTATTCAGGGAATGAAATTTAAATTTCCGTCGTACTCGTGTTTTGTATATTAGTAAGTAAATAACATGTTGTTAACGCCAAAAATCGCACCAAAGGGACAACTTAAGGTCGATGTGGACTTTAACAACTAAAGAAAGGAATCGTTCGACAAAGGCGTGCGACAAAGACAAAAATGAAAATGAGACAGAGGATTTGATGACGCAGGAAAAACCTCAACGAGGAAAAAACCTACGGACGACAATGGATGTCGTCGCTGCACTATGGTCGCCAATCAGGGGCGATGTCCTTGGTGTTTTGGGTGTCGATCGTACAGAGATTACAATACAAATGAAGGGAAAGACTTCAAAATGTAAAGTACAAGTGTTTGAAATGTAAAAACAGTGTGCGTCGTGTGTGAAAACAATGTGTGAACTGTTGGTCGAGAGTGAAAGTCGTGCGTCGAGAGTGATCTTCTATGAATGATCCCTTTGCTTCGAATGAATATTCTTCGAGTGTTTGCGTTTGCTTCTGTTGTTCGACTTCCTGTATTATTCGATGTCCTGAAACTGAGGATTGAACTTGGGATTTATAGTCTTCGGATGATTTTAATTGAATCATTAAGATCTTTGGTGATTGTTGTAACGGTCGTCGTCTTCAATGTGGCATTAGATGCTCATTGCTGATTTCGTCGGTTATAGCCGTTGCCCATTAATGACTTTGACTCCTGCATTAATCATCGAACAAACGTAACAGTCGTATATCGAGTTAGTCAAGGTCGTACGGTTTTGTGCGACGGTCGTGCGGAACGGGCGACGTCGAGGTCGAGTGTCGTGAGGAACTCTCGACTTACCTGTTAGGAGGGACGACGGAGGTTTTTTGGGTCTTTGTCGGGACCTTATCTTAATACAAGATATAGCTCATAACACGTGTCTTACCTTTTCTGGTCTTGGTCGAGACTGGTGAAATTTTACCCAAACAGTTTGCCCCCAAAATTTGAAAGTAGGATGGCAAATTCGAATTTTAAATTTTGCTTGTCGGGTGTTCAGGGTCTTGTGTTGAAAAATACCTTGGTTGTTTTGGAACTGAATCGGTTCAATTCAAACTAGATAGGGAAATCGAAGAGAGGTTCGGAGTCGTGACGTCATGCCGACGCACGATGGTGCTTACCAGCTGTCGATGACAGGTGTCGATGATCTGTGTGGTCACACGAAAAGACGAGGACGTGTGGCAATCATCAAGGGATTTGATCGTTTGCATAAATAGAGACCTCAATGGGTCTATTCTGTTTTACGATCTCAAAGAGTTTTAAGCGAAGATTTCCTCTCGATCTTCTTGCTGTTCTTTGCCCGATCATTACTAATCCTGCGAGAATCTGCGACTCAGTTAGGATTTTCGAAGTCTTTGAGCGCTTATATATAAGGTACGATTTCTTCGATTTCTCCAATCTGTTTTTAGAAGTGTCGATGGATCCTGAGAGCAATATTCAAGAACAGTCGGATCTTGATGACTTTAGGAGGTTAGCTAAAATCCATGCGTGGGTCGAATTAATTTGCACAGGTCAGATTCGATCGAACGAATGTCCCGAGGGTTATATCATGATATACGAATATCCCTTTAAGATTGGCTTTGAATGGCCCTACTCACCTCTAGTTAAGGCTTTTATGCTAGAATTTGACTTAGCACCGGGTCAGCTAATGCCCCAGTTTTGGCAAGTTGTACAAGTGATCGAACGTGTCACTAAGAATTGGGAATCTCCCATGAATGTACGCGACCTCCTTTTGGCTTATCAAGCCAAGAAGGATGGGAGTCATCGCTGCAGTTTATACTCTAGACTTAAAGGTGATCGGGTTCTGGTCCTTAGGACCGCTGTGAACGATCGCGGGTGGAAGACTCGGTACGCATTTGTGCGTAAGTCGACCCTTGACTCCGAGAGTGATTGGATTAGGGCCAGCTGGAATACATCGGGTGAGCTTTGTACTTTTTTTGTTGTCTGTCGTCTACGTTTTTTGGTTTTTAACTTGTTTGTTTATATGTCGACAGCCATAAAGTTCGAGGACGTGAAGCCTTACGCTAATTCTCAAGCAAAGATCGACGCATTCTTAGAGTTCAACACTGGGGAACGGTCGTTTGTCGTACGACAATTGGTGGACGACGAAGAGGATTTAGTATACTTAGGAGAAAATCAGGGGGAGAAACGTGAGGAAGAAGGGGAGTCGAAAGAAGAAAGAGAGATGACTGGTAAGCGTACCTTCTTATTTCTTTCTGTGTTAATTCGATTCTTCTTCCCTTGATTTTCATAATTTTTATTCTTCTGTGGTTTCCATAGGAGGCTTTTCATAATTTTTATTCTTCTATGGTTTCCAGAGGAGTCTCAACTCGTAAGGGCAAGGAGCAGAGGCAAAAGCTTATGTCTGCTGGTCCAGATGTTCCGAAGAAGACGCGGACGACGATTCCGAGGGAACCGTCTTCGGGAGTTCATGACTCGTCTAGAATCGTTACGCCTGAGAAGGCGAAGGTCGCATCGCCCAAGAAGTCGACTTCTGATGCGATCTCTGCGACGCCTATTAATTCTGTGCCTCCGGCGGAAACAGCGAAGTCCCCGTCAGCCACGTCGGATCCTTTGTCGGTCGGCAAGGGCAATGATCAGCCGACGGGAGGGGCTAAGGTCACGGCGGCTAATTTTACATTGCCCTCGGACTTTATGGCCAGCAGTGTCCTAGACGGGACGAACCTATTTCCTCACTTGGGGAAATATCTGCTCCCTTCTTTCAGGGAGCGTTTCATGGGATTTCCTATCGAGGAGACGGGAGCTCATGTCGTCGGGCTGGCTTTCATGGTAAGTCTTTCTTTCAAGACTTGGTTCGGTTGTCGGTGTCGTTGTTCGTTGTCGGTGTCGTTGTTCGTTGTCGTATGTTTATTTACAATATTTGTTTTATGATTTTGTAGGCGTTCCAGGCTTCCCTAGCTTTGCGGGGTGAGACAATGAAGATAAAGGATCTAATGTCTGCTGCGCACGAGAGGGAGAATGCGGCGTCAGATAGGGCGAAGGTCGCTGCAGAGCGCGAAGAGGCTCTGTTAAAACGTCTGGATGACGCTCGAAAACATTTAGAGGTCGTCGGTCGTGCGAAGGATGATGTCAGTCATCGCCTAGCGCAGTCCTTATCCATGATTGTCGACCAGAGGGAGGAGATGGAGAGGATTAAAGAATCTTTGGCTGCAGCTACAAAGGAAGTTGAGGATTCCAAATCCAAGGTAGAGGGTCTGGAGAGAGATGTACAAGCTGCTAAGGACGAGGATAAGTCTGTTTTTTCCATAGCTCGTCTGACTGCTAGGGCAGCGATTATGAGGCGACATCTAGCGGGGAATGACCCTCTTGCTTCGGCGTCGGAAGAGCTCGACATTTACTTGAAGGGCGTCGGGTCGGTGAGAGACCTTGATTCGGATGATGAGAAGGAGATCGAGGAGGATTTGGTGGATGGAGGTCTTCAGGGCGGGACCTCAGGCAAGGATGCGACTGATGCTCCTCCTCAAGTTTAGAAATATATCTTCGTTTATTTCAGTTTCTTTGTTGCTCGATCGTTGGTGGTCGAGCTTTTTGTAAATGACAGTTTATTCGATGAATGAAATTCGGGCTTCTTTTGACCTTGCATTTTATAAAATATCACATCGACTGTCAAATTCATAAAATACAAGGAATCATGCGATTTAGGCATCTATTGTAACACAATAACTGGAACGTAAGCCATAAGACTTTTAAATCGTATATATAAACATAAGCACATGCGACTAAAGCATACATCCGGAGTATGAAAATTTTCTAAGTTAAGAAACTTAGATCATGAGGTCATTAGACTTCACGATTGTACGACTAAGTCGTGCGATTAATTTGAATCGTGTGCCCCTGTAGTAGGATGATCAAGTCATAGACCTGATCGTTTAAGTCGTGCGACCTTGCGAAACTAGAGTCGTTTGATTATCGTCGTGCGATTCTGTGGAATACACAATGTCAGAGGTTGGTCGTTGGCTAACCAACGACCCCCCGATGCTTAAGTCAGTAACCGTCGTTGTTAAAAAATCGTATGAAAAATAGAAAAGGGTTTAGAAGACGTACCTTTTCTGACGCGTCGTGCCCAACTACGTGGGACGTCTTGATTATTGCTACCATCTTTCCCCCTTGCGGCGATTCTAAGACGATACACTAAATGTCGTCGTGAGTCGCCACAATAGAAGGTCTATTTTCACGGCTTCAGAATGGTTTTATAGCAATCACGAGCGACTTTCGGCTCACTTTTTATCTCTTGGATTCCCAACGGCGTAGGGAACTTCAGAGTCTGATGATACGTCGAGGGAACGACCTTCATCTCATGGATCCATGGTCGACCTAAGATGATGTTATAGGCCGACGCACAGTCGATGACACTGAACTTGGTCTGCTTGTTGATTCCTCCGGCGTAGACTGGCAAGATGATATCTCCATAGGTGCTCGTCGCTTCTCCATTGAATCTGACCAAAGTTATCGAACGTCGGGTGATTTCTGAACGATCGATTCTCATGGCCTTGATGGGGCCAAGGAAGATGACGTTCGCTGAACTGCCCCCATCGACCAAGACTCGTTGGGTTAAACAATTACCAACCGTGAGTTGAATGATCAACCCGTCATGATGTTTCTGGTACGAGTCGCCGAGGTCGTCTTGGTCGAATACGATCTTCATAGCTTCCAACTCCAGATCTCCTTTAGGCCTTGATGAACGCGGGACAGGCCGATCGTCAGGTGCTTGACTGGCGTGACGTTTGGCCGTGGAGTACGTCAGACCACATACGTCGGAACCACCGGTGATACAATTGACGACTTTCGCATGCTCGGGGGTTGACGGTCGAACGTCGTTAGCTGGGGTAACGACGTCGTCGATGATGTCTTTTAAATTGCCCTTCGGGACGTGATATGCCAGCTCCTTTTTGAGAGCTATGCAATCATCTGTCGCGTGACCATGGTCGACATGAAAGTTGCACCATTTAGATTTATCTTTTTAGCGTCGTCCTGATCGGACTTCTTTGGCCATGGAATAGTCGCCTGGGTGGTCTTCAGAGCTTCGAACAAATCTTTAGTGGATCCTTTGAATCCATAAGAGGATATCTTGGGGTACCGATGAAACTTAGTCGCGGTCTTAGCCTCTGTTTTCGTCTTGAATTGGACGTTCGAGATCTGGCGCGCGGGCTCTATTTTGGAAATTGCTTTTGTCTTGAACTCGGGCTTTTTCACACCTAACGACCTTTTGTCGTCGGTATGCTTGCGACGAAAGGCAGCGTCGTCCTCTACTCTCATGTATGCTAGGGTTCGAGCTCGGACGTCTTCGAAATTCTCCGGAGGATACTTGGTCAGGTCAGTGTATAACCCTGAGCTGTCGTCCAGACCACGTTTATAGGCTTCAATTGCAGTCTTGACGTCACAATTGCGAATGCTGATGATCTCCGCATTGAATCAATTGAAATAACTACGGATAGACTCACTGGTCTTCTGCACGACGTAATACAGGTCACTGGTCTGCTTCTCCATCTTCCGACTGCTGGCGAATTGCTGGGAGAATTGGTTGACCAATTCAGCGAACGATGTTGATCCAAACCCTCAGCGATTTGATAATGACCCTCTCTTATATACTTAGTGAAAATTGTAAGTAAACAATATGTGTCAGAGTTTCACTATCGCTGATAAGTACTAAGATCTTACAGTACCGCTGATAGGAACTCTCGCTCTTTAAAATAAACATTCAGCGAACACTATTCACCATTAATGCTCTGAGTCTGTTCAGTCATTATGATGATCGCTGATAAGTTAGTTGTTTACTTATGATCCCTGAAGACAAGTTTCACGTCAACAAAGGTTCTACGCTGAAGTCGAAGATCAAGCTCAAGAACCAGCGACAAGTCTCCTAATGAACTGATGCGGATCAACGAAGACTCAGATTTGTCCACTCAACGTGAAGTATCAAGTACAAGACTTCAGCTATCGCTGAACTTTATCATTCACTGAATAGAAAATGATAATCGCTGAATCAACGAAAAGCTGATCATGAAGTCCTCCGTACAAAGTACTTTTGTCTTAACCCCCTTTGCACGACTCCGTACGAAATGTCAGAAAAGAACCTCCGACTGTCTGAAATCGTACAAGCACTCTGATACTACACTGTTCATCCATGCGGCTACTAAGGTTGTCAACCAAGGTCAATGACATGCAACCAACCAGCTGATGACACGTGTAAAGTGTATACTGACTTGCATTAAATGCATGCAGTATATAAAGAGATGAACCCACTTCATTTGAAGTAACTTGCTAACTCTGGACAAGTTCAATCTCTTATCTCAAGATAGGTTATTATTAGTAATTTCCTTATCTCTCTTAGTGCAAGAAACCTTAGTGTTCCAACTTGTTTAGATTTAGGTTTATCCTTAATCTTGTTTCCGCAACAAGCTGTAAATTCTTAATGATTTATCAATAAACAATTTAGAAAAGTAAAATCTGTGTGTTTGTATTCAACCCCCCCCCCCCTTCTACAAACTTGTATAGGCCTTCGGGACCAACAAGTGGTATCAGAGCGGATTTGTTTAATCTCATAAACAAGATCTAATCTAAGATATTTCTCTTCCTTGCTATTATCTGAAAATGGCCACCAACACAAACACAAATTATATAGACAATGGTTCTCTTGCTAAACCCCCTAGATTTTCCAAAGATAACTTCAACTTATGGAAAAATAGGATGACACTCTTCTTAGAAGGTGTAGACCCTACTATGCCTTACTATCTCGAAAATGGTCCATTCATCCCTGTAAGAATTGATGTTGCTGTTCCAGCCGCTGAGAATAGACCTGCTATTCCAGAAAGGCTGGTACCTAAGGAAATCTTTCAATGGACTGACGAAGATAAGAAGAAAGTGGCTATAGATACAAAATCCA
Source organism: Saussurea involucrata (assembly GCA_033807775.1). NCBI lineage: Eukaryota > Viridiplantae > Streptophyta > Magnoliopsida > Asterales > Asteraceae > Saussurea > Saussurea involucrata. The sequence goes on from CM066316.1 coordinate 27,911,163, forward strand.
GATCCATACTATCCATGGCTCTTCCTGACGAAGTCTACCATTCCGTCATGAATCTGAAAACATCAAAAGCCATGTGGGACACAATATGTGTTCAGTATGAAGGAACGTCTGAAGTCCAGGACTCAAGAAAGATCAACCTGGTAAGACAATACGAAATATTAATTTCTGGTAAGAATGAATCTCTCTCTGAAGTTCACCAATGTTTTAATTGTTTAATTATAGATCTGAAAACTGTTGGTAAGGAATATTCTAACTTTGAAGTACTGATAAAGTTCCTAGAATGTTTACCTGAAAGCTGGGACAATTATGCTATGTGTCTCAAGCTGTCAAAGGATCTAAAATCAATGACCCTTTCAACCTTATATGGCACGTTGCTGAATCATGAACAATCAAGCCATCTTAAGAAGAATCTTGTAAAAGATTCCAAAAGCACCCCTGTTGCTTTAATCTCAGAGGAACCTTCTACTCAGCGACCCTCGGTCACTATCACTGAGTTAGAGAGTAACTCTGAAAGGTCATCAGATTCTTATTATTCAGATAATGATGAATCTTTGGCTCTCCTAACTAAGAAGTTCAGGAGATTTGCCAAAAAGAAAATGTTTAGAAAGAACAAACCTCTTTCCATAACTGACAAGCCTAGATCATCAGCTTTTGTTGATAAGGCTACTGCTACTTGTTTTAACTGCGAAAAGACAGGACATTTCGCTAATGAGTGCAGGTCTAAGAAAGTTTCTAGACCCTCAGCTTTTGCAAAGAAACCCTTTGTTCCAAGGAATAAAGATGACAAATATTCAAACCTGAAAGAAAAATATGCTAAGCTGAAAAGCTTTAAGAAGAAGAATAAAGGCCTGATGGCTGACTATGATTGGGCTGCTTCTGATGAAGAAGCATCATCATCTGACTCTGAAGATGATGAAGCAAATCTATGTCTCATGGCCAAGATTGAAGGATGGTGTAATTCTTCAACAAAGATCACTGAGATAATAAAGTCTCAGATTCCCCTGAGTGATAAACGTGGTTTGGGTTACAAATATGATACTCCAAAACCAACCACTGAGCGTTCAATGCTTAAATTTGGAACGTTCGTATCCTCAGTCGCTGATACTTCATCTTCTCAGTGCTCCTCGTCCATTACACCAATCCCTGAGGAAACTCCTACCTCCTCAAAAGGCAAGGAGAAAATGGTTTATTCAAAACCTACCTCTGTCTCTAAAGACAAAGGTAAAGAAATTGTTATTTACCAGAATCCTCAGAAGGGTACCTTAGTACCAAAGCTGAATGCTTCTAAAGCTTCAGTGGCTCATCCCTCTGGATCAAGGAAGCAGATCTCTGGATCTATTCAGCGATCTACTCCTAGACTCAGATTGGATGTCCTTGGTAAGAAATCTGAAGAACTGAATGTTCGTCCCATTTCTAAAGCCAATAGTTTACTTGGTGCTGACACTTCTAATTCTAAATTAAAAGCTCAGCATTCAAATGGTCCTAGAACTACTTTTAGTTATAGGAAATGTTATCACTGTGGACTTACCGATCATATTGCTAGTAAGTGTCCCACAGCCACCAAAGCTGAAAAGTTAGCTAAGGTGAAGATTGCCCCCAAGGCAAAGAAGACCAACCCTGGTGCAAATCAGGTCAAGGTGAATCCTACCACTGAGGTTAAGAAATTAACCAAAGTGAAGAAAGACAAAGCTGAATCTTCAAATGCTGCGAAGACTGCTGAATCTTCCATTCCAACTACTTCGACTGACAAATGTGTATACATGGTAAAGTGGGTACCCAAGAAAAACTAATATTCTTTTGTATTGCAGGTTAAGAAGGGTATCTGGTATCTTGATAGCGGATGCTCTAGACACATGACTGGAAAGAAAAGCCTGCTCGCTGAATACAAGGAAGAGAAGGGTCCCTCTGTGACTTTCGGTGGAAATGGAAAAGGACATACCCGAGGGTATGGTGTACTTTCAAATGGTACAACCTCCTTCAGAAGAGTCGCATATGTTGAAGGGCTGAAGCATAATCTTCTAAGCATCAGTCAACTTTGCGACATGGATAACAAAGTAATCTTCACTAAGGAATGCTGCTTTGTCGCTGACAAAAAGGAGAAGATAGCTCTCAGCGGTTATCGTTTGGAAAATGTTTATGTAATAAACATGGACTCAACAACCACTGAGAACTCCTGTTTCTTCTCAAAGGCCTCATCTGATGTCAACTGGCTATGGCATAAGAGGCTATCTCATCTAAATTTCAAGACACTGAACACTCTTTCTTCAAAAGAGTTAGTCACTGGTCTACCTCAGCATTCATACGCCAAAGAGTCTTTATGTTCAGCGTGTGAAAAAGGAAAGCAGACCAAAGCAAGCTTTAAATCAAAGCAAGTTTCTTCAGTGTCATCTCCTCTACCACTACTCCATATGGATTTGTTTGGCCCTGTTAACAAACAATCCATCGCTGGAAAGAAATATACGCTGGTCATAGTTGATGAATTCTCTCGCTTCACTTGGGTAATGTTTCTCCGTTCTAAGAGTGACACCCCTAAACATCTCTCACTCCATCCCTCCTCTATCATACACTATCAGTTCTACTACCCAATCCTATACACTTGAACCAATTCTCTCTATCTGATTCTACCCAAGTTCTTACTCGTAAGATCGATGTGTTTCAGCTAGTCCTCTCCCCTGTTTGAGGATATCGCTGAAGGCTCCACAACTGCGACTTCACCAATAATACCAGCTGCTGCTGAAGAAATAATCCCAGTCTTAGATTTAATCTCTGAGACTGATGAACCAGAAGAACAGCAACTCTCGCACAGAGGCAGGTCTTCCTTAGCTCCTCAAAAGCTAAGTGAAGAGGATCAGAAAAGAAGAGAGGAGATAATAAAGCGATTCGAGGATCGTCGAATCATTCTGAGGCGTGATCAACTTCCTTCAGTTCCTCCAAAGTTCAGGATTTCCAAAAAGGAATACAAGGAACACCTCGGAGCTGAACGCCTAATCGCTGAAAGAAAGGAAGCTGAAGAAAAAGATAGAGAATACGCCATCCAGCTTTCTAAACGATCAATAAAAGACCCCAAGCTGAAAAGAGTTCCCATTGATGTTCAACGTCAGCTATGGGATGATGCTCAAGAGATCGTTAGAGAAAAGGCTAAGGTCTCTGATACGACTTTGGAATGGGCTAAACAAATGCTGACCTATCGATCTAGACCATCCAAAATCATCAAGGCAAACATCAGAGGAAGACTGTACGCTGAAGTTCCTGTTGTTGAGGTGGATGTCTACAGAGATGACAAAACCAAGCAAACCTTCTATGCTGCTACCTTAGAAAAGTTTGGTCTCTCTGAATGGTTAGAAACAAAATTAGCCATTCAGGGATCGCGCTCAAAGTTCAAAAGCCATGTCGAGAAGATCTTAAACAAACAGATTGACCTGCTTTCATCTGCTGTGGATATTCCTCCTACTCTTCCTCAACCAAGAAAAGTCTCTGATAAGAAAAAGAAAGCCTCTGGTTCAGGTCCTAATATTCGGAATGAAACGGGCATTGGTTTCTCTCGTGCTGAAATTGTTGGCCCTGATGCCGATCTCTCAATGCTTGACACCTCCCTACCACCTGGAGAAACACTCATTCCTGGCACAGTTTTAAGTGATCCCTATGGTATATTCTTTTTAGACTACTATGGAAATCATCACTTTCAATGTATCTCTGAGCTCGACATCGCTCCCATCAAACAACTCAGAGATCTCGTATACTGGTGTGAAGTCAGACGCGACATCAAAGCTAGACACCTGAAGCCCTTGATTTTTGAAGCAACTCTGAAGAAAAAGAATCAAGGAGTAGATGTCCCTGACTGGATGATCCCCACATCAAAGACCCTTGATGAACTTCTCATCAAGGAAGAACCCTTTACAAGCTGATATGATCGCCTTTTTCTCTATTGTATCAGTTATTCTTCTGTACTTGTAATTTATTTCGCTCGTACTTGTAATCTTTCCATTTCTCTTTGTAACCGGATTCAAAGTTTTAAAGAAAGATTTCAACGAATGTACTTTACTCCATCAGTACTGAAAAGATCCCAGAAAACAGTAAAAGGGACAAATATTTTATGATTTCTTTTTATCCTTATGTTTTCATTAAATAGCAATTTTCTTTGTTGCTATGTCATAATCAAATAGGGGGAGATTGTTGATCCAAACCCTCAGTGATTTGATAATGACCCTCTCTTATATACTTAGTGAAAATTGTAAGTAAACAATATGTATCAGAGTTTCACTATCGCTGATAAGTACTAAGATCTTACAGTACCGCTGATAGGAACTCTCGCTCTTTAAAATAAACATTCAGCGAACACTGTTCACCATTAATGCTCTGAGTCTGTTCAGTCATTATGATGATCGCTGATAAGTTAGTTGTTTACTTATGATCCCTGAAGACAAGTTTCACGTCAACAAAGGTTCTACGCTGAAGTCGAAGATCAAGCTCAAGAACCAGCGACAAGTCTCCTAATGAACTGATGCGGATCAGCGAAGACTCAGATTTGTCCACTCAACGTGAAGTATCAAGTACAAGACATCAGCTATCGCTGAACTTTATCATTCGCTGAATAGAAAATGATAATCGCTGAATCAACGAAAAGCTGATCATGAAGTCCTCCGTACAAAGTACTTTTGTCTTAACCCCCTTGCACGACTCCGTACGAAATGTCAGAAAAGAACCTCCGACTATCTGAAATCGTACAACCACTCTGATACTACACTGTTCATCCATGCGGCTACTAAGGTTGTCAACCAAGGTCAATGACATGCAACCAACCAGCTGATGACACGTGTAAAGTGTATACTGACTTGCATTAAATGCATGTAGTATATAAAGAGATGAACCCACTTCATTTGAAGTAACTTGCTAACTCTGGACAAGTTCAATCTCTTATCTCAAGATAGGTTATTATTAGTAATTTCCTTATCTATCTTAGTGCAAGAAACCTTAGTGTTCCAACTTGTTTAGATTTAGGTTTATCCTTAATCTTGTTTCCGCAACAAGCTGTAAATTGTTAATGATTTATCAATAAACAATTTAGAAAAGTAAAATATGTGTGTTTGTATTCAACCCCCCCCTTCTACAAACTTGTATAGGCCTTCGGGACCAACAAACGACCCGATGGACTTGGGTTTGAGATTGATCAACCATTGGAGAGCAGGACCGGTGAGAGTCGTACCGAAGCTTTTGCACATACAGACCTCCTGATACATGTGTGGGATCGAGATCGTCCACATGAGCTGCTTATACTGCGCGACGTGCTCTATTGGATCGGTCACTCCCGAATACTTGGGCGTAAAGGCGGGGACGTTGTACTTCTTCGGGACCTCGACAGTCGCGATCTCATCGATGAAGGGTGACACCTGAAATCCTGATCGAGGTTCGACATCAACGGGCACGGCTGCCCCAGGTAGCTTGGCGAGCAAAGATAGGACGCACTCGTTCTGATCTTCTAGCGTTTTCAATCGCTGGGCGACGGGGTCATTGGGGTCGAGATTTGCCCCTGCTTGCGGATTGATTCCTGAACTGGTGCCATTGCCATGCGACGAGCCATTGACATCTCCGTTGAAAGGAACAAAATACGGCTGCGACCCATTCTGAAATGGCTGCAACCCATTCTGAAATGGCTGTGATCCATTCTGAAATGGCTGCGATCCATTCTGAAATGACTGCGACCCATTCTGAAATGGATGCGACCTATTTTGCATGGGTGGTGGCCTTATGTGCTGAGGAGGAACCGTCCTAAACTGGGGATTTGGATTGAACGGTCCCGGCTGCTGGTTCTGCATGAACGGACCTGGATGCTGATTCTGAGCGAACGGACCTGATCCTGGACCTGGATTATGCGCGAATGGTCGAGGACCATTCTGACCGAACGATCCTTGGCCTGGATTCTGAACGAATGGCCTAGGACCATTCTGAGGTCCAAAGGGATTCCTTAGTCGTGCGATCTCCTCAGCTGCTCTGCGACTTTGCTCTGCCATGGCGTTGATTTGATTTCGAGCGACTTCAAGCTCCTGGTACATCTGGGCAATGACATGCTGCTGATCTCCAGGGACTGCCATTTTCCTGCAACAGAGAACAAAGAAAACTCCAAAAAACCGTTAGTAAGACGCATGTTTGTCGAAGATTTTCTCTAGATGAGGTCCCACGGATGGCGCCAAACTGTTAATGCCAAAAATCGCACCAAAGGGACAACTTAAGGTCGATGTGGACTTTAACAACTAAAGAAAAGAATCGTTCGACAAAGGCGTGCGAAAAAGACAAAAATGAAAATGAGACAGAGGATTTGATGACGCAGAAAAAACCTCAACGAGGAAAAAACCTGCGGACGACAATGGATGTCGTCGCTGCACTATGGTCGCCAATCAGGGGCGAGGTCCTTGGTGTTCCAGGTGTCGATCGTACAGAGATTACAAAACAATGTGTTTGAAATGTAAAAACAGCGTGCGTCGTGTGTGAAAACAATGTGTGAACTGTTGGTCGAGAGTGAAAGTCGTGCGTCGAAAGCGATCTTCTATGAATGTTCCCTTTGCTTCGAATGAATATTCTTCAAGTGTTTGCGTTTGCTTCTGTTGTTCGACTTCCTGTATTATTCGATGTCCTGAAACTGAGGATTGAACTTGGGATTTATAGTCTTCGGATGATTTTAATTGAATCATTAAGATCTTTGATGATTGTTGTAACGGTCGTCGTCTTCAATGTGGGATTAGATGCTCATAACTGATTTCGTCGGTTATAGTCGTTGCCCATTAATGACTTTGACTCCTGCATTAATCATCGAACAAACGTAACAGTCGTATATCGAGTTAGTCAAGGTCGTACGGTTTTGTGCGACGGTCGTGCGAAACGGGCGACGTCGAGGTCGAGTGTCGTGAGGAACTCTCGACTTACCTGTTAGGAGGGACGACGGAGGTTTTTTGGGTCTTTGTCGGGACCTTATCTTAATACAAGATATAGCTCATAACATGTGTCTTACCTTTTCTGGTCGTGGTCGAGACTGGTGAAATTTTGCCCAAACCCATGTCAATTATGAAATTTACTGAGTATAATATTATAGAAATCATGCGACTTAGGCATCTATTGCAACGCAATAGCAGAAACGTAAGCCATAAGACTTTTAAATCGTATATATAAACATAAGCACATGCGACTAAAGCATACATTCGGAGTATGAAATTTTTCTAAGTCAAGAAACTTAGATCATGAGGTCGTTAGACTTCGCGATTGTACGACTAAGTCGTGCGACGAGCTTTGAATCGTGTGTCCCTGCAGAAGAATGATCAAGTCGTAGATGTGATCGTCTATGTCGGGCGACCTTGCGAACTTAAAGTCACATAGTAGACTTAGTGATTATTGTCGTGCGTTTCTGCGATAAAATAATATTAGAGGTTGGTCGTTGACTAGCCAACAACCATCTGATGCTTAAGTCAGTAATCGTTCGTGATGAGAAATCGTATGAAGGAAGAGAGAAGAAATTAGGATACGTACCTTCTCAGATTTATTTCTTTTATTTGACGGGGTATTTGCCCCCTGTCATTTATTACCCTATTCCTTTCGGGAGGAAAATAGGTTTTAAATGACAAATCGACACAGGGATCTTGGAAAATACCATCTATGTCTGCGTCGACTGTGTTTTCGTGCGACAAGGCAAGATAGTCGGCATACTCCTGTAGAAAAGACATGAGTTTGTCTTTAAGGATAGGAGGACGAACCTGTCGAGACCTTTTGGTCGTGTTGTGTCTGCTAGACGATTTACTTTTGCGGCTTCAGAGTGGATTTATAGCAATCACGAGCAACTTTCGGCTCACTCTTGATTTCTTGGATTCCCCATGGCGTGGGGAACTTCAGAGTCTGATGATACGTCGAGAGAATGGCCTTCATCTCATAGATCCATGGTCGACCTAAGATGATGTTATAGGCCGACGCACAGTCGATGACATTGAACTTGGTCTGCTTGTTGATTCCTCCGGCATAGACTGGCAAGACGATATCTCCATAGGTGCTCGTCGCTTCTCCATTGAAACCGACAAAAGTTGTCGAACGTCGGGTGATTTCCGAGCAATCGATTCCCATGGCCTTGATGGTGTCAAAGAAGATGACGTTCGCTGAACTGCCCCCATCGACCAAGAGTCGTCGAGTTAAACAATTACCAACCGTGAGTTGAATGATCAACCTGTAACGACCCGGTTACCCAAACATACAACAATTAACATATATTGCATAACAGTGTTACATTCATAACAAAAGATATATAATAAGTCACGTACGGTCCCTTCAGTCTCGTAACTACAAATACATAAAAGCTTCCTAATCAACATCAGTCATCCAAAAGCATCCTACTCTTTATCCTTTCCTTTGCCGCTATAATTTCCCCAACCTGGAATACATATTTTTGAAACAAAATGAGGGTTAGACCAAACGGTCTAGTGAGATAATCCCTGTCATTTTAACACCGTTATAAAACCAATTTATATAAAACCATGTATCAAAATAGTTTATATAAAACCTTCATTTAATAACACACATATACCACGTATTTAAATACCAATCAAGACTCATGCATCGTGTACAACTCATCCTCATTCTCATTCCCATGGCCATATTAGTTGGTTGCAAGCCAACTAATAAATTAACTCCACTGTACAACAACTACAACCAACACCACCGTACAACTTCTACGGCCAACACCATCGGTCCTAAGCCCGACCAATATACTCCGCCGGTCCGAAACTCAGAACCCGGCCAATGTGCTCTCGAGTAACGCAATGCTCATATAAATAAAATATATATCTCAATATATCATATTTTCATTTATAAACCTTTCATCACATTCCAACCATATATATATAAATATATATATATATATATATATCTTAACGTAAACATATAATCACACCACATATCATATTCTCAATCCATACATATCCATCTCATATATATATATATATCACATATATATGTATCCCAGTTGAAAACGTTTTAAAGTAAAACTCACCTAATTAGACGTTTGAAGCACATACGCGCAAACGTCACAAACGAGTAAAACCGGCAATTACCGCCACAACCGAACTCCACATATAACAAACTTCATCGACGAGTAACCAACCCTGTAATATATACACATCGATTAAATCCACATATCTATATGTATTTTAGACTTACTACGACAACTTACAACCTTAACAACCCATCAGACACCCCCGAATCGCAACCGAGCTAGAAACCGAACAACCGACATTAAAAACAAAACTTGGAGTTCCTATATGCCTAAAATAACATGTTCAAAGTGTTCAAATGCTATCTTACACTCAAAACGAGTACCCATACCCCTATATTATGCCCAGAAACGACACGAATACGGAATAAACAAAAATTGGAAAAAGCTGAAACAGTGCTTGGCGCGACTGTGGCGCGACTGTGGCGCGACCCTATCCGCGCCAGAGGTCGCGCAGACCTCTGTTGAACAGCAAACAACCCCTGATTCAGCCCTTAACACCCCAACTCAACCCCAACTGCATTAGGTTCATTCTATGGAGGTTTTAGCATCAAAAATGAGGGTTTTAACATCAAATAACATGGAAGAACTCCCAAGCAACTCTATACACAAATATATAATCAATATACTCCACAATTCATCACTTGGTTCCATGGTTTACCAAGAAAATAAAGGCATGAAACCATCTTTTTGCTTAAACCCAGAGCTTGGAATTCAAAACACCTCTATCTTAACATGAAATTAACCTCTAGCAACACACACATACAAAATATAACCATGAACTCTAAACCCTAGCATAAACCTTGTTCCTACCATAAAGTGACAACCAAGAGGATGAAGAAAGAGTTAAAGAATTAAAATATGCATACCTGTAACCCAACTTGATGTAAGAATCACTTAAATCACCAAGTTTGGCACCAACCCTAACTCTCTTCTATTTTTTCTTTACCTTCTCCTTCTTTCTCTCTAAAAGTCATACATACACACACTTCACTTCTTTCAATTTCCAGCAAATGAGTTGTTATGACTCATCAAATTATCTATGAGTCATATATATCTATGCTTAATTGCACTTAAGGCCAAAAGTATAACCAATTTAACCACAAGATCCCTTAACCTATAACTAATAACTAAAAGGCCAATAGAATTATCAAATATATAACATAAAACCCTTCCACTTAGCTTAATGCTCACATAAAAACATAAAATGACCAAACTACCAACTACCCCTAAACTTATAAACCGACACAACTCACCCTAAACTATAAAAATAAATAAATCACTAACTTACCCGGGTTATTACAACATCTCCCCCTTAAAAGAATTCCGTCCCGGAATTCGGTTAGTCAAAAAGTATGGGTACTTACTTCTCACTACTACGTCAACAATCCAAATTTTAAATAAAATATAATTGACAACACTCCAACAATGAACGGTCCCAAATTGCCTAAAATACAATACTCTCTACTCTTATTACGCAGCGAAAAGTCACCCTCACAACTGAGATGTTACAGGAAGCCCATCGGTAAGCTACTATCCTCTAACAAGCTATGCCCCTTCTTCGTCCCCACGCCTTTCCATCGTTACAAGATGAAATCCCAAGTACGACTCCACATAAGGGTATTGCACAGTGGTCTCAACTTTCATCGCCTTATTAGCCAGGTATGGCATTCACCTTACAAATCCAGGCACGGCATTCGGGCATCAATAATAGTTCCCCACTGTGCAACCCGACTCCACACATAGCAACAACATCACAACAGCATGCAATCAAAAATTACGTAGGGATGAACGTATAAACAACTCGCATGCTGTAATAAATGTTTTCACATCACGTAATATAAAACCTTTCAAATAGTTCAATCAAGTCAACATGCTCGTAGCCATAATCAGTTACGAAAACCTTTCGTAAAACATTTCATTTACACAAAGAAGATAAGGTAACTCACTTAGCCTTAGCACCTCGACACACATTCCGGGATACACTTTAGCTCAAACCGAAAACCTGAATTGACGCCACAAGAATGGTGTTTAAACCATCTAATTACATCCCAAAACATTCCCAATAATCCCTAAGACCCAAACCCCCAATCGGCGCCTCGATCCTAGACCCGAACGAACGGCGAAACGGAAACAAGGTTATCGAAAATAACTTAATAGGCACTCCACACCCATCTATATCTATATAACAACCATATTTACTTCGGTTAAGCCCTTCCGCAAAATCAACACAGGAAAGGTCGAATGAACTCCCACTATGCGTAACCCTTCGTTACTATGGCGCATACAAACAATTTAGTACTCTCCCGACTATAAAAACTCTTACTTCAAGAAGAAAACCCCGCGTGGAACAAACAAGGTGTAACATCTCAAATCAATTATACCAATATCATTCACTCATCCAGACTCCAGATTTTAAATTATGCCCCAAACTAATGGTTTCGCATAGAATTTTACCATTTAAAAGAACGCATTCCACTGACGTTAACGTCCCAAAAATCCACCACCCCAAAAATAACGACACTCTACTCTCCAATAGATCACAGAGTCAACTTGGAGTATCACCTTTATCCGTAGTTTAAACTTTTCTCTATAAACTATATACAACCTTACCGTCACTTTTCTAACCCAATATACGTCTAAGACAGACAACACTTTCTTGCATTAATTACACCGACCACTAACCATAGATAACAATTGATTTCCACACTTGTCACAACATCACTCTCGCACTACTACCACGTCTTATCCAATGGTCCTTCACCCCGAGCATTACATTCGACTACTTTCTTCCACCCTCTTCTCAACATAAAAACATGTTTCCCCAAGGACAGCTCACTAGGAGGTGCTCACTCTTGACTGATCCCACGAGCTAGCTTTCTTTCACTTCTAAACCAACCACGCACACCTAATTTCAATGATTACCATATTTAACCAACAATTTCACCACACCTCATACTAGGAACTTAACCGAGTTAATCCGAAATCACACTCAATGCTCGAAACAACCACACACTTTTCATTTCTCAAATGGTAATACTCCACTCCTTAGCTAACCATCTACTGCCACTCCATTCTCTTATTCTCGAATAACAATACTACACACCACCTAGACATCCATGCCTTTCCACACATACTTGTCACATCTGAACAACTTATAAACAAATCCCGAACAGAGGTTTCCACTAACACTCACCCCATATCATCGCTAATCCACCACTTAACCTTACAAAAATTCTTTACTACCACACCTCGCACGCTCACTAATTATAAACTGCCACCATCTTATCCACATCACCCCACGCATTTAAACAATATCCTTCTAGATAGCATCAACAATCACAATAAGTATAATCTACACAACACACTAAACTGTCGCCTTCTTGACCAGGTCAAGACTTCACACAATACCGTTACTCTCCACACATAATCATCACGTTCCACACACTACTATTATTTTTTACACTCAAGCCATCACACTCCACACACTAACAAAATCAGGACAACAGTAATTAAGCACATTCCCCATATAATAAGGTATTCCAGTTCAAACATGTACTTGTAAGTTCACAATTACACTGGCCAGGTGTAATTTGAAATTACCTTACATGATGTTCCTTCTACCTTTTTATATTTAACATCCCAAGGTTCTAAAATAATAGAGACATCCTACTTCACATGCAGTTGAAGTCTAGGTATAAATCCAAATACCTAAATCCTTTAAATTAGGGCTCTGATACCATCTGTAACGACCCGGTTACCCAAACATACAACAATTAACATATATTGCATAACAGTGTTACATTCATAACAAAAGATATATAATAAGTCACGTACGGTCCCTTCAGTCTCGTAACTACAAATACATAAAAGCTTCCTAATCAACAGCAGTCATCCAAAAGCATCCTACTCTTTATCCTTTCCTTTGCCGCTATAATTTCCTCAACCTGGAATACATATTTTTGAAACAAAATGAGGGTTAGACCAAACGGTCTAGTGAGATAATCCCTGTCATTTTAACACCGTTATAAAACCAATTTATATAAAACCATGTATCAAAATAGTTTATATAAAACCTTCATTTAATAACACACATATACCACACGTATTTAAATACCAATCAAGACTCGTGCATCGTGTACAACTCATCCTCATTCTCATTCCCATGGCCATATTAGTTGGTTGCAAGCCAACTAATAAATTAACTCCACTGTACAACAACTACAGTGTAACGTCCCAAAAATTACAATAAATTTTGACTTTAAAAATAGGCATTTTAATAAATAAAACCTTATTAAATATCCAACACCGTTTCGTTTGCAATTCAATAATAAATAATCTCAGTAATAATAAACAACGGAAATTAAATTGTTTAATAATAACTCTAATCTCATGATTATAAAAACTCTTCACGCGCGCCAGTGTGTACCCGTCACGCCTTGGAGCCACAAGCACCTGAAACCACATTAAAATAGGAAAGGGTAAGCACAAGGCTTAGTGAATTCAAACCATAAATAGGATCGCAATTATATCAGCATCACCCTTAAACAGCTAGTTATCGCAACAAACTCATACCATGCAATCACGTCTTACACCCAAATTTATATATACCAAATATACCAGCACATATATTTCTTGGAACATCCATCAAGAAAATATATCACAATTAATAATAAGCCTTATATTTCTTGGAACGACCATCAAGAAAATATAATCGCAACTCATTATACAAACACATATACTTCTTGGAACAACCATCAAGAAAATATATCACAATTAATAATAAGCCTTATACTTCTTGGAACGACCATCAAGAAAATATAATCGCAACTCATTATACAAACACATATACTTCTTGGAACTACCATCAAGAAAATATATCCCAATTAATAATAAGCCTTATACTTCTTGGAACGACCATCAAGAAAATATAATCGCAACTCATTATACAAACACATATACTTCTTGGAACACCCATCAAGAAGTACATCAATCACAGTTCAATATATATACACAATTATATATACCCCATAACACAATAATATCAACAAACAATCATAACTATCACACTCGAGCTATAGTAACACAAATATAATTCTCATCCTATATAGTGAGAGAACTCACCTCAAAAGCAAAGCTTATGTCCTCAACAGCAACACGAACCGGCCAACACCAGCTCACCTTTTTCCACATTAATAAGTGATATCAAACGTCACCACGAAGTCCTAGCCCAAATTCACAACTACTAGATTACAAGTTACAAATTCCAGCTTTTACTCTAAAAACACATGTCTGTTCGGGACCTGTTTAACCCCTTATAAACTTATAAACCCAAAATATTATTCCATAATCACAAATTCCCATGTCTTAGGGTTCCAGGGACATATCTCACGTGCTCTAACGATTTTTCTACAATTTACTATGGATTTTACAAAACCGACTTGCAGAACAGTGAAAAACAGGACCTTTCAGTACAAAACAACAATTTGACACCAACTATGGTCCGAACTGGTTTTTCCGTAAAACATATGAAACTTACTAGACTCAGAATGGGAGATTTTGGCACTGATTTCACCCCAATACGATGTTCCTAAAAAAGGTTATGGCTTTCACAAAACTGTGGCAGAAACTGTGAATTTCACATGAAATGACAACACAGCTAAACTTTAATTCTAAACCCATTAAGCCATGACTTAAAGCATTCAGACCTGGAATCAGCTGTGACTCATTGATTAAAGTTTTAAGGGCTGAGCAAACCGTGCACCACCCTCTGCCACCTCCGGCAGAGGCGGCCGTTGGCGGCGGCGGCGGTACGGTTCAAAGCTTCCGGCGAAACCACACCAAAACGCACACCCCGACTTACCCACACTCACACCCGCATACACGCACACACACACGCACGTATACCCCTTGCCGGCACAGCGGCGACCACACCGCAGGCAGCCGTGGCTGCGGCGGTGGTGGCGGCGGTTCTCGGCAGAAAAAAAAGCAAACGGCACTAACGAGAAGGGAAATACACTTACCTCGACGAACCCTTCTTCATCCTCTTTTCCGGCAGCAAAACGATGGTGTTACCCTCCTTTTTCCGGCGAACTCTCTCTCTTCCCGGCGAACACCCTCTCTCTCTCCGGCGACTCTCTCTCTCTCTCTCGGCTCTCTCTCCCTCTCGGCTCTTCTCTCTTTTCCGGCCGAACACCACAAAGGGGGAAGGGAAAGAACGACAGCTATAGTGATTAGGGTTTCCTGTGGTTTGTGTTTTGCGAGAGACGATAATGACGAGAGGGGGAAGGGGGTCGGTTCCTATTTGGCCGATCCCCATGCAATTTTCCCACTTAACCACTTTTAGTCCCTGCACCTTCCCACATCCTGCGAAACGATCAAAGTTAACTAACATTTTAACCTACACTACATTGACCCTATGTTAACAAATTGGTCCGACTCGACTAACCCCGCTAACGGAACCCACATTAAACCTAACAGCTTTTCTAACAAAAAGAAAATAAATAGAATACGTACCGGGATACGGGCTTTACAACTCTCCCCCACTTGGATTATACTTCGTCCTCAAAGTCTAGACTGGCGAATAACTTGGAATAGTTCTCGCGCATCTTCGCTTCGGGTTCCCACGTCCACTCGAACCCCTTCGGTGCGGCCACTGGACTTTCCTCAACTAGAATCTATATTTCTCACCCCGTCTAGAAATTCTCGAATACTTTCTTACTAACAAAACACCTTCAAGGACACTGAAATTATGATTGGAAGAACACGCCAACAAATGGATTCATTCCTAGTCAAACAACTTCGGTTGTCTCCCAACCATAGATAATCCATACATCCCAATTCAAAATTTTGAGCTCTAACTATTCTAAAGGTGCTCACCAATATACCCTACAGGTTACTCGAATCCGATCATTCCCACCACTACTTGTCGATTAACTTCTACGAGTTCCAATAGACTCCCAAAATTTATTTCACGCGAATCGTCAAACCAGTAAACTTATAATCACTCACGAAAGTCATTCCACCCTAACCATTCACCACGAGAAAACATCTCAGGGTTACTACTACCATCAACATAATTTCCTTAAAATCGGCTACAATTCTCCAATTACACTAAGGTGTTTGGCCTCAAGCCCAAAAGTCGACACCTAAATATACTATTTACCTCAAAAAGGTTACTGCACATTCATGCTCTTAATTACAAAGGGCTTCATCCCCTTAACCAATACTATTCGGCCTACATTACCATCACGCGTGGAATACCCAACCTTCCACCGTCTACTTATCCTCCACACTCGTTCTACGAAGCCTAGTTACACCGTATCAAGATACACCTTAACGTCTACCTCCCAGGTACGTCTCAAGTCCCGGCATATCGGGACTACCTCCCAGGTAAGTACCCAAAACTATATCCTCCCAGTGCCTACTGGAAAGTCAAGGTCATAACACATGAATACCGGAGTCCCACCCCGAGATACCCAACCGACCATTACCAACGACTGACTGACGTGACCAAGGATCCAATGCAAAACAGTCTACCAACAACATGCCTATCCCGGAATGACTCACTCACCCAACATGTAAATACTCAACGTGCAATAAGTGCAAAACTGTGCAACGAAACAACCCATCAACAAAACTCCACATCGAGCCATTAAAAACCGTGCAATTGACCCATGACTATCTCAAAGTCAAAACCGAGCAAAATGCTCCACGCTTGCTAGACCCATAAGTCGGTCAAAAACGCGTTTAAATAAAGTTTAAGCAAGCAATACTCTAGAATCAACATTAGTCCCAAACTCGACACGGGTTAAACAAAAGAGTTTTCCAAAAGGACTCACACCCTTAAAATTCTCAAAATGACACATAACACTTATAAGCGCACTTCCCAAATGGTTTACAAAATCATTTACAAAATATTTTCAACGTCAAGATTTTTCATTTCAAAAAGACCGTAAGCAATAAAACTACTATTACCAGGTCGGTAGTTACGCAAAAATGGACACGCTCGTCCCACATATGAAAATCATGTTGAAAATCATTTCATTCCAGCTTAGTTTACTCACAAAACGTAAAGCGAAATAAATAATTTCTTTGAAAATGAACCGTCACGGTTCTAGTATGAATTGAATCATGACATGTATTTAAAGTAACCGCTCGACCTTACACCGGGTGCGACAAAAGTGTGCACATAATTTCAAAATCAGTTCCACGACATTTGACCCCAAAATTTCTCTTTTTTTAACATAAATGTCGTGGCACAGGGTTCACCAACAAATCTTACGCGCGTCGGCTAGTCATACAAAACGATGAGACGGTTTACAAATATATTTTTGTTAAAACACAACTGTCTCGTGTAAGTTTCAAACTTAAAGATAAAAACCAATCCGTTTCCATCATTTGAAAATATCGACTAAAATCTCATAAAATCTCAAAAGGTGGGGTTTTTTAAATTGATTTCCAAGATTTCCCCAAATGGTCACATAAACAAATAAGATATGCACCTCGTGAAATTAAACCCACACGACTCAACATGCCGTAAAACAAAACTTATTTTAACCAAATCACTCAAATAGCTTTATACAGACATCGTGGAATGTAACTTTCTGTCTCAACTCTAACATATGTGGAGGAGTTCCAATGTTAAAGTCACAAGCCGTAGTCACTTGCCCAACATTTTAAACACCACAAAACTCGGATATCATCTTACCCGAAAGAACCGTTGGAAAATAACGAAATGAGACAAATTCTAACAAAGTTTGCACTCCCGAGATAAAACGATTTCATACACTTTCAAAACCATATTTCAAAATCTTGTGTGTGTGCTGAACATTTCCCAAAATTCCAAAACACCATCCATAAAATGATTTGAAACACAAGAATTTGTTAATGCAATCTATTTCAAAATCAAACTTTGTGCATGACTTAGTCGGCATTCTATGCCTCGACTCCTACTCCTCCAAATCTCTCCGGTCCACTAACGTCATCCGGACATTTAAACCTCTTAGGAAAGTTGGGAAATTACGTCAAATAATCCCTACGATTTTTCCTCAAATCAAAGTCGGTTCTATAAGCCTGTGATTCTAGCACAATCATCCATCTTGGCCCGAAGCAAACATCATCCTCATCGCCACTCCAAGTGATTAATACTAGAATCGTCCTTTTATTCCAACGACTACTAATTTATAACCTTCGTCACTACCCCAACGATCATCCCATCAAGCAAATCAAGTACACACCTGTACTAGTAGGTTTACTATAGTCGTTCCTCCTTGTGATGGCTATTCTGGGTAGATATTACAACGAGTTATTAGCACATAATAACTCACACTAACAACGCTCACGCTCAACTCCTTGGATTCCTCGTGACTTTCCCCGACTCGAGCATTGATCCTGTGTTTCCGATAGTAGGAGCTCTACTACTACCTTCCACACCTATCATCACTCGTTCCGAGTTCCATCCGATGGGTCCAAGTAGTTTCTCGCCGATAACTACACACATATGCCCGCACCAGCATATGTACACACTCTTCCTAGCTCCCTAGGAATTCCACCCAACTCCACTACCCTTGCTATGACGAAATCCTCACTAGTCATGACGAGTCGCCTCGCGAATGCACAGTCGCACACAGTGTAAAACCAGATAGACATTCGAATATAAGATTCTATCCTACAACGGTTGGACTCAAACAAGAGCTGCGCAATAGAACTAAATCCGACATTCTAGGGCTATTCGGTTCCTATCGCATACAACCTATAGTGCATTCACTTAACAACCCATCAAGGCTAGCATAAACTCCTATTAGCAAGCAACAAATATGCGGTACAGTGTAATAAGCACCAAGCAATCTAGTACACATATTCCTATGTTCTAGAAAGCAATCTAGCATACATACTCATATGTAAACACTCTTCCCAGCTCTCTAGGAATTTCATCTCATCCCACTACCCTTGCTATAACGGAATCCCTATTAGCCATAACGAGTTGCCTCGCGAATACCAGTCGCATGCAGCGTGAATCAAATAGACATTCGAATACAAGATTCTATCCTAAAACGGTTGGACTCAAACAAGAGCTGCGCAATAGAACTAATCAAATATTCTAAGGCTATGTGATTCTTACTGCATACAACCTATAGGGCCTTCGCTTAACAACCTATTATAACTAGCATTAATTCCCACTAGCAAGCAATCATCATACAGTACAATGTAAACCACATTGGCAATCTAGCATGCATACCCTATGATCTAGAAAGCGATAAATACACTAAGTACTGTACCTTTCCCTTTTGCTCCGGCTGACTGTACACACTGCGCCCTCGATCACCGTTTCCCAAACGGGTTTTCCTTTCTTTTATTTTTCCAAAATTTTAAGAGAAGAATTTCCTAGCCGCAACTTGAGATCAAACACACCGAGATGTGTTTGATTCACTCAAGCTGTGCTCTGATACCAAGTTGTAACGTCCCAAAAATTACAATAAAATTTGACTTTAAAAATAGGCATTTTAATAAATAAAACCTTATTAAATATCCAACACCGTTTCGTTTGCAATTCAATAATAAATAATCTCAGTAATAATAAACAGCGGAAATTAAATTGTTTAATAATAACTCTAATCTCATGATTATAAAAACTCTTCACGCGCGCCAGTGTGTACCTGTCACGCCTTGGAGCCACAAGCACCTGAAACCACATTAAAATAGGAAAGGGTAAGCACAAGGCTTAGTGAATTCAAACCATAAATAGGATCGCAATTATATCAGCATCGCCCTTAAACAGCTAGTTATCGCAACCAACTCATACCATGCAATCACGTCTTACACCCAAATTTATATATACCAAATATACCAGCACATATATTTCTTGGAACATCCATCAAGAAAATATATCACAATTAATAATAAGCCTTATACTTCTTGGAACGACCATCAAGAAAATATAATCGCAACTCATTATGCAAACACATATACTTCTTGGAACAACCATCAAGAAAATATATCCCAATTAATAATAAGCCTTATACTTCTTGGAACGACCATCAAGAAAATATAATCGCAACTCATTATACAAACACATATACTTCTTGGAACAACCATCAAGAAAATATATCCCAATTAATAATAAGCCTTATACTTCTTGGAACGACCATCAAGAAAATATAATCGCAACTCATTATACAAACACATATACTTCTTGGAACACCCATCAAGAAGTACATCAATCACAGTTCAATATATATACACAATTATATATACCCCATAACACAATAATATCAACAAACAATCATAACTATCACACTCGAGTTATAGTAACACAAATATAATTCTCATCCTATATAGTGAGAGAACTCACCTCAAGAGTAAAGCGTATGTCCTCAACAGCAACACGAACCGGCCAACACCAGCTCACCTTTTTCCACCTAAATAAGTGATATCAAACGTCACCACGATGTCCTAGCCCAAATTCACAACTACTAGATTACAAGTTACAAATTCCAGCTTTTACTCTAAAAACACAGGTCTGTTCGGGACCTGTTTAACCCCTTATAAACTGATAAAACCAAAATATTATTCCATAATCACAAAGTCCCATGTCTTAGGGTTCCAGGGACATATCGCACGTGCTCTAACGATTTTTCTACAATTTACTATGGATTTTACAAAACCGACTTGCAGAACAGTGAAAAACAGGACCTTTCAGTACAAAACAACAATTTGACACCAGCTATGATCCGAACTGGTTTTTCCGTAAAACATATGAAACTTACTAGACTCAGAATGGGAGATTTTGGCACTGATTTCACCCCAATACGATGTTCCTAGAAAACGTTATGGCTTTCACAAAACAGTGGCAGAAACTGTGAATTTCACATGAAATGACAACAAAGCTAAACTTTAATTCTAAACCCATTAAGCCATGACTTAAAGCATTCAGACCTGGAATCAGCTGTGACTCATTGATTAAAGTAAAAAGGGCTGAGCAAACCGTGCACCACCCTCTGCCACGTCCGGCAGAGGCGGCCGTTGGCGGCGGCGGTACGGTTCAAAGCTTCCGGCGAAACCACACCAAAACGCACACCCCGACTTACCCACACTCACACCCGCATACACACACACACACACACACACACACGTACACCCCTTGCCGGCACAGCGGCGGCGTACGGCGGCGGCCACACCGCCGGCAGCCGTGGCTGCGGCGTTGGTGGCGGCGGTTCTCGGCAGAAAAAAAAAAGCAAACGACACTAACGAGAAGGGAAATACACTTACCTCGACGAACCCTTCTTCCTCCTCTTTTCCGGCAGCAAAACGATGGTGTTACCCTCCTTTTTCCGGCGAACTCTCTCTCTTCCTGGCGAACACCCTCTCTCTCTCCGGCGACTCTCTCTCTCTCTCGGCTCTCTCTCCCTCTCGGCTCTTCTCTCTTTTCCGGCCGAACACCACAAAGGGGGAAGGGAAAGAACGACAGCTATAGTGATTAGGGTTTCCTGTGGTTTGTGTTTTCTGAGAGACGACAATGACAAGAGGGGGAAGGGGGTCGGTTCCTATTTGGCCGATCCCCATGCAATTTTCCCACTTAACCACTTTTAGTCCCTGCACCTTCCCACATCTTGCGAAACGATCAAAGTTAACTAACATTTTAACCTACACTACATTGACCCTATGTTAACAAATTGGTCCGACTCGACTAACCCCGCTAACGGAACCCACATTAAACCTAACAACTTTTCTAACAAAAAGAAAATAAATAGAATACGTACCGGGATACGGGCTTTACATACATCCAACACCACCGTACAACTTCTACGGCCAACACCACCGGTCCTAAGCCCGGCCAATATACTCCGCCGGTCCGAAACTCAGAACCCGGCCAACGTGCTCTCGTGTAATGCAATGCTCATATAAATAAAATATATATCTCAATATATCATATTTTCATTTATAAAACTTTCATCACATTCCAACTATATATATATATATATATATATATATATATATATATATCTTAACGTAAACATATAATCACACCACATATCATATTCTCAATCCATACATATCCATCTCATATATATATATATCACATATATATGTATCCCAGTTGAAAACGTTTTTAAGTAAAACTCACCTGATTAGGAGTTTGAAGCACATACGCGCAAACGTCACAAACGAGTAAAACCGGCAATTACCGCCCAACCGAACTCCACGTATAACAAACTTCACCGACGAGTAACCAAGCCTGTAATATATACACATCGATGAAATCCATATATCTATATGTATTTTAGACTTACTACGACAACTTACAACCTTAACAACCCATCGGACACCCCCGAATCGCAACCGAGCTAGAAACCGAACAACCGACATTAAAAACAATACTTGGAGTTGCTATTTGCCCAAAATAAAATGTTCAAAGAGTTCAAATTCTATCTTACACTCCAAACGAGTACCATACCCCTATATTACGCCCATAAACGACACTAGTACGGAATAAACAAAAATCGGAAAAAGCTGAAACAGTGCTTGGCGCGACTGTGGCGCGACCCAAGACGCGCCAGAGGTCGCGCGAACATCTGTTGAATAGCAAACAACCCCTGATTCAGCCCCTTAACACCCAACTCAACCCAACTGCATTAGGTTCATTCTATGGAGGTTTTAGCATAAAAAATGAGGGTTTTAACATCAAATAACATGGAAGAACTCCCAAGCAACTCTATACACAAATATATAATCAATATACTCCACAATTCATCACTTGGTTCCATGGTTTACCAAGAAAATAAAGGCATGAAACCATCTTTTTGCTTAAACCCAGAGCTTGGAATTCAAAACACCTCTATCTTAACATGAAATTAACCTCTAGCAACACACACATACAAAATATAACCATGAACTCTAAACCCTAGCATAAACCTTGTTCCTACCTTAAAGTGACAACCAAGAGGATGAAGAAAGAGTTAAAGAATTAAAATATGCATACCTGTAACCCAACTTGATGTAAGAATCACTTAAATCACCAAGTTTGGCACCAACCCTAACTCTCTTCTATTTTTTCTTTACCTTCTACTTCTTTCTCTCTAAAGGTCGTCTTGGTCGAATACGATCTTCATAGCTTCCAACTCCAGATCTCCTTTTGGCCTTGATGAACGTGGGACAGGCCGATCGTCAGGTGCTTGACTGGCGTGACGTTTGGCCGTGGAGTACGTCAGACCACATACGTCGGAACCACCGGTGATACAATTGACGACTTTCGCATGCTCGGGGGTTGACGGTCGAACGTCGTTAGCTGGGGTAACGACGACGTCGATGATGTCTTTTAAATTGCCCTTCGGGACGTGATATGCCAGCTCCTTTTTGAGAGCTATGCAATCATCTGTCGCGTAACCATGGTCGACATGAAAGTCGCACCATTTAGATTTATCTTTTTTAGCGTCGTCCTGATCGGACTTCTTTGGCCATCGAATAGTCGCCTGGGTAGTCTTCAGAGCTTCGACCAAATCTTTAGTGCATCCTTTGAATCCATAAGAGGATATCTTGGGGTACCGAGGAAACTTGGTCGCGGTCTTAGCCTCTGCTTTTGTCTTGAATCGGACGTTCGAGATCTGGCACGCGGGCTCTATTTTCGAAATTGCTTTTGTCTTGAACTCGGGCTTTTTCACACCTAACGACCTTTTGTCGTCGGTATGCTTGCGACGAAAGGCAGCGTCGTCCTCTACTCTCATGTATGCTAGAGTTCGAGCTCGGTCGTCTTCGAAATTCTCCGAAGGATACTTGGTCAGGTCAGTGTATAACCCTGAGCTGTCGTCCATACCACGTTTATAGGCTTCAATTGCAGTCTTGACGTCACAATTGCGAATGCTGATGATCTCCGCATTGAATCGATTGAAATAACTACGGATAGACTCACTGGTCTTCTGCACGACGTAATACAGGTCACTGGTCTGCTTCTCCATCTTCCGACTGCTGGCGAATTGCTGGGAGAATTGGTTGACCAATTCAGCGAACGACCGGATGGACTTGGGTTTGAGATTGATCAACCATTGGAGAGCAGGAACGGTGAGAGTCGCACCGAAGCTTTTGCACATACATACCTCATGATACACGTGTGGGATCGAGATCGTTCACATGAGTTGCTTATACTGCGCGACTTGCTCTGTTGGATCGGTCACTCCCAAATACTTGGGCGTAAAGGCGGGGACGTTGTACTTCTTCGGGACCTCGACAGTCGCGATCTCATCGATGAAGGGTGACGCCTAAAATCCTGATCGAGGTTCGACATCAACGGGCACGGCTGCCCCAGGTAGTTTGACGAGCAAAGATAGGACGCACTCGTTCTGATCTTCTAGCATTTTCAATCGTTGGGCGACGGGGTCATTGGGGTCGAGATTTGCCCCTGCTTGCGGATTGATTCCTGAACTGGTGCCATTGCCATGCGACGAGCCATTGGCGTCTCCGTTGAAAGGAACAAAATATGGCTGCGACCCATTCTGAAATGGCTGCGACCCATTCTGAAATGGCTGCGATCTATTCTGAAATGGCTGCGATCCATTCTGCATGGGTGGTGGCCTTAGGAGCTGAGGAGGAACCGTCCCGAACTTGGGATTTGGATTGAACGGTCCCGGCTGCTGGTTCTGCATGAATGGACCTGGATGCTGATTCTGAGCGAACGGACCTGATCCTGGACATGGATTATGCGCGAATGGTCGAGGACCATTCTGACCGAACGATCCTTGGCCTGGATTCTGAACGAATGGCCTAGGACCATTTTGAGGTCCAAATGGATTCCTTAGTCGTGCGATCTCCTTAGCTACTCTACGGCTTTGCTCCGCCATGGCGTTGATTTGATTTTGAGCGACTTCAAGCTCCTGGTACATCTGGGCAATGACATGCTGCTGATTTCCAGGGGCTGCCATTTTCCTGAAACAGAGAACAAAGAAAACTCCAAGAAACCGTTAGTAAAACGCACGTTTGTCGAAGATTTTCTTTAGATGACGTCCCATGGATGGCGCCAAACTGTTAATGCCAAAAATCGCACCAAAGGGACAACTTAAGGTCGATGTGGACTTTAACAACTAAAGAAAGGAATCATTCGACAAAAACGTGCGACAAAGACAAAAATGAAAATGAGACAGAGGATTTGATGACGCAGGAAAAACCTCAACGAGGAAAAAACTTGTGGACGACAATGGATGTCGTCGCTGCACTATGGTCGCCAATCAGGGGCGATGTCCTTGGTGTTCCGGGTGTCGATCGTACAAAGATTACAATACAAATGAAGGGAAAGACTTCGAAATGTAAAGTACAAGTGTTTGAAATGTAAAAACAGTGTGCGTCGTGTGTGAAAACAATGTGTAAACTGTTGGTCGAGAGTGAAAGTCGTGCGTCGACAGTGATCTTCTATGAATGATCTCTTTGCTTCGAATGAATATTTTTCGAGTGTTTGCGTTTGCTTCTGTTGTTCGATGTTCGGTCCTCTTGTTCTATCTCTCTTCCTGTCTTCTTCGATCTCCTGAAACTGAGGATTGAACTTGGGATTTATAGTCTTCGGATGATTTTAATTGAATCTTTAAGATCTTTGATGATTGTTGTAACGATCGTCATCTTCAATGTGGGATTAGATGCTCATAACTGATTTCGTCGGTTATAGCCGTTGTCCATTAATGACTTTGACTTCTGCATTAATCACTGAACAAATATAACAGTCGTATAACGCGTTAGTCGGCCGAGGTCGCATGATTCTACGCTACGGTCGTGCGAAGTAGGCGACGTCGAGGTCGAGTGTCGTGAGGAACTCTCGACTTACCTTTTAGGAAGGACGAAAGAGGTTTTTTGGTGTTGATCCAAACCCTCAGTGATTTGATAATGACCCTCTCTTAAATACTTAGTGAAAATTGTAAGTAAACAATATGTATCAGAGTTTCACTATCGCTGATAAGTACTAAGATCTTCCAGTACCGCTGATAGGAACTCTCGCTCTTTAAGTTAAACATTCAGCGAAACTGTTCACCATAAATGCTCCGAGTCTGTTCAGTCATTATGATGATCGCTGATAAGTTAGTTGTTTACTTATGATCCCTGAAGACAAGTTTCACGTCAACAAAGGTTCTACGCTGAAGTCGAAGATCAAGCTCAAGAACCAGCGACAAGTCTCCTAATGAACTGATGCGGATCAGCGAAGACTCAGATTTGTCCACTCAACGTGAAGTATCAAGTACAAGACTTCAGCTATCGCTGAACTTTATCATCTGCTGAATAGTAAATGATAATCGCTGAATCAACGAAAGCTGATCATGAAGTCCTCCGTACAAAGTACTTTTGTCTTAACCACCCTTGCATGCCTCCGTACGAAATGTCAGAAAAGAACCTCCGAATATCTGAAATCGTACAACCACTCTGATACTACACTGTTCATCCTTACGGCTACTAAGGTTGTCAACCAAGGTCAATGACATGCAACCAACCAGCTGATGACACGTGTAAAGTATATACTGACTTGCATTAAATGCATGCAGTATATAAAGAGATGAACTCACTTCATTTTGAAGTAACTTGCTAACTCTGGACAAGTTCATATCTCTTATCTCAAGATAGGTTATTATTAGTAATTTCCTTATCTTTCTTAGTGCAAGAAACCTTAGTGTTCCAACTTGTTTAGATTTAGGTTTATCCTTAATCTTGTCTCCGCAACAAGCTGTAAATTGTTAATGATTTATCAATAAACAATTTAGAAAAGTAAAATCTGTGTGTTTGTATTCAACCCCCCCCCCCCCCCCCCTTCTACAAACTTGTATAGGCCTTCGGGACCAACAAGTGGTATCTGAGCGGATTTGTTTAATCTCATAAACAAGATCTATTCTAAGATATTTCTCTTCCTTGCTATTATCTGAAAATGGCCACCAACTCAAACACACATTATATAGACAATGGTTCTCTTGCAAAACCCCCTAGATTTTCCAGAGACAACTTCAACTTGTGGAAAAATAGGATGACACTCTTCTTAGAAGGTGTAGACCCTACTATACCTTACTATCTTGAGAACGGCCCACACATCCCTGTAACAATTGATCCTTTAGTTCCAGCCACTGCAAATAGACCTGCTATTCCAGAAAGGCTGATTCCTAAAGAAATCCATCAGTGGACCGACGAAGATAAGAAGAAAGTGGTTATAGATACAAAATCCAGATCCATACTATCCATGGCCCTTCCTGACGAAGTCTACCATTCCGTCATGAACCTGAAATCATCAAAAGCCATGTGGGACACAATATGTGTTCAGTATGAAGGAACGTCTGAAGTCTAGGACTCAAGAAAGATCAACCTGGTAAGACAATACGAAAGCTTCATTTCTGGTAAGAATGAAACTCTCTCTGAAGTTCACCAACGTTTTAATTGTTTAATTATAGATCTGAAAACTGTTGGTAAGGAATATTCTAACTTTGAAGTGCTGACAAAGTTTCTAGAATGTTTACCTGAAAGCTGGGAAAATTATTCCATGTGTCTCAAGCTATCAAAGGATCTAAGATCAATGACCCTTGCTACCTTATATGGCACGTTGCTGAATCATGAGCAATCTAGCCATCTTAAGAAGAATCTTGTAAAAGATTCCAAAAGCACCCCTGTTGCTTTATTCTCAGAGGAACCTTCTACTCAGCGACCCTCGGTCACTATCACTGAGTTAGAGAGTAACTCTGAAAGGTCATCAGATTCTGATTCTTCAGATGATGATGAATCATTGGCTCTCCTAACTAAAAAGTTCAGGAGATTCGCCAAGAAGAAAATGTTTAGAAAGAACAAAACTCTTTCCATAGCTGACAAGCCTAAAACATCAGCTTTTGTTGATAAGGCTACTGCTACTTGTTTCAACTGCGAAAAGACAGGTCATTTCGCTAATGAGTGCAGGTCAAAGAAAATCATAAGACGTTCAGCTTTCTCAAAGAAATCCTTTGTTCCAAGGAATAAAGATGACAAATACTCAAAGCTGAAGGAGAAGTATGCAAAGCTGAAAAGCTTTAAGAAGAAAGGAAAAGACCTGATGGCTGACTATGATTGGGCTGCTTCTGATGAAGAAGCATCATCATCTGATTCTGAAGATGATGAAGCAAATCAATGTCTCATGGCTAAGATTGAAGAAGAGGAAGAAAGTTCAAACATTCCCTCCACTTCAACATCTACCATTCAGGTATCACCTTCTTTCTTTACCAATATTGCAAATATTGATGAAGTTGATAGTCTCCGTAAGATCGATCTCTTGACTAGAAGTTTATACGAAGCCATGAACGGCAAAACTGTGGTTGAAAACCAAAATCTTGATCTCGCTGAAAAGCTTAAAAACTGCCACCTTCAAATAGAAAAGCTTTCTAAAATTGAAGAAGATTTTAACGATCAAGTATATTTAAATCAGCTAGTCAAAATCGAACGAGCAGAAGCTATCGCTGCATTAGAGGCTGAAAAAGCTACTGTTGAAGGATGGTGTAATTCTTCAACAAAGATCACTGAGATAATTAAGGCTCAGATTCCTCTGAGTGATAAACGTGGTCTGGGTTATAAATATGATACTCCAAAACCAACCACTGAACGTTCAATGCTTAAATTTGGAACGTTCGTATCCTCAGTCGCTGACACTTCATCATCTCAGTGCTCCTCGTCCATTACACCAATCCCTGAGGAAACTCCTACCTCCTCAAAAGGTAAGGAGAAAATGGTTTATTCAAAACCTACCTCTGTCTCTAAAGACAAAGGTAAAGGAATTGTTATTTATCAAAATCCTCAGAAGGGTGCCTTAGTACCAAAGCTGAATGCTTCTAAAGCCTCAGTGACCAACCCCTCTGGATCTAGAAAGCTGATCTCTGGATCTATTCAGCGATCTACTCCTAGACTCAGAGTGGATGTCCTTGGTAAGAAATCTGAAGAACTGAATGTTCGTCCCATTTCTAAAGCCAATAGTTTACTTGGTGCTGGCACTTCTAATTCAAAATTATAAGCTCAGCATACAAGTGGTCCTAGAACTACTTTTAGTTATAGGAAATGTTATCACTGTGGACTTACCGATCATATTGCTAGTAAGTGCCCCACAGCCACCAAAGCTGAAAAGATAGCTAAGGTGAAGATTGCCCCCAAGGCAAAGAAGACCAACCCTGGTGCAAATCAGGTCAAGGTGAATTCTACCACTGAGGTTAAGAAATTAACCAAAGTGAAGAAAGACAAAGCTGAATCTTCAAATGCTGCGAAGACCGCTGAACCTTCCATTCCAACTACTTCCACTGACAAACGTGTATACATGGTTAAGTGGGTACCTAAGAAAAACTAATCTTCCTTTGTATTGCAGGTTAAGAAGGGTATCTGGTATCTCGATAGCGGATGCTCTAGACACATGACTGGAAAGAAAAGCCTGCTCGCTGAATACAAGGAAGAGAAAGGTCCCTCTGTGACTTTCGGTGGAAATGGAAAAGGACATACCCGAGGGTATGGTGTACTTTCAAATGGTACAACCTCCTTCAGAAGAGTCGCATATGTTGAAGGGCTGAAGCATAATCTTCTGACCATCAGTCAGCTTTGCGACATGGATAATAAAGTGATTTTCACTAAGGAATCCTGCTTTGTCTCTGACAAAAAGGAGAAGATAGCTCTCAGCGGTTATCGTTTGGAAAATGTTTATGTAATAAACATGGACTCAACAACCACTGAGAACTCCTGTTTCTTCTCAAAGGCATCTTCTGATGTCAACTAGCTATGGCACAAGAGGCTCTCACATCTAAATTTCAAGACACTGAATACTCTATCCTCCAAAGAGTTAGTCACTGGTCTACCTCAGCATTCATACGCCAAAGAGTCTTTATGTTCAGCGTGTGAAAAAGGGAAGCAGACCAAGGCAAGCTTCAAGTCAAAGCAAGTCTCCTCAGTGTCATCTCCTCTACAACTACTCCATATGGATTTGTTTGGCCCTGTTAACAAACAATCCATCGCTGGAAAGAAATATACGCTGGTCATAGTTGATGAATTCTCTCGTTACACATGGGTAATGTTTCTCCGTTCTAAGAGTGACACCCCTGAAGAACTCATCACCTTTGTTCGGAAGATGGAAACTCTGAACAATATGACTGTTCGCTCAATAAGGAGTGATCATGGAACTGAATTCAAAAACAGTTCTCTTGATTCCTTCCTTGAGAGTAAGGGTATTTCTCACAACTTTTCGTCAGTGAGAACACCGCAACAAAATGGAGTCGCTGAAAGAAGAAATAGAACAATTATTGAAGCTGCACGTTCAATGCTCAGCGATTCTCACCTGCCTACTCAGTTTTGGGCAGAAGCTGTCAACACTGCTTGCTTTACGCAAAACAGGTCGCTGATAGTTAAAAGATTCAAAAAGACAGCCTATGAACTTTTTCATGGGAGAAAGCCTTCAATCAGCTTTCTTCACATCTTTGGATGTCAGTGTTTCATACTGAACAACAGAGATGCCCTTGGAAAGTTTGATCCTAAGGCTGATGATGGAATCTTTCTTGGATACTCCTCAATCTCCAAAGCCTTCAGAGTCTTCAACCGTAGAAGACAAATTGTAGAAGAAACTATTCACGTCATGTTTGACGAATCCCGTTCAGCGAACTCTAAACCGAACGCTGATATAGAAGAACTGAATCAATGGATGTTTTCTCATCTTGGTGATTCAGAAGATATTCCCACTCCTCATGCTCATCCAGTAGTAGATGATAGTCCCACTATCATTCCAGATATGCAGAATAGTGAAGTTGAAACATCTTGGGTCTCAGTTGTGCCTATAAACACTATACCTGCAGTTGATCCAAATGTCTCAGAAATTCCGTCTATTTCTCAGCAATCAGTGAATGAAGTGACAAATGCAAACATTCCTCTCTTAGCTGATAATGCAGAAGTAGCTGAAGCCTCATCTTTAGTTTCTCCAGTTCAGACTGAATCAGCTACGTATGCTCCGGCTCAGCGATGGACTGTAAATCACCCAATCGATCAAATTCTTGGTGATCCCAACGCTGGTATTCAGACTCGTAGAAGTGCAGGTAATATTTGTCTATTTGTTAACTTTATTTCTCTAACTGAACCAAAGAAAATAGATGATGCCCTCAGAGATCCAAACTGGGTCAGCGCTATGCAAGAAGAGCTGACTGAATTCGAAAGAAACAAAGTTTGGAAACTCGTTCGTAGACCAACTGACAAAACGGTGATAGGCACTAAATGGGTCTATCGAAACAAGTTGGACGAACATGGTACTGTAACTCGCAACAAAGCTCGTCTTGTTGCTCAGGAATACAGACAAGAGGAAGGCATAGATTATGACGAAACTTTTGCTCTAGTAGCAAGACTCGAATCTATTCGTCTTTTCTTAGCATATGCTGTACACAAAAACTTCACTGTACATCAGATGGATGTTAAGTCAGCGTTTCTGAATGGAAAGCTGAATGAAGAAGTGTATGTGGAACAACCTCCAGGATTCTCAGATCCTAAGCGTCCAGGTTACGTTTATAAACTGGACAAGGCACTTTATGGCTTAAAGCAAGCTCCTCGTGCATGGTATGATACTCTCTCTACTTATCTCCATATTGAAAAATTTGAGAGAGGTAAGATTGACAAAACTCTATTTTTTAGAAAAGTGAAAGGTCATATCATTTTAGTTCAAATATATGTTGATGACATTATATTTGGTTCTACTAACCCTGAGCTTTGTACTCGTTTCGCTGATAGAATGAAAGATGAGTATAAAATGAGCATGATGGGTGAACTAACATATTTCCTTGGTCTTCAGATTAAGCAAACTGAAAAAGGAACTTTCATTAATCAGGGAAAATATGTTAAAGATATGCTGAAGAAATTCGACTTAACTGAAAGTTCAGCTATGAAAACCCCTATGGCACTACCGCTGACACTTGATAAGGACACAAAGGGTGTTCCTGTCAATGTCACGTTGTACCGTGGGATGATCGGCTCACTATTGTATCTTACAGCTAGCCGACCCGATATTATGTTTGCAACATGTCTGTGCGCACGATATCAAGCTGAACCTAAGATATCCCATATGAAAGCTGTAAAGCGAATCTTTCGATATCTTAAGGGTACAGCGAATCTAGATCTTTGGTATCCCAAAGACTCAGGATTCGATCTAACCGTCTATTCAGACAGTGATTTTGCAGGTTGCAAAATGGATAGGAAAAGCACCACAGGAGGATGTCAGCTCCTGGGTGGAAAGCTGGTAAGTTGGACAAGTAAGAAGCAAAACTCAGTGTCCACTTCCACAGCTGAAGCTGAATATGTAGCCGCTGGAAGCTGTTGTTCTCAAGTCTTGTGGATGAGAAATCAGCTACTAGACTATGATCTTCAGCTCTCCAAAACTCCAATCTATTGCGACAGCACTAGTGCCATCGCTATAGCAAACAATCCAGTACTACACTCAAAGACAAAACACATAGAAATCAGGTATCATTTTATCAGAGATCATGTGATGAATGGTGATATAGAACTTCATTTTATCCCAACTGATTATCAGTTAGCTGATTTGTTTACCAAACCTCTTGATGAGACAAGATTCAACTTTCTCATCAGCGAGCTTGGAATGCTGAACTTTGAAGGGTAAAATCTTCAGCGGTTCACATTTGATCAGCGATAGCCTTGGGGATAAAATCAATTTATATAATCCATTTCATCATATTCTCTCTGAATAAACTTGGTAAATATGATATCCAGGTATGTTTTCTCTCTCTGACAATCGCATGTAAATGCAAGATTTCAAAATAATTTGCATCGCTGAATATCTCTTCCTTAACAGCGATATTTTGAAAGTTCTTTAAACCTTCACTGATATTTTCTATTCAGTGCTTCATGTTTTTCAAAAGAGTCCCTGAGCTTTTAAAACCTCAGAGACATCCTAAAAGAATGTGAAAGGACAGTTGTGACGTCATTGCAACGGATAACACTAGGCACGATTTCTTTCTGACACACGTTTGCACGTTTCGTTCAAACTTCCAATCAAATGCAAACACGTGTCCGTGTCATGATGAAAACTTTTTCCCGCTCAAGGTTTTCTCTCTCTAAAAATCCATATATAAACAACTTTTGGTTTATATTTGTCTTTTACGCGAACATTCTTCCTCCGCACGTAAGAATCCTCTGTTGCATTTGTGCTCTCAAAAACCTTAAGAACTGTTCATCATCTTCTTCATCAAAACATCAAGGTTAATATATTCTTATCTATTATCAAATGCGTATAACTTGTTTTCGATCTTCTCTTTGTTTTAACAAGATCAAACAAAAGAACTTTGTAAAATAAAATAATTTTTTTCATGGTTTTATGAACACAACCATTTCATGGTTGTTCTTCAAGTTTTAAATCTAAATCTTAAACTTGTTCTTCATTCGTATCCAATTTTCTTTTAGAAACTGGAATACAAGACTTTATGGGTTTTACATTTCTTTTAAAAAATCATGAAAAACCCTAATCTTCATTAAGACATTTATGTCTGAATGAAATGGACAAAATTCGAACAATCTTAATGGAAATTCTTTCCATACTAAGACAATTCTTATTTGTTAACATCTTTGGTTGAACTGATAATACAGAGAAATGGCATCTTCAAAGATCAATGTCACCGCTGAGTCCATCTCCGCTGACTCTGAGGAAGTGAACATCATCAAAGCCCCTCAGGTAAAGTTCAAGCTGGATCAACTAGATTGGACTAAGGTCAACAACCTCTCTGCGCTTCTCGAGTTTCCTCCTCGAAAGCAAGTCACACATCTGGATGATTCTGTGAATTTCCTGAAA
The DNA here is from genome assembly GCA_033807775.1 of Saussurea involucrata. Lineage (NCBI taxonomy): Eukaryota > Viridiplantae > Streptophyta > Magnoliopsida > Asterales > Asteraceae > Saussurea > Saussurea involucrata. The sequence goes on from CM066316.1 coordinate 27,944,969, forward strand.
AACTGCTGCATTTCAACAGCCCTGACCATCACTCCTCCCGCAAGTCAGCTACTACTATCCCAGTTCTGGTACTCTGCCAGACACACTCAGCTACCCTCCGCCAAAGATGCATCCAAAACCATCGATTGCATACTCAGCGATACTGAGTATGGTACAGTTAAGATAACCCCCGTTATCATATGAAAAGCCCTGAACTTTCCCATGCCACCAAAGAAAAACCCTTCGTTCCATTCCCTGACCATAAGAAGCAAGCTGACAAAGATGCCATCATTGCTTTTCTCGACACAATGGGTTACATCTGGGACATTGGAAGGGACAAGAAGCCCGAGAAGAAGCTGACGCTGATAAAGAAGTTCAAAATGCCCAGCGAGATGAATTTCATCTTCGCTCACCTGATCAGCTGCATGACAGCGAAGTCCGGCTCTTCTGATCAAGCCGCACAACCTACGCAAGCTATGGGATACGCACTGCTGAAAGGTCTAAACATTGACTGGGCCTCTATTATATATGATGACCTAGTACAACGCGTGGATTCTGCCGCTGACCGACCAGCATGGGTTCCTTACCCAAGATTCATCAGCGCCATCTTCCAATATGGCCTAAAGGACAGCTATCCTGAAGAGGGTGACCTGAAACTTTCTCAGGTTGGCCCTAAGGTGCTCGATTTCAAACCTGTCGCCAACGAGGTACGTCTCTCTACTCTTCTCACTCTTCTAAATTCTCCGCTTTCTGTGGCTCCTTCAGCGACAATACCCATCGCTGATACCCCGGCCACACAATCTTCTCCTTCTAAGAAAAGGAAACCCTCTCACACCCAACTTGATTCCAAAAGGATCAAGAAAACCAAGGAGCAACCCCAGCAATCCCATGCTGAAGACTCCTCAGCTCATTCTGAAGAGCTGAAGGAAAGTTCCGTGGTACGCTCTGCCACACCCGTTCAAGCCATCCCTCCAATCCAGACTTCAGCGTCTCCAAACGCTGAGGTTAGAAACTTGGAAACTACCCAACCTCCCTCAGATTGTCAGCGATTCCAACGCTGAACTCAGTACCCGATTCCAATCTTATCCTTCGCTCCTCCCTCCACTTCTTTGGACACTCCTCCAGCTAACACTGGAGATGCCATCATTCCAGAAGCCACTGCTGACGCTTCTCAACAAATGATGAAGACAGGACCTGCAGAGATCACCATACCTCACCGTACTTTCGAAGAGGATATGGAACATTATTCATGAGTCCGCAACTTTGACGATTTCGTCAATCCTCCTGCAGGTACAAATCAACCCATATACACTGTAACTAAACCTGAAACTTCTGAGCTTTCCTTTGTTCACAAGTACTTATGTGTTACAGGTCCTAATTTGGGAGACATCAACGAGTCTCTGAAGTCCGTGGAAAGTAAGTTGACTGATCTCACCACCACACTCTCCAACAACTCTACATCTGTAACAAACGCTGGAGAGAATCTGACGAAGCTGACAACGGTGGTGGAAAAGAAAGCTTCCACAGACGACATCAAGATTGTTGATAAGACTCTCAGCGATTTCGCCAAAGTGCTCGCTGACATCTACACAGACTACACCTCACTCAAACAATCAGTTTCCTCCATGTCCGGCGAAGTAACAACGCTGAAGACATCGGTTGGAGCACTAGAAGGTGATATGTCTGCTGTGAAGACAAATGTTCAAACTCTGACGACTGACTTAGGCTCTGTAAAGACCGACGTTGGTTCGATGAAAACAATGATTGAAGAGCTGCTCAACAAGGCAAGAACTCCAGCTCCTGCTCCTGCCTCTGCCCCTATTTTGGAATCTTTCACAGCGGCGGATCGCACAGAGCTGAAGAAAATCACGCCTGCTATTTCTGGCCTAGAAGACAGAATAGCAAAGCTTGAAGGTTGTGTGAAAATCTCTGGCCCAGAAGACAGAGATAACACCAACACTGGGTCTACCCATTCCTCCCCCAGTCATCATGAGAAAGAGGGGGAGAAGAGCGCTGAACATACCGCTGAGAAGAGCGCTGAAGATCTGAACAAAAGCGCTGAAGACCTTTCCCATGATGAATCTATCAGGGGAGAGAGGAATGAAGATCTGATCGCTGAAAAACCTCAGGGAGATGAAAAGCCTGAGGGAACCGAGAAGCTCGCCTCTGTATCTGAGGGGGAGCAACTCGAAGAAGATGCTGCAGAATCTGAAGCAGAAGATGATGAAGCCGTCGACATCCCTGATGATGAACCATCTTCTTCTCCAAAGAATGATAATGATGATGACGAAGATGACGATGATTTCTTTATCGTCAAACCTGCTCCAAGGATCAAAGCTCTTAAGGGAATCTTGATAAATGAACCTTTAGGGGAGAAGAAAAAGACAAAGCCGTCAGTCTCTGGCGCTGAGAAAGGCAAAGGCAAAGGCAAAGGCCTCGCTGAAGATGAAAATCTGGCGATCTTGCTTGAAAAGCCGGTTTGTCAGGTACACTAAACTTTACTTATATTCCTTCCCTGAACATCTCTATACACAATCAGTTCTCTACTCCACAAACCTCTCTACACATCCACATACTTTTTGTATCTTTTCTACCCAAGTTCTTCTACCCAGTTCTTATTTGTAAGATCGCTGCGTTTCAGCTAGTCCTCTCCCCTGTTTGAGGATATCGCTGAAGGCTCCACAACTGCGACTTCACCAATAATTCCAGCTGCCGCTGAAGAAATAATCCCAGTCGTGGATTTGATCTCTGAGACTGATGAACCTGAAGAACAAACTCTCTCACAAAGAAACAGACCTTCCTTGGCTCCTCAAAAGCTAAGAGAAGAAGAACAGAAGAAAAGAGAAGAAATAATAAAGCGATTCGAGGATCAGCGAATTATTCTAAGGCGTGATCAACTGCCTTCAGTTCCTCCTAAGTTCAGAATTTCAAAAGCTGAATACAAGGAACACCTCAGAGCTGAACGCCTCATCGCTGATAGAAAGGAAGCTGAAGAAAAAGACAGAGAATACGCCATCAAGCTTACTCAAGAATCTGTCAAAGACCCCAAGCTGAAACGTGTTCCCATTCAAATCCAACGAAAGCTTTGGGAAGAAGCCCAGAAGATCGTGGAAAAGAAAACTGAAGTTTCTCAGACCACCCTGATCTGGTGTAAAGAGAAAATCCACTTCAGATATCGTCCAGCGAAGATCAACAAGGTATTCATCTCTGGAAGAACATCTATCGGAGTACCTATTGTTGACATCAAACTTTTCAGAGAAGATGGCCAATCTGAAACCTTTCGCGCTGACACTGTAAAAAGGTATGGTCTCTCTGAATGGCTGGAGATGAGGTTAGCTATCCAATCGTCACAATCTAAGTACAAGGATCATTTCGAAAAGCTGATAAACAGACAGATCGATTTGATATCTTCTTGTGTGGACATTCCTCCTCTTCCTGATCTAAAGCTGAAAAGAAAAAGGGGCTCTCCAAAGAAGAAACGTCAAGATCCAAACTCAGGTCCTGTCATACGAAATGAAACTGAAATTGGTTTCTCTCGCCCTGAAGTGCTTGGTCCTGACCCTGATCTATCTGCCCTTGACATTTCTTTGCCACCATGTGAACTTTTCGTCCCTGGTAAAGTCATCAGTAATCCTTATGGAATATTATTTCTCGACTACGACGGACGTAAATGTTTTCAACGGATCGCTGAGCTTCCAATCACTCCAATCGAACAGCTCAGAGATCTTATCTACTGGTGTGACTTCAGAAAAGACATTCAGGCACGACACCTAAAACCCTTGATCTTTGAAGAAGCGCTGAACAAAAGAAAACAAGGCGTAACGGTTCCTGACTGGATGATCCCCACTGAAAAGACGACCCTTGATGAACTTCTCATTAAGGAAGAACCTTTTGAAAACTGATATAATCTCCTTTTTCTCTATTGTATCAGTTATCCTTCGGTACTTGTAAATTATTTCGCTTGTACTTATAATCTTTCTGTTCTTCATTGTAACCTGATTCAATATTTTAAAGAAAGATTTCAGCGAACGTACTTTACTCCATCAGTACTGAAAAGATCCCAGAAAACAGTAAAAGGGACAAATATTTTATGAGTTCTTTTTATCCTTATGTTTTCATTAAATAGCAATTTTCTTTGTTGCTATGTCATAATCAAATAGGGGGAGATTGTTGATCCAAACCCTCAGTGATTTGATAATGACCCTCTCTTAAATACTTAGTGAAAATTGTAAGTAAACAATATGTATCAGAGTTTCACTATCGCTGATAAGTACTAAGATCTTCCAGTACCGCTGATAGGAACTCTCGCTCTTTAAGTTAAACATTCAGCGAAAATGTTCACCATAAATGCTCCGAGTCTGTTCAGTCATTATGATGATCGCTGATAAGTTAGTTGTTTACTTATGATCCCTGAAGACAAGTTTCACGTCAACAAAGGTTCTACGTTGAAGTCGAAGATCAAGCTCAAGAACCAGCGACAAGTCTCCTAATGAACTGATGCGGATCAGCGAAGACTCAGATTTGTCCACTCAACGTGAAGTATCAAGTACAAGACTTCAGCTATCGCTGAACTTTATCATCTGCTGAATAGTAAATGATAATCGCTGAATCAACGAAAGCTGATCATGAAGTCCTCCGTACAAAGTACTTTTGTCTTAACCACCCTTGCATGCCTCCGTACGAAATGTCAGAAAAGAACCTCCGAATATCTGAAATCGTACAACCACTCTGATACTACACTGTTCATCCTTACGGCTACTAAGGTTGTCAACCAAGGTCAATGACATGCAACCAACCAGCTGATGACACGTGTAAAGTATATACTGACTTGCATTAAATGCATGCAGTATATAAAGAGATGAACTCACTTCATTTTGAAGTAACTTGCTAACTCTGGACAAGTTCATATCTCTTATCTCAAGATAGGTTATTATTAGTAATTTCCTTATCTTTCTTAGTGCAAGAAACCTTAGTGTTCCAACTTGTTTAGATTTAGGTTTATCCTTAATCTTGTCTCCGCAACAAGCTGTAAATTGTTAATGATTTATCAATAAACAATTTAGAAAAGTAAAATCTGTGTGTTTGTATTCACCCCCCCCCCCCCCCCCCCTTCTACAAACTTGTATAGGCCTTCGGGACCAACATTTGGGTCTTTGTCGGGACCTTATTTTAATACAAGATATAGCTCATAATATGTGTCTTACCTTTTCTGGTCGTGGTCGAGACCTGGGAAATTTTGCCCAAACAATGAGTCTAATAAAAATATGATGACGCTGAATATTTTTAACTGAAACCCTGTTTCATATCCTTGATTGTTACCTAGTGTTTCATATTTTATGTACAACGTTTCATATTTTTTTATATGATAGACAAAATGATATTTAAATCGTATCTTGCGGGTTTCATGTTTTACCTACAAAGTTTCATATATATATTTTTTCTTGTATTGTAAATCCACCAACATTTTACACGACATGCACGAAGTAAATTCAACTCGGAGTTTGATATTTTTCATAAAAGTTTCATATATTCTGTTTCATAATTTTCATAAAAATATGAAACTTTGTACATAAAAGATGAGACACCATGATACAAAAATCTTTAATGGACCCGTAAACTGTGTAGCAATCAAATTTCATATCTTCTGTTTCATAAAATATACATCGTCCATATAAAACATGACATACGCAACTTACATTCAACCAGAGATATAAACAAGGATTTATATATATGAAACTTGTATGAAAAAACTAAGTTCAATAGCGTAAATCACCCTCATGCCGAATAATGGTTGGCGATTGATAAAACTGGATTGGTTCATTGTTAACTTGATCACCAATATCAATTATATCTTTGTCGCTGTCCTCACATGGTTGGTAGATATCGATTTGGTGATTGTCATCAACATGCTCAGCAACATCATTAAAATCCTCCGCAATATCTGATTCAAATTCATCGTTCAGCATATAGTCTGTGAAAAAATCTGAAAATCTGTGTTCGTCGTCGGATTCATCAATACGTTCTTGATTCTCCATGACTTCAATAGTGATTTTTGAAAGAATATTGAATATGAACAATGAAGTAATTAAGAATGGTGAATGGAATAAGTCAAAAAAAATACTAAAATTCAAAACGGAATGGATATACATTAAACAAAAAATAAATTAAACAATTATCTTCCTAAAAATCAGCTAAGAACGATCCATTCCATATTTGATATCCGGCTAAACATTGTTGAATGGACGTTTATGCCCCTGTCGAATGTTACCATAATAACGGGTTTACAAAGTTTACATTTTGAAAATGTTTACATTTGAAGCCCCCTATATATATATATATATATAGAGAGAGAGAGAGGCGGGTTCAAACGAGGAGCGCATCAATTTAAGAGAACGTGAGGAGCACTCCCATGCTTCTGATCACATGTGATCAACAACTGCTAAAAAATCGGAACAAATCGAAAATTCGCGCAAGATGTGGCGCGAGGCGTGGCGCGAGGTGGCAAGTCGCGGATCATTAATGATTCACAACTGTTAATCATATGTGATTCATAACTGTCAATTGCTCCTCCAGATCAGTTGTGAATCACATGTGATCCACAACTGCCAATCACATGTGATTCATAACTGTCAATTGCTCCTCACGTTCTCACGTTTTGGTGCGCTCCTCGTTTGAACCTTCCTCTATATATATATATATATTAGTTGAAAAGTTACCATTAAAGATTACTTTCTTTTACAATCCTCAGGCACCGTATACTCTTATAATAGTTTTTTTCTTCATTAATTATGAGTCCGGTTGTTGAAAATATGAGGTGTTAGAGGACCTTGCGACGATAAGTGCTATAGATGAGGAACTCGAGTTCAACCCTTTGGTTGTAAGCTATTTTCCAATGTATATCAATAACATTTCTCTGTGGTGGCTGTTGAGTCCGTAACTATGTGTTAATTCCATTCATAAGTGATATGATCAAGATCGACAAGATTGAATTGCAATTGTCATATATTTCTAGTGAGGGAACTTTTACAACACAAAGCTCTCCCCACTTTCTCTCTAGACTAATCTTTCAAGCTCACAAATGACAAGTTACTTACAAAATAAGCTTAACAAAACCTATTCATACCCCAAGGGATATTTATAAGAATGCCCTTAAGCACCTCATAATCTTGAATACAAATATGGACCTAACAACTTTGTCTCTCCAAAATACCAGTTAGCTGACTTGTTCACAAACGCTCTTGATGAAAAGATGTTCAACTTTCTAATCATCCTGTTGGGTATGCTCAATATGTCTACTTGATCTCAAGACAAATGACTACGGATTTTGGTTGTACAGTCTAAAGTACAATTTCGATAGTATCAACTTCAAAAATCTGATATTTGAGATGTTGCATATTATTTTTCATTGTCAGAGCCTCTGGTTGTACCAACTAGTGCTTATGTACCTTTTATTGAGCATATTTTCAGTATTTTCCAGTTTATCTTGTCAACCAGAGCGTCTAGTTCTATAGACTAGAGCCTCTATACTTGTTTGAACTATGAATTCGTGCATATCTTATCACTTTTATCATCTAAGCATAGTTCAAGGGGGGGGGGGCATAAGTATTGTGAATTCAAGGGGGAGCAAGTGCTTTAATAACCCGAGCTTCTGCTTGTATAGACCAGTGTTGGTCCCGAAGGGTTATACAAGTTTGTAGAAGGGGGGGGTTGAATACAAACACACGTTTTTACTTTTCTAAATTGTTTATTGATAAATCAAGACAATTTACAACTTGTTGCGGAACAAGATTAAGGATAAACCTAATCTAAACAAGTCTTGAGAAACACTAAGTTTCTTGCACTAGAAAGAGTTAAAGAAATTACGAATAATAACTTAACAATAAGAGAGAAATAAGAAGATGGTCCGAGCACACTTCAAAACTGAAGTAAGGTTCTTCTTATATACTGCATGCATTTAATGCATGGCAGTATGGCTTTACACGTGGCAGCAGCTGAGTGGTTGCATGTCATTGACCTTTGTAGACAACCTTAGTAGCCGCATGGTGCAAGTGTAGAATCAGAGTTGTTGTACGATTACATACAAAAGGGATGTTCGTTCTGACAGTTCGTACGGAGACGTGCAAGGGAGGTACGACAATAGTAACATGCAGGGAGACTTCATGATCAGCTTTCGTTGAGTCAGATCTTTATCAGCGAATGATAAAGTTCAGCGATTGCTGAAGTCTTCTAGTTGATACTTCACGTTGAATGGACAGGTCTTGCTTCGCTGATATCCGCATCAGTTCATGAGTAGACTTGTCGCTGGTTCTTAAGCTTGATCTTCAACTTCAGCGTAGAACATATGTTGACGTGAAACTTGTCTTCAGGGATCATAAGTAAACAACTAACTTATCAACGATCATCTCATAGACTGAACAGACTCAGAGATATATGATGATGAACAGTGTTCACTGAATATCTAATCTAAAGAGTGAGAGTTCCTATCAGCGGTACTGTAAAGTCTTAGTACTTATCAGCGATAGTGAAACTCTAATACATATTGTTTACTTACAATTTTCACTAAGTGTTTAAGAGAGGGTCATTATCAAATCACTGAGGGTTTGGATCAACAACCAGAGATTTTGATCTATCGAGTTACTAAGAGTCGATAATCAGAGGTTCCGTCTCTACTAACTAGATCTTCTGATTCACAAGTCAAAGGTATGATCATTCTAAATTCCGTGTGGTGAATTTTTTTCCAAAGGAAGCAAATCTTCTTTGGTTAAAACTTATTTGAATAGGTTCTCTATCGTTATACTTACGTACCCATAGCCTCTAGTCATACCACTAGTACAAAAATGACTTTTCCACGGTTTTGAAAATACAGGTTAGCCACAGTTTGCTTTATAAGCGTAGCTAAACGTCTTAAATAAATTTTATAGTATTACTTTAGCCACGATTAACTCAATAACCATGACAATTACTAAAAGGGTCCAAACATAAAGTCATGGTTTAAATGAAAACGTGACTAATTGCTTCCTTATGGCCATAGTTTTTTTTACCGTGGCTAGTAAAGGTAAAAAACTGTGGCTTTAGACATACATATAGTCACATTTTATGTCTAAACCATGACTCTATATTGTGACGGTTATTTGTATGTGGCCATAGACATACATATGATCATATGAAGCCAATTTTATGTGGCCAAAATCAAAATATACATAGCCACAAAAATCTTTTAAATGTGGCTAAAAGTCATCAATGTTTAAGCCACTGTTTTAATTGTTTTGTGTGACCAAAAGATAACCAATTGGTGTGGTTCTTAAAATTAAGTGTAACTATAGGTCATGATTTAACAACGGTTATTAGCAAATTTGTGTGGCTATAAGTATAGCTAAATCCACGGTTAAACAAATATATGTGGCTAAAAGGTTAACCATAACCACGATTCTAACAATTCAGTTTGTGTGACTAATAAGTAGTTTATGGTCACGGTTATCATTTTACATAATGAATAAGTAAGCAATTTCTAAAATTTAAGCGATTATATATCATGAATTGGTCACAAATTTTTATTATATTGTGTGAACGAAAAGTAACCAGAACGTTCTAAAAATTAAGCATAACTATATATGATAATTTGACCACGGTTTTGAAAATACAGGTTAGCCACGGTTAGATTAAAATTCGTGGCTAAAAGTTAACAATAAAATTAGGATGTTGTTTTAGCCATGGTTTAACTCAATAATTGTGACCATTACTAAACACTTCCAAACATAAAGCCATAGTTTTAAGAAACTGTAACTAAATAGTTTGCTATGGTGACATCTTTTTGACCGTGGCCAATAACGAACAAAAACCATGGCCATATACAGACATATAGTCACAGGATTTTATCTAAACCATGACTTTATGTAGTGACTGTTATTGTTCGTGGTCGTATTGTTAAACCTACTGCCGCATGATGCCAATTTTATGTGGCTAAAAGAAAAAAAAATATGTATTGTCACAAAAACGTGTTAAATGTGGACAAAAGACAAGGTGTTAGTGACCATGGTTTTAGTTATCTTGTGTCACCAAAAGATAACTTATAGCCACGGTTTTACGAACTAAGAGTATCTATAGGTCATGATTTGGAAACGGTTAGTATGAAATTTGTGTAGCTAAAAGTATAGTTAAGATCATGTTTAAAATAGTCGGTGGCTAAAATGTAACAAATAGCCACATTTCAAACAATTCAATTCATATGACTAATAAGTAATTTATGGTCACGGTTTTATTATATTGTGTGATTGAAAGTTACCTTATAGCCACAGTTTTAAAATTTAAGTGTAACTATGTGTCTTGTATTGGCCTCAGATTTTAGTATTTTTTGTGGCCAAAAGATAACTATTAGCCGCAATTCTAAAATCTAAGTGTAACTATATGTTATGATTTGGTCACGTATAATATGAAATTTGTGTAGCTAAAAGCATAGCTAAGGTTACTAAACATATGGGTTTAAAAGGTAAATAGTAGTCATGCTTCTAACAATGTAGTTTGTGTGGCTAATAAGTAGTTTATGGCCAAAATTATTATAATTATGTTTGATCAAAAGTTAACCGATTGTCACAACTTTCATATTTAAGTGTAACCATACACCATGAATTAGCCATGGTTTTTATCATTTCGTGAGACCAAAAAGTAAACTTTGACCAAGGTTAAAAAAACTAAGCATAACTATATGTAATGATTAGACCACGGTAAATATCAAATTTGCATGGCAATAAGTATAGTTAAGGTCACGATTAAAATAAATTCATTTTGCCTTTAGGGTAATCAATGGGCATGTTTAAAAAAGTTGTGTGGCTAAAAGTTGTTTATGGCAACAATTTATTATATATGTGTGTCCTAATTGTAACTAATAGTCATGGTGCTAGTAATTCATCGAAACTATACATAAGGTAATTTGTACCGAATCATCGGGTAAGCAACAGAGATGGGTAAAGAGATAGACCGTTCGTGCTAGTAATCGGTTAAGATGGTCCCTAGTCCCGTTTATGGATTCAAAATATGAGGACATATTGTAAATGATATAACCGGACCGATAATTGGGTTTTTACATCAATATTGAGTATTATTGCCTTCGTATTGGTATGGGTGACTACTAAAGTTTGAGGTATTGATCCTCTATGTTTTGGGAGTGTAAAGGGTAGAAAAACCCTTAGCAAAAATATGTATGCGGAACCAATAGTACGCACATCCGGGAATCGCCCAATCCGGATGGATGTTAACTGGATACTGGGTGAAACCCGGTAGCAGTTATCCGGATTTTATTGAGAATCCGCGGTACAGACTCACCCAGGTTTTTTTTGGGAAATCCAATAGTATTGCATCCAGGTTTACAAGAAAACCGAAAGAGAGTTATCTGGATTCTAGTCGAAACCCGATTAAGGGTGTGTCTGGATTACTGGGAAACCCGATTAGGGGTGTGTTTGGATATTTGGGGAAACCCTGTAAGGGGTCTGTCCGGGTACTGAGTGTTATCCGGATATGAGGTAATTATGATCTGTTTGGTCGACTTGTAGGTATTCGGTTCGTTCGGAGGTGAGACTCGTTGTGGGTTGGATTTTGATAGTCAGGTGAGTTCCCTCAAACTTTTCTTACATGAAATATGTTGACGAACATTTTTAACTACTGATTATGGTAATACAAACGAACATGAGTCTATTTAAAAATGCATCAATTTTCCTTGCATGAAATGATTATCTTGAGAACGTTACTCTCGCATGTCATAGAATTATTTCTAAACGTATATGCATTGTTACATGATTTAGTCTTTCTTGGTATGCTTATGGGGAGTCGGGTTGCACAGCGGGAATAGTGTACCTTGGGATTCTATGAATCTTTGAGGAGTTGGTTTATAAACCTCGTGTGCATGGAATCAGTTTCCTATATGCGCGGAAATGGGGAGTCTGCTTGGGCCCCGAAGGCGAAAGGGGAGTCTGCTTGGGCCCCGATCGCGGTTACTATCATTTTTTAGGATTGGTATATGAACACTGTGCAAATATCCATGTCTGATGTTAGATTATTTCGTTGGGCCTTTTGGCGAATTAACCCCTGCTTTTTATGCAACGATTTGTATAAACTGTTTTTGAGAGAGAAGAGCTAGTGGTCTAACCCTCGCTTTCCAAAACTAAAACCATTTTTAGGTAAGAAGATTAGTGTCGCTTCTTCCAAAGGGAAGGGGAAGATTTGAAGGCATAGAGTTGAAGATGTCCAGTTTAGAGCAGTACTATAACACTTATGTTTAGTTTTTGACATCTCGGTTGTGGAAGTGTGTTTGCGCTGCTAAATTTTGAACACTCTGTATTGTTTTGAAATGTATTGGGACCCGTTTTGAGCTTTATTTTATTTATGCTATATTATGGTTTTGGGTTGTTACACCTATAAACTTTTTGGTTTTACCTTTAAACAAAAAAACATTTAAATATTATTATGTAATTATCTTCTAAAAATAAAAACATGCTTGTATTTAAAAAATAAAAATCATTTATATATTATTATTGCTTCTTTCAAAAATAAAAAAATGATTATCTTCCAAAAATAAAAAAACAAGTTGTTCCAAGAAAAACCTTTTATTTAATACCATTTAATTTATTCCCGTTTTATCAGATTATTACCTTTCATTTAATCACAGTCGTTGATAAAAAAAGGAATGACTTATATCGGCTCATAAAGTTAATACTATTTACTTGGTTAACAAATGAATGTCCCTCTCTCTCTCTCTCTCTCTCTCTCTCTCTATATATATATATATATATATATATATATATATATATATATATATTATGGTAATAACATATGTTTAGTTAATACTACAAAACTCACATTTGTCACAGTTAAAAACAATGGCCATATGTATTTGGCCACAATTTTTTATTCAATAGAACCGTAGCCTATTCTCTTGCGACCGTTGATACCCTTTTGGCCATGTTAAAATGTGTCACCATATCAAATGAATAATCATAGCCATATCCTAAATATATTCGGAGGTGTGGAAAAAGCAGTTGTGAGAAGTGGAAAAACCATAAAAAACGACAATTATGCTTGGAGGTTTCCACATGAAGACCCCTTGGTTCTGGCAAACGGATCAGAAACGAAAGCATCTGAGTCAATAACAACCTCCTCCGCAACGTATCTAACTTTTTAGGGCATTGAAGATTTGTACTTTAACCGTGGCCATAAACTACTTATCGCCACACAAACTCACATTAAAAGTGGCCCATTCATTACATATATTTACGCATCATTTTTATAAGTATGACTATTAGCTAACTTTTGGTCAAACAAACTATAGAAAATCATGGCAATAAACTACTTATCGTCTTGAAAATTTTATATTAACCGTGACCAATTCATGACATATGGTTACCATAAATGTTAGAAGTATGACTATTGGTTACCCTCTAGTCATACAAAATATATAAAAATGTAGTCATAAACAACTTATAGTCGTGCAATTTAGGACATATGGTTACACTGAATTGTTTGAACTATGGCAACTAATTATATTTTTCTCACATGAAATAACTCCACAACGATAAACCAGTTGTCACCACACAAATTATATAAGAACCATTGCCAACTCATATTATTTGGTTACACTATATTGTTAGAAATGTAGTTATTGATTAACTTTGGGTCAAACGAGTTAACTAAAACTGTGTCAAACGAGTTACACTAAATAACCAGATTTATTTTGGAATAAATAATGAAGTGGTGTGTTAGTGTGAAGAATAAAGGAAAGATGGTGGCTAAGGTGTGAAAGGTGAGACTTGAAGGATCCTTGTGTAAATGAGGGAAAATAGGGTTAAAACCCCTAAAACCCTCACTTTTTTATTATTGTAGAGGCGGCCGGAGAAAATCAATTGGAAACCTCTTGCCAGGTTCATCAAGGAATTGAAGCATTCAAGATCATCAAGTGTGTGGTGTGTTATCTTCTTCAAGGTAATCCCTCTCTCTTTTGAAATGTATGCTTTCCTAGATTGAAATGGTGTTTCTTCATGAAAATGTTTTGAGAGTGGGATTAAGGAGGAAAGTGTGATAATCTAAGAGAAATCAATGAGTTGAAATGGGTTTAATGAATGATTAAATCTGGGGTGTGCAAATGTTAGATTTCATCTATTGATCGTTAGGGGTCGAAATCACTCGGAGTGATATAATCTTGATTTTTGGAGTTTCTCCGAAATCGCCCAGTGGCGTTATCCGGACAATTACCAGAAAAGTTGGAATCCAGACTCTTTACCCGGACTTGAGGAATCCAGAAGTCTATGACCGGAAAGGTTATTCGGACTTGTCCGTAGAAGTGACAGTGTCCGGACGACCTGGACCCGGAAACCGAGATTTACCGAAAACCTTTAGGAATTCGGGTAGATCCGAAAAGTATCCATCCGGAAAACTCTTATCAATCATACCGGGAATCCTTTGGGATTCCTCTGTGTGTCGGGTGAAGGGTGTCATAAGGTCAGTCGGGAGTGTTAAAGAAAGGCTCTCAAGTAGCTTTTCACTCTTATGTGTCGGGTGATTATATAGGTGTGCGGTTAGAGAATAACAGTTTCAAGTGAGAACGTTTTAGCAAGGATGCCAGGTGAGTCTTTCTAAATTGAAGTTATCGATATTTGAACTTATTACTTGTACCGATATGTATATATATATATATATATATATTGTTTTGCATGTTTTTACAATGTTTTAAATATGCATGATGAAGGTGTGTTATTGATATTGCGGGTATGTACGGGGAGGGACATGCGATGGCTTATTTGATTATATGGGGGTGTGTCCCATATTGAATATATATGAATTTGTTTCACATAATTATTAAGGGCGGGGGTGTGCCCTAACACGTTGTCACAAGTATGTATGTGACTAAGGCCTGGGCCATCAACAAGTGTTGTATGTTTAACTGGCTGATAAAGGTGTATTTGTTTATAAACTCATTTTTGTGAATGTTGTGGCACGATGTTGATTTTCTAGAGGGATCTCACTAGACTCATGGTCTAACCCTCGCTTTTCAAAACTACAATATTTTCAGGTAAGTAGGTATTAGAGGGTTCGTCTAAGGGCAAGGGCAAGATGTGAGTTGGAGCCTGCTTAGAGGGAGCCGGTCTGGAGCTGGTAGAACTAGAAGACTTTCCTTTTATTATTTAGTTATGTTTCTCAGCTGTAGTTAGGGTTACTTTCGCGAACCCAATTTTGTAATTTGACAGTGTGACTATGTTTGGGCCATTTTGGCGTTTATATTAAGAGTTGAGGTTGTTTGCATCCTTCTTTTGGTGTGGGTTTTACAGTTGGTATCAGAGCCCTAGTTTAAGAGATTTAGGTGATCGGACGGGCATAAACTTAAACTATGGATATAGTAGGTACAACTGAGAAAATAGGATGGCCTAGGGAGAGACCTCAACAGGGACATAAAATAATAGGGTAGTGAGAACTGTCATCTAAGGTAGGGTCGAGGTTACACCTGGACAATGTAATTGCGAATTTACAAGTACATGTATGTGCTTATTTTGCTTTGTTATTTTAGAACTGTTCCCTTAAGTTGTTTAAATTGTGTGATGTTTCAGTAAGCAAAGATGTCAGGAAGAACTCTGAGAAGTAGATCTGTGCCAGTTGAAGGTGCAGTACCGGTTGAGCAGTCAATCCTTGTGGAAGAAGTTATAGAGGATGGACCGGTAGATTGTCCAAGGCAGGCGGCCACTCGTGGGAGGGGCGGATGCTATGGAAGAGGAAGGGGAAGGGCACCCCGACGAGCTGCCACCCAGGCAGATGGAACTGGTGTGGTGACTCGAGGGAAGAAAAAGACACCTGTTACCTATCGGGATAAGAGCGCAGAGGCTCATGAGGAGCGTGAGCTTTCCCAGCAAGAGAGTACTGCCTCTGTGAGAGGAGGAAGTCAGTCAAGAGGTCGAAGGCGAGACCGTAACCAAGTGTTTGTAACTGAAGAGAAGTTTATTGCTGAGATGGGCTAACTACAAGAGACACTACAAGCATTGTTGGATCGTCAAACTAAGTCTGCATCGGATGGGCGGACTAAGAGCGGAAATGAGGCGGGGACCGAGGTGTCTAGTATTCCCGCAACTGAAGTGGAAGGTTAATCTCAGTTGACCGCGCTTGTGCTTAGTGAATCAAAGTCAGCGAAAGAGTGTACCTATAAAACTTTCGCATCATGCAAACCTCCATCATTTAGCGGGGAGCACAACCCGGTCTTGGCTCTGAGGTGGATCCAGGAGATGGAGTTGTCTTTCAACACAAGTAAGTGTGCTGAGGGGCATAAAGTATTGTTTGCTATGTCTATGCTGAAACCAGATGCCATTTTCAGGTGAGATATTGAGACTTGTGGTAAGGGTTTGGAGGTGGCAAAGAAGACTACTTGGGAAGTCGTTTAATAGGAGGTTCAGAGCTTAGTTTTGCCCGTTTGCAGCAGTGAAGAAGTTGGAAGAGGAATTTATGGGGCTTGGGCAAGGATCGATGACGGTGCAAGAGTACACTTCTAAGTTCATTGAAAAGGCATGTTTTGCAAATATATGTGCCTACCGAGGGAAGGCGTATTGAGAGAGATATTTAGGGCCTGAAGAGCAGTGTGAGAAGTTTGTGCAAAACCGTGACCCCACGACTTTTCAAGCGGCGGTCGACGTGGCAGAGCTAACTGAGAAGGAAAAGAATCCACGGATGGCGGAAAGGAGTGTCGACAAGAGAAAGTGGGAGGGATCTGTGCGGGATATGAAAAAGTATAAGGTCTCAAGACCCGACTTGCGGGTGGGGACGAAGTTTGGTGAGAAGCCGTGTGGAAAATGCAGTAGAGTGCGTCGCGAGAGTGCCCTAACCCGAGAGCTTGCTATCCGTGTGGTTCTCCGGGTTATATTAAACCTGATTGTCTGCAATTGAGGAAGGGGTCTACGGGTGGTTTTGGTGGAGGTCAAAGAGGAAGAGGTAGGGAGAGAAAGGTGGAGCTCGTGCGAGCAAAGGAAAGGGATTT
The DNA here is from genome assembly GCA_033807775.1 of Saussurea involucrata. Classification (NCBI taxonomy): domain Eukaryota; kingdom Viridiplantae; phylum Streptophyta; class Magnoliopsida; order Asterales; family Asteraceae; genus Saussurea; species Saussurea involucrata. Next base: position 27,961,947 of record CM066316.1, read on the forward strand.
TCATATGACGGCTGAGGAGGCGGTTGAGATACCGGATGTGGTGACAGGTACCTTTCTTGTTAATTCAAAACTTGCTAGAGTGTTGTTTGACTCGTGTGCAAACAGTTCGTTTGTATCGCCGATTTTTGCTCGGTGTCTGCATGTTAAACGTAAGCGGTTAGAGTGTGGGTTTGAGGTAGAGATTGCGGATGATAGTCGGGTCTTGGTGGGAGAGGTATATGAGGGGTGTAGCATTGAAGTGGAGGATCACTGTTTCCCCTTGCGGTTGTACGCAATGGGTATGGGAGAGTTTGACGTTGTAGTGGGATGGATTGGTTGGCTAGTAATAGTGGTAGCATTGTGTGTAATAAGAAGATGATTCATATCAACTTACCCAACAACTCTAATGTGGTGATTTATGGTGATAGGCGTGAGCGCAAGTCTTGCCTTATCTCAATGATGAAGGCGATGCATTGTTTAGGGAAGGCATGCCAAGGATTTCTAGCGTATGTGTTAGACCTTAAGAAAGAGAAGAAATGAATAGAGGATGTTCCAGTGGTGAGCGAGTTCCCAGAAGTATTTCATGATGACTTAACGGGTTTACCCCCAGATCGTCAATTCGAGTTTAGGATCGATTTGATGCCCAGAGCAGCACCAATAGTGTGTGCACCTTACCGGTCGGCACCGGTGGAAAGGAAATAAATGATGATGCAATTGCAAGAGTTGCTAGACAAGGGATTTATACGCCCTAGCTCATCAACCTTGGGAGCGCCGATAATTTTTGTCAACAACAAGAAGGATGGGTCTATGCGGATATGAATAGATTACCGTTAGCTTAATAAGGTGACCGTCAATAACAAGTACCCGCTTCCGAGGATCGACGAATTGTTTGACCAGTTACATGGGGCGAGCTTCTTCTCTAAGATACATTTGAGGTCCGGATATCACTAGTTGAAGGTGAGGGAAGAAGATGTTCCTAAGACGGCTTTTCACACGAGGTACGGACATTACGAGTTTCTAGTCATGCCCTTTGGCCTGACTAATGCTCCGGCAGTATTCATGAACCTGATGAATCGAGTGTGTAGTTCGCTGTTAGATAGGTGTGTGATCGTGTTCTTAGATGACATCCTCATATATTCTCGATCTCAAGGTGACCACGAAGAGCATCTTCGTTTAGTGTTGGATCTGTTGTGGCGAGAGAAGTTGTTCTCTAAATTCTCAAAGTGTGAGTTTTGGCTAAGACAAGTCCAATTTTTGGGACATGTAGTGTCGGGAGAAGGTATCAAGGTAGACCCGGCCAAAGTGGAGGCCATTAGAGGATGGGAGCCACCGATATCGCCATCTGAGGTGAGAAGTTTCCTTGGTTTGGCGGGCTACTATCGGAAGTTCATTCAGGACTTTTCTCGCATAGTTACGCCTTTGACCGCTTTGACCAAGAAGAGTGCTAAGTTCGAGTGGACGGAGGCTCAAGAAGCAGCATTTAGCAAGTGAAATGGCAAGCTGAGTGGCGCTCCGATTTTATCATTGCCTACTGGGATGGAGGGGTTTGTAATCTACAACGATGCATCCAAGTTGAGGTTAGGGAGTGTACTGATGCAGGACGGGAATGTGATTGCTTATGCATCCTATCAATTGAAGCAACAAGAGAAGAACTATCCTACCCATGACATGGAGTTAGCAACAGTGGTTTTCGCATTAAAATATGGAGACATTATCTTTATGGGGTTAAGTGTCAGATTTATACTGATCATAAGAGCCTCAAGCATTTATTCGATCAGATGGATCTAAATATGCGGCATAGACGATGGGTGGAATTATTAAGTGATTGTGACTAGGGGTGAGCATAACTGGGTACCCAGCTAAAATTCATGGAATCGGAACCGGCGGTTCCTAGAATGAAGGAACCGGAACCACTTACATCGGTTCTTTATATTTTGGAACCGGAACCGGAACCGACGGTTTCGGGACCGGTTCCGGGTACCCAATGTCACATTTTTTAATTTTTTTAACAATTCATACAATAAAATTGTAATTTTAAGTCTATTGCAAACTATAAAGTACCAACATAAAGTAATAAATACAATAAATGGTGAAAAATAATTCGATAAAAACTAATTATTACATAAATAAATTAGAAACTCTCGAGTATTGAGTCTTGCCATCAATAAAACGACTTCCATAACAATTCACGTCTTTACGTCAAGTCCTCAAAACCTCAAATAAAACATTTGGATGAAAAACGAATAAAACACCTAATAAAAATACAAAACTAATACCACATAATTAAATATTTAAATATATAAATAGTTTTTATTAAAAAATAGCAGGACCGGGTACCCAGCGGGTAACGGTTCCAAAAAAATGAGAACCAGAACCGGAACCAGTCTTAATCGGTTCCGTATTTTAGGAATCGGAACCAATCACATCGGTTCCGGTTCTGGAACCGGCAGTTCCAGAGCGGTTCCGGTTCCAAAGGCAGGTACCCAGTTCCAATGCTCACCCCTAATTATGACTATGAAATCCTTTACCATCCTGGTAAAGCGAACGTCGTGGTCGATGCTTTGAGTCGGAAGGAAAGAAGAGAGCCAACTAAAGTGTTAGCATTTCGAGTTGATGCAATTTCTAATCTCCTAGTAAAAATTTAGAAGTTCCAAGGTGAAGCTCTAGCGGAGGAGAAACTGAAAAGTGAGAGGATCGTCAGTTATGTGGCATCCTTGGAGAGTAATAGTAGTGGCGTGAAATGTTTGGAAAACCGAGTGTGGGTTCCTAAATTGGAAGATTTGCGGGAGCATATTTTGGAGGAAGCACATAGGTCACGATATTCGGTCCATCCGGGAACCAATAAGATGTACCGATATCTGAGGCAAATGTATTGGTGGCCAGGAATGAAGAAAGATGTTGCTTAGTTCATGGAGCGATGTATGACTTGTTTGAGGGTCAAGGCGGAGCATCAAAGACCTTATTGAGAATTGCAATCCTTAGAGATACCAGTGTGGAAGTGGGATAGCATCACGATGGACTTTATCACGAAGTTACCAAGGACCCCGAAAGGGTATGATACCATATGGGTGATTGTGGATCGCCTTACCAAATCGGGTCACTTTCTACCTATCTGGGAGAATTACTCGCTAAGAACACGCTCACTGCACATTCCGTTCCGTTATCTTTGTACGAATTGTAGCCTGAGAGATTCAGAAGAAAACACACACAATTCGGTGTTCTTGGTGTTCTTCATTATAATATACGAGCAACTTGTTTTATGATTTACATCTTATATCACCTGTTCAGTATATTATTTCTCTCTTGTTTTTCTTATTCAAACAATCACTCATTTACAAACATGTTTATTATGCTTCCGCTATATTTGTTATGCTTGTTTGTTATATGAGACAAGGTGAATCTGGGAACTACAATTGGTATCAGAGTAGATTGATTTGCTTAAATCAAATCGATCCAATCTATCCAGGTTGATTCACTCTTGTTGATTGTTTATTACTCTTCATTTGAAAGCTTACTGTTCTATTACTCTTTTTTTTTTCAAAAAACGTGCAACTCTTAATTCTAAGCTACAAAATAGTTTCTTAAATCTCATTAACTAGTTTAGAACTTACTTTCAGTGCAGTTGAGCTATTCTCTTATCCCTGTTTCTCTCATTCAAGTTTAAAACTCTTTCTCAAATCTTCATACTCTGTTTTCTGCAAAAATGGCAAACAACAACATCAATGCCATTTACACTGCTGGTTCAACCAAACCTCCTACTCTTCTGAGATATGAATATGCTCAATGGAGATTAGGATGGTTAACTTCTTCGAAGGCATGGATATGGATCTTATGAGATCTGTCACTAGTGGACTATTCCAACCAATGGTTATGGTTCCTCGTGTTCCTGCTACAGATGCTACTGCTGAGATTTCTGCTCACCTCAAACCTAAAACATCTGGTTTTACTGTGGAAGAGAAAGCAAAAATGGAAAATGATTCCAAAGAAATTAGACTTCTGATAATGGCCATTCCAAACGATATTTTTCAAGAACTAGAATCATGTGTTACTACCAAAGAAATTTGGGATCAACTTCTAAATCAACTTGAAGGGGGATTAAAAACCCAAAAAAAATAGAAGAACCCAATGTATTAATGAATACAATGATTTCTCTGCTCTTCCAGATGAAACCCTGCAACAAACGTACAATAGGTTCAATGTATTGATAAACAATGCAGAAAGTGTGGGGTTGTCAGATCAAAGGAAGATAACAATGTTCTGTTTCTAAAAAGTTTGAATAATGAATGGTTGCACTAATCTATGTCTTTACAAGCCAATCAGGACCTTGATACATGGTCACTCACTGGTGTTTATGGTACTCTGGCCTCCCAAAAAAGGATGTTGTCAAACAGAAGGGCAAAACAACAGTGGGAGGATCTCTGGCAATAATCTCTGACTCAAAAACTCCTTCTGAAGGAAATCTGCCAGAGATAGTGTCACCATAGACAAGAAAGGCAAGGAGAAGGTTTTGAAAAAGAAGGGAAAGAAGAATCTGATAGCTGAAAGTGATGATGAGGAAAGCATGTCTAATGCTGATGAAGATGAGGATATCAATGCCTTTTCCAAATCTCTTGCTCTTATAACTCATCAGTTAATAAGAGGTTTGGCAAGAAGGTATTTCACAGAAGGGGAAGATTTGAGAGAGATGAGAAGGAAGAGAGAAGAGGCTACCAGAATGAACAGAGACCTGCACAGTTCCAGAATCACAAAGCTGTACAGTTTCAGGATCAGAGACCACCTCAAATTCAACAGAGGTACATACACTCAGCTCCACATAAACCAAATGATGTTGCACAACCCATCAATCACATCGATGGAAGATGCTTCAGATGTGGCAAACCAAGCCATTTTTCTACCAACTGTAAGGGTAGACTGGTAACAGACCAGGACTACAACAAGAACAAATACAAGTACAACTTCAAAGAAAGAAGTATGGTGGCAGAGATGGAGAACTGGATCTGTGACTCATCCTCTGATGAAGAGCCAAAACATGCCAACTTTTGTGGTATGGCAATAGAAGAAGAGCTGTCAGAGACAAGCTCTGCTGATGGATCACTGGAGATCTCTAAACCCAGTGCAAAGGTATGTTCCACTTCTAATTATAAATATGATTCTGAACTTGAAATGAATGTGTCTAAACTTGCTCAAAAATTTTAAGCCTTAAAACAAAAGCTTTCTGAAGAAAAGGAAATGAGAAAGCTAGCTCAAAAAGACTTATTCTTCTACAAGAGAGAAAAAGATCTCTTGGAGATAGAGAAAGAAGAGGTTTCCAAAGAAAAATCTGAGCTAGAAGCTTTATAGAAACAAAAGGAATTATCATTTTCTGTTAAATGCAAAGAGTTTGAGGAAGTTTTGAAACAAAAAGGCAAAGAGGTTAAGAGGTCTGAGTATGAGAGACTCAGTTCTGTGGCTTTAAAGAACTATTTTCAAAAGGAAAGAGAATTTTTACACGAATCTCTTCGGAGGAAAGAACTTATAATAAAGAAGTACCAAGATGCACAAGATGTGAACATAAACATCAATTCTCAAATGGACACTCAAGATCTTGGTTTCATTGACCTTGGTCCTTTCACTGGAAAGTAGAAGACATCTTTGTCTTCAACCTTCTGTGTTGGGAAAGTCCAAATGCCAGATTGTTCATCTGTTGGTACAAATGTTTTTAAAAGAAACTTCAAAAGGGTCAAGAACCAAAAAATTGAATTTCAGAAATGTGTCATATGACACCCTTGATCATGAAAAGGTTTCAGAACCATCATTTAAATTAACTCATGATCAAGGAAAGTCTGAAATCCATTTCAAAACATGTTAAAAGTCTTGATCCAAGAGAGATCTTTAAGTTTGACTCCTTTAAGGCACAAAAGCCTGTTACTTCTGTGAATGGTCCCTTTGATTTCAAAACTCAGAGTGCACTTAATTCAGAAGCACCAGACTTCACTCCCACCTCTGAGAATGTTAGAACAACATTTGAGGAAGATTTGCTAAGAGTGCTTGAAGAAAACTCTACTTATGATGCTTTGAAAACTAAGTTCAGAAGATTTAAAACTTGTTCCATCAAAGATCTAAACTTCTCTAACTCCAAGAATACAAGAATCTGTCACTATCCCTCAGAGACTATCATCTCTGACAGAGTCAAAAGATACTTTCTAGACTCTGACTCTGACTCAGAGGTTGATGAGCAATTTTTCTGTGCACCAGAGATTGTTATGCACAAAACAAAATAGACAACTGTTGGATCTGGGGTTTTAAACATTGTAATTTATGTTCCAAAGAATAAACCCAGAGTTCCAATTTGTCCTGATTTTGGGGATATATGAGTCAAAGCTTTATCTTCTTTAGAATTAGAAAAGAAGATGAAAGAGAAAGCCAAGAGCAATCCAACCAATCAACTTCCAAAACCTCATGCTTTTAAACCAATCAGATTCACTCCAGAGCAGATAGGAAAATGGAAAATGAATGACTCCTATTTCTCAAACGACAATGAATCACAAAGGAAACAACACTTTTTAGGCCAAGGAAAAACATCCTTAGAGGAATGCCAAATTCAATACCAAGAAAACAACTCTAGATAGGAAGTTTAGCAAAACCTCTGATTCTAGATTTTCAAATTTTCAAAAGGCATGTAATCCTGTGTTGATGAATTAAAACAGAAGTTTATCACAGTCATTTCCATGTTCTGTCAATTGTAATTGCTTTAAGCTTCAGTTGAAACTCCAAAATCATCTTAATGGTCCTCGTTGCATTCTGAAATGGTCACCAAGAAAGAACAAATTCATAGACCATGTCTCAGAGGATGCAAGGAAAAGCCTCTGGCAAACCATCCCAGAATGGAAAGCCAGAAGGTAAGTCAAACACTCCCAAGCATAACAGAAAAGGACCCATTATGCAATGGGTACCAAAGAAAAACTAATCTGTATTGCAGAAACAACATGTGCAAATATGGTACTTGGACTCTGGATGTTCAAGGCACATGACCGGAAATACAGAGTTGCTAACCTCATTCAAAGATAAAATGGGAGGTGCAGTAACTTTTGGTGGAGATGGGCAGGACAGATCAAAGGCTATGGCGTATTGATAAATGGAGGTGTATCAGTTTCTAAAGTTGCTTATGTAGAAGGGTTAAATCATAATTTACTTATAAAAAGTCAACTTTGTGATCATGGTTTTGATGTCAAATTTAATAAGAAATATTGTTCACCGTTAGTTTCAGATTCTAGTCAAGAATTGCTTAGAGCTGATAGAATGGGCGACCTCTATTGCATGAATTTCAACCCAAACCAAAGATCTAATACAGAAAAACTATTTTTAGTTTCTTTGAATAAGGAGGATGTCTGGCTCTAGCATAAAAGATTTGCACATTTAAAATTTTCAACTCTTGACAAGCTTGTGAAACTAAATCTGGTAAAAATATTACCATCTCTTAAATTTGACAGGGACCATCTATGTTCTCCATGTGAAATGGGAAATCTTAAAAGAGCTTCACACAGAACAAAGAGTGACCACAATTGCCCTAGACTATTGCATATGTTATAGGTGGATCTCTGTGGTCCCATTTCTGTGCAAAGTCTTTCTGGCAAGAAATATATCCTTGTTTTAATTGATGAATATTCAAGATATACATGGGTTGAGTTCATCAGAGCAAAGTCTGATGTCCCAGAGGTTCTAATCAATTTGTTGAAAATGATTCATGTACTGCTTAGTTTAAAGGTAGAGAAGCTGAGAAGTGATAATGGAACAGAATTCAAGAATGCACAACTTGAATCATACCTTGCAGAGGAAGGTATCTCTCAGAACTTCTGTGCTGCAAGAACTCCTCAACAGAATGGTGTTTTTGAGAGGAGGAACAGAACTCTGGTAGAGGCTGCCAGAACAATGCAAGCAGGATCTGATCTGCCAACCAACTTCTGGGCAGAAACAGTCCCAACAACATGTTTCACCCAATATAGAGATATCATTGTCAAAAGATTCAAGAAGACTGCTTATGTACTCATCAACAGCAGAAAACCAAATGTGAAGTATTTTCATATTTTTGGTTGTAGATGTTACATCCCGAATGACAGAGATCAACTTGGAAAGTTTTACAAAAAGGCTGATGAAGGAAAACTCATTGGATATTCACTAACTTCAAAGGCCCACAAAGTCTATAATCTCAGAACCAAAGTCATTCTGGAAAACATCAATGTATCCTTTGATGACAGAGCATCAAAAATCTATGATATCCCACCATCAGAGAACATACACATCACAGAGGAGCCTAGTTCCTCAAAATCAAGAGAATCAGATCTTAATCTGATATTCAATGACTTCTTTGATGATGAAGATTCCTTTGAACTCATCAACAGAGGCAATCTAGTTCAAGGTTATGAAGGACAACAACATTCAGGTACATCTCTGTATGTTCCTTCAAATACTTCAACATCTACTTCCTTGACTACAGGTCCAATACAAGGAGAAAGTTCAAGACAACAGTCAGAGGAAGAAGAACCTGAAGCTGAACTTGAACATGAACCATCATCACCATTGATGACCAACATTGGAAAAAATTCCATATATAATAGTTCACCTTCTCAGAACCCTGTTGGTACCATACAGAACAATGATGCTACACTACAGAGCAGTGTACTTCAGAGCCCTGGTACCCTTCCTTAGATCTCTGAAGCTGCCTTACACCAATTTTTTTTAGAAGCACAGACACTACCTCATGTCCATGCTCCAATGAAAAGATGGACAAAGGGTCACCCACGTCATCAAATCATTGTTGCTCCTGAAGATGGTGTGAAGACAAGATCAACGACAATCAATGAGGCTTTCTTTGTAAACTTTTTAAGTGTCATAGAGCCAAAGAAGGTCTCTGAAGCCCTTGATGATCCAAATTGGATAGAAGCAATGCAAGAAGAGATTCTATAATTTGAAAGAAATAAAGTTTGGTCCTTGGTTCCATTACCCAAAGACAAATATGTTGTTGGAACCAAGTGAGTGTTTAGAAACAAGAAAGATGAAGATGGCATCATCATCAGAAACAAGGACAAATTGGTTGCAAAAGGATATTGCCAAGAAGAAGGCATTGATTATGATGAAACCTTTGCTCCAGTTTCTAGGCTAGAAGCAATCAGAATATTTCTAGCCTATACAGCTCACAAAGGGTTCAAAGTTTATCAAATGGATGTCAAATCTGCCTTTCTGAATGGCAAATTGCATGAAGAAGTATATGTCCAACATCCACCTGGATTTGAAAGCTCAGAGTTTCCAGATCATGTTTACCTACTTGACCAAGCTTGGTATGGCCTTAAACAAGCCCCTAGAGCCTGGTATGAAACTCTGTCAACTTTTTTGATAAAGAATCACTTTGGGAAAGGTACTATGGATACTACCTTATTTATTAAGAGATATAGACATGAGCTTCTTTTAGTATAGATATATGTTGATGACTCTACTAATCAAAAGTATTATGATAGGTTTTCAGAGTTGATGAAAAGTGAATTTAAGATGAGCATGATGGGAGAACTTTCATTCTTCCTAGGATTGCATATCAAATAAACTATCAAAGGCACTTTTATAAGTCAATCCAAATATGTCTCTGATATTTTAAGAAAATATAAACTCAACAATTCAACTCCTATGAAAACACCTATTGCCACTGGAGTAAAACTTAACCATGATCCTGATGGTCAATCTGTTGATGTCAAGAACTACAGAGGCATGATAGGGTCACTCTTAACAGTAAGCAGACCTGATATTCTGTTTGCAACCTGTCCCTGTGCTAGATTCCAAGCTAATCCAAAGGAATCTCATTTGTCTGATGTCAAAAGAATTTTCAAATATCTCAAAGGGACTCAATTCTTGGGTCTCTGGTATCCTCTTAACTCTGGCTTTGAGCTTATAGCATACACAGATTCAGACAATGGAGGATGCAGGAATGACAGAAAGAGTACTTCTGGTAGCTGTCAACTTCTTGGAGACAAGTTAGTGAGTTGGACATCCAAGAAGCAAAACTGTGTCAACCTCTACAGCATCAGCAGAATATGTGGCTGCTACAAGTTGTTGTTCACAAGTAATCTGGATGAAGACTTAGCTCGAGACTATAGTCTTGAGTATAACAGAGTTCCAATTCTTTGTGACTCCAAGAGTGCCATTGCAATCACAACAAATCAAGTTCAACACTCAAAGACAAAGCACATTGATATAAGGTACCACTTTATCAAAGATCATGTTGAAAAAGGCACAATGGAGATGTATTTTGTCTCAACTGACTTCCAACTTGCTGACTTATTCACAGAACCTCTTGATGAGAGGAGATTTAACATCTTAATAAGCAAGTTGGGTATGCTCAATATGTCTTCCTAATCTCTAGACGAAAGATCAGAGACTCTGACATCTATTTCAGAGCTTCTGATAGAGTTATTAAGTAGTACATTTTCTCAGAACCTCTGTTGTTCTCTTCAAAGTTACTTTAGCATACTTTCAACATTTATTTATGTTCTCAGAGCCTCTGATCTGTCCATCCTATTCTCACTACAGCAGCTCATTTCATTTCATTTTATTCTTTCAGTATTTTCAACCAATGCACACCTTAAGGGGGAGCTATAAAGGTTTTGATCTGAAAAAATAGCTCATCATTTAAGGGGGAGCAAGTCCAGTATCTCAGACTCTCTGAATATTGTGACTTGGCACGATACCATTTTGAAGAAAAACAATTTTGAGAAGGGAAAACCTATTCTGATAAAAACAACTTTGAATATATCTCTGAACTTCTTCTTTAGAATTGGGTCTCTGAAACTTCATCAGAACCTCTATGATACTTTCTGAAATTGGATCTTTGTTTAAAGATTTCATGAATTACTTCCATATCAGAATTAGGATTTTTAAATGATTTTTGGGTATTAAAGGTGAAACATTTTGAGAAGGGGTACTTGTAACAATGGCAGAAACTCATAAGAATCTTAAATGTCAGAAAGAATATTCAATAGAGCCTCTGTTGTTTCTGAATGCCTTGTGCATTTTCTGAAATAACTTGGACTCTGGATGCGCGTTACTTCTGAGCCTGACCGACCTGTCACCTGCTGAAACCCAACCGTGACGGTTCCATCTCAGAAAACTGTCAGTCCCAAGACATACGTGCATCACCTGATAGGCCAACTGACATTCAGCTGTACCCACGTCTCTCCTAGACGTCGTTCCACTAACCTGACACTTGAGTACCTTCCTAATCGTTATCCTAATTCTAATATAAAAACCCACCTAAACCCTCATTTCACTCTTTACGCTTTCAAAATCTTCTTGAGAATTATTTTTCCCTCTCTCCTTATTGCTTCACATTCTTCTTGTGTTCTTCAAACCTCAAACCTGCAACAATGGATGAACCCCAACATTTTGCTGAATCAAGTAGAGTCGCAGATGTTGATCATATTGAAATCCTTCCGTATCATTTCAATAGCAACAATTTCTTGGTAGATTTGAGCCCAACTCATTATGAACCTCTGTACCACATCATCCTCGAGTTCTTCAGAAGGTCTGAACTCTTTCACGCACTAACCATGGTCGACACCACTCTACCAATGGTGTACGTCCAACAATGGTGGACTACTTGCCACTAGGTCGAAGACCAAGGAGGCATTATTGGAAAGGTAGATGCTGCTTAAGGAGGAGCAGGAATGGTCAGGATTCAACCAAGAACGCTTTAGAGGATATTCAGATTCTTCACTTCAGAACACCTACAGGTCGATTCATAAGAAATGCCCCCAAATCAACCAACCCTAGTAGAATTTCTTAAGTTTCTGGGCTACAATGATTTGACTATCACCAGCATTATCCAATTCCGTCGCAAACACCTTCCATCCATTTGGAACTTTATGTTCAATGTCCTAAATAGAACCCTGACATCCAAATCTGGAAGTCTAGACCAATCGAGCCCTTCCATACTAACTATCATGTATGGATGGTATTTTAAGAGAAATTTTGATTATGGATCCATCCTGTATGAAGACCTTCAGAATGTGGTGGATAACAAGACCAAGGCCCTTGCCAGAGGGAAACTAGTCAGGGAGGACAAGGCGTTGAAGTCTGTTATGTTTCTAGGTTCATCGCACTAGCCATCATGGCCGCATTCGATAAGCTTCAACTTGTTCAAGAAGGAGCCCCTACACCAAGCTGGACCATGGCATCCTTCAAGCCAACCAAGTTCGGTACGTATCCTAGTACTCGCAGAGTTCCTAGAACCATGCTTGGACTGATTCGAGAGAATTACCCATCCCTTTCCTCCTATAGAAACACTACTCAACCTCAAGAGCCTGAGGTGAGATCCCTAGCGTACTTAGGTCCTGAGCCCCAAAATTACGAGTCATCAAAGGAAGAGGTGGAACTAGAAGAGGTCAGAGCACCCTCAGAGGGGCCTGCCTCAGAGGAAGTAAGGGAACCTTCAGAAGGAAGGGCAAAAAGTTCGTCCTTTTCTGAAGCCAATGAGCAGAGCGCTGAGATTCCGTTTTCTGAAGCCCTAAGAGCCGAGAGTCTAGTGAGAATAGCACAAGATGTTCGAGTGAACACACATATGAGATTTAGGACACCAACCCCAACTCCCAGTGCAAGTAAATCTTCTATCCATGGTGATCCAGACCAAATGGCTATTGAATCAGAGGTGCACACCTCGAACCCAAACCAGCCTGAACCATCAGAGGCACCTCTTCATGCCTCTCATATGCACAATACCGGGGAAGCCAATTTTGACAACTTTACCCATTCTCCCCAGGGTACCAGAAATAATTCATACGATGATGCCTCTATGGCACATCCATCTAAGGATGCCCTACATAGAAACCTGGGTAACTTCAAGTTTACCTGACAGGATTGTCTTACTCAGGGACAATGGAACAGCCTAGTTTCACAAGGGTTGGATTTCCTGGATCGCAATGTCAACTCCCACGTTTACTTTACCCTATCAGATTCTAAGGATGAGGAGGTACATGTAAACAGAACACCCATAGATGTTTCCCCTCAGAGGGTTCATCAAGGACAGGGTGGAAGTCCTTCTAGAGTCAACATCAACACAACTCTGAACGAAGGCCTCTCTGAACTCGAGAGAAACTTGGAATCATGTGTTGATCCCAAGATTACCCCCTCTAACCTTATCACAAAAGCAGAGTTCACAAGATTCTGTGATGAGATCAGAAACTCCTTGAATGAGTTTAAACTTACAACCACATGTACCACAGCACAAAGATCTAACTCTGACTCTGCACTCCAGAACGAGCTTAAAAGTTTAAAGGATCAGCTCTCAGAGACTTCTCAAAAGCTGACCACTCTTGAACAGAAGGCCACAGAAGAGTCAAAGGCTACTCAAGCAGAGTTGAAAACTCTCATAGACGAGTTATCAGTTTACCAGAGGGAGCATGCCAACAGAGTCACTCCTATTCCCTCTGTAGTCCTTTCTGAAACAATCTTAGCCCTATCTCTAAGGTAATCTCCAAATCTATTTCTGCTGCTTTTTCCTCTCTCCCCAAGTAGACCACAGAAGCCACGCCAACACCGGTCATCACTCCTACTGCTGCTGCTACCACTTCCACCTCTGCTCCAGCCTCAACCCTTCTTAATCCTAATGAACAGCCTGTCACCAGAGAGGATATGTGTGCTTTCAAAAAGGATGTGCTTAGCAGATGATGGCAATTTCATAAAAGTTTGTGGCAAAGGCAACATCGACAGAGAAGCACATCCAATCTGCCTTAGTCGAAAATAAGGTAAATTTCAATGATCAGGTGGATGAGATCAGAGCTGTTGCAACTGAACTAAAGGATACATTAAAGTCTGTTGCCCAAGACTTTAATGATATTGTGTCAGCCAAAGACTTCAGAAAGAGGAAGTTCAAAGGGAAGCAATCTGACAAAGACCCCAAGAAAAGCAAGTTTGTTGGTTCAGATGAAGATGCCTCAAAAGACTCAGATGCCAGTGAGCAGAACTCATCTAAACAACAAAAGGGGGAGATTGGTTACAGTTTCAAAGACAAACCACTCAAAACACCAGACGCTGAAACCCCAACAGAGCCAGTCACAAAATCCATCCTTATAGAAACTCCAACCAACTCACCTATCAGAGGAGAAACCTCCATAACTGAACCAGATAGGACACAAAACCAAGCCTCTACTGATGAACAACCTAACCAACCCAACCCTGAACAACAGATGATCCTTCGTGACCCACACCAGATAGAAACATTAGATGCTATGGAGATCCTGACAAGGAAAAAGAGAAAAGAGAAAGAGAGGAGAAAGGGAAAGCTGAAAAAGAAAAGACAGAAGGGCAAGACCCTGATCCAGATCAAATCATACCAGAATTCCTATTCGAAATCAATGCTGAAGTACCCACATAACCACCCACAGAACTCAATGTTGAAGCTGCTCCAGAGACTCAAAAACAACCACCAGAGCAACAACATATGCTAGAGAGTTATAGTAGACCATAACCAACACCATCAATGGAAGAGGTATTTCACTTTCTCTATGTTGAAAAAGACCTAATCCCTCAGAATACCACTCCCATCAAGCCATATCTCAATCCCAAGAGAGCAAACATGTTGAATCATGAAAGAAAGAGGTTCATCAATGAAAAATCAAGCATCAATGCGAGAGTCTACTCAGAGAACCACATCAACAGGATCGAGAGGATATATCACAAGAAATTTTCCTACAAAAAAGTCATCTACCATGAGTACATCATGGAGAGAGCCGATAAGGAGATGCATTTATTCAATGCCAACGATCTCGTTCTTCTCAACCCTTATGACCTGCTTCATCTCCACTTCTACTGTATAAATTTCTTGGATAAACACAAGCCTGCTCGAACGGCAAGATTTGAAATCGAGATGGCAATGGAGGAACATGTCAATCTCAGAACCAAGACCGATTTCTAAGATGGCATTACTTTTGAAACGGAAAAGCTGAGTATTGTCCCTCTAAATGAAAGCATTGAGGGAGTTCAACACCATCACACTGGATCTATGATAGCAGAACCCACAACCTTCATCATCCGACAGAAAGGGATTAAGAAATTCTTCAGAGCAAGTGAAGTGCCCAAATATTCTACCCAATCTCTGAAGATGAAAAGGAAGGTTATTCAAGACCGTGTTGGTCACCCCAAGTGCCCTGAAAACATCATCTGAACTCTCCTCCAGAACATAGATCTTACCCTAGAGTTTAGGAACTTGAACATGATATTTGATAGGATTCTGAGAGGAAACTGGTACGATTAGATTTACTTTCTTTTGAAACGTGTTGTACTTAATTTGTATAGAAGTAAATGGCCTTTATAGAGGATAACTTTCTTCTCTTTGTCTTTATTAGTTTATCTCTGTAAATAGTTAACTTTGTATTTTCAATACTTAGGGGGAGATTGTTAGCCCTAAGTATCTCTTATGCAAAAGTATTGAAAATACTACAAGTCAGAAGACCCCATAGATAGGGCTGAAGACTTGGCAGAGGAACATCAGAATATCATCAGAGACCAACTACCAGAGACCACTACTTCAAAAGATCATAAGAGCTTTGGTAAATAGCCTCTGATGGACAAGACCTCTGTAGAAGCTCAAGACTCTTTGAAATCTCACAAGTGTTAGATCAGTGTTTGCACTTTCCACGTCAGCCCTAAGGACAACTACACACTTTACACGTGTCATTCTGGGGTTAGATAGTACACCGTCTTACACTTTATCAGGCTATAAATAGAGAGTAGTGGAGCACACAATTGGAAGAAAATTTTGTAAGAACACGCTCACTGCACATTCTGTTCCGTTATCTTTGTATGAATTATAGTCTGAGAGATTCAGAAGAAAACACACACACTTCGGTGTTCTTGGTGTTCTTCATTATAATATATGAGCAACTTGTTTTATGATTTACATCTTATATCATTTGTTTAGTATATTGTTTCTCTCTTGTTGTTCTTATTCAAACAATCACTCATTTATGTGGTATAAGTTTCTCATGTTTTGGAAGATGGAGATTTCTCTCTCAACATTAGCGACTAGGGTTTGCTACCATGGCCGATGTTGATCGTTTTCAGGGTGATCGTGGTGTCTTTTTGTTCGTTTTCGTGTTCTTACTATATTTGTGTGGGATTATTTTTCCTTGCCTATCGATTTCTACCTCGTTTTGGTCTTACTTTCTACGGCGGCGGTAGGGTTTCAGCCAAAGTGGTGTGGGATCGATTGTTTTGAGGGTTTTATTCTTTGAAAGGTTTCGTTATTTGCCTTGATCGTTTCGGTTCCTACGTCTGTTCCTAGTGTTATATTAGTGTCATTGTGTTCGATCTAAGGAGTTTTAGCGTCGTGTTTATCGCGACCTTCGTTGCTCCGAGGTTCTTTCGTTGTGCTACAAGTATAACCTTGGGCCGACGGGGTTGTTGGCTTACTCGACAATGGCCTTCGATTCTGAGGTTGTGATTGTCGAAGATGGTGATACTAGCGATGGTTTGGAGGGGCTGGAGCATGACGGCAGCCCTAATACGCAAAGGGATGGCGAAAACCCTAATTTGCATAGGGTTCTGCATACGCCGCTTGGGGACTGCCCAAACCCTAATTCTTTTGGAGATGGAGCGGGATTGGCTAAGACTGGTAAGACTGAGGCGGTGAGTCGCGGGTCAGTCTTTGATCAACTTACGGAGTCGAAAGGTTTAAAGTATGGACATGTTTCGATTCTTAAACGTGCTGATGGAGCCTCGTATGCGGCAATCGTTAAGTCTACATCGAACCAGGAGGGTTACTCATTGAATTTTTTTCCCCTAAAGGAAAAGAGTGACACTCGCATTGAATTACCATTGTCTCTAACGGAGAAAGCGGTTGCTACTTACAAGAACATGTTATATGGCTACTTTCTTGGCCCTCGCTTGTACTTCCCTACCGTGCAGAAAATCGTCAAATCTTTGTGGGGCAAATATGGACTCCAAGACTCAATGATGAATGAAAATAGATTCCTCTTTTTCCGTTTTGGTGATGATAATGGGTTGAGACAGGTTCTTAAGGGGGGTCCGTGGATGATACGGGGAATTCCTTTATTTGTTTTCCCATGGTATCCTCATCAAGGGCTCATCAAGCCGGAGCATAAAGCATGTCCGTTGTCGGTAAAACTCCACAACATTCCGCTTGTAGCATTTAATAGAGAGGGTGTTGGAAGGATTGCGAGTGCGCTTGGAGTCCCTAAGATGATGGATGAGTGTACTGCAACGATGTATGATAATTCTTGGGGAAGGCCGACATTTGCGAAGGTGCTTGTGGATGTGTGGGCTGTGGGTGACCTTAAACGGGAACTTCAGGTTTCGGTTCCTAACGTGCATGGGGGAAAGGAGTTGCTTGTCCCAATACGTGTTGAATATATTTGGGAGACGACCCAATGTGCCCATTGTTTGGTGTTTGGCCATAAGACTTCCTCGTGTGTTAAAGCTGAAATTGCAAAAACTAAAGGTAAAGAGAAGTTGGTGAATGGGAAAGACCCGGAAGGGTTCACTCTAGTTACTAACAGGAGGAAGGGGGGAGTTAAGGATGGTGAGGGTGTGAAACAATCATGGAGACCTAAACATGTCGGATCGAGCTCGGGGGCTGACAAGGATGTGGAAACTACGATGCAGGGTCCTGATAGTGTGCGGCCTTTGGAGGAATTGGTTCAACCTTCTTTTATTCCTGTGGTTACTATGCAGTCTGTGGTGGAGGGTCAAGCTAAGCAAGCTGGGCGGAATGAGAATGGGAATGGTACTGCTCATAAGGACCCGGTGGTGGCAATGGCGACGAATGAGAAGGGGTGCGGTCATTCGATGGCACCTCCCAAACTTCGGGCAATCCTAAAAAGTCCGGCTCCATCTAAAGTAGAGTTGCATCCCTCGGTTCTTATGGTAGAAGCTAAGCGTTCGGAGGCGATTGTTACTAATAATCCTTTTTCTAGCCTATCGGTGGAAGAAGAAGTTGGAAAGGATACTAGAAGGGGAATTCGGTCTTCTATGGTAGAGGCTCAAAAGAGTGTTGCTTATGATCCTAAGGTGTCGGGAGAGATAGACACCGGCCAAAATCAGTTCTCATGTTAAAGCTTGGAGCGTGGAACGTACGTGGACTTAACTCACCCATCAAACAATGTGAGGTTAAGTATTTTATGCGTACTAATTTGCTTTCGTTATGTGCTATTTTGGAATCTCATGTAGTCTCGATGAATATTGATAACGTTATTTCTCCTATTATGGGCGATTGGTCTTGGATGGCTAATCATACTCCTGATACTAGGAGCACTCGTATTGTGGTAGGTTGGAACCCCTTGGCGTTTGATGTTACAATGATCTCTATGATGGATCAAGTAATCCAATGTAAAGTTCATGTTATAGGGATGTCACAAACTTTTTTCTTGTCTATCGTGTACGGGGATAACAATTTGGTAACGAGACGGGAGTTGTGGCGTGATATGCGACGGATGGCCATTGTTACAAAGAATGAGCCGTGGTTGATCCTCGGTGATTTTAATACCATTCTTAATCCGGAGGAAAGTGATGGCGGATGTTCTCGGCGGGATCGGCGTATCGAGGAATTTGCGGAATGTGTGGATGAAGTAGAGATATTTGATGCTCGATATACGGGTGTTTTTTACACATGGTCTCAAAAACCAGTACATGGAGGAGGGATCCTTCGTAAACTTGATAGAGAAATGATAAATGCTCATTTTCATGATGCTTTCATAAATGCTTCGGCTCAATTCCTTCCGCATGGTATCTCTGATCACTATCCTATGATAGCTATGTTTGAAGGTGGTCGGTTTAGAGGTAATCGCCCTTTCCGGTTTGATAATTTTTTGACTAACCATCCGGACTTTTTACAACTTGTTAAAAAGGAATGGGACAAGCCTTCCGCTGGGTCTTATGCTTTTCAGGTTACCTCGCGGCTAAAGACTCTTAAAAGGCCATTGCGTGCTCTGAGATCGATGCATGGTAATCTGTCTAAGCATGTGGACGTTCTTCGGAGTGAGGTAGAGACGACCCAAAGGGATGTGGATGGGGATCCACACAATGTGCTTATACGAGAGGATCTTACTCATGTTCTTGTTGCCTTTCAAACTGCATTACAAAATGAGGAACAAAATCTACGTTAGCGGGCGAAAATTCGATGGGTAAAGGAGGGGGATCTTAATACGACTTTTTCCATAAAGTCGTTAAGGAGAAAAAGAGTAGGAATCTTATCAGTTCGGTCACGGATATGCATGGACATGTGGTTTATCACAATAAAGTTGGTCATGCGTTCGTGGAGCACTTTCATTCCATTCTTGGGGAGAGTAATGGCCTGGTGTGTTCGTCGTTGCCTTCGGATCTGTTCGTTAATAAACTATCTATTGAGGAGGCTAACCTAATGATTCGTCCGATTACGAAAGAGGAAGTTAAAGCCGCAATGTTTGACATTGGTGATGATAGGGCACCCGAATCGGATGGGTTTTCTTCGAAATTTTATAAAGCGTCGTGGGATATTGTTGGGAAAGATGTGAAGATGGCGGTCCAAGATTTTTTCTATCGGGGTCGCCTAGCTAGAGAACTTAACCACACATCGATTTGTTTGATACCAAAGAAACCGAATGCAACTTCTGTTTTGGATTATCGACCGATTTCACTTTGTAATGTCATTTACAAGTGTATTTCGAAAATCCTATCTTAGAGGCTAAAGGAGTGCTTGGATAAGTTGGTGAGTCCGAACCAATCTGCGTTCATTCCCGAGCGTAGAATTTCGGATAATATTATGATGGCACATAAAATTATGGCGGGATATGGTAGAAAGGATGGCCCCCCTCGATGTTCTCTGAAGATAGATATTCAAAAGGCCTATGATTCGGTAGATTGGACCTTTTTGTCATCCGTCCTGGGAGAGATGGGATTTCATCCAATTATGTGTCACTAGATAATGGAGGTGGTGTCTACAACATCGTATTCGCTCATGGTCAATGGTGAGTCATATGGATTCTTTAAAGGGGTTAGGGGGATTCGGCAAGGTTGTCCTCTTTCGCCTTATCTTTTCACGTTGGTTATGGAAGCATTCACATGGTTATTTCGAAAGCATATTGAGGAAGATCTGGGGTTCCAGTTTCATAAAGGATGTGCGCGGTTGTCTTTGAATCATCTTTGTTTTGCGGATGATCTCTTGGTTTTTTGTAGAGGAGATGTTACCTCGGTCGCGGTGGTTAAAAGAGTTCTCGATGATTTTGCAAAGTATTCGGGGCTAAGGCCAAGTATGTTTAAAAGCTCGATATATGTCTCGAATGTGGATGAGACCACGATGCATGGTATTATGTCTATTTTGCCGTTTCAAGTTGGATCCCTCCCATTTCGCTATTTGGGGGTGCCGTTGTCATCTAAGAAACTATCGGGGTCCGATTTTAGCATTCTTACTGCTAAAGTACGCACACGCATTTTGAATTGGAAATCCAAATTTTTGTCCTTTGGTGGCCGATTGCAATTAATCAAGTCGGTGTTGGAATCTTTGCAATTATATTGGATGATGATTTTCACCATACCGGCTTCGATTGTCCACGATATAGAGGCTCTCTTTAGAGATTTCTTGTGGGCACAAGGTGACTCATCGAGGGAAGGGCCAAGGTTGCGTGGGAGGATATTTGTCGACCAAAAGAGGCTGGTGGTTTGGGCCTTAAGCGTATATCCATGTGGAACCGTGCTCTATTAGTGTCTCATGTTTGGGATATCCTTAGGAAACGTAAATCTCTTTGGGTGTCCTGGATTTATCAATACCGCCTTCGGGATATACATTTCTGGAATGTTGGGATTTCCAGTAATACTACGTGGCTTTGGAGAAGACTTCTTGACCTGCGGGAGCAAGTGAGGCCGTTTTTTGTGCGTGTCATTGGCAACAGAAGAAATACGAATGCATGGGAAGATAGGTGGCTTGACTTCGGTCACCTTGCTGCCCATATTCCTTATAGGAGTCTTCTTGAGGGTGGGTGGTCTAAGCATGCCACTGTTTATGAGGTGGTGTCGAGGTTGGCACTTGTTTGGCCGAACTCTTAGATTTCTCGATGTAACATATTAGCCTCTACACAGATTCCCACGCTATACCCTATTTTAGAGGATCGTATCATGTGGAGAAATACCCGTACCCACCTAGTTTGATTTTCGGTCTCGGAGGTGTGGAAGTTGATGTACGGGGTGTATGAGACGGTATTTTGGTATCCTTTTTGTTGGTTTTCCAACAATATACCAAAACATTCCTTTTGTCTTTGTCTTTCTATTCGTAAACGTTTGTCCACCCAAGATAGAATTGCGACATGGAGAAATGATGGAGAACCGTTGGTTTGCTCGCTTTGCAAAAGTTGCCAAGATGATCATGATCGTCTCTTTTTTCAATGCCCTTACTCTTTTCAGGTTTGGTCGATGATTAAGGGGGACGTGGGTGACAATCTGAAGGATCGATGGGACTTGATTCTTCAAGACATGGAGATTGGATGATGGAAGCCCTGGGGAATTAAAGCTCGTCTATCCTTTGAGGCGGTGGTGTATTTTATTTAGCAGGAACGAAACTCTCGGCTCTTTACGGTCAAGAAGCGTCTCCCGTCTCAACTTCTTGGTGAAATCCGGAAGATGGTGGATATGAAGATGGTGACGATGAGAGGCAACCATACGAGGAGCGATAGTGCGCGGAGATTTAACCAACCAATTTTATAACGTATCTCTTATGGGTTATTTGGATGTGTTGGGTTTTTAGAGATCATAGCATCCTGTTTCATATGATGCTTAACTCTATTTCCCTTTGTCTTTTTTGGTTGCTTGTTCTTTGGTATTTTTTGAATTGTAACCGTAGATTTTTTGTGTTGCCTCATCCCCCATTTTGGGCTTGTCCTTTATGGTGGGAGTGGCTATTCTGTGGGAGGGAGTCCCTTGCCATCTAGGTTTATTTTCTTTTTTTATCTATATATTGCCAGGAGTGCCGCCTCCTTTCCAAAAAACAATCACTCATTTACAAACATGTTTATTATACTTCCGCTATATTTGTTATGCTTGTTTGTTTTATGAGACAAGGTGAATCTAGGAACCTACAGTACCGCCTACCATCCTCAGACAGATGGGCAGAGTGAGAGACTATACAGACATTGGAAGATATGTTGCGTGCTTGTGTGATTAAGTTTAAAGGCTCTTGGGAGTCCCATTTGCCGTTAATCGAATTTTGGTATAATAATAGTTATCACGCCAGTCTTCAAGCAGCACCCTATGAGGCGTTGTATAGGCATAAGTGTAGAACGCCGTTGTGTTGGAATGAAGTGGGGGAGAAGCAGTTGGCAGGACTGGAAATCGTGCAGTTGACCGCTGATAAGATTAGTGTGATTAGAGAGAAGTTGAGAGTGGCTCAGGACCGCCAAAAGATGTATGAGAACAAAAAAGGAAACGATTGAATTCCTAGTAGGTGACAAAGTGATACTTAAATTCTTTTCGTGGAAAGGCTTCGTGCATTTTGAAAAGAATGGGAAGCTAAGGCCTAGGTATGTCGGGCCATTCGTCATCACCGAGCGTGTAGGTGAAGTAGCATATAAGTTGGAGTTGCCCGAGGAACTTCGGGGAGTTCATTCGACCTTTCACGTGTCTAATCTGAGGAAGTGCTTGGTCGAGGCAAGTATGGTCGTTCCTTTAAAGGATATTCGTGTGGACGAAAAATTAAATTATGTTGAGGAACCGTTGGCAATCGTGGATCCCAAGGTCAGAAAGTTGAGAACTAAAGAGATTGCTCTCGTGAAGGTTCAGTGGCGCTTCCATAAGGATCAGGAGGCTACTTGGGAAATGGAGTCGGACATGAGGTCTCAATACCCTCATTTGTTCAAAGAAGGAATTCCAGGGATATAATTCTTTTGAGGGGATGATGCTGTAATAATCGGAATTATTTTGAAAATAAATAACGAAGTGGTGTGGTTAGTGTGAAGAATAAAGTAAAGATGGTGGCTAAGGTGTAAAAGGTGATACTTGAAAGATCCTTGTGTAAATGAGGGAAAAGAGGGTTAAAAGCCATAAAACCCTCACTTTTCATTATTGTGCGTATTGTGGAGGCGGTTGGAGAAAATCAGTTGGAAACCTCTTGCCAGGTTCAACAAGGAATTAAAGCACTCAAGATCACCAAGTGTGTTTGGTGTGTTCTCTTCTTCAAGGTAATCCCTCTCTCTTTTGAAATGTATGCTTTCCTGGATTGAAATTGGTGCTTCTTCATGAAAATGTTTTGAGAGTGCGATTAAGGAGGAAAGTGTGATAATCTGAGAGAAATCAATGGGTTGAAATGGGTTTACTGAATGTTTAAATTCGGGGTGTGCTAATTTTGGATATCATCTATTGATCGTTAGGGGTCAAAATCACTCGGAGTGATATAACCTTGATTTTCGGAGTTTCTCCGAAATCGCCCAGTGACGTTATCCGGACAATTACCGGAAAAGTTGGAATCCGGAAGTCTATGACCGAAAAGGTTATCCGCTTGTCCGGAGAAGTGAGAGTGTCCGGACGACCTGGACCCGGAAGCAGGATTTACTAGAAACCTTTGAGACTCCGGTTAGATCCGGAAAGCGTGTACCAAACAACCATAAGAGCCGGACTGTATCCGAAAAGTATCCATCTGGAAAACTCTTATCAATCGTACCAATTATCCTTTGGGATTCCGTTGTGTGTCGGTTGAAGGGTGTCATAATGTCAGTCGGGAGTGTTAAAGAAAGGCGCTCCAGTAGCTTTTCACTCTTGTGTGTCGGGTGATTATGTAGGTGTGCGGTTAGAGAATAGCAGCTTCAAGTGAGAACGTTTTAGCGTGTACGCCAGGTGAGTATTTCTAAACTGAAGCTATCAATACTTGAAGTTATAACTTGTACCGATATATATATATATATATATATATATATATATATATATATATATATATATATATATATATATATATATATATATATTGTGTTGCATGTTTTTACAATGTTTAAAATATGCATGATGAAGGTGTGTTATTGAAGTTACGGGTATGTACGGGGTGGGACATGTGATGGCTTATTTGATTATATGTGGGTGTGTCTCATACTGAATATATATGAATTTGTTTCATATAATTATTAAGGGTGGGTATGTGCCCTAACACGTTGTCACAAGTGTGTATGTGACTAAGGCGTGGGCCATCAGCAAGTGTTGTATGTTTAACTGACTCATAAAGGTGTATTTGATTATAAACTCTTATAAACTCATTTTCTAGAGTGTTGTGGCGCGATGTTGATTTTCTAGAGGGATCTCACTAGACCTCGTGGTCTAACCCTCGCTTTTCAAAACTACAACCTTTTCAGGTAAGCAGGTATTAGAGGGTTCGTCTAAGGGCAAGGGAAAGATGTGAGTCAGAGCCTGCTTAGAGGGAGTCGGTCTGGAGCTAGTAGAACTATAGGACTTTCCTTTTATTATTTAGTTATGTTTCTCAGCTATAGTTAGGGTTATTTCCACGAACCCACTTTTGTAATTTGACAGTGTGACTATGTTTGGGCCATTTTGGCTTAGATATTAAGAGTTGAAGCTGTTTGCATGCTTGTTTTGGTGTGGGTTGTTACATTAACTGCTTATAACATGCAAATTTTTCATTAACCGTGGCTATTTCATGCCATATGGTTAGACTAAATTGTTAAAAATCGTGGCTATTGGTAGCCTATTGGTTACATGAAATAGCTAAAACTGTGACCATATACTATTAGTAAGCTCATTCTTGACATTTTATAGGCCTTGGACGAGATGTAAAACTGGATCCTCGATAAATACGAAATTATTTTCAATATATTGTTTATATCATCAAAAATAACACTGAATTCACGAATATTGTAAAAGAACAATCGATATAGAGAGAACAAAAGTCGTAAATTCTCATTAACAATGAACCCTTTAAATAGGGATGAGCTTACAACGAAAAAGAAACATACAATATGGTAACTCTTAATACATGAAAATTATTTCTTCAATCACTTCCTTTTTTATGAAGGCACAATATTCTTCAACACTCCCCCTTGTGCCGAGTCAAAGGGATGATGGTGCATAACTCTTGCCTCATTAAAACCTTACGTCGAAAAATAAACCCATTGGGAAAAATGAAAACCTTAGACGAAGGAAAGAGTACAAGGCACCACTAAACAATTTCTTTAGTTTAGTATCATCCTTGATTCATACCTCGATCAAAGAGGTTTAGAAAACGGGATGGTTTAAGACTGTTGCCTCACTAAAACCTTGCACCAAGGAATAAAACACGGTGGGAAAAGTAAAACCCTGGGTAAAGGAAAGAGCACAACCCATCAATCGTACATGTGTAATAGACGCCTTCTTTAGTCCATTACTCCCCCTAGTTCATACATTAATCAAGGGAGTTTGGAAAGTCTCCGCATTCCAATGTTTTCCACATGTTTCTCAAATGTGGCCTTAGGCAGTGATTCGGTGAACAAATCAACCACATTCCCCTCAAACCTTACTTGATTCACTTGAATCTTAAGGAGAGTCTGTTGTTGCTGATTATAGAAAAACTTGGTGATATATGCTTTGTATTATCTCCCTTGATATATCCTACTTTCATTTGTTCGATACAAGCTGCATTATCTACATAAATGCATGTAGTATTTTTTGTGGTAGAACTTAAACCACTAGCCCCTCTGATATGTGTAATGACAGACCTTAGCCATATACATTCTCGAACCGCCTCATGTAGAGCAATAATCTCAGAATGGTTCGATGAGGTAGCTACAAGGGTTTGCTTGGTTGATTTCCAACAAGTCGTCGTGTTCCCAATTGTAAAAACATATCCTGTTTGGGAACGACCTTTGTGTGTGTCAGAGAGATACCCAGCATCGGCAAAAGCTACTAATATATCATTTGGGGTTTCACTATACGGAATAACATTTTCTTTGTCAATATCTTTAACAGGTATTGTAACCCCAATTTTCTCTCTATAAGGAAAGAATAAGCCCATGTGAATGGTTCCTTTTAGATATCGAAATATATTCTTGATACCATTCCAATGACGTTGCGTTGGCGTCGAGCTAAATCTAGCTAACAAGTTCACTGAGAATGAAATATCTAGTCGAGTACACTGTGCTAAGTACAATAATGCGCCTATTGCACTTAGATAGGCAACTTCAGCTCCTAAAACCTCCTCGTCATCATCCTTTGGACAAAATGGACCTTTCCTTGTATCCAAGCTTTGACCGATCATGGGAGTGCTAGTCGGGTGCGCTTTATCCATATTAAATCGCCTGAGCATTTTATGGTTATAAGCGGATTAGTGGATAAGGATTCCACAAGCTCGATGTTCTAGTTTTATACCTAAACAAAATCGAGTATTCCCAAGATCTATCATCTCAAATTCAGATTTCAAATAGCTTGCAGTATCTCTTATTTCATCAAGAGTACCTATTATGTTCATATCATCAACATACGCAATGATGATTGAAAATCCAGAACTTGTCTTCTTTATAAAAACGCAAGGGAACAATTCATCGTTCTTATACCACATTCGTCCAGATTGTTTTAATCCAGCGTTTTAGTTTAATTGCAAATGCACTTCGTGGTTTGATTGAATCGGGAAGTGGAAAGCCATTGGGAACTTTCATGTATATCTCAGAATCTAGATCCCTATAGAGATATGCAGTAACCACATCCATAAGCTGCATTTCCAGTCCTTCGAAAACAACTAGGCTAATGAGATTATGGAACGTTATTACGTCCATTACTGGGGAGCATGTCTCCTCATAGTCAATCCCATGGCGTTGTGAGAAACCTTACGCCACAAGGCGAGCCTTATATTTTATGACTTCATTATTCTCATTACGCTTTCTGACAAACACCCATTTATGTCCTACAGGCTTTACACTTGGTGGGGTTAGCACTACCAGACCAAATACATGTCTCTTTGCCAAAGAATCTAGTTTTGCCTGGATTGCTTCTTTCCATTTAGGCCAGTCTACTCTTTGTTGACATTCTTCAACTGAGCGTGGTTCGATGATCTCATGAGCAACAATATATGCAAATATATCATCAATGAGTATGGATGATATTTCCATTAACTTGTATGCATTCTTATAATTCATTGAGATTTTTTTGTTCTCTGGAATCAATATTGACTTTGGAGCATCCTCCAGTAATGATTCATAGACATAACTGTAATCAGAGACAATCTCATGAGAAGGGTTTTCAGTATTGATGACAAGTGGATCAGATTGTGCCTTACTCTCTTTTTTCTTCCTGGGATGAGTATCTATCGAACCAAGTGGCCTCCCCATTTTCCTTTTGGGAACCATGGCCTCAATAACACTTCCACTATGTGTGGTTGCAACACTCTTTCTAGCGGTGTTGTGCCCCTGTTTGTTGACTTCTAACCTTGCGGGTAAATTTGCAGCTGGTATGTGTGATCTTGCACTTTTGCAATATCAGTAAACGCATTAGGTATCGAGTCTGCTACGTTTTGAAGATTTATTATTCGTTTCACTTCACTTTCACATTGTGAAGTGCGAGGATCAAAATGAGACAGAATGGGAACATTCCATGATAATTCCTGTCGTTCCCTTGGAAAATCATTTTTCCCATCTCCCCCTAACGATGGGAAGACTGTCTCATCTAAGTGACAATCCACAAGTCTTGCGGTAGATAGATCACCCGTCAAGAGTTCTAAATAGCAGATAATTGTTGGAGATTCATATCCAACATATATACTTAATCGTCTTTGAGGACCCATTTTGGTGCGTTGTGAGGGCGCAATTGGCACATATACTGCACAACCAAATATGCGTAAATGTGGAATATCAGGCACATATCTAGTTACCAACTAGTACGCAGAAAATGGTTGGCTAGCAGTAGGTCTAAAGCGAATAAGTAAAGCTGCATGTAATATTACATAACCCCAGGCAGAAGTGGGTAAATTGGTGCGCATAACCAATGCCCTAACTATCATTTGTATCGTTTTGATGGTAGCTTCTGCGAGACCATTTTGTGTATGCACATGGGGTACGGGATGCTCTACATCGATCCCAATAGACATGCAATAATCATCAAATGCTTGTGATGTAAATCCTCCAACATTATCAAGTCGTATAGACTTGATAGGATAATCAGGGTGGTGAGCCCTTAAACGTATAACTTGTTCTAGAAGTTTTGCAAATGCAGCGTTTCATGTGGAAAATAGTGCGACATGCGTCCATCTTATCGACGCGTCAACCAGAACCATAAAATACTTGAACGACCCGCATTTTGGATGTATACATCCACAAATGTCACCTTGTATACGTTGTAAGAATGGAATGTTTTGCTTTGTGTCTTTAGCATAGGATGGCCTAGATCCTGTTTTAGCTAAGGAGCAAGCTTTGCAAAACCTTAGGGCTTTCAAGGAGGCATATTGTGATGATGCTGTTGCTTCTTTTTCTTTAGAAGTAAGTGGTTGCAATTTGGTAGTTTCATGTAATCGCCCCATCTTACCTTTCATTCGAAAGAAAGGGTGTCCGTGTGTATTCTTCAGCACACGTATCATCATATCACGGCCAGGGTGCCCCATGCGGTCATGCCAAAGCCTATATATGTCACTGTCCCAAAGTTCATTATTGGTGACAGAATATGATTCAATGACTCGAATCGTGGTAAGATATAACCCACTAGTTTGACATGTTAATTTCTCTAATATACGTTTCCTTCCGTATTCATTAGAGGTGATATACATATATTCATTTCCATTCTCACAATGTGTTTCAATATGATAGTCGTTAAAGCGTATATCTTTGAAACTTAACAAGGTTCGGTTAGCTTTTGGAGCATTAAGTGCTTCTGTGACCGTTATTTTAGTGCCATTAGGCAACAAGAAAGTGGCAGTTCCTCGACCAATAATTAAATTGGATGATCCAATCATTGTGGTCATTAAGGATTTATAAGCGATTATTTCAGTAAATAATAGTCTATTTCTTAGTATTGTGTGGGTGGTTCCACAGTCAACTAATCACTCAAGTTCTACTCGATACATTCCCACAAGGAACGGAGAATATTTAATAAAATTTAGTTATTTTGATGTGTTCCTATTCATCATTGGTTTGTGTAGTGTATATACGAAAGTCAAAGATTATATAAGAAATTTCAAAAGTAAATCAAGATTCCAATAACCCAAACAATAAAATAAGAATCCACTAATCCAAATAACAAATCAACTTCATCAAACAATCATAAAAAATGAATATTGTCTAAAAAACAGGTAGATTAGTCATAATCCGGGAGCTCTAGCGATGGATCATTTTTGTTGATATTAGTGAAATCTCCAATTATTAGGTTGACTTCTGGGTCATTACTTGTTTCTTCAAGGTAGTGAGCTTTATGTTCTTTGGACTCCCAACATCTCTTGTAGGTGGTTGCTACAGTGTTGTTTGCACGACAATCCTTGTGTCAGTGCCCAACGATGCCACACTTGTAGCAAGGTTCAGTTCCATCTCTTACTCTTTTGGTAGGATCAGTCATTGGTGTTTTTCCTTTTGATTGTCCTTGATTACTTGGGCCAGCAGTTGTATCTTTGCACCATGTGTGGGAATATCCACCACGACCATTGCCGCGACCCTGACCACGACCTCGTCCACGACCCTGTACATGACCTTGTCCACGACCCCGTCCACGTGATGAATAATTTCCACGTGTGTGTGATTCAATATGTTTGGCTCCCTGTCTTTTAGAGTTCTTTCCACCTCTAACGCTTGCATGATTAGATTCGGGAATTTTCTTTGTCCCGACAGGTCTAGCGTTGTTATTCAAAAGAACCCTATTGTGTCTTTCAGCCACTTGCAGTAGGTTGATAAGTTTGTTAAAGGTTGTGATTCTTTTACTATCATACTCCAATCGATACTGATTCATTAGTATGATTGCAGATGTAGGAAAAGTGGAAAGTTTCTTTTGAATCATGTCGTCTTCCGTGAGTTCCTTGCCACAAAAGTTTAAACGTGCTTTGAGACGCACCATTTCTTTGTTGAAATCATTTACCTTTTTGTAATCGAGTAAGCGGATTTCATTCCACTGTACGATCAGTTCATGAAGTAAAGTGTCATGAATATTCCTGAATCTTCCTTTCAATGCGTTCCACAGTTCTTTAGGGGTTTTCAGTTGAAGGTACTCCCAGCGAAGGCTGGGATCAATATGTCGTCTCAAGAACATTAAGGCATTTGCATGTATTTTCTCTGATGGTTTTTCTTTAGGGTCAGTAGGGGGTTGATTGTATAGGTGTATTCCTTTCCAATAAAGGTAGTCTCTACATTAGATACCCATCTGCGATATTCAAGTCCTTCTGAATCCAGGATATCAAATTCGGGACGATTTGGTTCAGCCATCTACATAAACAAGAGATAAGACATTTTATTTTAGGAGGAAAAACTTATGAAAGTTCATTATCATGGCAATATAGGATTTAAATTTTGGTATTTTTAACATTTCTTATGCTGATAATGTTATATTAGTGTTTCAATATCCGAAAATGAATCACTAAACACTTTTGGATTTCCAGGTAGGAGGGGAACCACGAGGATTACTTAAGTCCCTACAAACCTTTAAGGCTATTTACACCCGTGTTGACAAATTCATTTGGTGTCATGCGATCACTTTGTTTATGAAATACACTAATAACATTAAAAAATTTGTGGATTTTGGCATGAGGCCAAAAGTGAGATTCAATTAAGATCATTACGGTATGTTTGGGGCTTTTGGCAAGAGGCCAAAAGATGTGTGTTTTAACTTTTAGAATGTAGTTATGATTTATGATAAACAATTAGAATTTCGATATGGCTCTTTATCTTTTATTTATTTATTTATTTTAATTTTTTAAGAACTTTTAGCAATTAAGTTAAATATTAAGTGTTATAGAAATTTAAAGCGGTTTTTGGCACGATGCCAAATATATCGGGTATAAAAAAGAGGGGAACTCCAAAAAAAAACTTAAAAAACTATAAATGAATTAATAATAACTTGAATA
Source organism: Saussurea involucrata (assembly GCA_033807775.1). Lineage (NCBI taxonomy): Eukaryota > Viridiplantae > Streptophyta > Magnoliopsida > Asterales > Asteraceae > Saussurea > Saussurea involucrata. The sequence goes on from CM066316.1 coordinate 27,992,926, forward strand.
AAAAAATCCAGTTTCTAAAAACATGTTATAAGTTGAAAATGAAAATATCGAACAAGGTAAGTATTAATCATTCAAAAAATAAAAGATTCTAAAATTGGCCTAAATAAGTAAATAGCATTAACACAAATCAATTAACAAAAAAAACATGTTCAAATATGTAAATATTATTATATAAAGAAATCACGTTTTATGGAATATGAATCTTAATTAGATATTAGATCTACCAAAAAAACAATAGAATATATAGTGGTACATGTAACAATTAGATATTCATTAATCAGTAATAATAAAATAATATTTATGAACTTAATAATGAAGTAAAACAGAAATTTATCGAAATGCCCCAAGTTCAAATCGATTTCATCCATTTGCCCTATCTCCCTCCCAAATTGCCAAAATACCTTGAAAATCCGTGGGCTAACCCGTGGCCCACGGATTAGTCTTGCCCACGGAAGTTTTTGCTTGGCCCACGGATTTTTGGTCCGTGGCCCACGGATTTGGGGTCCGCGGCCCACGGATTTTCGGCATTCCCACGGGTTTTTTTGCTTCTCCACGGATGTCCACGGATTTTCAGGGTATTTTGGTAAATTGGGAGAGATTGAGGGCAAATGGATAAAAGGGTTGGTGAACTTAGGGCATTTTAATGAATCACTCTAAGTAAAAAGCATATTAACACCATAAATGCAAATTACATGTATCATAAGCATAAAAGTCTCATCAAACAAACAATAAAGATGAAGTCTCGTCAAACAAACAATAAAGATGATAGATAAGAAATTTCATAAAAGACTATCTCATATAATTATTCAAGTATTTTAATATATATTTAAGCTTAAAAGTCTTATTAATTTAAGATTGTTTATATGTAAACTTTACCAGTAATGATGATTAAAATGGGAATTATATTGTTGATTAATCAAGAATGAATGATTAATCAACAATATAATTCCCATTTTAATCATCATTATTGGTAAAGTTTACATATAAACAATCTTAAATAAATAATAATGGTAGAAAACTAAAACTACAATGATTTGAATGCATAAATCCAAATTAATTTAATCCAATAAAAAAATAAGTCATAAAACTTAATTTGGTATCGTTTAACTATAATTTATAAATTTTTTTTGCATAATCAATAGCCCAATTAAAATTAAGAAGCAACAACCTAAAATATACGATTTTTTATTTAATTTATTTGTTGATCCAACAATCAAGAACGTAGTGCCAAATCTTAAAAAAACTAACTTTTAACAACGGTATGAAGGTGTATGTCGAAATAGAAAAAAAAAACAGTTTAAGACGCATGCATATGTGGTTTTGATGATAGATATCATTGCATAAAAAGATCAATATAGATATCAAGCAAGCATTTATACACCCACAGGTCGAAATCAACATGTAACATAGCAATATTTACATACATCATATTATTATGATTATTAAAAAAAACCGAGAGAGAAAGTGAATCATAACTGATCAGTTTGGTTCTTCATTTGAGGACCACGTGCTGATAACGTGTAAAAGAACAATCGATATAGAGAAAACAAAAGTCGTAAATTCTCATTAACAATGAACCATTTAAATAGGGATGAGCTTACAACGAAAAGGAAACATACAATATGGTAAATCTTAATACATGGAAATTATTTCTTAAATCACTTCCTTTTTGATGAAGGCACAATATTCTTCAACAAATACTAATTTATGTAAAATCGTTTTCTCCGTATTTCTAGCACAAGATCAATCAAGAATTGTATCTAAACTAATATTATCTATCATAACATTTTTACATAACACCATCAATCCGTTCGACCATCAAATGGATCTTATAATATACCTTTAATATATAGATTGAAATCATTTGAGGTTAATATGTTGATAATTATTATTACTTGTCATACTATACTCTCAGAATGGAAACACATTCTCTTTAAAACTAGCATTCTATTTTTTGTGTAACTTTTTAATGATCAAGTTTTCAATTGTAGCTAACTTTATAATCAAAAAACAAAACTAAAAATCTTTAGTAACTGAGGTATAGCTTTAGGATTATACATAACATAGTTTATTCTAATTTCACTGAGATTGATTATAAAATGAGGTATATAAAAATATAAATATAAAACGTTTTATTATAAAGAGGGAATAGCGAACAAAGTTTTAGAGACTTATCACTTCTTGTAAAAACAGTAACATTTACCGACTGGTGGAGGTGTGCAAACTCCAAAAATCATATCTTTTTCCTCACACCTTACCACACAATCCAAATCCGCTTTACACGGTCCAACGAACACCGGCGTTGGTAGTGTTGGTGTTGGTACTGATGGGGTTGGTAGTGCTGTACAATAGCATGCATATTCGGTATTCATGGTAAAGTAGAAATATAATGTTATAATGTAGAAACATAGGAGTAAACCTAACATATAAATGATCGGGAAGTAAGAAATGACCATAAAAAATAATACAAGTATTGCAACATTTTTACATTGTTAAGGTATGTTAAAAAAAATCAGTCCTAAAATAAGTGTTCACAGATAAAAATATATACAATTTAAAAAATATGTAATTATTACCGTTTTTAATTAACTAAAATTCAATTTTATCCTTAATATTAGAAAAGAATAATTTTTCTTTACCTTATAATTAAGAGCGGAATAAAAAAAATAAAATTATTTTGATACAAACTAAAATAGAAAATAGACATTTATTTTATGTCTAAAAATTTTGAGAATGTGTTCTAGTTCAATATGATGAGCATGAAAAAGTGGTCTACTAGACTACTACTAATTAATATTTTTATGGGGTTGATTAAAAATTCATATTGACCCGAATTTATACAACAAGTTAAAATCTAAACTAATAAATGTTGAACATGAACTTATGAAGATTTATTTTATTAAACACAAAAGTTTATGAATATAAACAAAAAAATTAATAATATTGATCTCTATGAAACTTTAGCATATAATTTGGAGTGCAAAGAGATCTTATTTTTCCACAATCTTTATTCAAACTCCATCGATATTATCAATATACGATGTTTAAATTATTTTATTTTCAGATAATATAATTAAGAATAAAATTATCATTTTAATTTTAAATAAAAAAAGCAATTACAAATTCAATAACATTTTTTCAGAATTTCAACAAAAACACCATTAATTCTAATATATATATATATATATATATATGTGTGGTTTCATTTGCAAACCATTGTTAATTTGCAAACTATGAAACCCACCTTACCACCATATATTAGAATTTTTAATGGCTTAGATTAGATTAGTCTAAAAATGGTAATAATGAAATTAAAATAAATAAATTAATACACCGTAAAACAAAAGAAGGGTAGATGGGTAATTTGCTATCTAACTTAATAATGGAAACCAAAATAAAATAAAACAAGATACTGATCGTGTGCGGCTATTCATCAGGAAACAATCGATGAAACAGATCCTAATCACGGTCGACAACTCCGATTAATCTGGAAGATGAAACCACGATCAACAAATCCGCTAATCTTTCTGTCGATTTCTTCACATCTTCTACAACGATTTCAAAACATTAGGAATATGATTCAACTTGGTGGTGGTATGTAATTTAGGGTTTCTTTCTTTCACTTTTCATCGCCTGATAAATCGTTTACATCAATGAAACTTGTTTTCTTGCTACCGAACTGAAACAGGGAGGAAGACGAGCGAAAGGATTCGTAAAAAATACTCGTTTAGTCGATTCAAGAATACCCCTGAAAACCCACTTGACGAAGACGGGAACGAGATATTAGGGGAGGAGGGTTCAGTTTCTTCGAATAAAAAAGGGGTTTCCAATAAACCAACAAAGAAGATGAAACGTGCAATTGGTGAAGGTATGAATTCCATTATAAACTAAAACGTTAGGGATTTGGAATGAAGAACATATTGGGCGCAACTGTCAAAAAGTGTTTTAATTTTTTTGTTATGTTTTTTTTCGTAATTAAGCATTCTTAATTGTGTTTACATTTGAAGAAATCCAGTGGAAGTGATTTTGCAAGATTGTTATTCAAATGTGTTTGATGTAAAAAAAATGGAAAACTGGTTTCTTGTTTTTCTTGCATGTAGTGAAACCATTAGCATATTGCCTCCTGTATACGATGAAACTGACATGAATCTGGTGTGACACTATTTTGAACCCCTATGAATAAGGAGAATATAATGAAACTGGTGTGACACTAGCGAAACATCTCCAAATCACTTGCATCCACAGTGAAATAGTGTGTATAATAAATCTGGTAAGTATAATGAAACTGGTTTGACACTATTTTGAACCGTACCCTAAGAATCTGGTGCGTATAATGAAAATGGTGTGACACTAGTGAAACAATGTGCACACAATGAAACAATGTGCATGTAATGAAACATTGTTTTAGAACCTCTATGTTGCATTCAATTTTGATTGATGAAATTTGGCTAGTGAAAACCCATGAAGTATGTGCTATAGCAGTGAAACTGTAGGATTGGTTTCATTGATTTTAGTTAGAAGCAGTGAAACTGTAGGATTGATTTCATTGAGTTTAGTTAGAAGCAGTGAAACCTAACAGCAGTGAAACTGTCTTTTTTAGTTAGAATCAGTGAAACATAACAGCAGTGAAACATAACAGCAGTGAAACATAACAACAGTGAAACTGTTTTTTTAGTGCTTATTTTTTAACGTTATTTATGTGTGAATTGGCACTAATAAATCTAGTTGCTTGGTAATGAAAGCTCTTATGATATGAAACGTCACAGGAGTGAAAAGTTGTTATGTAATGAAATCGTAGGTAATGAAACATAACAGCAGTGAAACTGTCTAATTTTTTTGCTGCTGATTTTTTTAACTTTATTTATGTGTAAACTGTAACTAACAAATCTAATTGCTTGGTAATGAAAGCTCTTATGTTATGAAACAGTTCAGAATTGAAAAGTTGTTATGTAATGAATCCGTAAGAAATCAAATATGTTATAATACCATTACAGTAATGATGCCAACTGTGTTAAATGTGTTAGTTGAAATTTGTAATGAAAAAGGTGGTTCATACGTGCAGGGTCACCCCAATCTTCAGACTCCGTTTATGGATTTCAATACACAATATGAGATGTTTAGCGCCAACCTGTCAATATCGGTGCATTTTAATGCAGAAGTTTTAAGATTCCGCACCTTGGATCTGGTAAGCATGCAATTCTGTTGATTGTTGTTTTAAAAAAATTAAAAATTTTAGATTAATGTATACACTTTGAATATGGTAGGTATTTTACCCTATTTTTGATTGCGGTAATTACTACCTAGTAGTGTACAATCTGAAAAAACCATCAATCGTCGTGCTTGATCGTTGCTTTTGGAGGGGTTGTGAAATAGACGACACAATGGGAATGTACGAACATGTTGTTCAAATATTGGTAAGTAAGTTGTTAAAAATATGCAGTTTTCGTTACTATAATGTGAAATTATTAATAACTAACCAACTGAACTTTTATGTTCACATAACAACCTTTTTGTCAAGCACTTACGGCCAGTGAAACATAGGTTAGCGGATACGTTCGAGAAAGTTGAGCATCAGAGGCATGAGATGGTATGGCAAACAAGGACCGTTCATGATGTCGTAGGAGTTTTCTTAATGCGACACATGGAGACATGGATGGGTGATAGGCGGGTTCGCACCCCCCTTAATCTAACCGCAAGTGTACGGGTCGAAGTCAAGTAATAGTACTGAAAGTTCGAGTATCGAACACAGGGAACTAGGAACTAAGTATCACAATTACTATAAACTCTATTAACTGAACGGTCGCAAATTGAGTGATTGGTATGACTTAATTAATTGCAAGTAAACAAATCACAAACGGGACAACAAACAACTTAGGAAACTTTGATAGAGAAAACAGTTGAGGGTTGGAAATCCTAAGGTTTTCACGTACGAACATTTGACTTAAAACAATTACCAAGTTATTTCCTTTAATGAATACCCAATCTCGAAAACCACCGTTGTTCTCTCTCTATCAACAACGGGTTTTATTTTGAAGACACAAGCTTTATCTCTCGATCTTAATTTATGACACTCAAAACACATTCGACGCAAGATTTAACGGGACTAAGGCTTACTTGGTATATCTCTATCCAATTTCTCACCTTAGGCATGCAATTTTTTTAGTTCTAAGTAACAATTAATTCTCTCGAACTTAATTGAAAACAACAAAACAATTGAAAGTTGGCCAAACTCACAAAGGCATTAAAAACCAAATCACATGCTTCATTAAATTAGGAAAAACTGATAACTGTCTCAAATCATCTGTTCATATACTAAACCAAATTCATTCCAACCCCCAACATCTGAAGTTTAGTTCATGTTGGTGATGGATAAAAACATAAGAGAAGGAAAGGAAACAATAAATGTAAACATAGTAAACGTGATCGTGGTGAATGTAATAACGAACTCCCCTCTCTCGGCTCTAATCCGCTTCGCGTCGTGACTTCCTCCTCAAACGATCCTCTATCGTGGCTCCAAAAGCTCCGAAAAACCTCTGAAAATTGCCCCCAAGCTGCTGCCAGTCGTCGTGTGCAAAGTCATTGAATGATAACCTAATTTCCGGAAAAACGCCAAATTAAAAAGCTGGAACAGAGGGTTGTGCGGTTTGTGCCGCAACTTGCAAACCGCGCACAAAACCGCACGGTTTTCTGATGCTCTCCGGGTCAGGTTCGGTTCATGGTTCGGGCATGGGTCTTGGGCTTGGATCTTGGGCTTCCGTTGGCTTCGTTTTGTACTCGTTTTGGGCTCTTTTCGCTTCTTTTCTCGATGTTTTCCTCCTTTTAGATTACCTGCATATTTCACTCGATAAAACATAAAATTCCGCCTTTTTGCTAGAACACAAGGCAATCTCATTGGTTTGAGAACTGAAAATAACGCCAAAAAGTGGCGTTATCAACAACCCCAAACCGAGCGTTGCTTGTCCCCAAGCAAATTAGCGATAAAAAAGAATCAAAGCATCTATCAGTGAAATAATAACAAACACGACTCTCAATCGGTACCACTTAATGCACTGGTGACTTCCCATACCCGTGAATGCCTATCTCACTCTCGCCTCATTCTTATTCTGTTTGATCTACGACCTTCCATTGTGAGTTGAACTCGTGACAGCTTCGATTACACTCAGGTCGCACTAGGTCCAAACATACTAGGGAAAATATTTCGCCTCGGCCCTACCTCACGGGATACTCTCATTTCTCTCGAACCTAGGTTTTCGCACATATTGTCATGTATAAGGAAGTTATGTACAAGAATACTCGAAAATCACATGACAACTCTAATGAAAGACGCATAAATGTCCAAAAAATTGATCTCAGATAGGAATTAAGTAACAAGACAGGGAATATTGGTAAAGATAGTCGTATACCCTAATCATATTTTCCAGAAGATCATCTAGGTCTTTACAAGGGTTGTAACAGGGCTAGGGTTATGGCTGAGAAACGAAGGGTAAACGGCTCAAACATCCTTGATGTGTCAATCTTTCGCAAGCCTGAACTTTCTTGCTTCACATTTTATCTTTTGGCCCTATTTGTCACTACTGGAGTCGCTTTGACTCTCTTATTTAGCTACTATAGATACTATCTAACTAGCTGTATTTATTTAAAAAAAATTAGTGGGGCATCATTGGCCCTCTTTTCTTTAATTGAGGTTGCATTGGCCCTCTTTTCTTTCTATTTTCATGACTAGCCTATACTGCTTCGGATTGACACACTTTCGGATAAGGGTTGACTAAGGTTTTTGGCTCGGGTTTAATGGTGGGTCATGAAATGAATAGGGTGAGTGTTTGGCTGCAAAATGGGTTATGGTTACACACAAAGGGGTCAAAAGGTACGTTAGACAAAAACGGGTTAAAGTGCACACAATGCCTGGAATCATCTCTTAAGGTCCACACGATATGGTCTACCATACCCTTACCCAATATCCCGATGGTCGTCTTTGCTACTTAATGCAATATTATAGCGAGATCACTCTATAATCACGACAAGGAATTCGAAAAAGTGTATACGAATTAGGTATTTACATCCCTCGGAATGAAAACGTCTTTTAGGCTCAAAATTCGCTATTGGGTGGTCTCCACAAATGTCCCTAGTCATGTCTTTTCCCGATCCTTCCCTAATGGTCACGTTACTATCACAAGATTCTTCCCACAATGGTCGGTCTCAATCATTCAAAACAAAAATTTAGCTACTATGATCTACGCATTCAGAAGTGCAGAAATCTACGTGCATAAACGTGGGCCCGATTGGGCCACCCCAAACCTTACCCACGCATTGTCCCCAATGTGCAAGTAAAGTTGTAGGCGATGCAGCACCAATCATTATACAGTTATTACAGTCATCAAGCAGGAAAGGCAAAACATGAACATGCTAAATCAAAAAGCGAGCCCAAAGTTATTCAAATATGGGCACCCCAAACCTAGGCCGTGGCCTAGGTTTGCTAACTAAAGCCAACCCCAAACCTCGGTGAAACCGATGTTTGCACAGGAGTAAAAGTGAGTGTGTAGATGTTGAAAAGTGAGGCACCCCAAACCTAAGTGAAACTTAGGTTTGTTGCATCTCGTTTAACTAATAAGGGAACACAACATCACCTCTCGTTAACATACAGAGTTAGAACATACTTGTTTGCCCGGACGGAAGAGATTCTCTTGATAAATTGGAGCGACCAGTTGGGAGAATTCAGTAAAGATGGAGAGAAAAGTACCGGAAAACAAAGGACATCAAAGCAAAAGACGAAAGAAAGAAAAGAAATGGAAACACAAAGCAAGAAAGGAACAAAAACTGCACGAAAAACACATAGAAATATCAGGGGGACCCCTGCGGTTTTGCCCGCGGTTTGTAAGTCGCGGGATAAACCGCGCAACATTCTGTTTCGAAAACCAATCAGCGGCTCCCGCGGTTTTGGCCGCGGTTTGTAAACCGCGCAGGAAACCGCGTAAGTCTCTGTTCCCCATTTTTTTGTAAAAAAATTCATTCTAAAACATAAATAGTAAAAGAAAACGCAAACCTCGGTGGGTTGCCTCCCACCCAGCACCTTGGTTTCGGTCGTGGCTCGACCTTCCTTCCGATCACTCCTTAAGCTTTTTGTGATTGCCCGGCTCCTCTTCAACTTGACCTCGTACCTTCTCGAATATTTTGAACACCTCTTTCTCACCACCAACCCTTAGGGTCATTTCGCCTTCTTCCATGTCGATCAGTGCTCTGCTCGTGGCCAGAAAGGATCTTCCCAATATCAGTGGGACCTCTATATCTTCATCAATGTCTAGCACCACAAAGTCCACCAGAAAATAGAACTTGCCAACTTTGATGAGCACATCCTCTATCACTCCATATGGATACACTATTGATCTGTCTGCGAGCTTAAGGGTCATGTATGTTGGTTTTACCTCTCCCAAGCCAAGTTTCCTGAAAACAGATAAAGGCATTAGATTAACACTGGCTCCTAAATCACATAACACCTTATCAAAATTAAGATTCCCAATTTGAATAGGAATTGAAAAACTCCCTGGATCCTTAAGCTTCAGGGGAAGCTTGTTCTGAATTATTGCACTACACTCTTCAGTAAGTGCAATGGTCGCTTGGTGTTCGACTGCCCTCTTCTTGGATAAGATCTCTTTCATGAACTTGAGATATGTCGGCATTTGGGCTAGTGCTTCTGCGAAGGGGATGTTGATGTGTAGCTTCTTGAAGATGTCAAGGAATTTCTTGAACTGTTCCTCATCTTTATGTGCCTTTACTCGACTCGGAAAGGGTAGCGGTGGCACGTATGGTTTGACTACCGACTTTGATTGAGGTGTAACCTCTTTTTCCTTCGGTTCTTCCTGATCAGCCATATCATTTGCAATACCATCTTTCAGCCCAACATTCGCCTCCTTGATAGTCTCCTTGCCACTTCTCAGATAAATGGCATTGCATTCTTCTCTTGGTTTCCTTTCAGTCTGACTCGGAAACGTTCCTGGGCTCGGTTTTGTAAGACTTCAGTGTTTTGCCCCACTTGTCTTTCAATGATCTTGATGGATGCAGTGTTCTAATCAGTCGCCGCCTTGACCGTGTTAACCGTGCTTGCTAACTCTCCAACCGTGCTGTCCGTCTTTGTCATGAACTTCATCATCATATCTTCCAGCCCCGGTTTCTTCTCTACGGATGATCCTTCGTCGAATTTCCTTTGGTTGAAACCTGGAGGACGGTAGACATTGTTAGCATTAGAAGAATTGGGGAAATTAGCATGATTACCTTGTTGCTGGCCGGGTTGACTCCATGAAAAGTTAGGGTGTTTCTTCCACCCTTCATTCTAGGTATTCGAGAACGGGTCGTTCCTCGGCTGGTTGTTGCGGTTTTGTAAGAATTGAACTTGTTCAGGTTCTTGAGTAGCGGGGAATACTTCCGGACTACCTCCTTTCAAATGGTTCGTGATAGCAGCTAATTGAGCTTTTGTTACCTTCAGCTCATCATTCTCTTGCACACTCGCTACCCGTCTGATAGAAGATCGTGGAGTAGAAAAACTATGCTCGGCCAGATTATCGATCAGCTCACATGCGTCCTCATAGGACTTATCCATTAGTGCTCCACCCGCTGCAGCTGTGATTTCATTTTTGAACTGCGGGTGAATTCCACTGAAGAAAGTTTGTATAATGACCCAACCTTGTAGCCCATGATGAGGGCATTTCTTTAGCATGTCTTTATAACGCTCCCAAGCTTCATACATTGTCTTTTGATTCCATTGAGCGAAATGGGTGATTTCAGCCATGAGTTGGGCGATTCTGCTTGGTGGGAAAAACTTTTGAAGAAAAGCAGCTTTCAGTTGTGCCCAGGTGGTGATCGAATCCGGTGGGATACTCTCCGTCCAAGTTTCGGCTCGGCCTTTGAGAGAAAATCTGAACAGCCTCAGCTTGATTGCATTCTCGTCTACCCCATTGATTTTGAACGTGTTGCAAATCCGTTAAAATGCACGAAGATGTACATGGGGGTCTTCAGTTGGCGCTCCCCCAAATTGATTCTTCTGTACCATCACAATGGTACCCGACTTGATCTCGAAATAATTTGCCATAGGACGTCTCTCGGGAGGAGCTTCATCACCCATCTTCAATTGCCTTTTAACTTTTGATTCTTTGAGTAGTCGACGGACGGTTCTTTCGATTTCCAGATCGAGTGGTTCGATTCCTTCCCCTCGGGTTTTCCTTGGCATAAACCAATTAGTACCTGAAAAGAAAGTAGGCAAAGTCAGTAATCCAGAAACTGAAAGTGATGGAACAAAATAATAAAAATAAAGAAAAAAAATGTTCAATGTAATAGCGCTTATAGCTGGTAGTGCTATCAGTTGCAACTAGTTCCCCGACAACGGCGCCAAAAACTTGATTGGCGGGTTCACCCCCCTAAATCTAACCGCAAGTGTACGGGTCGAAGTCAAGTAATAGTACTGAAAGTTCGAGTATCGAAAACAGGGAACTAGGAACTAAGTATCACAATTACTATAAACTCTATTAACTGAACGGTCGCAAATTGAGTGATTGGTATGACTTAATTAATTGCAAGTAAACAAATCACAAACGGGACAGCAAACAACTTAGGAAACTTTGATAGAGAAAACAGTTGAGGGTTGGAAATCCTAAGGTTTTAACGTACGAACATTTGACTTAAAACAATTACCAAGTTATTCCCTTTAATGAATACCCAATCTCGAAAACCACCGTTGTTCTCTCTCAAGCAACAACGGGTTTTATTTTGAAGACACAAGCTTTATCTCTCGATCTAATTTATGACACTCAAAACACATTCGACGCAAGATTTAACGGGACTAAGGCTTACTTGGTATATCTCTATCCAATTTCTCACCTTAGGCATGCAATTTCTAGTTCTAAGTAACAATTAATTCTCACGAACTTAATTGAAAACAACAAAACAATTGAAAGTTGGCCAAACTTTCAAAGGCATTAAAAACCAAATCACATACTTCATTAAATTAGGAAAAACTGATAACTGTCTCAAATCATCTGTTCATATACTAAACCAAATTCATTCCAACACCCAACATCTGAAGTTTAGTTCATGTTGGTGGTGGATAGAAACATAAGAGAAGGAAAGGAAACAATCAATGTAAACATTGTAAACGTGATCGTGGTGAATGTAATAACGAACTTCTTTCTCTCGACTCTAATCCGCTTCGCGTCGTGACTTCCTCCTCAAACGATCCTCTATCGTGGCTCCAAAAGCTCCGAAAAACCTCTGAAAATCGCCCCCAAGCTGCTGCCAGTCGTCGTGTGCGAAGTGATTAAATGATAACCTAATTTCCGGAAAAATGCCAAATTAAAAAGCTGGAACAGAGGGTTGCGCGGTTTGTGCCGCGACTTGCAAACCGCGCACAAAACCGTGCGGTTTTTGCCGCGACTTGCAAACTGCGCATAAAACCGCGCGGTTTTCTGATGCTCTCCGGGTCATGTTCGGTTCATGGTTCGGGCATGGGTCTTGGGCTTGGATCTTGGGCTTCCGTTGGCTTCGTTTTGTACTCGTTTTGGGCTCTTTTTCGCTTTATTTCTCGATGTTTGCCTCCTTTTAGATTACCTGCATATTTCACTCGATAAAACATAAAATTCCGCCTTTTTGCTAGAACACAAGCCAATCTCATTGGTTTGAGAACTGAAAATAACGCCAAAAAGTGGTGTTATCAATGGGTGATGAGCGATCATGGAAAACGGGATTCACAAATGAAGGGCCAGCACAAAAGATCCACCTGACAGATTTAAGGAAGAAATACACCTCGAAGCTATCGTTAAGCACCTTGAACAAGAAACGGGGTGACATACTGAAAGAGGTCGATGAGTTCCATAAGATGGACCCAACATTGAAAGCACGACTAATCAAGGAGGCAACAGAAAGGCAAGCACCAAGGTTGCTATTTTGATGATTGAACGGTGGGATTTGGTAAACTGCTAGTTTTCGATATGTTTTAGCATTATTTCAAGAAACTATCGTACTTATTTGGTACTAAAAATTAAGGGTGTTCACACCAACAATGAAACTGTTATTCTTATATTAGACATACTTGTGGATGTGGATGACGGTTTTTCTATTAGATTCCATAAAAGTAGGGATATCTATTAGTTAAGAATCCAATATAATAATTAGTGATAATTTATTCAGTTTCTTTAAAGATATGAAATCAAAAAGACTATATTACCCTTTGTAATTAGTTTAAAAAAAAGGAAAGAAAAAATCTGATTGGTTGATTATGGTTTCTAAAGTTTGCAAATTAATGGTGGTTTTCGGTTAAATCATGTGAGAACCAAAAATAGGTTGAGAACCGTGAGAACTGATCAAAGTCGTCATTTGGTTTTGATCCTATAGTTTTAAAAACATAAAAATTCATTCATAGGTTCTCACGGTTCTTAACTTATTTTTGCCTATAATAATGTTCATATATTAGAATCAATTAACGGCTTAGATTGGTTTTTACAGTTCTCAACCTATTTTAGGTTCTCATTTAATTATCGTCATATATATATATATATATATATTGCGATTGGCTAAATCACATGCAACTTTTATTTGCAAAAACTAGATAAAATAATATGTTTGATTTAATATCATTATATTCATATAAAGATAGTATTATAATAACACCTTTAATAAAAGGTCGGGCGTATGTACAACTATATAAGTTTGTTAGATAATTGAAGGAAAAACTGCTAAAGTTTATATTTTATTAAATAAAATTTATAGACAAAAACATATTCGAATACATATAGATTGGTAAAGATATAGAAAACAAATATGCATCAAAAATAAATGCCACACAAAGAATAAACATTATAACCACCACAATTATTGCCACATTCTTAATTGCTAAACCCATATCAAATGACCTTTTGATAATGTCGGTTTTCGACATTATTTAAGATCTTAAATCTAGTGGTTTTCGCGTGTCTTCAATTAAAATAGTGGGTTTTGACGGGTTTTTGGCAAAAAAAAATGCAGGTTCAGATATTTTTCACCCAAAGATAGCAGATTCGAGTTCCGGAGTTGAAAACGAGAAGGTTTTGAAGTTTGGCGAAGCAGTGTCCGGCGCTACTACTCGCGCTACTGGACTCACGCCATGACCCGTGCCAGTTTAATTGGCAGTGCTCCGCACGGATGCCCGCGCTACCCAAACCGTGCCAAGAGTGGCGCCGACATCCAGTTTGTTTAAAACAAGTCCTACAACTAGGTTTTACCCACTTCTGATTTTTTGACGAAAACGGCTGAGGAAGGGGCTATTTTGGATAACCGAATAGAGTTTTTTGAGGGGATTAACGTGATGGAAACAAATTGAAGCTGAAGATTGAAGACGAACGCGTACGTGAGAGTGGAGGAATTCTTCTCAGGGAGTGAATTTTTATTCTTCTTAGATTTGTCTTGAACAATGGTGGTGTTCCCATCTGTTATAGCTTTTCAGTTGTTTTCTAGTACCCCCAACATGAGCTAAACATTCATGTTGGGGGGTTGGATTATTTTTAGGTCGTAAACTATGGATTTTGAGTGACTTATGGTTTTGGTTTTGATAGGTGAATGAAGCATTTGAGTTTATGTTTACTGCGTTTAATAACCTGATCAATTGTTAAACGATTTCATCAATCTTGTGTCCCTTTGAGAAAAGTTTAAGATTAGATCGGATTCATTTGCCATCGATAGGAATTGGATAGAGATATACCAATTCCATCGGTGTTGTTGGGTAAATCTCATTTCCTTAACTTTGAATCAATTGTAAAATCGAGAGATAAAACAGTTCTTTCAAGTTAATTTCATTGTAGCTCGGAAGAGTATAATGATGTCGAGTTTGTTACAATTCATTGATTGTTGAAACCATTCTTAAGTTGCTTAGAGTTCATGGTGCTTGATCCATTAAAACTCCAACACTCCAACTTTTCTCTTTTCAAATCCAAATAACCAGTTTTGTTCCTATATGTTCGTATGCTTTACAATTTCATTTTTTTTTACAAAATCACTTCCAAACCAAGTTTGATCATTCAGTTAATAATTAATACAGTCATTGTGGTACTCAACACCTTGTTCCCTTGGTTCGATACTTGTAATAACCGAGTTTAGATAAAGAAGTATAAGTTGGGTGAGGAAAAAAATAGAAACTATAATCATGGAGGGACAAAATGTAATTTTGGGAAAAGGGTATAAAACCCACAAGAAGGGGCACAAAACCCTAGGTGTAATTCATTTCTTCTTCTTGGTGGCGGCTTGAGTGAGAGCAGAGAAAGGACGAAGCAACATCAATCCACAAAATTGGAGGAGGAAATGGAATTGGAGTCTAGTTCTACATTGGTTCTACCAGGTAATCTCTAATTCCAATTCTTATACTTAGATGTTCTGCTGGATTTGGTTTGTTTGGTGTTTTGGGATAAAAAGTTGAAAATGTTGCTCTAAAGGGAAATTAGACAATCATCCTTGTGTTTAAGCAACAAAGAGTTTGTAAGGGATGGTCTAAGTAAGTTTATAATACTGTTTTTATTGCAATATCGTTGTGGTTAAGGGCTTGTTAGCATATTTCGATCCTAAAAGCATCACAGCCCGTCGTCCGGTAAGTCTGAGCAGGTATCCGGACAAAGTGTCCGGATAGGATAAGTGTCCGGATGGGATGGCTGTCCGGATAGGATGGCTGTCCGGATAGGATAGTTGTTCGGATAGGTAGACGACCAGAAAGCATAGTTGTCCGGTAAGTAGCATCTGGATAGTGTGGTATCCGGTAAGTGGCATCCGGACAGTGTGGTGTCCGGAGAGTGGTGCCCGGACAGTTGGTGTCCGGATAGTTTGTGTCCGGAAAGTTGGTTAGTTAGTATCTGGTCAGCTTATATTTTATCCCCTTAATCAGGTATTCCCTTTGAAGGTCAAAAGTAAAGCAGGAAAAATTGTTAAGAGCACCAGGTGAGTTTTCTTAACTAAGAATACGTGTTTTACATGTTTTCTGAAGTAAGTAAATGAATAGAAATGCGATGTTTTATTTACATGAAATGCATGTAAGAAAGTTTATTTGTGATGTATGCATACATTGTGGTTAGACGTAAATTGGCTAAGTCGGGGGTGTGGCCCGCCAGTGCTCATACTGGGAGGAGTGACCCGTTTATGCCATGGGAGGAGTGACCCAGTAAGGCATTGTGAGACTGACACGTTGTCACTTTTGAGTGACTTCAGTGTGCCATTTACGAGTGTGTAGTTATTCGAAAGTTTTTTTCAAATTTGCTTTTTAAAGTTATGAGTTGTTTTAAATATGTTTTGAGAACTGTCGTATTGAGGGAACTCACTAGACCCCACGGTCTAACCCTTGCATTTTTCCAAACTAAACTTTTTCAGGTAAGTAGGTTTTAGGAGGCTGTGGTAAGGGAAAAGAGCAGGCTTAGAGCACGGAGTCTTCTAGAGATAGAGCTTTACTTTATTTATAGACTTTATGTTATTCTCAGTTATGAATAGGTTGTTTTCGCCAACCTAGTTTTGAAGACATTTGTAATGGAAATTTTGAGACAAGTTTTGGGATGTTATATTATTATGAATGCTATGCTTTATTTTTGTTTGGGTTGTTACAATTGGTATCAGAGCCATAGTTTAAGGGATTTAGGTGACCGAACGGGCCTAGACTTAAACCGTGGGAGTAGAAATCACAACTGAGAATCAGGAATGCGTTAGGAGGACACTATTACAAGTATAGACTAATAGGGTAGCGAGGACAGTCATGTAAGGTAGGTTCGGGATTACACCTGGCCAATGTAATTGGGAATTTATAGGTACATGTATGTGCTTAAATTGCCTTATTATTCTTGAGCAGTAGTGTTAAGTTATTCATTTTGTCGTATTTTCAGTAATCAAGAATGTCTGAGAGGATCCTGAGAAGTAGGTCGGTAGCGGTAGATGAGGAAATTCTCATGGAAGATGGGCCAGTTGTACCTCCAAGGCCGACGGCCACCCGTGGAAGAGGTGGAGGCCGTGGGAGAGGGCGGGGAAGACCGCCACTGCGAGCTGCCACTCAGGCGGAGAGATATGGTGCAGCGACGCGAGGGAGGAAGAAAGCATCGGCTACCCATCGGGCTGTTAGTGTAGGGGCACCTGAAGTGCGTGAACCGCTACACCAAGAGAGTACTGCCTCGGTGGGAAGAGGGAGTCAGCCGCATAGTCCGTAGTGAAACCGGAACCAAGCGTTTGTAACCGAGGAAGAGTTCACGATTGAGATGGGCAAACTGCAAGATATTCTACAAGCATTGCTGGAGAACCAGATTAAGACTACGTCAGAGGGGCGAACTAAAAGTGGAAACGATACTAAGACTGAGGCGTCTAGTTTACCACCAATTGTGGTCGGAGATCACTCAATATCAACTCCGTTTGTGGCTAACGAACCAAAGACAATGAGAGGGTGTACCTTTAAGACGCTTGCATCGTGTAAGCCTCCGACTTTCAGTAAGAGCGCAACCCGGTTTTAGCCCTGAAATGGATACGGGAGATGGAGTTAGCTTTCGACACGAGCAAGTGTGCCGAGGAAGATAAGGTGTTGTTTTCCATGTCGATGCTGAAAGCAGATGCTATTTTTTGGTGGGATGTCGAGACGGGAGGTAAGGGTTGTGAAATCGCAAAGACAACTACCTGGGAACTGTTCACAAAGACATTCAAAGCTCAGTTCTGTCCAGTGGCGGCCGTTAAGAAGCTTGAGGAGGAATTTATAGGATTAGAGCAGGAGACGATGTCAGTCCAAGAGTATACATCGAAGTTCATTGAGAAAGCTCGGTTTGCTGAACTGTATGTGCCTACTGAGGAGAGGCGCATAGAGAGATACATATGGGGACTGAAGAGCAGCGTGAGGGAATTAGTGCAGGTGAAAGGTCCAGTTATTTTTTCGGTTGCGGTAGATACTGCAGAGCTCACAGAAAAAGAGAAGAATAGGCAGATGACGAAGAGGGTTGGAGATAAGCGGAAATGGGAAGGACCGAATCACGATGTTAAGTGGCCGAGTGCGCCTAAACCCGAGTTGTGGGCGGGATTCAGATCAGGAGAGAAACCTTGTAGCAAGTGTAACCGGCTGCATTTGGCAGATAAGGAAGGATGTTTCAAGTGCGGGAAAACAGGGCACATGGCTTGAGACTGCCGCAGTTCGAGGTCATGTTATTAGTGTGGTTCGCCAGATCATGTCAAGTTGGATTGTCCGCAGTTGAAGAGGGGATATGCTGGGGGTTACGGCGAGAATAGTGGAGGAAAAGACGGAGATAGAAAGGGGAAGCCAACTCGCGCGAAGGCGAGGGCTTTCCATATGTCGGCAGAGGAGGCGGAGAACACGCCTGATGTGGTGACAGGTACTTTCCCTATTGACTCGACTTTTGCTAAAGTATTGTTTGATTCGGGAGCCAATCGTTCGTTTGTGTCGCCTACTTGTATTCGAAAATTGCAAGTGAAACCCAAGAGGTTGAACTTTGGGTTTGAGGTAGAAGTGGCAGATGATAGTCGAGTCTGGGTGAAAGAGGTCTATGAGGGGTGTAGCATAGACGCAGACGGTCACTCATTTCCTTTACATTTGTACCCTATAGGAATGGGGGAGTTTGATGTGGTTCTAGGAATGGATTGGTTAGCGGAGAACGACGCTAGAATAGTGTGTAATAAGAAGTTGATTCGTATCGCCTTGCCTGATAAGAAGGAAGTAGTAATTTATGGGGATCGTCGTGATAGGAAGTCGTGTATGATTTCTATGTTGAAAGCTAGGCGGTGTCTGGGGAAGGGATGTCTAGGGTATTTAGCTTATGTGCTAGATGCTAAGAAAGAGAAGAAAGAGGTAGGGGATGTGCCTATAGTCAGCAGGTACCCTGTAACAACTAACAAAAAGGAGAAGAAAATTGTAGTTATCAATTTCACAAGGACCTAATGTGAAGAGGAGAAGCAACTAAGGGGTTTAGAATTGAAAGTGCATTGTCATTTATTGTCATCTTGCAAACCAATCGTATGGAAACCTCCTGCTCATTTAACCCACCACCTTTATCACTTCCTTTGCCGAGAAACCGTCGATAGCATCATGTATATATATGGCTATAGACCTGCAAGTATAAAGCAACCAACACTTAAGAGAAGAAACAAGTTTAGAAGGGGAAGGACGGTAACGGTTTGGTGAATCGCGACGGTTTCGGTAATCATCGGTAAGTGTTTTCTTTACTCCAGTTTCGTTCATTTCATATAGATATCTCAGACCCTCGACGAGATGATTGAGGACTCGATAAAGTGGTCTCGACCACCGGTCGTGGTCGGTGTTCCAACCGGTACCACCGATGTTTTCGTTGTGCTTTCTCGGTGCAAGTTTCGTTCGAAGCCTTGAGATATCCAACGAGTTTTATGGATCGTTAAGTTAATGTTAAAAAAATGGGTTCTAGTTGAGTAGATATTCAACAACTTTCTGGATTGTTATAGCAGTATAGAAAATCGGAAAAAATAGAAGCTTTTCGATATATACGTTAAACGTTTTGCAAAGAAATGCATTATGCATGCATATATATGTATATATAGCATGGTTAGGATAAACCATGGTTTTTGTTTTTAAAACCGGTAAGGTGCCGAAGCCCATGGCCGTCATGAATATGTCCACACACATAATATATATATATATATATATATATATATATATATATATATAAAAAGAAAGAAAGCATGGAATGGAAAAATAAGCTACGTGGACCATTTCGTGAATATACATATTTATGGTCATATATGTATATGAATGTATATGGCATGAGATAATAAATGGGGTTCTCATGGGTTACATAAACCCATATGGTTTTGTTGATAGAAATACACATATATTTTTTTACGTATATGTATATAAATATAGACTTATTTAGTTACAAACCAAAAATTTATGGGAAGAATTCTAAAAGCGTTAGGTAAATAATAGACTAGAACGAAATCGGTTAATTTGAAGCTTAGTTCGGGTGTTGTGCCTTAGAGTTAAATGTGATCGTAAATTGTAGGGAAGGCGTAAGGAACTTCAAGAACGGTTCGGGCTCCGACGAGTACTGTGAGTTAACGTGATTTTTAAACGGTGCATATTTTTAATAAATTGTTTAAAGTTCTCGAGAATTTTGTTATATCGTTTATGCAATAAATCATGATATGTTTTTATGATATATATGTGAAATTTTGTGTGGCAATGGAGGTGTACTATGGTAAGACGAGCATGCTGTGTGAGCTTGTCTAAAGACGTAAGCGCGGACATGCTGTGTGAGTCCGCCAGGCCAATTAAGCTGTGTAAGTTAGGCACCTCCCATGATGTCGTTAGCTTTGTGAATATTGTTTTACCGCATGTATGTTAAGTTACTATGCTTTGTGAAAATTATTACTGTTGTTATTTTCCTGCATAAAACCGTGAATTCACTGGGCCCTAGGCTCACCCAACTCCTTTTCAAAATAACTATGCAACCAGGTAGTCACTCACTCGGGAGTAGTAGCAAGGGGAAAGAGAAGATCTAGAACCGGGTTAGCATTGGAATATAGGCATGATGAAGAATGATTCAAGAATTAGACAAGTTTTATTTTGTTATTTAGTAACTGAAAACCTTCCGTTGCGTTGAACAATTAGATTTGCGGTTTATTTATATATTGATGTTTTATATATATGTTTTAAGGAAAAAAAAATTGGGACGTTACATACCCGGAAGTGTTTCCGGATGACTTGACGAGTCTGCCCCCAAATTGTCAAGTAGAGTTCAGAATAGATTTGATGCCTGGGGCGGCACCGATTGCGCGTGCACGCTATCGTTTTGCACCAGCAGAAATGAAAGAAATGATGACGTAGCTGCAAGAGCTACTTGACAAGGGTTTCATTCGTCCGAGCTCATCGCCTTGGGGAGCGCCGATACAATTCGTTAAGAAGAAGGACGGATCTATGCGGATGTGCATAGATTACCGTGAGCTAAACAAGGTAACAATGAAGAACAAGTATCCACTTTCGAGGATTGATGACCTCTTCGACCAGTTGCAAGGTGCGAGCTACTTTTCGAAGATAGATTTGAGGTCAGGTTACCATCAGTTAAAGGTGAGAGAGGAAGACATTCCCAAGACAGCCTTTCATACAAGATACGGAAAATACGAGTTCCTAGTAATGCCCTTTGGCTTGACTAATTCCCCAACAGTGTTCATGGATTTGATGAACATGGTGTGTAGCTCGTTGCTAGATAAGTGTGTGATCGTCTTCATCGACGATATCCTGATCTACTCTCGTACCCGTGAGGATCACGAGGAGCATCTTCGGGCAGCGTTGGAATTGCTGAAACACGAGAAGTTATACGCAAAGTTCTCAAAGTGCGATTTCTGGTTAAGGGAAGTTCAGTTTCTGGGTCACGTGGTGTCGGCGGACGGTATCAAAGTGGACCCCGCTAAGATCGAAGTTATTAAAGATTGGGAGTCGCCAAAGTCTCCATCGGAAGTGAAAAGTTTTCTTGGGTTAGCGGGCTATTATCGGAAGTTCATCCAGGACTTCTCTTGTATAGCCACACCGTTGACCGCGTTGACGAGGAAGAACGTCAAGTTCATTTGGACCGAAGCTCAAGAGGCCGCATTTGAAAGGTTGAAGGAGAGTCTGAGCAGCGCTCCAATTTTGTCATTACCAGATGGATCTGAAGGATTTGTGATTTACAGCGATGCTTCTAAGCTTGGGCTAGGGTGTGTACTAATGCAAAACGAGAAGGTGATTGCCTACGCATCTCGATAGTTGAAAGATCATGAAAAGAGCTACCCTACGCACGACATGGAGCTAGCGGCGGTGGTGTTCGCTTTGAAAATATGGCGATACTACTTGTATGGAGTGAAATGCTAGATTTACACCTATCATAAGAGTCTTAAATACCTTTTCGATCAGAAGGAATTGAATATGAGACAGAGGAGATGGATGGAACTGTTGAACGACTACGATTGCAAAATCCTTTATCACCCGGGTAAAGCGAACGTCGTAGCTGACGCATTAAGTCAGAAAGAGCGAGGGGAATCGACCAAAGTGGTAGCCTTCAGGGTCGTGGCGACTTCGAGTCTCCTGGACGAGGTCAAGAAGTCTCAAGAGGAGGCGTTGTTAGAATAGAATCTAAATAGTGAAAGGATCGTTGGGATTACATCATTGCTCAGTGTCAACAGCAGTGGGTTAAGGTGTATGAAGGACCGGGTGTGGGTTCCCAAGTTGGGGGACTTGAGAGTAAGCATTCTGGAAGAAGCGCATAAGTCGCGATATTCTATGCACCCGGGGATGAATAAGATGTATCGAGACTTAAGACAGTTTTACTGGTGGCCAGGAATGAAAAAGGACATCGCTCACTTTGTGGAATGATGTGTGACGTGTTTGAAGGTTAAAGCAGAGCATCAATGACCATACGGTGAACTTCAGTCTACGGAGATTCTAGTGTGGAAATAGGATAACATCACCATGGACTTCGTTACGAAGTTACAAAGGACTCCAAAGGGTAACGATGCGATTTGGGTGATTGCGGATAGTCTTACCAAGTCCGCGCATTTTCTACCGATCAGGGAGTCGGATTCATTGGAGAAGTTAGCTCGGTTGTACATTAATGAGATCGTAACAAGGCACGGAGTGCCGCGGTCTATCGTGTCTGATCGTGATAGCCGGTTTACGTCGTCATTTTGGAGACGTCTTTAGCGAGAGTTGGGTTCGCGAGTGAAATTGAGCACAACTTATCATCCCCAAATGGATGGCCAGAGCGAAAGGACTATTCAGACGTTAGCGGATATGCTCCGAGCATGTGTAATTGATTTCAAGGGTTCTTGGAAAGTACACCTACCTTTGATAGAGTTCTCGTATAACAACAGTTACCACGCGAGCATCCAAGCAGCACCGTTCGAAGCCTTGTACCGACGGAAGTGTCGGATGCCGTTGTTTAGGAACGAAGTGGGAGAAAGGCAGTTGGCAGGTCCAGAAATTGTGCAATTAACGGCGGATAAGATAGAGCTGATCCATGAGAAAATGAGGATCGTGCAAGATCGGCAAAGGAAGTACGCAAACAAAAGAAGGAAGCCTATCGAATTTCAAGTGGGTGCCAAAGTAATGCTGAAGGTCTCGCTTTGGAAGGGAGTATTACGTTTTGGGAAGAAAGGGAAGTTGAGACCGAGATATATGGGGCCTTTTGTCATTATTGAGCGAGTAGGAGCAGTGGCATATAAGTTAGACTTGCTAGGGGAATTAAAGGGAGTTCATCCAACGTTTCATGTCTCGAACTTAAAGAAGTGTTTGGCAGAAGCAGCTGTGGCTGTTCCTTTGGAGGATATCAGCGTTGATGAGAAGTTGACTTACGTAGAGGAACCAGTATAAATCGTAGATAGTAAGGTACGAAAATCGAGGAACAGGGAAATCAGATTAGTAAAGGTTCAGTGGCGGTATCATATAGGACGAGAGGCAACTTGGGAGGTAGAAGCGGACATGAGGTCTAAGTACCCTCATCTCTTCGACAATGGAATTCTGGGGACGGAATTCTTTTGAGGCGGAGGTATTGTTATAACCGAGTTTAGATAAAGAAGTATAAGTTGGGTGAGGAAAAAACAGAAACTATAATCATGGAGGGCCAAAATGTAATTTTGGGAAAAGGGTATAAAACCCACAAGAAGGGGCACAAAACCCTAGGTGTAATTCATTTCTTCTTCTTGTTGGCGGCTTGAGTGAGAGCAGAGAGAGGAGGAAGCAACATCAATCCACAAAATTGGGAGGAGGAAGTGGAATTGGAGTCTAGTTCTACATTGGTTCTACCAGGTAATCTCTAATTCCAATTCTTATACTTAGATGTTATGTTGGATTTGGTTTGTTTGGTGTTTTGGGATAAAAAGTTGAAAATGATGCTCTAAAGGGAAATTAGACAATCATCCTTGTGTTTAAGCAACAAATAGTTTGTAAGGGATGGTCTAATTATGTTTATAATACTGTTTTTATCGCAATATCGTTGTGGTTAAGGGATTGTTAGCTTATTTCGATACCGAAAGCATCACAGCCCATCGTCCGGTAAGTCTGAGCAGGTGTCCGGACAAGGTATCTGGACAAAATGTCCGGATAGGATAAGTGTCCAGATGGGATGGCTGTCCGGATAGGATAAGTGTCCGGATAGGATGACTGTCCGGAGGATAGTTGTCCGGATAGCTAGACGTCCGGAAAGCATAGTTGTCCGGTAAGTAGCATCCGGATAGTGTGGTATCCGGTAAGTGGCATCCAGACAGTGGTGCCCGGACAGTTGGTGTCCGGATAGTTTGTGTCCGGAAAGTTGGTTAGTTAGTATCTGGTCAGCTTATATTTTATCCCCTTACTTAGGTATTCCCTTTGAAGGTCAAAAGTAAAGCAGGAAGAATTGTTAAGAGCACCAGGTGAGTTTTTCTAACTAAGAATACGTGTTTTACGTGTTTTCTGAAGTAAGTAAATGAATAGAAATATGATGTTTTATTTAGATGACATGCATGTATGAAAGTTTATTTGTGATGTATACATACATTGTGGTTAGACGTAAATTGGCTAAGTTAGGGGGGTGTGGCCCGCAAGTGCTCATACCAGAAGGAGTGACCCGTTTATGCCATGGGAGGAGTGACCCAGTAAGGCAGTGTGAGACTGACACATTGTCACTTTCGAGTGACTTCAGTGTGCCATTTACGAGTGTGTAGTTATTTGAAAGTTTTATTCAAAGTTGCTTTTGAAAGTTATGAACTGTTTTAAATATGTTTTGAGAACTGTCGTATTGAGGGAACTCACTAGACCCCACGGTCTAACCCTCGCATTTTTCCAAACTAAACCTTTTCAGGTAAGCAGGTTGTAGGAGGCTCTGGTAAGGGAAAAGAGCAGGCTTAGAGCACGGAGTCTTCTAGAGATAGAGCTTTACTTTATTTATAGACTTTATGTTATTCTCAGTTGTGAATAGGTTGTTTTTGCCAACCTAGTTTTGAAGACATTTGTAATGGAAATTTTGAGACAGATTTTAGGATGTTATATTATTATGAATGCTATGCTTTATTTTAGCTTGGGTTGTTACAATACTCGTACTTCTGTACATAGTACTTGAGTTGATACGATATTACTACTAATATTGTAAGGTGTTTTTGTAGGAGATAAGTCTTCAAATTGTTTTATGTAAAGTATGAGCCACCAAAAACACCCTTAAATGGAGTCTCAAATTACAAATAGGTTAAAGTTTTAAGAATATCTATATATAAATTTATATATAATATTGTTATATCACAATAGAAAGGTTCAAACGAGAACGCTAACTATTTACGAGAACACGAGAACGGCCGCCATGTACAAAATCACATGTTATTCACGTACAAAATCACATGTGATTTTACACTACCTGGATTTTATACGTGATTTGTACAAAATCACATGTGATTTTACACTACCTGGATTTTGTACAAAATCACATGTGATTCACGTCTAGATTTCCAGGTAGTGTAAAATCAGATGTGATTTTGTACGTGAATCACATGTGATTTTGTACATGGACGGCCGTTCTCGTGTTCTCGTAAATAGTTAGCGTTCTCGTTTGAACCCACCTGTATATCACAATACATACAATTATATATTATAATTTATATACTATATACAATATATATCATTATTTTAAATTTTTTACAATTGTATGGTTACTTCCTCGTACCTCGAAGATATTATGTATAACATAAATTACATACAAACATATTGTGATCCCAGAAACAAGTATGTAAAGAATCTTATTCAAATAGCACAACTCATCTCTATATTGAATATGTCACAAAGGTTACAAGTACAGAGAGAGTTTCTTGAAATGCTTAGAAATGCTTAAAACACAAAATGAGAAGTTCTAGGCTATTTATACCTTGGAACTAATATTACAAGAATGGTCATTCAACTTGGATACAATTACTAAAAACAACACTAACAGTCTCCCCCTTTGTATCCAAAGTTGAAAACAAAAACTATTCAAACTGCTCATGAGGGATATACTTCTTCCGAATGCCAAAGATAATCTCAAACCTCCTCAGAGCATTTATGTATCCCAATATGTTGTTAATTGCTTCCAGGGCTTTGTTGATCAACAACTTCTCTTTAGGTGTTAAAGGCACATGTTAATGTTCATCCAATCTAAGTTTTCCGTTCAGTTTAATCTTCAGCAACTTGAAAGTACCATCAATATATTTGTTGGCTTCAACGAAACGTAGAAACTTCTTTTTCTTCTCCGCATTGAAGTACACAATCCCAAACTCAGGTTTTTCAAGAATCTTGTACACATGAATACCTTGAGCATCAATCAATCTTCAATTGGGTTTCAAAATGTTGACTCTGATCTGTCCGGCCTCCAATGCCATTTGAAAATCAGTCAAGTATGAGAACTTCACTAGATTCTTCATAAACCGCTTTACCGACTGATATGTCTCAGACCAAGCCTTGTCTTTGTTCGGAGTTCTAGATAGGATGTCATATAGTTTGAAAAAAGCTTCATTAGTAAGAAGTTTAAAGTCTGCCTCAGTGAATGACCACTCTTTACCGCCAGTTCTGTAAACTGTGAACTTTGGGTACCAGACGTTCAACAATTTCTGAGATTCTATCTTCACTATCTTCACGATCTCCTTATCAGTTTCACTCAATTAATTTCTTGATACTTGTTCTTCATTATGTGTAGATATTCCACCTGATGTAGGGATGGAAGCTTCTCAATTGAATACAATTTGATCATGTCTATCGGCTGAACATTCTTCATGAACAAATCTCTCCGAATGTTTTCTTGGAATGGAGTCATAATCCTGATTCTGTGCCACCTTCTTTCAAGATTTGGTTCTCTATCAATAAGTTGTTGGAACATACGAAACTCAGCCTCAGAAACTGGATCTTTTATTTTCCCTTCTGGAAGATCAGTAATGTTTGGAATACCGATTACTGGATCATCACTGTTAGTGCTGAAAAAACATGTTGTATCCAAGTAAAGACTAGAATCTATTCGTAGCAAGACTACGACGAAACATTTGCTCCAGTAGCAAGACTAGAATCTATTCGTCTATTCTTAGCATACGCTGTACAAAAAGACTTCAAAGTATATCAAATGGATGTTAAGTCAGCATTTCTAAATGGAAAGCTGAATGAAGAAGTCTACGTGGAACAACCTCCAGGATTCTCAGATCCTAAGCGTCCAAGTTATGTTTATAAACTGGATAAGGCACTTTATGGCTTAAAGCAAGCTCCACGTGCATGGTATGACACTCTTTCTACTTTTCTCCACATTGAACAATTTGAGCGAGGTAAAATCGACAAAACTCTATTTTTCAGGAAAGTAAAAGGTCATATCATTCTTGTTCAAATATATGTTGATGATATTATATTTGGCTCTACTAACCCTGATCTTTGTACTCGTTTCTCTGAAAGGATGAAAGAAGAGTATAAAATGAGCATGATGGGTGAGCTAACATATTTCCTTGGTCTTCAGATAAAACAGAATGAAAAAGGAACTTTCATTAATCAGGGAAAGTATGTTAAAGATATGCTGAAGAAATTTGATTTAACTCAGAGTTCAGCAATGAAAACCCCTATGGCACCACCGCTGACACTAAACAATGATTCAAATGGAATACCTGTTAATGTCACGCTGTACCATGGGATGATCGGCTCTCTCTTGTATCTTACAGCTAGCCGACCCGATATTATGTACGCAACCTGTTTGTGTGCACGATATCAAGCTGAACCTAAGGAATCTTATAGCGGTAAAGCGAATATTTCGTTACCTTAAGGGTACTATGAACTAGGGGTGCTCACGGGTTGGGTTGATCGGGTTGAGGGCATTTCGACGCATCAACCCAATGTTGGCGGTTTGGAAAAATTTCAACCCAACCCAACCCAACCAAAGATACAACCCAACCCAATCCAACCCGTTCGGGTTGATCGGGTTGGTCGGGTTGGTCGGGTTGTGTTTAAACAAGGTAAAATAAATATTACAAACATAATAATAAAGGAAACAAGTCTTAAAATACAACCAACGTCCAAAAATTCAAGACAATATATAGTTATTACATATTAAAATGTCTAAACCAAAATGATCAAATAACTTGATGTCTCCAACAAAAACCATTAAAATATAACAATAAATTGTTTATATCCAACGATAACACATAAATCAACAACAATCGATCTTGACGCCTCCGACCCCTTTGATTTCGCTTTCTTGGCCTTGAGATTGGTCATGTCATCTACAAACCAAAACTAAAGTTAACAATTTATTGAAAATAGATGAAATAATATAAGCATTACTATTATTAAACAAATTAGTGTTTACCTTCTTCCAACAACTCACAAGATTGTGTTTCATCAAAATACTCCTTTGCTTGAATTCCTCCATGACTCACCTTCAACCAACTTTGGGTACATACTAATGCCTCAAGCATTTTTGGACTCAATGAACTCCTAAATGAGTCCAAAATACGTCCGCTAGTACTAAACGCAGATTCGGAAGCCACCGTAGATACGGGAATGGCAAGAACATCTTTTGCAATCAAAGACAAAGTAGCATACTTACAAGCATTCACTTTCCACCACAATAAAATATCAAATTCGGGGGTCCTTGGATCGAGAGATTCTTCAACCAAATATCTTTGAAGCTCATTCATTTTCTCCGGCACTTGCGATTGTTGTTTTTGCATGTAACTTTCCAATAACGACCTCTTTTGAGTTTCATTGCTTCTTGACGAGTTGTTTTTGTCAACCTATACACATTAAAGAGAATACGACAAAGTAAACAAACACTCAAACAAGCATAATAAAATAAATTAAACTAACCTTATCATCATCATCTCCACACTCAACATTGTAGCCTTCAAACAACTCGTTAAGGATTTGTTCCACCTTCACAATAATCTTGGCAACGGTTGTACTATCATAAAGGCACTCAAAAAGAAACTTCAAATATTTCATCTTATACCTTGAATCGAGTACAACGGCCAAAAACAACATTGGATTGATATTATCCGGATCCCCCCAATATTTGTCAAACTTGGACTTCATCTTCTTAGCCATGGTAGACAATATAGAATCACTATTTTTACACAAAGAATCCAAGTGTGTATGGATCTCACAAATCTCATGATAGAAATTGTTAGAGGTAACATGCAAAGTGCCACTAAACTTTAAAGTAGCTTCATAAAAAGTGGAAAGAAATTTGACAAAAGCCGAAGCACACTTCCAATCAATACTCTTAGGTGGTCCAATCCTCTTTTTCCCATTGTCATCTTCTAAAAAGTGAATCAAATACTTGTGGTCTTCATCCTCATAACTTGCAAAAGCCTTTTCAAATTTAAGTGCCACATCTAACATCATAAAAGTTGAATTCCATCTCGTAGGCACATCTAAGACCAACCCACCCTTGTAATTAATCTTTTCCCTTTCAACACAAACATTAAACTTTTGTAACCTTGAAGGAGATGCTCGAATGTACCTCACACTATTACGAATGGCGGCAATTGAATCATGCATCTCTTTCAAGCCATCATCAACAATTAAACTCAATATGTGAGCACCACATCTCAAATGGATGAACTCACCATCAAGAACCGAACCTTTCCATGCATTAATCCTTCTCTTAACATAACCAATAGACACATCGTTAGCGGATGCATTATCAACAGTCACATTTAAAACCTTTTCTACCCCCAACTAAGCAAACAAGTCTCGATAACCTTACCAATAGTCTCGCCTTTGTGATTTTCAATTTGACAAAAATTTACAATTTTTTTGTGCAAAAGCCAATCACTATCAATGTAATGCGCGGTTCAGCACATATAAGCCATTTGAGTACAAGAAGTCCAACAATCTGTGGTTAAACATACTCTTTGCCCACTCTTAGTTAACTCTTTCTTCAATTTAACACGTTCCTCACAAAACAACTTGAATATATCCCTACTAACAGTCATTCTACCGGGGACATCAAACTTAGGTTGCAAGACTTTAATAAACTCTCTAAATCCTTCACCATCAACGACACTAAATGGTTGTTCATCTTTCACCACAAACCTAGCCAAGGCATTGCGACACTTTTCTTTATTAAAAGTCACGGCTAGCAAACTTCCCACGCCATCACCACCAGTTTGAAAACTAAGTATCTTTTGCTTGTTATCGGTTTCCCTACCCGGATACTTCTTACATTGCTTTTTTACGTGTGTCCATAAACTAGTTGTGCCAATTTTCTTACTATCACAAGCATAGTTTTTTCCACAATAGTTGCATACGCACCTGGGATCATTTGGATTTCCACCCTCTACTTTTGTAAAGTGAGCCCAAACATCGGATACTCTATCGCTCGACCTTTTTTTATCGGTATCTAGTTCTTGTTTGATTTCTTTATCAGTAGCTATTGGCGTAGCGACAGCATCCATCGTTTTTTCTGTGTGAGATTACAAGTTTATAACAGATTATAGCCGACTGTTAGGTTATAATTTATAACAACAAAGTAGATATAAATGTTCTAACATAACATATTATAACAATTACTAAGTACTAACCCAAACAGATTACTGAAGTTTGAACAAACAGATTATTGAACAACAACTAAACAGATTACTGTACTAGATATACAATTACTAACCCAAATAAACAGATTATTGAACCCAAATAAACAGATTATTAGAAAAATCAACACTACAAACCATATTAAATTTCTTCATATTAAACCAACATTAGAAAGCAAACATCAAAACAAACTACCCTTATTCACAAGAGATAATGCCAAGCACCATAAGACTGGTATACAGATAACAAAAGCTATAGACACTTGCAGCCACAAACCCAAAATAAACCAGTATAAAAGAAATGGAACAAAAAGATGATATGGATGAAGACGTTTGAGAAATTAGAAGGCTTTGATTGTGAGGAATTTGTTATATAGGAAACATATTATAAACTAAGCATATCAAGTTTACAGAATGGAAGCGGTTTAGATGTGTGAACTTGAAGTATCATATCCATACCTGTGGTGTGAACTACTGTGAAGTATCGAACTATCGATGACGACGATGAGAGTGAGAGTGAGAGTGAGATCGCTGAGGGCTGAGGCTGTCGAAGTGTCGATGAGAGTGGGACTGTGAGTCTGTGAGAGGGAAACGGTAGCGGCTGTGGAGACGACTCAGACGAGAGATAATCAGATTTCATTTCAGATAACCCTAAAAAAACAGCGGCTAAAGTCTAAATTTGGGCCTGGTCAGTCGGTGTATAGGGTGGGTCGGGTTCTATTGGGCCTGACCCAATTCCGACCCAAATGCTTCGGGTTGGCCAATTTTTTGATCGATAATGCTTCGGGTTACCTCGGGTTGGGATTTTTCAGGTTTTTTCGGGTTGGGTTGATCGGGTTGGTCGGGTTGGTCGGGTTTTTGAGCACCCCTACTATGAACCTAGGTCTTTGGTATCCCAAAGACTCAGGGTTTAATCTAATCGCCTATTCAGATAGTGATTTTACAGGTTGCAAATTGGATAGGAAAGGCACCA
This sequence comes from Saussurea involucrata, assembly GCA_033807775.1. Lineage (NCBI taxonomy): Eukaryota > Viridiplantae > Streptophyta > Magnoliopsida > Asterales > Asteraceae > Saussurea > Saussurea involucrata. The sequence continues at coordinate 28,024,427 of CM066316.1, forward strand.
CAGGAGGCTGTCAGCTCCTGGGTGGAAAGCTGGTGAGTTGGACAAGTAAAAAGCAAAACTCAGTGTCCACCTCAACTGCTGAAGCTGAGTATGTAGCCGCTGGAAGATGTTGTTCTCAGGTCTTGTGGATGAGAAATCAACTACTAGACTATGACCTTCAGCTCTCGAAAATTCCAATCTATTGCGACAGCACAAGTGCCATCGCTATAGCCAACAATCCAGTGCTACACTCAAAGACCAAACATATCGAAATCATGTATCATTTTATCAGAGATCATGTGATGAATGGTGATATAGAACTTCATTTTATCCCAACTGACTATCAGTTAGCTGATCTGTTCACCAAACCTCTTGATGAGACAAGATTCAACTTTCTCATCAACGAGCTTGGAATGCTGAACTTTGAAGAGTAAAAATATTTAGTGGTTCACATTTTATCAGCGATAGGATAAAACAATTATATAACCCATTCTATCATTCTCTCTCTGAACATAATTGATTCGCTGATGCCAAGGTATGTTTTCTCTCTTGCTCGCTGACGTTTGCATGTGAATGTAAGATTTCAAAATAAATTGCATCGCGGAATATCTCTTCCTTAACAACGATACTTTGAAATTTCTTAAACTAAAACTGATATTTCTATTCAGTGCTTCATGTTTTTCAAAATAGTCCCTGAACTTTCAAAACCTCAGAGACATCCTAAAATATGAAAGGACGTTTGTGACATCATCACAACGGATAAACCCTGGCACGTTCTTTTTCTGACACACGTTTGCACGTTTCGTTTACCTTCCAATCAAATGCAAACACGTGTCCGTGTCATGATGAAAAACTTTCCCGCTCGAGTTTTTCTCTCTCTAAAATCTCTCTATATAAACTATTTCGGGTTTATATTTTTTTTTCTTTACGCGAACTTCTTCTCCAAGCAAGAAAAGATTTACTATTGCTTATTTCCAGAAATCTGTTCATCTTCTTCTTCGATTACCAGGTTAATATTCTTATTATTTACCTGCATAACTTGTTTTTGATCTTCTTATTGCTTTTAATAGATCAAACAAAAGAAACCTTTTCTAAAATGAAATCATTTCTTTCATGGTTTTATGAACACAACCTTTTCATGGTTGTTCTTCAAGTTTAAAACTCAAAATCTTAAACTTGTTCTTCATTCGTTTTTCCAGAATCCTTATCTAAAGGAAAATGGAAAACAAGACTTTTACTGGGTTTGTTTTTCTTTTTCAAAACAAGAAAACCCTAATCTTAATTAAGATATTTCTGTCTGAATGAAATGGACAAAAATCGGAAAACATCTTATTGGAAAATCTTTCACATTAAGACCATTCTTTATCTATGTTCATGGTTGATATATTAAACAGAAATGGCATCTTCTACTTCTGCTCCTACCGCTGAGAAATCCACGGCTGCAAAGAAACTGACTCTCGTCAAAGCTCCTCAGGTCAAGTTCAAGCTTGAGGAAATCGATTTTTCAAAATCGAACAACCTTCATGCGCTTTTCGAGTTTCCTCCTCGAAAGCAAGTCACACATCTGGATGATGCTGTGAACTACCTCAAAACATGTTGCTTATCCACAGCCCTGACCATTACACCCCCTGCTCATCAATTCCTACTTTCTCAGTTCTGGTATACTGCCAGAAGAGCTCAGGTACCCCATGCCAAAGACCCAACGAAGATCGTTGACTCTATTCTGTGTGACACAAAATTTGGCACCACCAAAATCAACCCTGCTATTATTAGGAAAGCACTGAGTCCTCCTACCTCTACCAAAGAAAACCGTTTTGTTCCTCTCCCAAACCACAAAAACCATGCTGATAGGGAAGCCATCATTGCTTTTTTCGATGCAATGGGTTACGCATGGGACACTGGAAGGGACAAGAAGCCTGAGAAGAAACTGACAATGATCAAGAAGTCCAAAATGCCCAGCGAGATGAACTTCATCTTCGCACATCTGATAAGCTGCATGACAGCGAAAAGTGGCTCCTCTGATCAAGCTGCTCAACCTCAGCAAGCAATGGGCTATGCATTGTTGAAAGGTCTAAATGTTGACTGGGCCTCAATCATCTACGACGACCTTGCGTTCAGAGTGGATATGGCTGAAAGATCTGCATGGGTTCCTTATCCTAGATTCATCAGCGCCGTCTTTCAACTTGGACTTGGCGAAAGGTACCCAACAGAGGGTGATCTGAGACTCTCTCAGGTTGGCCCTAAGGTACTCGACTTCAAGCCGCTGGAAAACGAGGTACGTCTTTCTACTCTCTTATCTCTTCTCAATCCTCCTTCTTCTACTTCTGCAGCTCATTCAGTGGAAATACCCACCGCTGATACCCACGCTGCACCCTCCACTCCTTCTCGAAAAAGGAAACACTCAACTTCCCAACTTGGTTCCAAGAGAATAAAGAAAACCAAGGAGCAACCCCCCAGCATTTACATGCTGAAGACTCCTCAGCTCATCTTGAAGAGCTGATGGAAAGTTCAGTGGTACGCTCTGCCACAGTTGACCAAGCCACACCTTCCATCCCAGCTTCAGCGTCTCTAAACGCTGAAGTTATAAACTTGGAAATGAACCCACCTCCTTCAGCCTCTCTACAGACTGAAGTGATTGACAGCGGATCCGACGCTGAACCCCATACCCAACCATCATTCTCATCCCTCATTCCTCCTACTCAATCTTTGGTATCTCCATCAATTTTCCCAACTTTCTCAGGGACACCCTTCATCGTACATGACTCAGCTGCAGACACTCTAAATACGATGATGGATGCAAACTTAGGATCTGCAGGCAACTCCATGCTCCAAGGTACTCTTGAAGGGGACATGGAATTTCATTCAGGACACAAAGGGTTCGACAACTTCGCCAACCCGCCTGCAGGTATAAACACAATCCAAAACACTCCTCTCTCTCTACCACAAACTTCTGAGCTTTCCTCTGTTCATAAGTTAATAACTGTTTCAGGTCCTAATTTGGGGGATATCAACACCTCCCTGAAGGCCCTGGAAACAAAGTTGGAAAATTACAACACCATTCTCTCCACAAACTCTTCAGCGGTTACAGACGCTGGAGAGAAACTCAAAAATCTGACCGAGATCGTCGATACAAAAGCCTCCAAAACTGATCTGGAGAAGGTGGATGGTAGCATCGCTCAATTTGCTACCACCCTTGCTGACAATTCAACCGCCACCACCTCTTTTTCAACAAACTTCACCTCTCTATCCAATGAAGTCACATCATTGAAGATAGAGTTTGGTTCTCTTAAGGGTGAAGTTTCCACGATCAAGGATGACGTCTCCGCCGTCAAAGAAATTGTTCAGAAAGTACTCGATCGCCTGAACACCCCAACTTCAAATTTTACTCAGGTCGATCGCGAAGCTCTTGAAAAGATCAATCCTGCTATAACTGGCATGGAAGTCAAATTAGCAAAGATTGAGAACTGTGTTGGGATCTCTGGCCTGGAAGACAGAGACCAAATATACACTGCTGCTGCTGAACAATCTGTTACCTCCCCCAACCATAATGTGGAAGAGGGGGAGAAGACTAAAGAAGACCTTCCCCATAATGCTGAGGGCGAGGGTATTGAAACTGCTGCTGCTGGTACTTCTACTTCACGACCTCAGGGAGTTGAAAACCCCGAGGAAACCGAGAAACCTTCCTCTGTAGCTGAGGGGGAGCAACTCGATGAGCAACTTAAGGAAGCTGCTGCTGATGTGACCGAACCTTATGCTGAAGAGGTCGAGTCTGAAGAAGAAACTGAAGATGATGAACCTGTCGACATCTCTGATGAAGAACCATCATCATCCCCCAAAGATGATGATGATGACGATGATGATGACGACTTCTTCTACGTCCAGCCTGTTGCAAAAGCCCCAGCTCAAAAAGGGATCAAGATAAAAGAACCTTCAGGGGAGCAGACCAAGACAAAGCCTGCAGCGTCTGAAGCTGACAAAGGCAAAAATAAAGGTCTCGCTGAAGAAGACAATCTGACGATCTTGCTTCAAAAGCCAGTTTGTCAGGTACACTACCTTCTATCCCCTTACACTGCATCCCTCCTCTATCCCTTTCCAATCTCAATCCTTCTATCCTTAAAACCTCTATACACTTAACCACATTCTTTTCTCTATCTCTTTCTTCCCAACTTTTCTTACTTAAACACTCGCTGTGTTTCAGCTAGTCCTCTCCCCTATTTGAGGATCCCGCTGAAGCTCCCATGACTACACCAAAAATAATCCCAGACACAAGAGCTGAAGGAATAATCCCAGTCTTGGATTTAACCACAGAGACTGAAGAACCTGAAGAACAGCTGCTCTCTCACAAAAACAGACCTTCCTTGGCTCCTCAAAAGCTAAGTGAAGAGGATCAAGAAAAGAGAGATGCAATGATCAAACAGCTTGAAGATCGGCGAATCATTCTTCCTCGTGACAAAATCCCTGCTCCCACAAAGTTCAGGATTTCAAGGAAAGAATACGGGGATCATCTAAGAGCTGAAAGATTACTCGCCGAAAAGAAGGAAGCTGAAGAAAAAGATAAGGCTCTCGCCATCCAGCTTGTCCAACAATCGGTGAAAGACCCCGCACTGAAAAGAACTCCCATTGATGTCCAACGTCAGCTATGGGATGATGCCCAAAGGATCGTTGAAGAAAAGACTAAAGTATCTGATTCGACTTTGGAATGGTGTAAAGAAATGCTGAATTATCGATCTCGACCATCAAAAATCATCAAGGTAAATATCAGAGGAAGGCTGTTCGTAGACGTTCCTGTTGTTGAAGTTGACGTATTCAGAGAAGACAAAACTAAGCAAACCTTCTATGCTGCTACTTTTGAGAAGTTTGGTTTCTCTAAATGGTTGGAAGTGAAATTAGCCATTCAGTGATCGCGCTCAAAGTTCAAGAGCCATGTCGAGAAAATTTTAAATACTCAGATCGACTTGGTTTCTTCAGCTGTGGATATTCCTCCTTCCACTCTTCTTCCTCCTCAACAAAGAAGAGTCTCTGCAAAGGAAAAGAAAGGCTCAGACTCAGGTCCTCCTATACGGAATGAAACAGGTATTGGTTTCTCTCGTGCTGTAGTTCTTGGCCCTGATGCTGATCTCTCAGCGCTTGACACCTCCCTACCACCTGGTAAAACTTTCATTCCTGGCAAAGTCGTAAGTGATCCCTATGGTATATTCTTTCTAGACTGCCATGGAAATCAACACTTTCAACGCATCTCTGAACTTCCAATCACTCCCATCGAATAGCTTAGAGATCTCATATACTGGTGTGAAGTCAAACGCGACATTCAAGCACGTCACCTCAAGCCCCTGATCTTTGAAGAAGTAAAGAACAAAAAGGATCAAGGTGTCACTGTCCCTGACTGGATGATTCCCACATCAAAGACCCTCGATGAACTTCTCATCAAGGAAGAACCTTTTGACGGATAGGATCGCCTTGTAATTCTTTCTATCCTTATCTGTCTACATCTTCTGTACTTGTAACTTTATTTGATGTACTTGTAATTTTTCTACTTCCCTCTGTAATCTTTACGAAGTTTAAAGAAAAATTTCAGCGAATGTACTTTACTCCATCAGTACTGAAAAGATCCTAGAAAACAGTAAAAGGGACAAATATTTTATGAGTTCTTTTTATCCTTATGTTTTCATTAAATAGCAATTTCCTCTGTTGCTATGTCATAATCAAATAGAGGGAGATTGTTGATCCAAACCCTCAGTGATTTGATAATGACCCTCTCTTAAACACTTAGTGAAAGTTGTAAGTAAACAATATGTATTAGAGTTTCACTATCGCTAATAAGTACTAAGACTTTACAGTGATAGGAACTCTCACTCTTTAGATTAGATATTCAGCGAACACTGTTCATCATCTTATAGCTCTGAGCCTGTTCAGTCTATGAGATGATCGTTGATAAGTTAGTTGTTTACTTATGATCCCTGAAGACAAGTTTCACGTCAACATATGTTCTACGCTGAAGTCCAAGATCAAGCTCAAGAACTAGCGACAAGTCTACTCATGAACTGATGCGGATATCAGCGAAGCAAGACCTGTCCATTCAACGTGAAGTATCAAATAGAAGACTTCAACATTCGCTGATAAAGATCTGACTCAACGAAAGCTGATCATGAAGTCTCCCTGCATGTTACTATTGTCTTACCTCCCTTGCACGTCTCCGTACAAACTGTCAGAACGGACATCCCTTTTGTCTGTAATCGTACAACAACTCTGATTCTACACTGTGCACCATGCGGCTACTAAGGTTGTCTACAAAGGTCAATGACATGCAACCACTCAGCTGCTGCCACGTGTAAAGCCATACTGCCATGCATTAAATGCATGCAGTATATAAGAAGAACCTTACTTCAGTTTTGAAGTGTGCTCGGACCATCTTCTTATTTCTCTCTTATTGTTAAGTTATTATTCGTAATTTCTTTAACTCTTTCTAGAGCAAGAAACTTAGTGTTTCTCAAGACTTGTTAAGATTAGGTTTATCCTTAATCTTGTTCCGCAACAAGTTGTAAATTGTCTTGATTTATCAATAAACAATTTAGAAAAGTAAAAACGTGTGTTTGTATTCAACCCCCCCCCCCCCCCCCCCCCCCCGCTTCTACAAACTTGTATAGCCCTTCGGGACCAACAACAGGCGACCATGTGCGAAGCTGAATTTAATTCAGATGATGATGAGGATACTTCGGATCAGGTAAATTCCTTTCCCTTACCTTCTTCGGATGATCATGACATAAATGCTTTACTTAATGAATTAACTGATACACGCAATAAATTAGCAGATTCAGAAAATGAGAATGCTAGTTTATTACGTGAATTAGAAGTCATGATACCGGGAGTTCAAAGCTTAAGAGCCAATCTTGAAAACGAAACGAAACAAAACAAAGCTTTGAATCAAACTATTCTCGTTGATAGTCTTGAAAAGGAAAAAAATATGAAGATTAATGAGAGATGACGTGATTGATGCTTGAATTCATAGTTGATAGTTTGATTTTTCATAATCTTTATTCAATAGTTTGAAATTTTTTATTAATCATTCAAGTTTTATAACTTGATTGAAGAATAATAATTTTCATCTTATTGAATTTTTATTATGATTCTTTCAAATTTTATGTTTTTTTCCCAGTATTTTACAAAGTTTATTTCAACTTTATTATTTCTTTATCGTATAATCTTCATTTCTATAATTTCATATGCTTTGTGCAGTTTGATGTGTGTTTGCATGTGTCTAGGGGGAGACAAGAAAAGAAATTGATCATTTGTCGAGGGGGAGCATTTACACATATTGATACATGTGTTTGATCAACTTGTCTGGAAATCCATGAAGATAAGGTAAGTCTTCTAAATTAAATGTTTTTGACAAACCCTACTTGATGGAAAATTATTTTTCAAAATCTTATGCATCATTATAGGGGGAGCAAAATCTTTTGAAAACTCAGTTAGAGAGAACAAGTTAAAAGTTGGACATCTTTTAATTTGAAAAAGTAAATTTTTGAAAAAGGTGAAAAAGTCAAATTTTTGGAAAAATGTCCAAGTATAGGATGTTGTCGTACAAGCTTTGTCCGACTACTCATCCTAGTCGTACAAGCTTTGACCGACAACTCATCATAGTCGTACAAGGTCCGACTATTTCGGCTAGTCGTACAAGCTTTGTCCGACTACTTCGGCTAGTCGTACAAGCTTTGTCCGACTACCTTAGCTTGTCGTACACGCTTTGTCCGACTAACACTGTTCATAAAGCATAGTCGGATAACCTTTGTCCGACTAACACTGTTCATAAAGCATAGTCGGATAACCTTTGTCCGACTAACACTGTTCATAAAGCATAGTCGGATAACCTTTGTCCGACAGTTTTGTATCCTTTGTTGGACATGCTTTGTCCAACTAAGATGAACAAATCGTACATCGTTCGTACGACTAGTTGACTTGTGGCTGGTCAAAATTTTGGACCACTCATTGTATGCCACGTGTCAAATGACCCTAAGTTCTTTATATAGAACGTCTTTCGAAGTGGTTTTCTTTTTCCGACTTTTCGAAACCCAAAATTCTCAGTGATTTCACACTTGTTATTTCGATTCATTCATTACATTGATCTTATTTGTGTATCTATGGTTCTGTTAAGTTGAGTTCGTATGAAACTGTTCATATTCAATATTAAAGATTCGTGCTTGTTAGATTTTTGATTGAAAACATGATAAGATAGGTTCCCTGTTAGTCAATCGACCATAGGGTACTTGATTTTATATGCTTTCACTTCAAAATCATAGATCTGGGTTTGACACTTCAAAATATTTCGAAGTGTTCATCGTAGTCGTACAACACTTGTATTCAAAAACTCATAACTGTCGAAAAATATAGGAATTCATACTTGTCGTACAAAACGTGTCTGACAACTTTTTGGTCGGATAAGTTTTGTCCGACTACACATGTCGTATGACTAGGCTTGATGTGTTGTCCGACTACCACCCAGACTTAGGAATTTTTTAGAAAAAACTTCTCAAATTTTGGTGACTTGCAATTCATATCCCAGTGATCTAATCAGTTCAAAAACAGATCATTGCACATATTCAAGAGCATAGTGATGGGAATTCTTCTAATGAGAACACCATAATTCCATCACATCGTTCATCACACCCATCGGTGAACGTGCGGAACTCGGATGATGAGCTTATTCTTCCGACAGACAAATTGGATATTAAGCCCAATAACTACACATTTGACACCAGTGTTCGTATGGATTATCATATTGTGGTGGAAATACTCAAAGGTCATCCGCTTTGCACTGCTCTTGAGAAGACACAGTTAGTACAGGAGATTTATTTGCAACAAGCTTGGCATACAATTCAGTTTGTACCCAGATCCGAAACTAGTCAGTTCTTCACACTGAAAGTTGACCATTTTGATGCCAAGTTAACTCTAAAACGACTGAGGATTGTTCTAGATCTGCCTTATTCTGCAAACTTTGCAGTCATGATTTCTGAAGATGACTTGTGCCGGGATATTATGCTTATGGGATACAATGATCCAAAGAAAGGCGTTCTTACACTTGCTTCAAAGTTCAGAAGGAATTATCTACCACCTTTGTATTATACAATGTTTAGCATCATCAATAGGTGTATGACATCAAAGCACACGGGTACTGATTCTGCAAGCATTTTTGTAGTGCGGATGTTTCATGCAATCGTGTTTGACCGAAAGATAGACTTTGATGTTCTGATCTGGAATGAGCTGATAGAAGTTGTAACTGACAAAGCCAAACCCTCAAAAGCCAAAACTTTTGTACCGTTTCAGAGATTTCTTCAGATCATTATCAGATACATTAAATACCGAGACGTGATGGAGATGTACTTGGTCCAAGACAGTGGATGCGTTACATCAGAATTCCTACAGATTTACACTTTCCTAACATCATGACTTTATCCGAAGCGGTCCTCGCATACGCTGACCAGGAGTCACCATTCTTGAGTGAGTATAGAGAATAACATGCACTTATGGCCCGACCAGAACCGGAGGGGCCTACCCAAAGTGCAAACCCATTAGGTGGCATAGCTGTTAGTGAGAGAGTTCAGGATACTGGGGTACCTGAACAGATTGAGTTGAGAGGTAAAAATGATGTAAGGGGAACTAGCGTTGGGGGTGCTCCTGGTCAGTCGTCTCGTATTCCAGATGATGATCGAGAATCAGATGACATCTATGCCGATATTGATGATCCGACAAATTTGCCCACTCCTTCTGATGATGAAGCTGATGATGAAAGAGATGATGATGGAAATGATGGTGTTGATTCTGATGATGACAACGATGATGATTAAAACAATGATCAACTTGATTTTACTATAGAGAAAGTTGTTAGTGCTGCTACTAATTCCGAGCTACATTCTGATGCTCGAGGGAAATAAGGAGTAATGAGGGAGCTTTAGTTTAAACAAAAATAAATGTGAGGTCATGTGAGATGGGAAGAAAAAAAGATGGTGAGAGTGTGACAGGATCACCAAAAGTTTTAACTAGTGATCCTACCCAACTCGTGTCAACCCGGGTAGCCACATCTACTGTCAGTGGACCCAGCTATGCGTTGCACAACCCCTCTCAGCCACTCATCAACTTCTCAACAAGTTGATGTTTCACTTTCTCACAGCGGAATAGCACATCATCTATCGGCGACACACTCGGTGTCTGTTGGTATTGAAACAGGAAGGCAACTACCCCGACCACCGCCTTTATTTGTTCACACATCGAGTCTAAAGCCTTTCGGATTTTCTCCTTCTTTTCCTAGGACACAAAGGCCGCTAGTCACATCATCAATGGTGACACAAACCGTTGGAGTTCTTCGTGACCCAACCGGAACACCACGAGTGTTGCCGCCGTTCGTTGGTGCTTCACGAGGACCGGGTGGAAGTCCTGTCAATGTTAACACCATGCCAGCATTGAGCACAAGCCATACAGTCTCTTCGACTGCTATGCAAACCAGTAACCTAAGTGGTCTGGGTGTTACCCCATTACAAGCTCAGAATATCAGGTCTTTGATGGGTATTCCTCCTTATCACTTTGTATCAGTACAGCTTTTGGAACTCGCAGTTACTTCACTGAGCAACTCGTATAAAGCTCATGCTGCTGAAATGAAAGAAGTGGTTACTAAACTATCTCAAGAAGTGAGCAGAGCCATGAAAGGCAAATCAGTAGCAGAATCATCTTCCACTCCACCTAAATCTAAGCCAGAAACTCAACCAAACCCGAAGGTATTCCCTAACCTTCCATTACATGAATTGAAATCTCAAATGCTTACACGTCACAATCGCACCGACCTGTTTTGGTATAAAATGAGAGTTACGGATTTCTAGTTCATGGGATGAAATTAGAACACTTTGGCAGCCGACTTCTTCTTCCAAAAAGGTAGGGTTTCGTTATTACTACTCCCTTCCATTAATTGTTAGTTGTTGGAGAGTGTTTATGAACATTTATGGTGGGTATTAGGTGATCAATATCAACTTCAAGTACTACTAGCTAGAAGGGGTCAAGATCAAGAGTTTCCATTTCTAGGGTTTCCATATTTGGAGCTTTAAGGTGAGTAACTTTGATTTAAAAGTATACTTGTTACATAATTTACTCTATCATTTCATTTATTTCTAACAAGTTTGCCTTGAAGTATACTTTGAGCCAATAAGCTCTCATTTCTCTAAAGAGGAAATTAAAGGGACTTAATGGTAAGGTAAAGGTGATGTAGTATTTTATTCTACTTGGAAGTGTATCTTTTATGATGGTGATCATTTGAAATTGGTTAAACCTAAATATTAGGGTTTGGAGCTTAATGGATTAAGCTATGTCTTAATGAAGAAATTATGACTATAATAGAAGTGACTTAATCTGCTAATTTAGTATGTGTTGCCATGCTAAATGATGAACTCATGATATCACTTATATGTATGTGGATAATTGGAGGATTTCTTGTATGTAGAAATCATGTGCTCAATGAGATAGTTGGACTGTCTTTTGATGAAGTTAATGTTTGGATTTATGAACTACTTGGAGTAGTTGTTTGTTGGTATTCACAAATTGGAGGAGTCTCTAAGTAGGCATTAGGAAGATATAATCTTGGGCACTTACCTTGGAGGTTTGTGTATCGATCCACGCTTTCGGGATTTATACCATATAGGTAGTCCCGATGTGCCGGGCCTTGAGGCGTTACCTTGGAGGTGAACGCTAAGGTGTATCTTCAAAGATGATGTAACTTGAGTTGATGTTTGGGGTCTTCCCATAGAGTTCGATTTGTGAATGACCAAGTTAATATTTCTTATATGACCTAACTGCATGTTTTATTATATGTTTGACTCACTAGGCATTCCATGCCTAACACTTGTTGCATGTCTGATGTGTGTGTCACAGGTTCTAGTGGTGCCATCCCTAAGGAGGCATAGTTGGGGATATGTGAGCGTGGGATACAATTGAGATGCCAAAGATAGAAGACCAAAGTTAGTCTAATGATGACACATTTTGTAATCTTATTTCTATGGTAGAGATTAGATCAGTCGGTTGCCATTTAGTTGTAGATATTACACTTTGTTTGTAAACCGGCATGTGTAATCCCCCTCTTTTGTGAGCTCGTGCAATGGCATTATATATCACTCTTCCGTTTTATGGAAGTTTTTGTTGACCCTATTTTTGGGGTGTCACAAGTTGGTATCAGAGCATTAGTTTAAGTGAACTAAGTATGCTGAGGAGATACTTAGACTTAAGCTGTGATGAATTAAGTTATGACTTGCGAGATTTGGGTAGAAGTACTAAGACGGGATAGTCTTAGAGTCGACGGAAATACATGAATTTAGTACTGTAGCAATAGCAACGAGAATTCTCATGTAAAGTATGTTCGCAATTTCAATTAGCTACTGTTATTAAGAATATGAGTTACACGAGCATACTTGTTTCTAAATTGTCACAGTGTCTAATGATCGGTAAAGTACGTTTTGCATGTTTATACTCGTATAACCACTTTATGGCTATCTCTTTGTGTTAGAATAGAACGATGGTGGGTACGCCACCAAGGTCCTTCAATTCTTTGGAGATAAGATCAGTAAATGATTGGAGGTTGGGAAGACAACCTGGAACTGGTAGGACCCATGAAAGCCGCTGAGGCAACCTGAAATAGGTGGATGGAAATGTGTAGAGATAGAATGAAAGATGATTGATTAAAAAGAAAATAATATGAAATGATTGAGTAAGTGGGTCGTGGAACGCATGGATAGCAAGTGTTACAAGGTCAATAGGACGACCACTAGTCGGAAGTAGAGTGTTAATGATAAGTGGGGTGAGTTGTCACAATAGCTGTGTCATTTTGAGAATTATAAAGGTGTGAGTCCTTTGGGAAAACCCTTTTTGTTTAACCCGTGATGAGTTTTGGGGTTAATGGTGATTTTGAAATATAGCTTGCCTAAACAAAGTTTAAATGTATTTTGACCAACGTATGGGTCTAACAAGCTTGGAGCATTTTGCTTGGTTTTGACTGTGAGTAAGTCTTGGGGACAATTGTCCGGCTTAACGGGCTCGGTGTAGAGTCTTGTTGATGGGTTGCTTTTATTGCACCATTTTACATTTATTGCACGTTTGAATATTTACACGCTTGGGTGAGTGAGTCATTCCGGGATAGGCATGATATTTGTAGACTATATTGCATTGGATTCATAGGCATGTTAGTTAGTCGTTGGTAATGGTCGGTTGGGTATTTCGGGGTTTGACCTCGGTATTCACGTTTTAATATCTACATTGTGAAGTAGCAAGTGCTAGTAAGGTGCATAAGAGGTGAATAGCTTAAGTTATATTTCCGCATTTACCCTTGGGAAATAGCACTTGTATTTAGAGTAAGTGATGTCTAAAGCGGGTTTAGGTTTGGGAATAAGACTTGAGTAGTATGCGTTGTTTGGAGATAACCACAGTTTGTAATTTGAGGTATTTTACATATTGTTTCGGATGTAATATTGAAATTTTAATTTAGTTGCTCTTTCTAAATTCGAGGGTGTTAATACAAGTGGGGTGAGTAAAACGATTGACATTGTTGGAGTAAGCAGCCTTCATTTGCGAGTAAAGTTGTATGCAAAAGGTTCTCAAGATCGCTGTACAGTACACTAAAGTTATGAGAATGTTAAGGTCATGTGTGCCCAAGTTGTTTCAAGCATCGTCCGTTAAGATGAGAAAATGTGTGAAATGATTTATTTATCACGTTGCCATGCATGAAGGCTATGAGAGTCCACTAGATCGTAGAGTATTACATACTAAACTAAGAAAGAACTCCAAGAGTGGAGAGGTGTGGGATAAATCATGGGAGAATGTTTATAGTTTTAGTATTTGCGTTCAAAAGGAGAGGTGAATAGTGAGGGGATCGAAAGTAAACTTTAGTGTCGATTGTAAGAAGATCTGTACCCTTGTTTGATAATTAGAAATACAGTTGCCAAGGGACGGTTGCGTCCGGAGGAAGGATTAGTAGTCGTTAAGGTGATGAAATTAGTAACTCGCTATGAGTAGTGTGGTGAGATAGAAAGAAAAATATCCTTAAGATTAAATCAGAATTTATAGTGATCGTGTATTCCTAGTACCTAGGGTACTAATGAACTTTATTAAGGTAAATATATATTGTTGAGTATAAAAGATGTTGTATACACGTGTACATATAGATACAGATATGGATTGACTTCATTGGGAAAGTAGCAATGAAGGGGTTGTAAGATTATCGCGCCTCGGAGCGTGCGTTGAATGATGTGAGTTAGATGTATTTAATTGCATGAGTAGATGTTGATAAATAATCTTTGGATCCTTTGAGCGGAAGGCTTGGTTTTGGACTCGGTTGAGTATTGGGAGTATTCGCCCGGTTTAAATAAGCCTGACGTAGGCTTAGGGTTGGAATTATATGAATTGTATTATGATTGAAGTTTACATGATATGAATACATTTATTTTCTGAGATCATGTATGAATATTAAGCCTGGAATCAGAAGATTAAAGGTTAAAGGACCACCTTGTAAAGGTGTTAGAATATTGAAATACTGTGGTTTTAAATAAGTGCCTTATTTACAAAGTGGATGATTAGTAAGGACTTAAGTAATTGAGACGAATGAAAGGAGTACATAGATTGTGTTGATCTATGAAAGAGTATGTCCGGTTTATGTAAAGGTTTGGAATCACCAAGAATTAGAAAGTAACGAGTAGGTATGAGTTAATTAGAAAATCGTGAGTTGTGGTCCAACTGAAGTTGGGAAGAGATAACGTAGCAAAATAGACTCAGTTAAAATATGCAGAAGAATATGAAGGTAAGTTGATTTATGTATGAATGATCATGAGAGACCTGATCTGCTGTGAAATGTTATAGTTGTAGAATGTACGGACGAGTAGTGGGATAAATTGTCGATATAAATGTGTCAACTAATGTGTAAGGTGAGGCTAGAAGGAAGAAACTTCAAATGGAAGTCTTTTCGGGGATTCCAGATAAAGAGTACTAGTTATCAATAAAGTTTTTAGAGTATGTGGTTGCGAGATGGCGTAGTGATATGGCTAATATCGAAATAGAATGGCGGAAAGGTAGTGGGTGTTTATCCAAAGAGATGATAGTTGTGTGAATTGCTAAGTAAGTTTATGATTTTGAATCATAGGAAGTTTAACAAAGATGAGGAGGGTGTTAGTCAAATTGTGGTGAAATAGATGCAAAATCCTTGAGGAATGAGAGTTGCTTCTTATATGTGAAAGGATTGTCCGAGGAAGTATTAGTTGCAGGTTAAAGAATGTGTAGTACCTTGGCACGGTATGTCGTTTCAAGATAACTTAGTTGATTGTCTTAAGTAGAATTTTGGTACAACTGTTTTGTTATGTATAGTAATGAGAGAATGTTATCAGTATGTGGAAAAGTTGAGAGAAAGAGACAAGTAATGTTTGGAGGATAGCACTCCATACTAACGTGGGAAGTAAAGATAAAAAGAACGGACCTAAGAATGTATTTATACTACAGGTTCAATGGAATTATCACCCTTGTTGTACAACGCTTTAGTATTTGGTTGTATTATGGTCGCATAATGCGATAGTGATGGGAGGAAATAGTAACACTTTGTACTAAAGAAACGTGTGAGTCGTGGATGTAACAAAGGTTTGTCGTAATTATTGAAGTATTCAATAGTGGTGAGTATGCTCAATTTAAGGCGAGTGTAGATTTTCAAGTAGTAGATGGTAATATTCTTTTGAGACCCGGAGATCGATTTACGATTAATGTCGGTATGGTAGACCAAGAAATAGCCGGGTAAAGATTTGATGATGAATAATTACTCTAAGGAGGTTTGTAAATCCAAGTTGGGGAGCGGATACTAACGAAAGAGGTAAGGTTCAGAAATTATGAAAAGATGAATTCTGGTTCTTTCTGGACTTTTAATTGTGATTAAGTATGTAAGACTTAAAGGGAAGAGATGTACAAAATATTTCATGTTGATACGATGAGATCTCGTTTACTAAAGTAAGAGTGGGAGAGAAGAATTGTGGTGTAGAAGAACCAGAGGCAATCTTCGAAAGGTCAGTTAAGAGGTTACGAAGTGGTAAAGAGGTGTCTATGTTAATAGTGCAATGGAAACACCATCATGTTGCCAACGGGACTTGGGAACCGGAAGAGGACATAAGACGTCAATATCCGTACTTATTCGTACAATCTTAAATTTCGAGGACGAAATTTTGTTAAGTTGGGGAGGATTGTAACACCCCGATTTTCGTTATGAGTAGTTTATGTATTTGCTTTGCATGTTCAAGTATTTTATTGATATAGCATGACTCGTACCTCGTTAGAATCTATTTAAGGGCTAATAAGGGGATCAAATGAGGCTTGGAGCCCTCTGGGCGATAGTGACCGGCGAGAGTGCCCTTGTCACTATCGCGGGTGTCACAATCGCCGGGTTTGTACCGCAAGATTGAACTTTCAGGCATTTGGGTTTCAGGCGAGTATGCCTTGGGCGATAGTGACAGTGTCACTATCGCATGGTCACAATCGCTCGTTGTGTACCGAGACTTTTGGAGTGTTGAGCGAGAGTGCCCCGACGATAGTGACAGTGTCACTGTCGCCATGTCACAATCTCACCGACCTGTTTTGTTATAAAATGAGAGTTACGGATTTCTAGTTCATGGGATGAAATTAGAACACTTTGGCAGCCGACTTCTTCTTCCAAAAAGGTAGGGTTTCGTTATTACTACTCCCTTCCATTAATTGTTAGTTGTTGGAGAGTGTTTATGAACATTTATGGTGGGTATTAGGTGATCAATCTCAACTTTCAAGTACTACTAGCTAGAAGGGGTCAAGATCAAGGGTTTCCATTTCTAGGGTCTCCATATTTGGAGCTTTAAGGTGAGTAACTTTGATTTAAAAGTATACTTGTTACATAATTTACTCTATCATTTCATTTATTTCTAACAAGTTTGCCTTGAAGTATACTTTGAGCCAATAAGCTCTCATTTCTCTAAAGAGGAAATTAAAGGGACTTAATGGTAAGATAAAGGTGATGTAGTATTTTATTCTACTTGGAAGTGTATCTTTTATGATGGTGATCATTTGAAATTGGTTAAACCTAAATATTAGGGTTTGGAGCTTAATGGATTAAGCTATGTCTTAATGAAGAAATTATGACTATAATAGAAGTGACTTAATCTGCTAATTTAGTATGTGTTGCCATGCTAAATGATGAACTCATGATATCACTTATATGTATGTGGATAATTGGAGGATTTCTTGTATGTAGAAATCATGTGCTCAATGAGATAGTTGGACTGTCTTTTGATGAAGTTAATGTTTGGATTTATGAACTGCTTGGAGTAGTTGTTTGTTGGTATTCACAAATTGGAGGAGTCTCTAAGTAGGCATTAGGAAGATATAATCTTGGGCACTTACCTTGGAGGTTTCTGTATCGATCCACGCTTTCGGGATTTATACCATATAGGTAGTCCCGATGTGCCGGGCCTTGAGGCGTTACCTTGGAGGTGAACGCTAAGGTGTATCTTCAAAGATGATGTAACTTGAGTTGATGTTTGGGGTCTTCCCATAGAGTTCGATTTGTGAATGACCAAGTTAATATTTCTTATATGACCTAACTGCATGTTTTATTATATGTTTGACTCACTAGGCATTCCATGCCTAACACTTGTTGCATGTCTGATGTGTGTGTCACAGGTTCTAGTGGTGCCATCCCTAAGGAGGCATAGTTGGGGATATGTGAGCGTGGGATACAATTGAGATGCCAAGGATAGAAGACCAAAGTTAGTCTAATGATGACACATTTTGTAATCTTATTTCTATGGTAGAGATTAGATTAGTCGGTTGCCATTTAGTTGTAGATATTACACTTTGTTTGTAAACCGGCATGTGTAATCC
The DNA here is from genome assembly GCA_033807775.1 of Saussurea involucrata. Lineage (NCBI taxonomy): Eukaryota > Viridiplantae > Streptophyta > Magnoliopsida > Asterales > Asteraceae > Saussurea > Saussurea involucrata. Next base: position 28,042,307 of record CM066316.1, read on the forward strand.
CCCTCTTTTGTGAGCTCTTGCAATGGCATTATATATCACTCTTCCGTTTTATGGAAGTTTTTGTTGACCCTATTTTTGGGGTGTCACACAAACCACCTTACCATCCCACACTGATATCCAAACACTTCAACAATCCATAACCAACTTGACCGAAGATATCTCTTTCGGCTTCACAACCCTTTCTAACCGAATTAAAGTTGTGGAAGAAAAATGTGGTATTCAAGCCCAAACCACCAAACGGAAACATGATGATCAAGATCCCGATCCTGATCACCATGAGGGGGAGATGAGTAAAAGGCAGAAAGTAGGAGAAACTAGTGGTTCGGGCGCTCAAACGGAAAATGTGGAAACTATTGGTACGGGTACTTGTGTTGGTGAAACTTTACAAGAAAGTGACGTGATAGGAGTTCTGGATGATATCATTCCCACAGTTGAAAAGCCCGGTGGAAGTGATAACAGAACGGCTGATGAAAGAATGGTTGATGATATGTTTCAGGATATTATCTATGTTGATTCTGAGGATGAACCCGAAGTAACTGTGATAAAGATAAAGGAGGAATTGGATGACGTATTTGATGGTGTTCATGCTCAACCTGATTCTGACTCGGAAGGGGAAAACACTGATGCTCAACCTGATCCAGTTATAGAAGTTCCTGTTATACCTGATCTTCCCGAAGGTAAAATTAAAGATCCAGTCTCCGAGGCTGAAATGCGAAACCTTCAAATGTTGATAGATAGAGAAGCTTTGATTGAAAGAGGAGGTCACCGAATAAGAATTTTTACTCCGTTCCAAGAAGACATCCGGAGTGACTTATCTGTAAAACAGATTCAACCGATAGACAAGATAAAGCTGTATTCGATTGAAAAGTTCTCAAGTCTGCACCAGATTGAATATTTGGATATGATCAGCAACAAAGATAAAGAGCTAAGATTTGTGAGAACTGGTAAAGGGATAGTGAAGATATCGAAGAAAGAATTGGAGAAAATTCTGAACGTCTTCTATCTGAGATTCACGGTGCATAGAACAGATGGAAATGAATGGTCATTCAGTGAAGCTGACTTCAAATCCTTGACTTGTGAGGATTTCTTCGCATTGTATGACATACTTGCAAGACGTCCAAACAAAGATATTACATGGTATGAGTCTTACCAAGCTGTAAAAAGGTTTATGAAGAACTTGATCAAGCTTGCATACTTGACTGATTTTCAAATGGCGTTGGAGGGAAATCATATCCGAGTTAATACCAGAAGGCCAAACAGACGTCTGTCAGATATTCAGGGTATTCCTTTGTATATTGTGTTAGAGAAACCAGATTTCGGTGTTGTCTATCACAATGGGCAGAAAAAGAAGAAGTTCTTGAGATTCATTGAAGTCAACAAAATCAGTGATGGCACTCTTAACATGATAAAGATTCGGCTGACTAAGAAAACCAGACTTGATGAGCATAAAAAGGTGCCTCTAAAAGAAAAGGAGAAAGTGGTAATCAACAAAGCATTGAAAGCCACACAAGACAGACTGGATTACAGGAACTCACTGAGAAGGTTTGAGAAGTACATCTCACCAGAGCAGCTCAGAAGATAAACTCTGCATTTTCTTACTTGGATACAAAGGGGGAGAATGTTAGTTCTGAAAATACATGTTGTATCCAAGTAAAGGGACTCAAAATGTAAATATCTAGTCTAAGTATAAATAGCTTAGATTAGTTCATAGTTTCATAACTTTGCACTTTTAGATATCAAGGCTATCATATTTCTCTCTACATTGTGTAAACCATATCTTGAAGATTAATGAGAGAAGACGTGATTGCTGCTTGAATTCATTGTTGTTACTTGTTTCTGGGATCACAATCACCCTTAGGCATTTCATCATCATAATCTGAATCAACTGACTGAACATTTACTGCATCAAAAACATCATCCAATTCTTCTTTAATTCTGACCATAATTTTCTCTGGTTCATCTTCAGAATACACATAGATGATATCCTGAATCATACTATCAGCAAGAATCTCTTCATCCGTTCTTTTATCACTTCCTTCAGGCTTTTTAACCGTAGGAATGATATCATCAAGAACATTTTGAACATCACCCCCAGCTTGTGCAACACCTTCAGTGGTCAACCCTGTATCAACATTAGCACTTTCAACATGAACTCCAGAACCACTAGCTTTACCAACTCTTTGCCTCTTACCCATGTCCCCCTCATGATGATCATGATCAGGATCTTGGTCATCATGTCTACGATTTGAACTTTGGGCTTATGAGCTACAAGTTTGCTCAAGAACAGTAATTCTATCAGATAAGTATTTGAAACCAGAGGTTATGGCTTGGGTCATGTCATGTATAGATTGTTGTAGGATTTGGATATCGGATCTGGTGGGTAACTGGGTTTGTAGCTCATTCTGTCTCCTTAACATCCAACAACCTCAACTTCTTCAGCACTATTATTATCCCCTGGAGCTAACAACTGAGCAAACAATCTTGATTTTAGTTCATGTATAGGAATAGTTTGTTCTGGTTGGGTAGATGGTTGTTTGGATTTGGATTTAGGGCTGATTGAGGATCTGTTTCAATAACAGGTGTTTCAATCACAAATTTACCTTTCACAGCTCGGCTCACTTCCTCTGATAATTTTTGTACAATATTTCTCATCTCCTCCGTTTGATTCTTGTAGGAATTATTGAGAGTTCCAAGAGCCACTTCTAACAATTTCACTGTCACATAGTGTGGATGGGGTCCCATCAAAGCTCATATTTGTTGTGCACATATGGGACTAACACCCAGACCATATAGGTTACTGGTTGACATGACAGTTGATGTAACTGCATGGCATGTGTTCAATGTTGGCATAGTGTTAACGTTGACAGGACTTCCACCCGATCCTCGTGTAGCACCAATGAATGGCGACAACACTCGGGGTGTTCCGATTGGAGCACAAAGTCCAATATTTTGTGTAACCAACGGTTGGTGACTGGCGATTGTGTCCTAGGAAATGAAATTGTTCCAAAAGATGCTAGACTCAATGTGCGCTCAAACGAAGTCGATGGCCGGGGCAGAGGCCTATCTGTTTCAATACCAGCAAACACCGATTGTGTTGCCAATAGAATTTGTGCTTGATCCCCATGAATAAGTAAAACATTAACTTGTTGAGAAGTCAATGAGTGGCTTGGTGGGGCTGTGCATTGCATAGTTGGGTCCACTATGTCATTTTCAATGTCTAACGGTGACGTACGCACGTTGACAGTAGATGTGTCTACCCGACTTGACACGGTTTGGGAGGGATCTTTATTTAATTCTTTTGTAGATCGTGTCTCACACTCACCATGTTTTTTTCTTTCCATCTCACTCAAGCTCACTGCGTTTTCTGTTTCAACTAATACTCCCTCAACCAGCCTTGTATCTCCTCGAGAATTTGCATTCTCGGAATTTAGATCCATAGAAGTATTCACAACTACCTAAAAACCATCATCTTGGTTATCATCATCATCACTATCAGAACTTTCATTACCTTAAGCTTCATCATATGCTTCTGTTTCTGAACTTGAAGCAGACAACACATTTGCATGATCATCAACATCCATAAAGATTTCATCATCAACTTCTTCAGAGTCAAATGTACCGAGACTTTCTTCTTCTTGTGCCTTGAACGCTTGACCAGGAGCACCCCCAACTCCTTTACCCCTCATAAGAATATTTTCTCTCAACTCCACCTATTAAGGTAACCCAGTATCCTAAACCTGCTCGCCTATTTCTATACCCTCTTTCCGCTCACCTAATTGGGTTGAACTTTTGGGTAGGTCCCTCCAGTTCTGGCTGGACCATAAGTGTTTTTTCTTCTCAATACTCACTCACAATTGGTGACTCCTGGTCAACGTAAGCAAGTACAGATTCCAGAATAATTTTGATGTTGTCAAAGTTAATGGTGTGCGGAATTCTGATGTAGTGCATCCATTGTTTTGGTCCTAAGACAACACCATCTCTTCTTGGAATAGCAGAATTCGAGTTCATGATACTTTGAATAACAATCTGAAGAAAACGTTGAAACGGTACAAACTTTCGAGCTTTCGTTGGTTGAGCTTTATCTGTCACGACCTCAATCAGTTCTTTCCAGATGAGGACAACAAAGTCAACCTTTTGGTCATATGCAATGGCATGAAACGTCCTTAATACTGAAAAAACTGCATTTGTCCAACCCGGTGTGTTTAGAAGTCATGCAACGGTTGATTATGCTAAATAAAGTGTACAATACAGGAGGTAGGTACTTCCTCTTGAAATTTGAAGCTCTGAGAAGATCTCCATCCATAATGTCTTTGTAACCCAGTGCCATGATATCTCGACACAAGTCCTCTTCAGAAATACGATCCTCAAAATCATTTGAACGAGGCAATTCTAGAACATTCCTTAACCTCTTCAGTGTTAGCTTGGAATCAAAATGATCGATCTTCATTGTAAAATATTGGTTTTGCATAATAAACTTTTGAATGAACATAATAAAGATTCAATAAGATGAAAATTAATATTTTGCAATCAAGATTAACAAGCTTGAATGAAAAATAGAAATTTTCAACTGATTGAATGAATACTATGAATATTCAAACCTTCATGTTCAACATGCCAAGCTTTGAGAATAAAAATTTGAAACGTTTTTCATCTAAAGCTTTCGGGAATAAATCACCAAGTTGAAATTTTGTAGAAACAAAGTAAAGTTCAATAGTACCTTTTTCCACATGGTCCTCGATGAAGTGATAACGAATATCGATGTGCTTTGTCTTAGTATGATTGATAGGATTCACAGAAATGGCAATAGCAGATTTAGTGTCACAATAAATTGGGATTTTGTCATACTTACAGCCAAAGTCCATCAGTTGAGTCTTCATCCATAAGACTTGTGAACAACTGCTCATGGCCACAACATACTCAGCTTCCGCGCTAGACGTTGACACACGGTTTTGTTTCTTAGAATCCCAACTCACTAATTTGTCTCCCAAGAGTTGTTATTTTTAAGATAATTTATTTTAAACTTTTAGGGGGTAAAAGTTTTTAATTAAAAAAGAAAATAAAAAGTCAAACATGGTTGGCGTGAGTGTAAATTATCTTCCCTTTTTATCCCTAATCACCTTAATTAATAATTCTAATTTAAATCTTTATTTAATATGAGTTGTTGGATCAATATAGATGGAGTGACCGAGATTTGTCCTCACGTGCACAATGAAAATTGAGTTTTCATTTAAACTTTCTTCTATATATATACACACACATATATATATATATATATATATATATATATTTATATGTTGTAATGTATATTCAAATATTATATTATATTTTTATACCGTATTATATATAGTTATATATTATAATTTAATATAAATATTATATATATAGCCATATGTTCAAATGAGAAATGTTAAATGTGTGAGAAATAGAGAAGTAATATTAACCATTCATATCAAGATCGGATTTTTACTGGTCAAAAGTTATGGCTATTCCAAAAATAGAAGACAGTTTCGTAACTTTTACAAATACGTGTGACAAATTCATATGTGGACCTGTGTGATTCACATATGAACGATATGTTCATATGTGAACCCATGTAATTCACATATGAACTCTTTTAACTAATTGACATATGAACGTGGACTCTTCATGCATGTCACCATTAGAGATGATACACATAGACTTATGTGGTCCAATGGCAATTCAGTCAATGGGTGGGAAGAAGTATATGCTTGTCATTGTTGATGAGTATATTTTAGATATACATGGGTTGAATTCTTAAGAGCAAAATCTGAGGCTGCTGACATATTGATTAACTTCATCAAAAGAATTCAAGTATTATTACAACTTCCAGTTCAGAAGATAAGGAGTGACAATGGAACAGAATTCAGAAATGAGACTCTTCAGAACTTTTTGCAAAGCACTGGGATTTCTCATAATTTTTCTGTTGTCAAAACTCCTCAACAAAATGGTGTTGTTGAAAGAAAGAACAGAACTTTAGTTGAAGCTGCAAGAACCATGTTGGCTTATTCCAATCTTCCAACCTTCTTATGGACTGAAGCAATTGTCACTGCTTGTTTTACTCAGAACAAGACTTTGATTAATAAAAGACTAAATAAAACTGCATATGAACTGATTAATAACAGAAAGCCACTAATTAAATTTTTTCATATTTTTGGATGAAGATGTTACGATCTAAAAGATAGAGAAAATCTTGGTAAATTTGACAAGAAAGCAGATGAAGGATACTTTGTTGGTTATTCTTTAACTTCCAAAGCTTTCAGAATCTACAACAAAAGGACCAAGAGAATTATGGAAAGCATCAATGTCACATTTGATGAGTCAAGATCAAAGACTTATGAACAAGACAGTTCAGAACTCAATCAGAATAAGACAAAAACAATGACTTCTGAATCAAATTCTAATCCTAATTGTTCAGAACTCGGTTTATTGTTTAAGGATGCATTTCTGGAACTAACTTCTGAATCTTATGCAGATTATGAAAATCCTAATATGATTCAAGAGATGAAAGGAAGAAGCTCAGAGGTCCAAACAACAACTGTAATATCTGATTCTGGTCCATCTGAAGAATGTCCAACTTTGATAAATACAAGTGAATTATCTGAACATGGTACTCAGAATTCTAAACAAGTTACTCAGAATTCTGACTCTTCTACTCAGAATTTGGACTTAGATGCTACACCTCAACAATTCTCAGAACAAAGAGGTAGTTCAGAATTACAAGCTGTTATGGATGAGAATGATACAAACAATAATCTATCAGATATTGACGTGCTTCCAAGTTCAAATAAATGGACAAAAGACCATCCTATTCATCAAGTGATAGGAGATCCATCAGTTGGAGTGCAGACTAGATCAGCAACAGCAAATGAGACAATGTTTGCAGGATTCCTAAGTATGATTGAACCTAAGAAAGCCACTGAAGCCCTAGAGGATCCAGACTGGATTTTAGCAATGCAAGATGAGTTGCTACAGTTTACAAGAAACAAAGTTTGGAGACTGATTCCAAGGCCTGAAGGAAAATCAATTATTGGAACAAAATGGGTGTTCAGAAACAAGAAAGATGAGACAGGTGTTGTGGTTAGAAATAAGGCTAGGTTGGTTGCAAAGGGATACACACAACAAGAAGGAATTGATTATGATGAGACATTTGCACCAGTTGCAAGAATTAAGGCAATCAGAATATTCTTGGCATATGCTGCACATAAGAACTTCAAACTGTACCAAAGGGATGTCAAATCAGCATTTTTAAATGCTATACTCAATGAAGAAGTCTATGTCTATCAACCAAAAGGATTTGTTGATCCTGAGTATCCAGATCATGTGTATGTTTTAGATAAAACATTGTATGGTCTGAAACAAGCACCAAGAGCCTGGTATGACACTCTAACTCAATACTTATTAGAATCTGGTTTCAAGAAAGGAAAACTGATACAACCTTTTTTTTAAAGAAGGAAGGTGAGGATTTAATATTAATTCATATATATGTACATGATATCATATTTGGCTCTACAAATGCAGAATTATGTGAAGAATTTTCAGACATCATGAAATCCAAATTTGAAATGAGTATGATGGGAGAGTTAAATTTCTTCCTTGGTTTTGAAGTGAAACAATTACCAAATGGGATTTTTATAAATCAAGGGAAATATGTAAAAGATATTTTGAAAAAGTTTAAGATGTCTGATTGTGCTGCTATGAGAACCCCAGTGGCTACTAATGTTAAGTTAGATGCTGATCTCTCTGGAGTTTCAGTAGATAACAAGGTATATAAGGGCATGATAGGTTCTCTACTTTATCTGACTGCAAGTAGGCCAGATATCATGTTTGCTACATGCTTCTGTGCTAGATTTCAATCAAATCCCAAGGAATCTCATTTATTGGCTGTTAAAAGAATATTAAGATATCTCAAAGGTTCACCTGAATTGGGCCTTTGATATCCAAAAGAGACTGATTTCAAGCTAACTGCCTTTACTGATGCAGATCATGTAGGAAGCATAATGGACAGGAAAAGTACTTCAGGTGCATGTCCCTTTTTGGGAGATAAGATAGTGGGTTGGGCTTCAAAGAAGCAAAATTGTGTATCCACATCCACTGCTAAGGCATAATATGTAGCTGCTGCTGCTTGCTGTTCTCAAACTCTATTGATGAAAACACAACTCATGGATTATGGGTATCAGTTGAATAAAATTCCAATTTACTGTGATTCAGAAAGTGCTATTGCCATAACTCATAATCCTGTTCAGCACTCAAAGACCAAACATATTGATGTAAGGTATCACTTCATTAAGGATTATGTGGAAAAGGGAACCATAGAAATGCATTTTGTACACACAAAGTATCAATTGGCTGACTTGTTCACAAAGCCTCTTGATCATAAAAGGTTCACTTTTCTTATATGCAAGATTGGTATGCTTAATCTGACTAATTGATTATGTTTGTTATGGTTCAGAAATGAATTTTTTTCTATGTAAGATTTTCTGTGTAGTGTACTCAGAATTCTGACTCTCTTACTCAGATGTTCTGAGTGTTGAGTTCAGAACTTCTGAGTCAATACTTCAGAAATCTGACTTGAATTTTTTTTTCTTCTGACATGGTTAATCAGATCTTCTGAATATACCTTTAAGAATACTCATTTCTGGAAATTACAAGGGTTTCAATTTGTTAAGTTCTTTTAGCTTTATCCTTTTTCATATAATTCTTTTATGTCTAATATGTGTTTGAATATATGCTTGAGTCAAGGGGGATCATTGGTATCGTTCAGAAATCATTCTGAGTTGTTTGCAAGGTTTGTATTCTTTTCTTATCTCAAATCATTTTAAGAGGGACAAGCTTTTAATGATAAATTTTTTTACTTGTTCAAACTACTTCTGAATTTTTAAAAAGATTTTCAAGGTCAGAAGTTTGATTTTAAAGTTTTTATTATTATTTTCAAATCATCACAAGAAGGACAGATCTTTGATGATAAAACAATTTGTTTTTCTGTGCAAACTACTTCTGTGTGATTAAACGTTTTATATTATCAGAAGTTGAATTTTAATGAATTTTGGATTCCAAGGGTATTTCTCTGAATTGTATACTCAGAACTTCTGACTATGCAATCTCAGAATTCTGAACGTAGTATTCAGGACTTCAACTTGTGTTGAATTCTATCTCATACTACGTGTCAGCTTCTTATTGAATGAAACTACCACGTTTTTTAAAGAATTGATTTTGTGGTATTTAATAGTGTTTGCAACCGTTATAACTTTGACATAAAGCAGTTTTTTCATCGTTTAAATCCTTTCAGCTTGGCGGATTTTAAATAGACCTTAAAATCCCTCTTTCAAATTCATTCAAACTCTAAGATTGTTAGGAAAGATACGCAAAACTCTTGAGTTCATAGATTCTGTATTCTTTCAAATTTCTTGAGTATTAATCATGTCTGCTTCACGAAGAAGTAGAACACGATCCCTACAAACTGCAAAAACCTTAATGTCATCGTCTTCAGATTCAGAAAATGAAGTAATGATGCCTGAAAGAATAGGTGTTGTAGAGGAAGTGATTGGAGGAAATATTTTAGAGAATCAGGTTGTTGAAGGGGATACAAATGAAATACAAATGGCTGAATCTGAGGGTGATGCAGAACAGGGGAATGCAAATATTGTACATCAATAGAGTGCACTACGGTCTACAGTGTCATCTAGACCTGTTTCATTGGAAAGGTTAGTACCAGAGGATGATTACTTGGCCTTGTTGGAGTACAATTGTGTTTTAGTGCTTCATGAAACGAATTTTAAGGAGGAACATAGAATAATCATAGAGTTAATGAAATATCATCCTTTCAAGAAATGGTTTACTTTGAAGAAAACAGTACCTGTGCAATACATTCAACAATGGTGGAAACATCTAGAGTTGCAGGGTAATGAGTTCGTATCCAATGTAGGGGGAGTTCCATTAACTCTGACCATTAGCTTTCTAAGGATCATGTTAAGATTGCCAGAAAAAGATGATTTGGAAGGGAGATCTGATTTTGATGAAGAACCTACTTCAGAGGAAATGATTGCTGATTTCAAGACATTGGGATATTGTGAAGATCTGAAGAATCTTAGTTCTTTCAGAGGAAATAAACTACCACCAGTCTGGGCCTATTTCTTTACAATTATCAACAAATGCTTAGCTGGAAAGCACAGTTCACCAAATCAAGCATCAAGGCAAATAATGCAGATATTTCATGGATTAATAAAGAATAGGCATTATAACTATGATTCTATCTTGTGGGAAGATATGAAGAATACCTTTGAAAGAAATCAGAAAGCATTGAGGGGAGAAACAAGAGAAAAGCCTTTAACCTACATTCCATATCAGAGATATTGGCAAATGGTTATTTCGTATGCATTAAAGTAGAAACCTCAAATTCCAAGGAGAACTGATGAGGAGCATGGGCCAGTCTTCTATATGGGTAAAATGACATCCTCCCTTAAACTTGTGAATTTACCAAATCACAAACTATTGACAAAAGCTCTTATGTCATACATTACAGGGGATAGTGAGATATTAAAAGCATATTGCACCTCTATGGGACTTAAGAACCTCAGGTCCCTACCCATGAGGACAACCCAGAGTTGAGATGTGAGGGGGCTAGTGTAGCAAGAGAGGGGGAGTTTGTTCAAGGGGGGAGAAAAACTCATAGTGCAGAGAGGGAAAATTCAGAGAGATTGGGTAGTGGTGAGCATGAAAAACAGATAGAGAGTGGTGAGCATGAGAGATTGTCAGCAGAGTTAGAAAATAGCGATGACTCTGATCTAGCTGATCTAAACCGGGCACCCACATCTACTATTGGTTCACAACTCTTGGTGACTGATATTGAAAATACCATTGAGCCCATGGTAGATTTTGAAATACCCATTCCCATATACTCAAAAGCATCTCCACATGCTACTATTTCAATTCATACAGGGGAACCATTGTTATCTCATTTGGAGTTTGACAATCAATCCCAATCTTTTCTTCATCACATTGAGACTGGATTACACAGTAATATCCTATTTGAGCCTGAATTTTCTTTGTACACTAACACATCACAGGGAATTCGTTTTCCTGTTACAACTTCCATAGACATACCTAACATTGGGTGTCAAGGATTGGATGGAAGACCTGGGGAGGTGAACATCTTAAAAGCCTCTTTACAAAGTGCATCTGTTGCACTAGGTGCCTCTGTGACACCTACAGGCCATATGTTCTTTGAACATATGCAAATTGGTTCATCTGTTGTTCCAGGGTTACCATTGTTACCTTCTGAATTTGAAAAGATTCAGAAAAATAATCATGAGTTGGGAAACAAAGTTCAGAACTTGGAGAATAAGGTGATATCTTTGAAAGATGAAGTCAAGGATCTCAGAACTATGTTGGAAGGAAAGGCTAAAACTATTGAACAAAAGGTGGATTATATCAAAGTCTCTTTGGAATCTCATCAAAATAGATCAAAGATGAATTTTCAAAGTTTCAACAGGAAATCATAAAAAGTATGGATGCTATGAAGTCTTCTCTACTTAAAGCATTCAGTTCACAATTGGCTGTTGTTTCAAAGCCTCTGGAAATTATGCCTTTGTCTATAGCTGTGATTGAAAAAAGTTCCTAAAGGGTATAAAGCGTTTTCCAAAATGAATTCCAATCCCAACTCACTTAAAACGTGAATAAATCTATATTATGTGAAACCTTCAAATATGGTTGATGACATAATACTCAACCCATAAATCATCGAAGAACAGTCCATGTAAATATAATACTTCACTGAAAACATGATACGAACCAATACTCACGCGAACGTAAAATGTAATGAAGTCCAAATACCATAAATATGGAAATGACCTGCTTCATTCAAACTTTAATATACATGGAGGGAAATCCAATATTAAAGTCATCAATTGCAGTGAATCGCACAAGACGGACGATAAATAAAAAGAACATTATAATATCCAAAGTAATGTTGGCCGACGACGGGAGAGACCTGTATCCATAGAGAGTGGAGGAACACAAACGTATGCCACTCATACAATGTTAATCGTCTGACACTTGACGACATGAAAGCCCAAATGTCCCTATGACTCCTTTCAAGACACACCCAAAGAGACATCTGACCTTAGCGGAATATTAACATGAATACCACCAAAGGCTCGACACAAGCGGGGGTACAACCATGGCATTGCCCCGACATGGCGAAGGTCATAAACGCCCGTCAATCATGACAGCTCAACTAGACTCAACCCTCCTAGTGTACCCTTGAAAAGTAAAGGTCATAAAACATGGGGCTCGGTCAAATCCTGCAACACCCAGTAGACTATCAAATAAAGACTAACTTACGTGCCTATGGATCCAATGCAACACAGTCTACAATCGCATGCCCATCCTGGAATGTCTAAAGCACCCTAGCATGTAAATATCAATAATATGCAATACAATGCAATAATGTTGATCCAAACCCTCAGTGATTTGATAATGACCCTCTCTTATATACTTAGTGAAAATTGTAAGTAAACAATATGTATCAGAGTTTCACTATCGCTGATAAGTACTAAGATCTTCCAGTACCGGTGATAGGAACTCTCGCTCTTTTAAGTTAAACATTCAGCGAACACTGTTCATCATTAATGCTCTGAGTCTGTTCAGTCATTATGATGATCGCTGATAAGTTAGTTGTTTACTTATGATCCCTGAAGACAAGTTTCACGTCAACAAAGGTTCTACGCTGAAGTCGAAGATCAAGCTTAAGAACCAGCGACAAGTCTCCTAATGAACTGATGCGGATCAGCGAAGACTCAGATTTGTCCACTCAACGTGAAGTATCAAGTACAAGACTTCAGCTATCGCTGAACTCTATCATTCGCTGATATGAAATGATAGATCGCTGAATCAACGAAAGTTGATCATGAAGTCCTCCGTACAAAGTACTTTTGTCTTAACCTCCCTTTCAAGACTCCGTACGAAATGTCAGAAAAGAACCTCCGACTGTCTGAAATCGTACAACCACTCTGATACTACACTGTTCATCCATGCGGCTACTAAGGTTGTCAACCAAGGTCAATGACATGCAACCAACCAGCTGATGACACGTGTAAAGTGTATACTGACTTGCATTAAATGCATGCCGTATATAAAGAGATGAGTAACTTGCTAACTCTGGACAAGTTCAATCTCTTATCTCAAGATAGGTTATTATTAGTAATTTCCTTATCTCTCTTAGTGCAAGAAACCTTAGTGTTCCAACTTGTTTAGATTTAGGTTTATCCTTAATCTTGTTTCCACTACAAGCTGTAAATTGTTAATGATTTATCAATAAACAATTTAGAAAAGTAAAATCTGTGTGTTTGTATTCAAACCCCCCCCCCCCCCTTCTACAAACTTGTATAGGCCTTCGGGACCAACAAGTGGTACCAGAGCAGATTTGTTTAATCTCATAAACAAGATCTAATCTAAGATATTTCTCTTCCTTGCTATTATCTGAAAATGGCCACCAACACAAACACAAATTATATAGACAATGGTTCTCTTGCTAAACCCCCTAGATTTTCCAAAGATAACTTCAACTTATGGAAAAATAGGATGACACTCTTCTTAGAAGGTGTAGACCCTACTATGCCTTACTATCTAGAAAATGGTCCATTCATCCCTGTAAGAATTGATGCTGCTGTTCCAGCCACTGAGAATAGACCTGCTATTCCAGAAAGGCTGGTACCTAAGGAAATCTTTCAATGGACTGACGAAGATAAGAAGAAAGTGGCTATAGATACAAAAGCCAGATCCATACTATCCATGGCTCTTCCTGACGAAGTCTACCATTCCGTCATGAATCTGAAAACATCAAAGGCCATGTGGGACACAATATGTGTTCAGTATGAAGGAACGTCTGAAGTCCAGGATTCAAGAAAGATCAACCTGGTAAGACAATACGAAAGCTTCATTTCTGGTAAGAATGAAACTCTCTCTGAAGTTCACCAACGTTTTAATTGTTTAATTATAGATCTGAAAACTGTTGGTAAGGAATATTCTAACTTTGAAGTGCTGACAAAGTTTCTAGAATGTTTACCTGAAAGCTGGGACAATTATTCTATGTGTCTCAAGCTGTCAAAGGATCTAAAATCAATGACCCTTGCTACCTTATATGGCACGTTGCTGAATCATGAGCAATCGAGCCATCTTAAGAAGAATCTTGTAAAAGATTCCAAAAGCACCCCTGTTGCTTTAATCTCAGAGGAACCTTCTACTCAGCGACCCTCGGTCACTATCACTGAGTTAGAAAGTAACTCTGAAAGGTCATCAGATTCTGATTCTTCAGATGATGAAAAGTATCTCTGAGTTTTTCAAAACCTCAGAGACAACCAAGAATATGAAAGGACAGTTGTGACGTCATTGCAACGGATAAAACCCCGGCACGTTTTCTCTTCCTGACACACGTTTGCACGTCTCGTTCAAACTTCCAATCAAATGCAAACACGTGTCCGTGTCATGATGAAAATCTTTTCCCGATCAAGATTTTCTCTTTCTAAAATCTCTATATAAACAAATTCTTTGTTTATATTTTTCTTTTACGCGATCAATCTTCCTCCGCAAGAAAGAATTCACTGTTGCATTTGTGATTTCAAAAGCTTTAAGAACTGTTCATCATCTTCTTCATCAAACATCAAGGTTAATATGTTCTTATTTATTACCAAATGCGTATAACTTGTTTTCGATCTTCTCATTGTTTTAACAAGATCAAACAAAAGAACTTCGTAAAATGAAATCATTTTCTTTCGTGGTTTTATGAACACAACCATTTCATGGTTGTTCTTCAAGTTTAAATGTAAAATCTTAAACTTGTTCTTCATTCGTTTCCAGAATCTATTTCTTCATAGAAAACTGGAAAACAAGAAAATGGGTTTTATATTTCGTTTCAAAAATCATGAAAAACCCTAATCTTCATTAAGACATTTGTGTCTGAATGAAATGGATAAAATTCGAAACATCTTATTGGAAATTCTTTCCACATTAAGATTATTCTTATTTGTTAACATCTTTGGTTGAACTGTTAATACAGAGAAATGGCCTCGTCTGACATTCCTGCTACCGCTGAGAACATCTATGCTGACTCTGAGGAAGTGGAAATCCTCAAGGCTCCACAAGTCAAGTTCAAACTTGATCAACTAGACTGGACTAAGATAAACAACCTTTCTGCGCTTCTCGAGTTTCCTCCTCGAAAGCAAGTCACACATCTGACAGATGCTGTGAATTTCCTGAAGAATTGCTGCATTTCAACAGCCCTGACAATTTCAGCCCCTGCAAGTCAGCTGCTACTATCTCAGTTCTGGTACTCTGCCAGACACTCTCAGCTACCATCCGCCAAAGATCCCTCCAAAACAGTTGATTGTATCCTCTGCGATACTGAATATGGCACGATAAAGATCACACCCGCCATCATTCGCAAAGCTCTGAACTTTCCCATCGCTACAAAGGAAAAACCTTTTGTTCCTTTCCCTGACCATAAGAAGATCGTTGACAAAGAAGCTCTTATTGCATTTTTTGATGCAATGGGCTATGTATGGGAAATGGGCAGAGACAAGAAGCCTGAGAAGAAGCTAACACTGCTGAAGAAATCGAAAATGCCCAGCGAGATGAACTTCATCTTCGCTCACCTTATCAGCTGCATGACTGCCAAGACCGGCTCTTCTGATCAAGCTGCTCAACCTCAGCAAGCTATGGGATACGCTCTGTTGAAAGGTATACACATTGACTGGGCATCTCTCATCTATGATGACTTGCTGCAAAGAGTAGACTCTGCCGCTGACAGGCCTGCTTGGGTTCCCTACCCCCGATTCATCAGCGCTATATTTCAATATGGCCTGAAGGACAGCTACCCGCAAGAGGGCGATCTAAAACTCTCTCAGATTGGCCCTAAGGTACTCGACTTCAAACCTGTTGAAAATGAGGTACGTCTTTCTACCCTCTTAACTCTTCTCAACTCTTCTTCTACTTCTGTGGCTCCTTCAGCGACAATACCCATCGCTGATACCCTGGCCACAAAATCCTCTCCTAAGAAAAGGAAACATTCATCTACCCCACTTGATTCTAAAAGGATCAAGAAAACAAAGGAGCAACCCCAACAATCTCATGCTGAAGACTCCTCAGCTCTTTCTGCAGAGCTGAAGGAACGTTCAGTGGTACGCTCTGCCACACCTAAACAAGCCATCCCTTTTATTCAAACTTCAGCGTCTCTAAACGCTGAGGTTACAAACTTGGAACCGACCCAACCTCCTTCAGTCTCTCAAAAGACTGATGAAGTGATTCTCAGCGAATCCAACGCTGAACTCATAACCCAACCCCCACTCTTATCCTTCGCTCCTCCCTCCACTCATTTGGTCTCTACTCCGGATCTAACTGGAACTGCCATCATTTCCTCGGAACATAAAGCTGATTCTCCAGGAATGATGAAGACAAGACCTGCAGAAAAATCCATGGGCACTTTTGAAGATGACATGGAACTTTACTCAGGAACCCGTGATTTCGATGAATTCACCAATCCTCCTGCAGGTAAACAACAACCCATAAACACTGTGACTAAACCCCAAACTTCTGAGCTTTCCTCTGTTCATAAGTTTTTATATGTTACAGGTCCTAATTTGGGAGATATCAACGCCTCTCTGAAGTCCGTGGAGACAAAGCTGACAGGTCTCACCACTACTCTCTCCAATAACTCTACAGTTGTAACAAACGCTGGAGAGAATCTGAACAAACTGACAACGGTGGTGGGACATCCTACTTCACATGCAGTTTAAGTCTAGGTACAGATACGAATTCCTAAATCCCTTAAACTAGGGCTCTGATACCATCTGTAACGACCCGGATTTCCAAACATAGTTCAATTAGCATACATTGCATAACAAATTCGGTCCCCTAGTCTTTTACAGACATTCAGTACCTCATTACAAACGTTTACATGATAAATTACATCATTACTAACAAAATATTGTAACTACAAAACACATCATAGTCTTCAACTACATAGTCCTCCCAAAAGCTATTCTCGGTTTAACCTTCTTTTTTGCTCTTACTTGATCCTCGACCTGGAATACATATTTAAAACAAAATGAGGGTTAGACCTAATGGTCTAAGTGAGAAAATCCTTGTTTCTTTGACAATCCTTTGCACACCAACATTCACATAATACAAACACAATTATCAGTTACGACTCAATCATCACTTATTGTCCCATCTCATTCTCCTGGCCATATTAGTTGGTTGCAAGCCAACTAATAAATTAACTTCGTTGTACGAAAATTACAGCCAACAACGCTGTACGAATATTACAGCCAACACACCGGTCCTAAGCCCGGCCACGTATTCTCGTATCATAGAATACTCATGTAAATACAATATCTCAATATATTATATTACATACATAAACACATAAGCATACCATCTATCACATTTCCAATCCACGCATATATGTATTCCAGTTTCAAAACGTTTTAAAGTAAAACTCACCTGTTTGATTTATCAAAACGTTCTACAAGCTTTTCTAAAAAATAGTTCAGCTTTCACCTCAAGTCCACAGTATCTGAAACCATTAAATACAAGTATCTCTTTACCATATAGAACACATAAGACTCTTTAGCAGGCTGAGAATCCTATTTAACCTATCAAACTCTTATCCTCCATTGTTTCCCTATGGCGACTTAACACGGGGGTTCCGCTACCCGGTTAGCGGATGGGGTCAAAGGGCAAGCATAACCAAAATCACCTAATAATACCCCAAAATGGAAGAGAAGGTGAAAACAACAACAACCTAGCTTTTAGTAGAGGGAGAGATTACCTTCATCACTTGAATCCTCAAAGCAAAAGCTCCTAGTCTCCACAAAAGTTCCAAGCTCCCATATCTTCAACAATGGTGGAATGGGTTTGATTAGAATGAAGAAGATGAAGAAGAGGAGGAAGGGTTTTGATGTTTCTTGGGGAGGAAATCGGCATTAGAGAGAGAGATAGAGGAAACTGAGTTGGTTTTGAAATGCAGTGAGTGAAGAGAGAGGGAAAGGTCTTAAAGGCAAACCAAAAATATCTCATCAGGCCCATCGCAGACGTTCGACTGGAAGCCCATGCTGTAACGACCCGGATTTCCAAACATAGTTCAATTAGCATACATTGCATAACAAATACGGCCCCCTAGTCTTTTACAGACATTCAGTACCTCATTACAAACGTTTACATGGTAAATTACATCGTTTTAGAAAACCTTATTCAGTCCTCATTCAAAAACCATAGTTAAAAGTATCTGAAATCTCAAAAACGACCAAACAGCCTAAGTTTCCGGACACAATCAGAACTTTCCGGACAGCTAGGACAATCCGGACAGCATGTCCTTTCCGGACAACTTAAAACAATCCGGACGACATCCGGACACCAAAGTAATCCGGATACCATCCGGTATCTAATTCTATCCGGAAAACATAGGAAAAAGGAACTTACCCGGATAAAGAATCCGTCCGGACACCCCCAACAAAACTACCCGGACACTATCAACAATACTACCCAGACACATTCATATTGTGTCCGGACACTTCTGTCGGTTAGCCCTATTTCTACCCAGAATTCGACTGTGATTTACACCAGACCGATTGTGATGATTTTAATCCGACAGAAACTTCCTACTAGCAATTACAAACATAAATTATAAAGGAACATACCTTAATTCACTTCCAAGCACACCAAATGAAACCCTAGCTTTACTTCTTCTTTTTTCTTCTTTTGCTCTCAATACACACACACTCACACACTGAAATTCTGGATATTTTGGAATTATGAAATATCTGATTTCATCAAAAGGGATATTATCTCAATCACTTTACCACTTTAGCCCCTAAACTATCCATGAATGACTAAAACACCTTTATACCTCTAAATTAACCAAACTTACCCTAAACCTTAAACTTTAAATTTAACAAAAATTTAACGGAACTAACATTTAACTAACGAACTTACCCGGGGTATTACACATGCGGACGTTCGACCTCGACCTGATCTGTACCCACTCATCTCTCTGCTGCTTCTGCGGACGACCCACGAACTTCCGGCTGGACACGGACGTCCGGCCTGGCCCCTATACGGACGTCCGCAAGCGTAAAAATCGCAATTCTTTAAAATTTTGGGGTGTTATAAACATCTTGTTAAGTTTTAACATCTTGTTGAGTTCCAGTGTCAACCCTTGTATCTTGCGGTGCTTCTCAAATTTCTTCAAGATCCACCCTATCATCTGTCTCAAATTTCTATGAACTCAGCCATGCGAGCGACAAACACCTTGTTTTCTCTAGGGTTGTAGAAATAATACCCAACAGTTTCTTTGGGATATCCTACAAGGATACATTTTTCAGATCTAGGCTCAATCTTCCTAGAAGCTTCTTGCTTAATATAGGCATCACAACCCCATACTTTCATATATGATAGGTTTGGGATCTTCCAAGACCACATCTCATACGGAGTCTTGTCGACCTTCTTGGGTGGTATACTGTTTAATATTCTAATGGCAGTTTCCAAAGCATACCCCTAAAAACTCTTAGGCAACTTGGTATGACTCATCATAGATCTAACCATATCTAGCAAAGTACGGTTTCTCCTTTCAGAAACATCATTATGCTATGGTGTTCTTGGAGAAGTGAGTTGTGAAATTATCCCACACTCTCTAAGATGATCAGTGAATTCTTGGCTCAAATATTTACCACCTCGGTCAGACCGAAGGGCTTTTATCTTCTTGCCAACTTGGTTCTCTACCTCATTCCGAAACTCTTTGAAATCTCAAAGCTTTCAGATTTGTTGTCAGGTCTCAAAAGTCAGTTGAATAGAAGTTCAGGGATCTTTTATGACATATTGTGTAACTATCCCTTATGGGACTACTCCAAGTTATCATATTTTCTGCAATTAATCAAGTGAGATTTATGATTGTTGAATGCAATTGTGTTGATTGAATGTTATGCACTTGATATCTGGGATCCACAATTGGTATCAGAGTATAAAGTCAAAAGATCCAAAGGTAAATTTCCAATCTTGAGTGATTCAACTTTTTTGGTCGACTGTTTCTTTGAGAAAGTTCAATCTTTGTTGGTGATTTATGTGATAAAAATCAAAATTGGGTTTAAAGAAGGTGTTCTCAGTGTGTTTCTAGAGGTTTAATTAATTCTTGGAACACTTTGGTTAATTTTATGTTCATCAATTTTAAGGTTTAGCAATTATGGGTTTGCAACACTCTGTTCTTGAAAAATTCTTGATTTTTGCACATTAAGTGGGTTAAGATTCGAATTAGATAGGTGTTTGTGCTCTTTTGGTTGTTTTTGTGGTTTTAAAAGTATTTGCAGAAGTCTCCGGAAGCAATCAAGGCCAAACAGTGAGTTTTTGCACCTCCAGGTACGTATTTTTTTTGGTCTGCATTTGAATACGAGACTTGAAAATTTGAGTCCTAGATTCTTTTTGTTTCCCGCATTCTCGTACCGGATCCCGGACTAATACTGGGTCCGTTCTTTGATTCCGGGTCCAATACCGGATTATACTTTTTATCGGAACTCATACCAGTTCCGGACTAACACCGGTTCCGGACGAGTCCCGGTGTCGGCTTGTACCGGGTTAGATACCGGATTTCTTACCGGTTTTGGTTTCCTTCCCGGGCTCAAAGATAATTCCGATCGGACCAAGTCCCGATCCCATTCCGGTTCTGGATCTTTCCCGGTTCCGGATCTTTCCCGGTTCCGGATCTCCACTGTTCCAGAATTATCTTCTACACAGTTTGTTAATCTCATATTTTTCAGTTCGATTTCTTTCCTTATATCTCAGTGTTTGCTTCCGTTAATTATTTTTAAATTCTTTGTTGTTGTCCAATTTAACTTAGAAACACCTTAGTTCACTCACTCCTTTAGGATCTTCCGTTAGATCACTCGTTTTACCTTTGGATCAGTACAATCGTCTTACCAAGTCTCTCTACGATGAAATCCTGTGATCGTTGACCCCAAGGACCAGTTCCTCCTCCAATGATGGATGTCCAAGCACAAGAAGGCGGACCTCCAGGTCAACGGATAGTCAAACGATATGACAAGCTGACTCCTAAATAAAAGAGGAAAGTAGATGGCGATAGACTGGCTAAGACGTACCTCATCTACAGTCTTTCAAATAATATCTACTGCACCATTGACATTCAGAAAGACACGGGTAAAGGAATGTGGGATCAGCTGGCTAAAATAATGCAAGGTAGTCGAGAGGGGAATCAGATGAAGATAACCAACTGTCTTACTCGATATGAAGCGTTCAAGGCCAGACGAGAGGAATCACCAACCGAGACTTATGAAAGATTTTTTTTGGAAGGAATAGCTCCAGGCAATATATTAAAAACAAAATAAAGAGTTACGACACCCGCCAATTACAAAACCAAGCAAACCTTGGAAACATCACCAAGCCAAGCAACAAGAAGCCATAAAAAACAAAGGGAAACCGAAGCTAGGCGCATACAAAAAAAGAATAAAACAACTAAAACTCCAAACACGATCCCTCCACCAAAAGCAGCGATCAAGAGATGTCTTCATTCCGATCCAGCAAAGTTCTTCTGGTATTACACCTCCAAGCCATTCTCAACAGAACAGCCTCCTTTATGACTTTAGTCAAATCATCAACCGAGCGTTTTTGAGCTGTAAAGAGTCTTCTATTCCTTTCCTGCCAAATAAAGTAAACCGTGGCTGCAAGGGCGAGTTTATGCAACAATCTTCCCAACGCCGATGCCCGAGTCGAGATACACAACAGGATATCCGACCATGATTCCGGGAACCCATGCAACTTGACCTCCATTTTGACTCCCCTCCAAACCTCCATTGAGAATCTGCATAAAAAGAAAAGGTGGTCATGGGAATCCACCCCCACCCCACATAAGGAACAAACCAAGTCGGGCGGTTCATGATTCCATATGAGGATCCTATCCTACGTTGGTAACCTCCGGTGACATGCCAGCCATAAACAAAAGGAGTGTTTAGGGATATTCCCCCTAAACCACACCTTTTTAACCCAAGGGATCGAGTTTGGTGCTCCCGTCAGCGTAGAAAAACCATCACGGAACGAGTACTCACTCAGCTTATTATTCAATCCCCGCCATTTAATCGTATCCGCCACCCCCGTACGCAATAAAGGCCAAGTCGCTGTCGAAATATGAGAGGCACGGTTCACCCAAAGAGGTGGCCAAACACCCTCCAACGCTTCGATTAACTCACGGACAGAAGTATAGGGCGAAAGCCCTGGTTCGCGGATTAGCCGGTACGAAATATCCGTAGACAATATACCACCCGGTATCCAAAAATCCTCCCATGCATTGGTGGTATTAACATCACCAATTTTGACCATAAAGAAATGCCGAATATGAGTTCGCAAATCCAATAACTTCCTGAAAAGCCACGACCATGATTGTTGTTTGCGAACAATCCAAAACGGTGTGTCCCGGAACCGATGCATATAAAGCCATCTAATCCACAACGATTGTCTCTTTCGTAAAATATCCCAAACATGGGACGCAAGAATAGCTCTATTCCAAGTCGCTAGTTTTTTAATTCCAAGACCACCACTCGAAACTGGCTTACAAACCACATCCCAAGCCAATCGACATCGTCCCCTCGAGTTGTCCCCTTGCGCCCATAGAAAGTCCCGAAATAGACCCTCTAATGTATGAATGATTCCCGATGGGAGCAAAAAAACGGACATCCAATATAGTTGCATGGACTGCAAGACTGACTTTATCAATTGAAACCGCCCACCAAATGAGAGGAATTTCGACTTCCAATTAGATATGCGATCACGTACCTTTGCTACCAAAACCCCATAATCCGCAGTTTTCAATGAAATAGGCGATAATGGTACTCCCAAATAGCGTATAGGAAAAACTCCCGACCGAAAAGGCAAGCATGTCCGAATAGCATGTCGCACCGTATCCGGAACATTACCAAAGAAGATTTCACTTTTTTCAAGGCTAGGAGCCAGCCCCGATTTGGCTTCAAATATTTGCATTGCACGTTTAAGGACTTCCACCGATTCCACGTCCCCCCGTGTGAACACGAACAAGTCATCCGCGAAACACAAGTGAGTAATACGCAACACATCATCACAGCCCGCATGGTAACCAAACGAGGCGGCTTCCTCAATACAATTGCGAAAAATCATGGAGAACTCCTCCATTACCAACGTGAAGAGATAAGGTGACAATGGGTCACCTTGTCGAATACCCCGACCTCCCTTGAAAAACCCCATCGAATCGCCGTTCACCGAAATAGAGAAAGAAGTCATGGAAAGCATCTCTCGAACCCATTTGATCAATACTGGGTGGAAACCAAAATTTTCCATCATACCAAGCAAGTATAACCAATCAACCGTGTCATAAGCTTTGCGTATATCAATCTTAAAAGCACATCGTGGTGGGCCGACATCTCTATGGTATCCAGAAATTAACTCATGGGCCATTAGAATATTGTCTGAAATCCTCCTTCCCGGGAGAAAAGCAGATTGGTTCGGGCTAACCAAATAATCGAAGCAATGTTTCATGCGTTCTACAATTACCTTACTAATAAACTTATATAAAAGGGTACAACAAGATATAGGCCGAAAATCAGTAACACGCGAGGCGTTTGGGGTTTTTGGGATGAGACAAATCAACGTATGGTTCAATTCCTTCTCCAACTGTCCTGAGTAAAAGAAGTTATGTATAGCAATCAACACATCCTTCCCTACCACATCCCAAGCCGCTTTAAAAATCTTGGAGGTATAACCATCCGATCCCGGAGCCTCGTCGTTACCAATATTGAACACCGCATTTCAAATCTCCTCATCTTGGATCGGCTGAATCATAAAGAGGGCTTCGGCTAATGAGATCTTTTTGTCAAACCGCGCCGAGGGAAGAGAAGTGTTCTCTAGACCCACGGTACTTCCAAAAATGTCTCGAAAGTAGTCCACAAACGCCAAAGGAACATCATCACCATATAAGAAGGTCCCACTCGGATCACAAATAGAATGGATATGCATTCGATGCCTTTTCTCCTTAACGACCATTTGAAAAAATTTCGTGTTAGCATCGCCTTCCATTAACCACCTAACCTTCGCCCGTTGTCTAAAATACACTTCTTCCTCCAAACATGCTTGATTGTAAGCCAGAACAATATGAGCCAAGTCCTCTTTGAGACTCGGGTTGGTCGGGTCCAAGTCACATGCCATTTGAATTGTGTCCAATTCCACCTTTAGGCTTGAAACTCTAGCAGAAAGGTTACCCATAGATGCTCGGAGTTTACGTAACGGTAGCTTTAATGCCTTAAGTCGCATCCTTAATGTATGCATAAACGAACCATGCACATGCAAATCCCATCCGTCTTTA
Organism: Saussurea involucrata; assembly: GCA_033807775.1. NCBI lineage: Eukaryota > Viridiplantae > Streptophyta > Magnoliopsida > Asterales > Asteraceae > Saussurea > Saussurea involucrata. Next base: position 28,066,713 of record CM066316.1, read on the forward strand.
ACCACCTGCAAAAAGGATGGATGTTCGGCCATAACGTTATCAAATTTAAAGCCCCACACTTTCTTTCGGGTACCCCCCCGAAATGAGAGGACAGCCGGCGAATGATCCGAAATACCACGGGGAAAAAAGGTAGCCAACACATCATGAAATCGACATGTGAACTCCGTGTTGGCCAAAATGCGGTCAAGTTTTCGAAGCACACCACCCCCCCTCTTTTGGCTTTTGACACCATGTAAATTGGATGCCCGTATAACATACATCAAATAATTCCACATCTTCCATGCATGATGCAAAGTCATCCATGTCTTTATTCCGACGAGAGGAACCCCCAAAACCGTCATGAGAAAAAAGAATAGCATTAAAATCTCCAAGAACTGCCCACGGTTTACTTCCCAATATTGCTCTGAATTTACAAAGATCGGACCAAAGAGCAAGCCTAGGTGCCGTAGAGTGCGCACCATAGGCAACCGAAATAAAAATTGGATTAGCATCACCACGAATATGGAGTTCACAATGCATAAATTGGTTATGTATTTCCAAAACCATAACATCAAGAATACGTACATCCCAAGCAATGATAATACGAGTCCCACGGTCCGAAACACTAGCATTAGATGCCCACTCCCAACGTCCAAAGACTTTACCACAAATATCTCCCAACGAAAAACTACTAACATGTGACTCAATAATAGCACAAAACGAAAGATTATTTACATGAATGAAGTCCCGTACCACCCTTTGTTTTAACGAGGAATTCATACCTCGTATATTCCATGATGCGAGTTTGATCATGAGGAAACATCATGAGAAAGCCGATCATCCTCCAATCCATCTCTACAATGGGTTTCCTCCATAGCGTTCTGTTGGTTCCCGTATTTGATTAGACAAGATTAACAGATCTATTAGTTCAAGTTTATATTTGATGCGGAAGCGTATTTGAAGAACTAACAGATATGTTTGATAGATTTGAACACACAATATAAATAAACAGTGGACAAGAAATAATATCTCAAAGTTTACTGAATATATATATATCAAGAACAGATTTAAGAACAGTGAGTATGCAAAGCTTTAAACAGATATGACTCTAAATGTGCATAAGCTATGTGTTCTTATGTGTTCGATTGAAGTGTTGTGTATTGTGTTCTTGTTTTTTTATTTGGAAGAACTCAACATGAGTCTTCCTTTTATACTACTACAAGGGGACCATAAAGCATATGCTACTATTCAAAAGGTACGTATGAATAGTTGAGAGGATGTCGTGAACAGTTGCAAGGATGGCATGAACAGTCAGACGTGCTGTATTGCATTTAATGCAGCAGACGTCTAATATGTACTAAGCCCTACTGAGTCCAATCAGAGTTTGACACGTCGATGTTGGACAGGGCAAGTTGTCATGCAAGTTGATGAACAGGTCTTGGAACAGTAGCAAGATATTATAAATATCTTCCTAGTCTTTAGAGGACCACAGAGACTCTGTAATGTGTTACAGAGGTTCTGCGATCTGGTTCCTCTATAGAGTAGTCTTCACCGGATTCCGAGTCTTTGGTCGTTTACTTCTGCAGAGCTTCTGTCAAGGGTGGCAGAGGATCTGTGGCTCGGTCCTCTGTGAGAAGTCTTCTTGGTTCCTTGTCTTCTGATGTTGTCCGCAGAGGCTCTGTTATTGGTAACAGAGGTTCTGCGGTCTTGGTCTTCTGAAAGCGTCCTTCTGTTGTTTCCTCGGTCTTTGATCACTCTTGATCAAACTTCCTTTGATTCTTCTGGGATGCCCGGCAGAGCTTCTGTTGCACTCAGCAGAGCTTTTGTGGAAGTTCTTCTGTACTTGGTCATTTTTCAATACTTCTAATATTTCAGAATATTGGAGCTAACAATCTCCCCCTAAGTATTGAAAAATAAAAGGTTGAATTTATGCATTTTAACCTAAGTAAAGAAGAGGTTAAACAATACCTCAGAAGATTATTTCATTCATTTTGGAATTTATGCCAGAGGCATTTACATTTAAGTACACAGAAATAAACGTTGACAGATGGAGGTTCTGTGGGTTTTGGGGTTGGATGCTCTGATGTTTTGGTTGTTGCCTCTGAAGGTTTTGATACTTCGGGTTGTGAGGACTCTGTTGGTGAAGAGTTTTCGGGTCTTGGAGGTGGGATGTCAAAACGCTTTGCTGATTGAAAAGCAGATACAAATTCCATTCTGCGAAGAATGAATTCTGCAGTGCGTTTTGGTCTTTTGGGTTTTCGAGCTATGGATTTTACTCTTGTTTTGCGCAGGATTGGTTGTGAGGTTGGTGTTGGTTCTTTGGGTGAGGGTGGAGTTTGTTCTGAGGATGAGGATGCAAGATTGATTACCTTAGGTTCTGTGGTTGGTGCATCCTCTGGTGAGATAGAGGTGTTTTGCCTCTGTTGTTTTCCCTTCTGGGTTTCTGTCGTAGAGGGTTCTGCAGTTTTCTTTGTAGTTTTTGCAGAAGCAGCCTCCGTTGTTTCCTTTGTTTTCTCCCCCTCAGGATGACCAGATGCTCCATCATCAGGATCATCCTGCCTTCTTTTAGCAGCAACTTCTGTTCTGCAGGTGTCTTGAGCTGCTTGCCTTGCTGCATTTTTCTTCATTGTTTCAAAGTAGATTGCGATCGAAGTTTTGAAGGCTTTGGTCGCACTTTTCTCGAACTCTGCAGCGGTTGTTTTGGCAATGTTAGTGGCAGAGGCGATGGCAGCAGTAGCAGAAGTTTCTGTAGATGACTTCATTTCTTCAAGGGTTGTTTTAACCTCTGTGGATAAGGTATCCACTTTGGTATTTAATCCCGTAAGCGCGTTTGAAGTTGAATCTGAAAAAATCGTGAATGAGCTTTGCAACTCATTCAATGTTTGAGTTACAGAGGTTACAAAGGCTTGGAACTCATCCTTCGTAACATGTTCCTCTTGGGTAACCTCTGGAGGAACAACTCCTTCTCCAGAGTGAGTCCCTGTTCCTGGGACACCTTCGTTCACCCTTGTTTGTACGTTGGGGGTGGAAGGATTTCCATCTGATCCTCGAGAAGAAACCTGAGTTTCAGTCTCTACAGAAGTTCTGTGAAGAACATTGTCCAAATCCACTCCAGAGGTGGGTACCGGAATATTCTTCTGTTGACTCGGAGACTTGTCTAGAGTCTCTTCGTCATGGTGCTCTCTACTTCTCTCTGAAAGAAGTTTTGGCCCTATATTGTGCGTGTCAGAGGAAACGAATTCCTCTGTAGGGTGTTCTAGTGTGATCTGGGGCGATGGATCACGAACTATAGGTGAGTCTCTCTGAGGAGACTCCCTAGGAATGGATTCCCCGGCTTCTGTGGGCGCAAAAGTCGAAAGAGTGACTTCTGGCTGTTTGGTTTGGGTAAGGATCGAGCTGTGCTGCTCTATTTCAATGACACCTTCTGCAGCTAGACCTGCGGTGTCAGATGTGTGGGTTGCACTGGGAGGGGTTGAGGGATGTGTGCCTTCTGCAACTTCGGCATCTTTTTCTTTTTCATTTTGTTTTCCTCCAGACGTTTCTACCCTATCCTCTAAACCTATTTGCACCTCTTCTTCTGTAGTCTCTTGTCTTGGCAGAAGTGAATCAAGAACCTCTGTGAAGATTGGAGTTTGCAGAGGTGGTTCGATTCCTTCTGTTATTGGTTGCAGAGGAGAAGATGGTTTCGTCTTTGATTTTCTTTTCTTTGGTTTTGGTGCCCCCTCCTCTGAAGATTTTGACTTCCTTTTTCTTTTGGAAGAGGGAGGGGTTGAGGGATGTGTGTCAGAGGCTCTGTGGGTACAGAAGCTCTGTGATTTTGAAAAACGTTTATCTCTGTAGATTGTATCTTTAATGAAAATCGTTTGAAAAACACGGAGAGGATCAATAAATTTTTAGTAGAGAGAAATTATCCTACAGAGGTTTTTTGGACCTCTGCCAGAGCCAGCAGAGGCTCTGTGACAGGAAATTTCTAATAACTAATAATTTATAAACATTTTTAATCATCCAAGTTTTTGATCAGTTTTAACAATGTATTTAGGACTTATTTGAAAGTTGGTGTCCTAGAAAATTGTAAATCTCAAAGATTTTGTGCAGCAGAAGTCATTTGAATGATTTGAGTGATCTACAGTGGTTTTTTTTGGTTGAAAGAACTCTGTGGCTTATGACTTCTGTGGCATTTTTTTGAGTGCGAGATACCAACCTATTTCTTTTTGATCGGCGAATGTGATCTCTTCTGTCGCATTCTTAGCTCCCCCTTGACTTATGAATCTCTGTAGATTCAGCAAGGTCTCCTTTTTCGCTCCCCCTTGATCTAACAACCTCTGTAGGATTGATCTCTGTGGTTTGAAACCTGCCTTTTTATCTCTTGAAGCTTGTACTTTTACCAAAAACGTTTGAAAAACATTGGAGAGGATCGATAAATCTTTAGTAGAGAGAAATTATCCTAGAGAGGTTTTTTTTTTTTTGACCTCTGCCAGAGCCAGCAGAGGCTCTGTGACAGGAAATTTCTAATAACTAATAATTTATAAAACTTTTTGATCATCCAAAGTTTTTATGGTTTTAAACATTGTTTTTAGGACATATTTAGAAATTTTTGTCCTGGAAAACTGTTTTGGAAAAAGATTTTGTGCGACACGTACCTTTTAGAGTGTCTAGTTTGGACGACAGAGACTCTTGTTGATCATAATCCTCCTTTGGCTCCCCCTTGAATGATCAACCTCTGTAGATCAATTTGAGGTCTCCTTCTGCTCCCCCTTGACCTATGCTTGAATCAATAGAGATAAATAATGCACAGAACATAGGTCAACCTCATCAGAGGTTCTGTGGAGGTTGTCATAGGCTCTGAGCAATTCCACAGAGGCTCTGTGAAGTATAGAACCTTTGAAGGATGAGTCTTAAACAAAGTGTTTAAGAGTCATAGTGAACTTTGAAGCATGAGTCCTTAATAGAAGTATTAAGGAGTCCATTGTTTGCTGAAGAGTGAGTCCTGATCTGTAATGGTCAGAAGTCATTTTCTGATGAAGCTCGAGTCTTAAACTGATTTGTTTAAGAGTCTATTTCACTAAAGTGCGAGTCCTAAACTGATGTGTTTAGGAGTCCTTTTCTCCTCTGAAGAGCGAGTCCTGATCTGTAATGATCAGAAGTCCGTTTTCTGATGAAGCTCGAGTCTTAAACTGATTTGTTTAAGAGTCTATTTCACTAAAGTGCGAGTCCTAAACTGATGTGTTTAGGAGTCCTTTTCTCCTCTGAAGAGCGAGTCCTGATCTGTAATGATCAGAAGTCCGTGTACCTGCAAGACAGATCAAAGAACTTTTGGTACCCATATCCAAATGGGTCCTTTTTTGTTAGGATTTGGAGCTGTCTTTAGGTCCTCTGGTTTGCCAATCTCTGTTGGTTTGCCAACTTTCTTTCTATGACCTTTCTCATTTTGGGTCTTTGGATTTTTCTTTTGTAATGACCCATTTTGTACACAGAAAGATTTAGAGAAAAGGTTTCTTAATTGAAGTAGAAGATCAAGGCATTTATTTGAATGAAAAGATGAAACCTTAGTAGAAACAAATGGCTTTGGAGCAATTTTGTCAGGAATAGTGTTTTTGACTTTCCAAACCATTTTCATCTTTTTGTAAACAATATTATTTGAATTTTCAGCACAAGAGTTTGCTAAGACAAGGTTCTTAAGCCTTTTAGCTAAAACATCTTTTTCTTTAAGGTTTAAATCAAACTTCCTTAGAAGATCTGATTTATACCTCTTCTCCAACATAATCTTGTTTGACAAATCGGATAGTCTCTTTGTTAAATTTGACATTTCATCTTTAAAGACTTTTCTTTCCTTCTCAAACTTGTCTTTCAAACACTTTGTTTGAAATCCTTCTCTCTTCACCTTTTCAGATTCTTTTCTTTCAAAATCCTGCTCTTTCCTCTCTTTTTCAAGAGATTTCTGTAATTTTGAGATTTTGAAAGAAAGTTCCATATTCTTTGTCTCAAGAAAAGTTCTCTCTTTTCCAAACTTTTCATTTTCACTGATTATAAGTTTTTCAAAGCTGGAAATCAGTTTAGAAAAGTTTAGACACTTAAGCTCAAGACTTTTCTTCTCTTCTTTAAAAACAATCTTAATTTCCTCAAACTTCTTTTTCTCCTTTTTACAAAGCTCTTCTGACTCATATAGTTTCCTTTTCAATTCAAGATTTTCACAGTTTAGGAGTTTACCTAATTCTTCAAGCTTGGCAATGTTGTCTGAGTGAATAAGAATACTCTTGTTTCTTTCCTCTAATTCTTTCTCAAGAGTAGGAATTATTTTCTTAAAATTTGTGCCGAGTTTGAAATAATGATGAAAATCAGCATCAGCACTAAATTTTAGTCTTGACATATTGAATGAAGTTTTTAACGAAAGAAACAGTTTCTAGGATGTTACCAGATCGAATAAATCGAAAATGGCAGTGAAACAGAATCTGTTTGAAGGAATGAAGTATAGGTTAAGAACAGACAGTTTCTATCAAAAATCTTGTCTAAATGAGGATCACTTGATATTGAAAACCAAGCTTTGCTCTGATACCAATTGTTGGTTCCCGTATTTGATTAGACAAGATTATCAGATCTATTAGTTCAAGTTTATATTTGATGCGGAAGCGTATTTGAAGAACTAACAGATATGTTTGATAGATTTGAACACACAATATAAATAAACAGTGAACAGGAAATAATATCTCAAAGTTTACTGAATATATATATATCAAGAACAGATTTAAGAACAGTGAGTATGCAAAGCTTTAAACAGATATGACTCTAAATGTGCATAAGCTATGTGTTCTTATGTGTTCGATTGAAGTGTTGTGTATTGTGTTCTTGTTTTTTTATTTGGAAGAACTCAACATTAGTCTTCCTTTTATACTACTACAAGGGGACCATAAAGCATATGCTACTATTCAAAAGGTACGTATGAATAGTTGAGAGGATGTCGTGAACAGTTGCAAGGATGGCATGAACAGTCAGACGTGCTGTATTGCATTTAATGCAGCAGACGTCTAATATGTACTAAGCCCTACTGAGTCCAATCAGAGTTTGACACGTCGATGTTGGACAAGGCAAGTTGTCATGCAAGTTGATGAGCTGGTCTTGGAACAGTAGCAAGATATTATAAATATCTTCCTAGTCTTTAGAGGACCACAGAGACTCTGTAATGTGTTACAGAGGTTCTGCGATCTGGTTCCTCTGTAGAGTAGTCTTCACCGGATTCCGAGTCTTTGGTCGTTTACTTCTGCAGAGCTTCTGTCACGGGTGGCAGAGGATCTGTGGCTCGGTCCTCTGTGAGAAGTCTTCTTGGTTCCTTGTCTTCTGATGTTGTCCGCAGAGGCTCTGTTATTGGTAACAGAGGTTCTGCGGTCTTGGTCTTCTGAAAGCGTCCTTCTGTTGTTTCCTCGGTCTTTGATCACTCTTGATCAAACTTCCTTTGATTCTTCTGGGATGCCCGGCAGAGCTTCTGTTGCACTCAGCAGAGCTTCTGTGGAAGTTCTTCTGTACTTGGTCATTTTTCAATACTTCTAATATTTCAGAATATTGGAGCTAACACGTTCCACTGATTATCACCAATTGGGATCTCTTCCACACTTGCATCATCATCCTCCTCGTCTTACCCATTAGTGTCTTCAAGAGCATTGAAGCGATTAGAGGAAGAAGACACCGTACCTCTCCTCGGTTTGGTAATGGTGCGAAAGGTTTTAATGACCGAAGTCATAAGAGGGGCTTTGGTATGGATCGGGGTTCCAGTAGCAATTCCTTCCAGCCCATCATTGCCATGCACATGCACGTCCTCTTCCACCCTCGGTTCCTTCCCCATATTAGCCGGCTGATTTGGGGCCGAAACATGCATGTCGCCACTAGATGGACTAGGAGAGGAACTCACCTTCTCATTAACCTGGGTATTACCCTTACCCCTAAGATGTTCCATCGACTTCACACCATTAGTAGAAGTAACATGAGGTAAATTCTCTTTTTGAGCCCCTTGGGATTTATTAGCCACAGAAGGGTGGTGTGGCTGTGATTTTGACCTCCATTGTTTCTTTTCCACACGAGTGAATCCCACCTCATCTTACATGGATTTTTTTCCTTTCAATCCTTCTTTACGAGCCAATTCTGCATGCATGCACGATCCCGATTTGTGACCGAACTCGCAGCAATGTTTACATTGGATTGGTTCCCATATGTATTCAACTCCAACAAGGACAGATTCATCCTTACCTCCATCAAGGCTGGGTATAACAACTTCAACCTCACGCTTCAGCTCACCCACTGCCCACGCGTCCACTAAAATCTTTGCGTACCCTGGCCGCCCCCATGACTTTTCACACATTTCAGCCGTACATGAATCCATCTATTTTGGGACTCCCAAGACACTCGCGATACGGCTAATCCCTTCACGATTGAAAGCTACCAGCGGCACGTTATGCAATTTAACCCATAACGGACATGTTTTGTGAATCAGTTTGGTAAGTCCTTTCGTAGGGTCTCATGGAAAGACAAACATCGGAATACCACGAATCATTAAGGTCCCATTTTCAATGACTTGCAAACATCCACCCTCGTCATTAAAGCGAAAGAAAAAAATCCCATTCTCGTTCATCATGGCATCTTTAAAGCCAAACTTGCTCCATGCCGCTTTTACAAATCGTTGGACGATCGGGAAGTGGCGGCGGGGACCAAGGAAGTAACCAAAAAGGGTGGTATGGAATGCTTTGCTGACCTCTTTAGCTAGAGCAATAGGAATGGAGACCTTGGACGCTTTTTTATCCTCCAACGGGAAAAACTGAAGCGAATTTGAAGAAGAGGACCCTACCACCGAAGCATAGTTTCTCTTAAGGATCTCCACATTACCGTACGAAGAACCACCCACCTTATCCTTCGAGAGTCTATCCCAAACCGGGACTCTTTCCTTCAGAATAGGTTCAGCCGGATGAACCGTAGCCACTCGCTCAACAACAAGGGGCGACGAAGAAGAAGAATCTGCCGTCGCAACATGAGTGTGCATGGGGATTGCACCTGGAACCCTAGCCATGGATTCGCCACCCCCCGCCATCTCTTCTGGGGTTAGGCTCGTCCCAGAAGATGGAGCCATAGAACCAGACCCAAGAGTGCCTCACTAAAAAATCGAATTCGGATTTGAAGCCTTAGTGCTGAAGAACCCTACAATTACTTATCGTGCAAGCCACGAAGACCTTGGAGAACCAAGGTGCTGAAACTCACAGTAATCACAGGGACAACGAATACCAAGGAAACACAAATCCTAATCAATTGTTTAACGTAGCCAAAGGTATTGTTCCAGCAAGATGGGAGGGAGCCGCAAAACACAAACCACGACAGAAAACCCTAGCAGCCGCCAAAGAATTTATCGAATCCCCACAGCCGCCACAAACCACCAACCCACGATAAATAAAAACAAATAGATTGAATAGAAAACCAATTCAAGCTAGAATCAGAAGGGAAAGGCACCGTCCCACAAAGAAAACACCGTCCACAAGAATTAATGGCACCGACTTCTTGTATAAGACCTACGATAGATTTCCAGCCAATTAAAACACTCGAAATAAAGAGCATAACACGAGAAAAGCAATGAAATTCAGTAACAAACCAATACCTCCAGCCAATCTACGAGAAAACATGCATGAAAACTCAAAACCCATGGCCGCCATGTGAAACCCTAATCGCTCCCACGAGAGAGAATTCCATCAAATGTACTTTTACAGTTATTTGGTGGCCCAGATATTTCCAAACCTCCGACACCAAAAATCGAACCGGATGATTATGGATATTTCCGACTTATGAAACATTCTGCACTCTCATCAACGATCTTCAGAAAAACAACATCTTTAAGACGAACACGGAAAACAACATCAAGTTCTTGAACAACCTTCAGCCTGAATGGAAGGGATTTGTCTTCCATATTCGTCACAACCATTCCTTAGAGAATGTTCCGCTACATGAACTCTATGAGATGCTGTTACAAGATGAAGATGATGTTCGCGAACTCATGGGAGATCAGAAGTCTGGTGAAAAGAGTAAAGAAGACCCTCTTTCTCTCATCTCTCACAAAAAGGACAAACACGGCCAACGAAGCTCTTATCGAGAAGAAGCTCATAGTGAGACTGAGCACGAGGATGAAGAACCTGAAAGTGATTCTAACCTCGGGCTTGATGGAATCAAGAAAGTTGTTTCCTTACTCACCAGGGAGTACGCAAGGAAGAAATTCTTCAAGAAACCATCAAACAACACCCAACGTTATTCCACCAACACGAAGCGCAGAGACTACCGAAGGAAGACGAATGATGAAGGAAAGAAGTCAGAAGGAAAGTCTGACGAGCAAGACGATGATGAACCTGTAAAGTGTGACAATTGAGGAAGGCATGGACACTTTACCAGAGACTGCCGGAAACCTGTAGTACGTAATGCTGAGTACTACAAGAACAAGATGTTGTTGGCAAGGCAAAAAGAAGTTGGTAAAGCCCTGATGGCAGAAAATGATCACTGGATCGTCTTGACTGAAGATGAAGAGGAAGAAGTTGAAGCTCATATGTGCTACACTGGCACTCAGCCCGAAGAATCCGATACTGAAGATGAATCTTCCAGCAAGAATAAGGAAAAAGCCGAATGTCAGGTATGTGCTTCTTCTAATACTAAACTTATCGATCAGATGCAAGTCATGGTGCGTACCTTAGACTCTTTTAAACAAAAGGTTAAAGCCAAAGACACCCAAATTACTAAGCTAGAAGCCGATGCTAAAATCAAATACGACACCATAGGCAAGCTAGCTATTGAAAAGGCTGAAAAAAAGTGCGTGATAGAAAACTATCATACCGAATGTTCAGCCATTTCAAAGCGAGCAGAATCCCTAGAGGCCCAACTATCCGAATTCACAGAAAAGTTAAAAAAGTCTAAGGAGGAGTATTCCAAGAGTGTCGTTATTCAAGAAAAGGTTCAAAAACAAAATGATTTGTTGACTAACAAGCTAAAGGATCTAGAATCCAAACTTTATAAACTCGGTCAATCGGAACAAGCCATTCATTTGAATAAACCGAAGGAATTCAAGTATTACAACTCTCTTTGGGGACTCAGATATGATAACCCATGTTACCTTAAGAAAATATTATCAAAGGTTCCCACCCTTTATAAGTTCAGCTTTTTGGGACTAGATAAGAAATACCCTGAGTATAAGATCAAGTGGACTAAGCCATCACGGGAAGATGAGGAAAAAGGATGACCACAAACGACGAACAGGAATTCCTCTACCAAAAGTAGGGGAAAAGCCTGAAAATGTTGACACTAATTCGGAAGATGAGCTACCTCAAAAAAATATTAATGTACATGTTCCTTTAGTGCATGAAAACCTTAATACGTCTTATTTGAAAAACAAAACACCTTACCTCTCAAATGATTACTTCGACATCTGTTCCCTTGCCAAAACCATGGAAACTGCAGTTCCAATTAAGGCAGTAGGATGTAATGATCAATCAGAGTTCAAACGATATGTTTCACCTCTGATTTTGGAAAACATTATTTTCAAACTCGAAGAATCAATTGTGAGGGACAAGGTTATTTTTTAGATAGAAAGAATTGTACTTTTATCCACTTTAAACGAGCTCAAACAGAACAAACCGAGTCATTATCCAAATCAGAAAGAACGAGTTATAAAACCTAGATTGGTAAATTGACTTCTAAACTTTCTGCCTTGGCGGCAGAGGCTCTAACAGGAAGGATGGCTAAGGAAAGTCCCGTGGATACTCCAATGAAGCCTTCCTCTCCTGACACCATCTCGGTTGACCCATCAACTACTTGTTCAGATAGTTCCTCGTGTAAGGCATTTCTAGGAGTGTCTCTTGACACCGATGATAAGATCTTGAGTTATCAAAATAAAGGTAAGGCGGTTCAAACAGAATCTGTTCAAAGGAATATTTTCTCTGACTTTAATAATCCCTTTGCGGATGATTCCTTTAATTGCTCCTCATCCAACTCTGATGGTGAAACCCTATTTGATTATGCACGACGGTTTTATGAGTTTATGAATTCCTCTGTTTGTCATGATGATGATATTTCGAAAATTGATTTTGCCCCAAAGCTAGACAATCACATTCAACTTTGGATAAAATGCCCATACCGGTAAATTTTGAAAAGGGAGAATGTTCTAACTCCAAAAAACGTTTATAAGACCGCTTCTTAAAAATCTAAATCTAAACGACGGTCCAAGAAACGATCTAAAACCAGTAAAAGGTCCATAAGACAATCTTATTACTCCAGCTCCTCTAAAAATAACTTTAATGCCATTTCAGATAGAACGGGACGGGGGAGAGCTGTTCGACAAGAGTGGGTAGAAAATAAGCCTAAGTTACGCCACGAGAAGACTCAATCTTTTAATTCATTTACGCATATTAAGAGGAACAATAACAATCATGGTTTTGATTTTAATATGTCTGTTGAACATGGTTTTCAATTTTCGTTTAAACTTACTTCCGTTCAGCAATTGATTCAAATTTCGCATGATTATATTTGTTGCTCTATGCGTGGAATGAATGATTTTGTCGATAATAAACATGCAACTGATTGGCTTGGTACATATCATGTGTTTGATTCGCGTTCTCATAAATCCCGAAAAGGACCCAAATCTAAACGGGCCCCGAGAAAAGGTGTTGCACCTAACTTATCAGGACCCATTTATAAATGGGTACCTAAGAACCCCTAATTTCGGTTTTGCAGCCCGGTCATTTGTGGTTTCTTGATTCCGGTTGCTCCAAACACATGACTGGTAAACGAGAGCTGTTCACCAACTTCAAGGAGAAATACTGCGATGCCGTTCGTTTCGGGAATGACAATGTAGCCCCGATTATGGGCTATGGCGATCTAGTTCAGGAACCTTACCATTAAGGGAGTGTCCTACGTCGAAGGTTTGGGACACAACCTCTTTAGCATCGGCCAATTCTGTGACAAGAATGTTGAAGTCAACTTCAAGGCAAAGAGATGCAACATCCGTAACGAAGACAGAACGGAGATCCCGACGGGAACTCGACGCACGAATCTGTATACAATCAACCTCGCCTCACGAAAGACCGAAAAAACTGTGTACGTCATGTCCAAAGCCACTACTCAACAGAATTGGTTGTGGCATCGACGGCTTTCCCACCTCAACTTCAAGACCATCAACAAGCTGGTGCTAGGTGGACTTGTTAAAGGAATGCCAGAATTAAAATTTGAGAAAGAACATCTCTGCTCCGCAATGAAGATGGGTAAAATGAAGAAGGCGACTCACAACTGAAAACGGTTCCAAGCACGTCCAGGCCATTGGAGCTTATACACATGGATCTCTGCGACTCTATGCGAGTACAAAGTATCAATCATAAGAAGTACGTACTGGTGATGGTGGATGACTTCTCGAGATACACCTGGGTCAAATTTCTCTGCTCGAAGGATGAGACTCCCGGGTTAATCATCAACCATCTGAAGGGGGTCCAGAACAACATGCAACTGGCCGTCATATCCATTCGCACTTATAACGGCACCGAGTTTAAGAATTGCGTTATGGGTGAATATCTCACATCTGTTGGGATTTCACACAACTTCTCTGCTGCCAGGACTCCTTAACAGAACGGTGTAGTCCAACGTCGCAATCGCACCTTGGTGGAAGCGGCACAAACTATGCTAACCCAATACAACCTTCCAATGTTCCAATGGACTGAAGCTGTCGCCACGACTTGCTATACTCAAAATAGATCCATCGTCAACAAACGTTTTAACAAGACGTCGTATGAGCTCATCAAGAATCGCACCCCCAACATCAACAATTCCATGCGTTCGGGTGCAAGTGCTTCATGACGAACGACAAGGATGATCTCGGCAAGCTCAACCCAAAGACAGACGAAGGGATCTTCATCGGCTACTCGACATATTCAAAAGCATTCCGAGTCTACAACAAGAGGACGAAGATCGTTATTGAGAGCATCAATGTGTCTTTCAACGAATTGTTCGACTTAGCTTCTGAACACCTCCGTTCAGAACCCATGCTAACAAAAGTGCTGGCCTCCGATCAGTCTAGATCGGAAACCAAGCACACTCTAATAGATCTTTCTTCGTCCAATATGTCAAAGTCACACCGTTCTGAATTAGATCTACTATTTGAACATTTTTATAATGATCTCTATATTTCCACTGTATCTACTGATGATTCTTTGAATGTAGATGGAAATGTGATGATTACTGGTCAATGCCAGCCACAGAGACGATGGCATCTTCCAGCACGAATACGGTTTCAGAGACCGCATCCCCAGTGGTACAACCCACACCGTCATCTCCCGGATCCAACAACAGTGTCTCTCAAACCGACACAACATAAATTTCTTCGTCAACCGCTATTCCTACACAACCAGTGGCCGCAACACCGTTACATCCGACTCTATCTCTATAGGCGGTACAAAACCTACCCCAAGGCTCATATGTTGATCCTGACAATTCTCAACCATCCACGGAACCGCTACCCCACACATGGAAATGGACTCGAGCACATCCATATGAACAAATCATCAGTGATTCGTCCACTCCAGTTCAGACTAGAGCTACGGTGGAAACCGAAGACGCCGCCCCCGTACTACTGAGCAACACTCAAAAATGGGTGGCAACGGGAAATGAGTGTCTCTTTTCGTTTTTCCTCAGCAAAGTTGAACCCTCAACGGTTAGAGACGCCTTGAATGACCCGGACTGGGTGATAGCCATGCAAGAGAAGTTGAACGAGTTTGAAAGCGTCAAATTCTGGCGCCTGGTCCCTCGTCTGAAAATAAGACAGTTATTGGAACGAAATGGATCTTCAAGAACAAGAAGGGCGAGAACGAGATCGTTGTTCGGAACAAGGCTAGATTGGTAGCTAAAGGGTACAGACAATAGGAAGGGATTGACTATGAAGATACGTTTGCACCAGTCACACGAATCGAAGCCATCAGGATGTTCCTCGCGTATGCCGCTCACAAGAATTTCACCGTCTTTCAGATGGATGTGAAAATGACATTTCTCAACGACAAACTCAAGGAAGAGGTGTACGTCTCCCAGCCAGATGGTTGCGTCAGTACCACTTACCCCAATCATGTCTACCTTCTCGACAAAGCACTATACGGCCTGAAGCAAGCACCGAGAGCCTGGTATGATGCCCTGTCTACATTTCTCATAAACGCAGGGTTTTTTTAGCAGAAAACTCCAGGCAAAAATATAAAGACGGAAAAAATCTGACAGCAAGGGAAAAAACCCCCTAGCCACCATCTAAATCCGAGGACCAACCCTCAACAAGCAACAAAACCCTAACAAACAAAACAAAGAAGCCAAAATACATCAAACTACACTAACGGACCAAGCAGGGCCTCCACAAACAAACTTACCACCAACCCAGAAAAACACCCAACTAGAACAGTTCATGGATAAAGACACGCTTCACCTTCCTCTTCCAAGCTGTCCTCAACAAAACCAGCTCCACAATATCTTTAACAAGTTGATCCTTCGAACGCCGTTGATCCCTAAAAAGATGACAGTTCCTCTCTTGCCAAATGACGTAGTCCATCCGCTAAGCCAATGAGAATCCCATCCCATTCTTCCCGAAAGCCATGCAAGTTCGGGAAGAATGGGATAAACGCAGGCTTCTCGAAAGGTAAATAGACACTACTCTTTTCATTAAGAGAGAAGGTAAGGATATTATTTTGATTCAGATCTATGTCGATGACATTATCTTCGGCTCTACGAACCCACAATACTGTCATAATTTTTAAGTCCTCATGAAATCACATTTTAAAATGAGTATGATGGGTCAGATGAATATCTTTCTCGGTCTACAAGTTAAACAAATGTTGACCGGGATATTCATCAATCAATCTAAGTACATCGCGAATATTCTTCGGAAATTACAGTTGGAAAATAGTTCACCCATGAAGACTCCCATGTCACCTGGTACTAAGTTACACGCCGATCCTGACGGAAAGGATGTGAACACTAGTACCTATAGAGGAATGATATGTTCATGGATGCGCACACAACTGAAGGATTATGGGTTCAAGTACTCGCAAATCCCAATTTATTGTGACTCAAAGAGTGCCATCGCCATCACCAGCACTCCGGTCAAACATACGAAGACCAAACATATAGACGTGCGCTATCACTTCATTAAAGATCATGTTGAACGAGGTACAACTGAACTCTATTTTGTAAGCACAAGAAATCAATTGGCAGACCTGTTTACAAAGCTTTGGACGAAAAACGATTCAATGAACTTGTGTCCAAACTAGGTATGATGAACTTGAAAGTTTAACCCATCCCTGTACTTGTCTCACCATCTCTTCACTACGGGTTAACTGTCTCTTCACAAGATACACTTTCCTCTTAGTGCAGTCTCGGTGTTTCAAGCACAACGGTGCATCGTCTTCTATATTTATTTAATAGTTTTCGTTTGTTTTTTGATTTTCTGCATAGTTTTTTATTTCGGTTATTTTCATCATTGTTTTCGTATACATTTCCTGGGCTACTAACTTGTTGTTCTAAAGGGTGTCCACCAAAGTCCAAGTCACCAAGGTAAGTCTCCCCATTTTTTTATAACTTGAGGGGGAGAGAAACTCGATTTCTGAAAGGTTTAAGTGAAAAAGCAATTATTGTAACTTTGAGGGGAAGAAAAGTTATTTTCCCAATGTTAAGGGGGAGAAATGTCTATTTGAAAAGTTGAGGGGGAGAAAGATAACTTTGGAAAGTTGAGGGGGAGAGTTGGAATTTCGCATAGTTGAGGGGGAGAAATGAATTTTTCAAACCTGAGGGGGCGCAAAGTAATTTCTATATCTTAAAGGTTTGAAATTAAGTTTTTATTAAACTTCGGGGGTATATCTTGCAATTATATAAAAGTTGAGATAAGTCGGGACCGGGAGAGGGAAAGGATCCGGTACCAGGACACACTCCCGGTATAGGCCGGGATAAAAACCGGTTTAAATTTGGAGTTGCTTCACAATTTCAAACTTCACGCTCAAATCCTCTCCTGGACAACATCTTCTCACATTCATCTAATATCCTCTGTTTTGGCTCGGATCGATACAATCTTCTCTCAGATTAACAGGTTTGTGCTCTAAACTTCAATGTATAAGTGTTGTGGCTAAGAAATCGACCAATCAATAGCTCAAATCGATCGATCTGATCGACGTTCCAACTTTGGTGCCGCTAGGGTTTTTAAACCCATCGGTTCGTCAAAATTCTTTCAATCCGACTCTGAGTTGATCGAATTCGATAGGTTTATTTCAACTTGTTTTATGCTCTCACCACGGGTTCGTCAACACCCGGTTAGTGACCTGTTTCGGATCAACTTCGGCTCTCGGTTCCTTTCAAATCCTAGAATACGAAGCCCGAAACTTGATTTTGGCTTGAATACGCGAGCGATCACTTAACATCAGTTTCTCTCAGGTACACTCACGGCTCAACCAAACCAACCGGCTCCACAAGGCGATGCCCCACTCCTTCTTGGTGGTCCGATTTTGCCAATCCAACCGAACAACTTTCACTTGGACACGAATTCCATAATTTGTCAATGTCCAGTAATAGTGGAGATTCTCAAACGGCACCCACTCAAGCATGCCATGACGGCAACCGCAAATGTTCCGACCGTGTACGTGCAACAACTCTAGAGGTCTCTCACCTCAGTTGCACGTGGCCAAGACTTCGACCTTCACGGTCGTATTGAAGACACACCGGTAGTAATCTCCAGAAATCTTTTACGCTAGATTCTTGATCTTCCGGATGCGACATTCGTCCCCGACAGAGATCCGTTTGACAATGTTGTATCCGACGCTGTGCTATACCAGGAAATGCATGCTCTCGGCTATGCTAGGGAGCTCAATCATCCATCGCATTTTTCCAGAGCTCATCTGACACCACTCTGGTACACGCTATTCACCATCCTCAATAGGTGTCTATCGTCAATCACCAAGGGGATTGATCAAACAACGGTGAACCTTTTACGCCTCATTCACGACATGGCCTACAACAGACACACCGACTACACCTCCATCTTATGGAATGAGCTGATCGACAAGGTCCAAAAGAAAGAAACTAACAAAAGACTGGCGTGCCTCTCATTTCCCGGATTCCTTCAGCTAATCGTCACACACTTTCTGGACGTCTACCCAACCATTCTACCACGTGCTGAACACGAGGTACTCATCTCTACACGCATGACTAGGATTCAGAACAAGCAACCAATTCCTGACCTAGTTCCGATGCTACTACCTGCTAACTTGCTAGCTCTCGCTGACCCTTCGGCACCGAGTGTGATATATTATTAGCGAGAGAACAACTTAGTCGCTCCGATGGTCCATCCAGATCCGGCAGGACCTGCCCAAGGAGCGCGTCCCGAACGACGTGAGGGTCCTCGAACTAGAGGAGGTAGGGTCCGGAGGGCAGGGGCTCTCGGACAGGGCGTGTTGAGAGAAAATATCGTGAGGGGACATGACGCGGGCGGTGCTGAAATGTCAATACGCGGAGCTAGCTCGTCTCAATACCCACCAACTCCACCACATATATCTACTCAACCCCAAGACGATGAACCTGAATTACATGAGGTTGAAGTGGTAGATATCATGTGTGTAACACCCGACAAAAAAATCAAAACTTTCAGGTTAGCATCATTTAACCATTTCAAGTGTTAACATAGGGAACATACCTTGTTAAGACCCACTCAGAATAATTTAAGGCGAAAATTCGCTAGAATTCCCAGTAGTTGCCTAAAAGACCCGGTTTCTACCCGGGACTAACCGAAACACCTTGTGGAATGCCAAAATGCTTCAAATAACATTTAAAATATATAAAATATAGGGTTTTTACCCTCCTACATAAACTTTCTTTTATTTGAAATTTATTTAAACCAAAAGGTATTTTAAGAGTGTATCTTGCAATTTATTCATAAAAATGAAAAAGGGTTTTACAAAGAAAGGTTGTGGGCTAAAATTTTTATAAAAAAAAAAAATTACCACAAGGGTTGGGGGCCCATGAAGGGCCGGCCTCCCCCCCCCCCCCCCCCTTATTCCCTCATTTTTACATTTTGTTTCATTTTCAAAAAAAAATATTACCACAACTCTTCATCTCCCCATTCTCTCTCCCACTCTAAAGTGTCCCTCATATTCATCTTCATCACCTTCATCAAGATTTCTTCAAAATCCAGCAGAAAATCAGCCATAGATTTCGAAGTTAAAGCAAAAAGGTTCAAAGTTAAAGTGCCTACAACATCTCTCAAAAGGTAAGAGTTCTAAACTTGTCATCTTCTCCATTTTTTTTAAGCAAAATCATCAAGAAAAGAGGGTTTTGTTCTTGAAATAAAATCTGAGTTTGGAAACCTTTTTGCATGCATACTTCTTGTAAGTTCTAAGTATTTCTTTTAAATATCATGTTATATGATGTGGGGATTGAATCTTTAGCAAAGGAATCCACATCTATGGATGTTAAAGTGCCAAAAAAAATGGGTTTTATTGAGAATCTTTAAGTTTCAGAATCTGGCAGATTGGTTGCATGTACTTGGGACGACCATATCTGGGTCATATCATGTCCAACATTCCTCATTTTTCTTCTGGAGTAAGGTTTAATGAGTTAGGGTTCAAACCCAACTGGTCTCATAAGAAAACATTGAGATTTAGACCTTCAACTCTTTAGAACAAATTTGGTGTGCAGCAGATGATCTGTCAGATTGTTGTGTCACTTTGTTTTGCATGTAACTTTCTGTAGGATGCATAAAAGTTCTTCATTTTTCTTCTGGAAGATCCTTATATGAGTTAGGTTTCACATGCAATTGGTTTCATAAATATATATGGTGTTTTGGTCACTCAAACGATTTTTACAAGTCAAGTGTGTCAGGCTGTCCAAGATTGACAGATTGGTACATGCAACTTCATTTGGCCATAACTCCCTCAAAACTTATCTAAAATTTATGAATCTTTTTCCATAAGATACCTTTATGTGTTAGGTTTTCAAAACATGTAAAAACTCTGAAAAGGATTATGTTTTGACCCTCCAAAAGCCTGTTTCCACAGAAGGGTGCAAACTGTTTTAAGTACTATGTTGCACTGTTTTATAAAAATTATTTGAACCCCTTAAACACCTCCAAATATTACGAAATTTGGTCAAAACTTCCTTAACTCAGTATAGTACCACATATAAAAAAATGGGTAAATTTGTCATCCTGGAAAGTGTTGTAAAATAGTCACTGTTGTAGTATGAAGTTTCTGTCAGCTTGAGTATTTTGGAAACTGTTGAGTCTTTCTTATAACCATTCATATTGATGATTGAAAACACTTGAACAATGCTAATTTGTGCATTTCAACTTAATTACTAAAGATAAGGCATTTCACAAGACGTGGATTAAGTTAGGTAAGTTTAACCTAGGGGTTAGCTATGAAGGACTCATAGAGATTGTTTGACCTTATAGGGAGCCCGTAAAGAGGATTAAGTGAACAAGCTTTCACTACTTGCGCATCTACGCTAAAAGGTGAGTTTTCGCAGCCCCTTTTTACTTGTTTAAATGTTTGGGGTGAAAAGCATGTTATGATTTTAAAATGCTAAATGATTCATGATAGTAAAATTATGGATATTTGTGATTTAAGAAATGAGTACAAATGAATGTACAACTTTACATAAGTGACAAAGATATGTTGAGTGATAATAAAAATGTTAAGTCCCCAATAGGTACACTACTTATTAACTCATAACGAGCCGGTGATATTTGTGGATAGCGCTATTTGGTTTGACAAACCCACCTTAAACTGACGAGTAGGGGTGCACTTTATCTGATAATAATGTTCTACTCATGTGGCCATCATACCGCCTCTGAGGTAGTCCGCGTGGCGTAAGTTGTCGGAGGCTTAGTAGTGGCTCAACAATCATATATTTTGCGAAAGTCATTTATTGTAAGGTGTACTCATAAGAATTTAAATTTAAAGCTTGTCGTGACAAAAGACTCACAAAAATAATCTTTGGTTGAAAACTGTTTGGATATGAAAAACCTGTGAACTCACCAACTCTTTGTAGTTGACCTTTTTGTTTTAAACATGCTTTTCAGGGAATAAGAAGTAAGTGAAGGCACGTAGGGTGCATTTTGTTTGATGACATCAACATCAAGACTCTTAAAACTTATATTGTTAATTTTTTTTTTGCATTTGTCGTCTTTCCTTTTGGAACTTTTTGGGTTAAAGACGTTGTAATGTAATATTTTGTACTACTGTATTAAACTTGTGGTTGGTGTTGTCTGTTACCTTTTTAATGAAACCCCACGCTGTCATACCTCGTGTTTCCGCTTTAGCGGGGTGTGACAGATTTGGTATCAGAGCCTAAGGTTATAGAGAATGCTGGTTCTCTTATGGGAACCACAAACTATAACCCAACCATAACGCAAACTATTTTCAAAACGGTTTTCGAAAGGATTGTCTAAAATCTGGAGTATGTTGCTAATATAACCAAGTCGAATGTCACATTATTATACCTCAATTAAACAAAGCCTGATCACCTATGTTTAATTCGGGTAAATATAATGAGAGACTCGGGTTGGTCATAATGGAAGTATGCTTAAAATAGATTTTCTACTTGAAATGGGAAAACATGATTTTGTGTGTGTCTGCATAAACATTGCACATTTTAGGCACTTACAATAATACACATAATAACAAAGTCTACCATTATCGCAGCTCACTATGTCATCCGAACACGACCCATCCGAACACGACCCATCCGAACACGACCCATCGGAGCACACTCCCTCAGAGCACTCGTAATCGGCCGACCCATCCGGCTACGTCACTAGCCGACCTAGGGACCGTAGACCTGCTGAAGTGGAAAGAGACCCGTACGATGATGACCTTGAAATAAACTATGCATCACTCATTCGACCCCATCTGACTACGTTTCGTGGTCCAAGAGTAATAACCACGGCAAGGAAGAGCGTACCATTACCTAGATGTGTGAGATTCACAAACCCATCAAGGGACATAGGAGAGTCGTCCCGGCAGGGGGCGCAATCCGGAGCCACCCAAGTGGTAACCGGGGTTCCTGTGGCTCATCCTCCCGGTATGACTGCTCGGGAGAGTCAGTGGGTTCTACTGATGTCACGAGATGTGCAACTTCATAAGGAGAGGTTGGACATACAGCATGAACACCTGAATGCAATAATGGGGGTCTTAAATGCACATGATGAGGTCTCCGATAGAACCATGGAGGTAGTTGATGCCACTAGGAGGGAGATGAGGACCCTGTATATGTGCTGGATGTGGGTGATAGGAGCACTGGTGTTGATGATAGGGGTGCTGATTTGGATGATGATGCACTAGAAGACCATTGATTGTGGAACTTTTGGGATTTATTTAAACTTAAACTCATATTTTTGGGGCATTTAGCCGTTTAAATTTCAAACATTGCATGTTTTGTTAACTGTTTCTTTTGGGGAATTGAATATGTACGGCTTATGAATGAAATGCTTGGTTAATGTGTATATATCTCAAGTACTTCTAATGCATGATTATGAAATTGTGGTATGTTGTTATGACAATACGTGTAGATAATAATGATAGTATGCCTGAAGAAGTACCATAACTTAGAATCACATAACAAGTAGGAAGTTTAATCAAATGACAGTATTAGTGACCATGCGACTAAATCCTTAACTAAAACCATAACTGTAGGACTATGCCTCCAAGAAGAGAGGATCCTGAAGTCGCACGGTTAGTGGCTGAGCAAATTATGGCTGCACTTCCGAACATTGTCAGCCAAGTAGCAGCTGGACTGAATGCTAATCCAAACAATGCGGGAACGGCCGGAAATCGGGAATGCACATACAAGACTTTCAGGGGCTGCAACCCTAAGGAATTCCATGGAACTGAGGGAGCCGTTGGATTATTGGCTTGGGTAGAAGGTATGGAGTCTGTTCTCAATATCAGTAAATGTACTGAAGGAAACAAGGTGGAATATGCCGCTTGCCTTCTGCAAGGACGGGCATTAACATGGTGGAACACTCAAGTACAAACCCGAGGCCGGGATGTGGCCAATAGACTGACATGGGATGAGTTCAAAAAGATGCTCAAAGAGGAGTACTGCCCAAGGAGTGAGATCCAGAAGCTGGAAGCAGAACCGTGGAACCATGAAATGAAAGGAAACGACATAGATTCTTACACTGCCCGTTTCCATGAGCTGGCAAAGCTGGTGCCACACTTGGTGACGCCCGAGGAAAACCGAGTGGATAGATATGTGTGGGGTTTATCTGAAGAAATCAGAGGAGATGTGACTTCAGCTGACCCGAAGACTCTTCAAGAAGCAGTGAATGTAGCAACGAGACTCACCAACAACGCAAATCATTCGAGAACAACTGGGAATGACAAAGCCGCAGGGAAAAGAAAGATAGAGGAGCCTGCGAGAAGGCAATTTGGGGGAAGATCAGACAAGGGTCAGAGAGTAACAGGAAATTTTGGAATTCAAGCACAGGCCGAGGAGAAAGAAAAAGGGCCATGCCCAAGATGCAGCAAGTGCAATAATCGTCACCTTGGAAGATGCATCATTTGCCTCAAGTGTAACAAAGGAGGCCATGTCGCCAGGGATTGCAAGAGTGGAGGAAAACGAACCTGCCACGAGTGTGGTAGTCCAGATCACTTTCGGAGCGCATGTCCGAGACTGAACCGAAGGCCTAATGCAAATCAAGCGCGACCAGTCAATCAAGGGAATCAAGGAGGTCAGGCACGGGGTCGAGTATTTGAGATTGGGGCCGATGAAGCTAGACGAAACCCGGATGTAGTCACAGGTACGTTTCTCTTGAACAACCATCGTGCATCTGTGTTATTTGATTCTGGAGCAGATAAAAGTTTTGTATCGTTAGACTTTAGGTTGAAATTAAACTCGAGAACCCGAAAGTTGGAAGAGATATATGTTATTGAATTTGCTAATGGGCATGAAGTTAGGGCCAGAGATGTAATTAATAATTGTACCCTAAAACTGGCGGGAAAAGATTTTAGCATAGATTTAATCCCAATCAAACTAGGATGCTTCGATATAGTAGTAGGTATGGATTGGTTATCGAAAAATCGCGCTGAAATCGTTTGCTCCGAAAAGATCGTCCGAATACCACAACCGGAAGGAAGAGTACTTGAAATACAGGGAGAAAACTCCGGGAGAAAATTCAAAATGGTGTCGAGTATGAAGATGCGAAAGTATTTGCGGAAAGATTGTGTTGCGTTTCTGACACACGTGGTGGATAAGGAGATCAAGGAGAAGAATATTCAAGACTTTCCAATAGTACGAGATTTTCCCGAAGTATTCCCAGATGAATTACCTGGATTACCCCCACCAAGACAAGTGGAATTTCATATTGACTTAATTCCGGGAGCGGCACCCGTGGCGAAATCACCTTACCGGTTAGCACCTTCAGAAATGCAGGAGTTGTCAGGCCAACTTCAGGAGCTACTCGATAAAGGATTCATCAGACCCAGCTGCTCACCCTGGGGAGCTCCAGTTTTATTCGTTAAAAAGAAAGATGGTTCTTTTCGAATGTGTATCGACTACAGAGAACTCAACAAGCTGACCATCAAGAACCGATATCCTCTTCCTCGAATCGATGACCTGTTCGACCAACTTCAAGGCGCTACTTACTTTTCAAAGATCGATCTTCGGTCCGGATACCATCAAATGAGAGTTCGTGAGGAGGATATTCCGAAAACAGCGTTTAGGACTCGATATGGACATTATGAGTTCCTAGTCATGCCTTTTGGTCTGACAAACGCTCCAGCAGTCTTTATGGATCTAATGAACAGAGTATGTCGACCGTACTTGGACAAATTCGTAATTGTGTTCATAGATGATATATTGATTTATTCACAAAGCAAGAAGGAGCATGAGCAACATTTGAAGCTAATATTAGAACTGCTCAGAGACCAGAAGCTGTATGCTAAACTGTCCAAATGCGAATTTTGGATTCGTGAAGTGCAATTTCTTGGACATGTAGTTAATGAAGATGGAATTCATGTCGATCCGGCCAAGATAGAAGCCATCAAGAAGTGGGAAGCCCCAAAGACTCCGACAGAAATTCGTTCGTTTCTTGGTTTAGCGGGTTATTATCGGCGTTTCATTGCAAATTTCTCCAAAATTGCGCAACCATTGACGGCATTAACCCAGAAGGATAAGAAGTTCGATTGGGGAGAAAAACAAGAGGAAGCCTTTCAGACGCTTAAGCATAAGTTATGCAATGCACCGATCTTAGCTTTACCAGAGGGAGTTGACAACTTTGTGGTTTACTGCGATGCCTCACACCAAGGATTGGGGTGTGTGCTAATGCAAAAAGACAAGGTTATTGCCTACGCCTCAAGGCAACTTAAAGTTCACGAAAAGAATTATACCACCCATGATTTGGAACTAGGAGCCGTAGTGTTCGCACTCAAGATTTGGAGACACTATCTCTACGGCACTAAATGTACCGTCTTTACCGACCACAAGAGCTTACAGCACATTTTTGATCAGAAAATGCTGAATATGAGACAACGGAGATGGGTTGAACTGCTTAGCGACTATGATTGCGTGATAAAGTACCATCCAAGCAAGGCTAATGTTGTAGCTGATGCTTTAAGTCGAAAAGAAAGGGTGAAGCCATCGAGGGCAAGAGCTATGGGAGCAATGGTCCGGACGAGTCTTAAGGATCAAATCCTCGAAGCTCAAGAAGAGGCATTAAAAGAGGAGAATTTGAAAAACGAAACTCTACATCATCTGGAAAAGGAATTTGAAACACAACCAGACGGGGTGCGGTACTTCCGAAATAGAGTTTGGGTACCTAAGGTTGTCAGACTACGATCAATCATCTTGGATGAAGCCCATAAATCAAGATATTCAATTCACCCCGGTGCCGATAAGATGTACAAGGACCTGAAGGAATACTACCGGTGGCCAGGAATGAAGAAAGATGTTGCTTTGTATGTAAGCACGTGCAAAACTTGTGCAATGATTAAGGCTGAACATCAGAAACCATCCGGTCTTCTTCAGCAACCTGAGATTCCCGAATGGAAATGGGAACAGATAAGCATGGATTTCATAACTAAGTTACCCAGAACCGGAAAAGGGCATGATTCAATCTGGGTTATTGTTGATCGGCTTACGAAATCTGCACATTTTCTGCCTATTCGGGAAGACTTCAAGGTGGAAAAGCTTGCTCAGATTTACATCAACGAGATCGTTATGCGTCATGGAGTACCTACTGCAATAATCTCGGACAGGGATAGTCGTTTTACGTCACGCTTTTGGCGATCAGTTCAGAAAGCATTGGGCACGCGTTTGGATTTGAGCACTGCCTACCACCCGCAGACGGACGGTCAGACAGAAAGAACTATTCAAACACTAGAAGACATGTTGCGGGCCTGTGTGATGGATTTTGGTGGAAGTTGGGATACTCATTTACCGCTAGTCGAATTCTCCTACAACAATAGCTACCATACCAGCTTGAAGTGCGCGCCGTACGAAGCCTTGTATGGACACAAGTGTAGATCCCCACTCAGTTGGTTGGAGGTCGGAGACAGACAACTGATAAGACTCGACATAATTCAGGAGACTACGGACAAGATCGTAACCATACAAGAAAGACTTAAAGTAGCCAGGACTCGTCAGAAGAGTTATGCAGATAATCGCAGGAAGCCATTGGAATTTCAGGTGGGCGATAGGGTACTACTCAAAGTATCGCCATGGAAAGGTTTGGTACGATTTGGGAAGAGAGGCAAGTTAAGTCCAAGATACACCGGTCCATTTGAGATACTGGAAAGGATTGGACCGGTCGCATATAGACTCAAGCTACCATAAGAGTTAAGCGCCATTCACGACACATTCCACGTGTCGAACTTGAAGAAATGCTTATCGGATGAATCGTTGGTCCTACCGTTGAAAGACATACAAGTAAGCGAGCAGTTACGTTTCGTAGAGGAGCCCGTGGAAATACTTGACCGAGATGTTAAGCGGTTAAGACGTAGCAAGATCCCGATCGTAAAAGTTCGTTGGAATGCAAGGCACGGACCTGAATACACTTGGGAACGAGAGGACTTTATGAGGGGTAAGTATCCTCAGTTGTTCGCCAAGGAACCTATCGAGAATGCCAATCATTAAATTTCGGGACGAAATTTCTCTAACGGGGGAAAGCTGTAACACCCGACAAAAAAATCAAAACTTTCAGGTTAGCATCATTTAACCATTTCAAGTGTTAACATAGGGAACATACCTTGTTAAGACCCACTCAGAATAATTTAAGGCGAAAATTCGCTAGAATTCCCAGTAGTTGCCTAAAAGACCCGGTTTCTACCCGGGACTAACCGAAACACCTTGTGGAATGCCAAAATGCTTCAAATAACATTTAATATATATAAAATATAGGGTTTTTACCCTCCTACATAAACTTTCTTTTATTTGAAATTTATTTAAACCAAAAGGTATTTTAAGAGTGTATCTTGCAATTTATTCATAAAAATGAAAAAGGGTATTACAAAGAAAGGTTGTGGGCTAAAATTTTTATAAAAAAAAAAAATTACCACAAGGGTTGGGGGCCCATGAAGGGCCGGCCTCCCCCCCCCCCCCCCCCCCCCTTATTCCCTCATTTTTACATTTTGTTTCATTTTCAAAAAAAAATTACCACAACTCTTCATCTCCCCATTCTCTCTCCCACTCTAAAGTGTCCCTCATATTCATCTTCATCACCTTCATCAAGATTTCTTCAAAATCCAGCAGAAAATCAGCCATAGATTTCGAAGTTAAAGCAAAAAGGTTCAAAGTTAAAGTGCCTACAACATCTCTCAAAAGGTAAGAGTTCTAAACTTGTCATCTTCTCCATTTTTTTTAAGCAAAATCATCAAGAAAAGAGGGTTTTGATCTTGAAATAAAATCTGCGTTTGGAAACCTTTTTGCATGCATAATTCTTGTAAGTTCTAAGTATTTCTTTTAAATATCATGTTATATGATGTGGGGATTGAATCTTTAGCAAAGGAATCCACATCTATGGATGTTAAAGTGCCAAAAAAAAATGGGTTTTATTGAGAATCTTTAAGTTTCAGAATCTGGCAGATTGGTTGCATGTACTTGGGACGACCATATCTGGGTCATATCATGTCCAAAATTCCTCATTTTTCTTCTGGAGTAAGGTATAATGAGTTAGGGTTCAAACCCAACTGGTCGCATAAGAAAACATTGAGATTTAGACCTTCAACTCTTTAGAACAAATTTGGTGTGCAGCAGATGATCTGTCAGATTGTTGTGTCACTTTGTTTTGCATGTAACTTTCTGTAGGATGCATAAAAGTTCTTCATTTTTCTTCTGGAAGATCCTTATATGCGTTAGGTTTCACATGCAATTGGTTTCATAAATATATATGGTGTTTTGGTCACTCAAACGATTTTTACAAGTCAAGTGTGCCAGGCTGTCCAAGATTGACAGATTGGTACATGCAACTTCATTTGGCCATAACTCCCTCAAAACTTATCTAAAATTTATGAATCTTTTTCCATAAGATACCTTTATGTGTTAGGTTTTCAAAACATGTAAAAACTCTGAAAAAGATTATGTTTTGAACCTCCAAAAGCCTGTTTCCACAGAAGGGTGCAAACTGTTTTAAGTACTATGTTGCACTGTTTTATAAAATTATTTGAACCCCTTAAACACCTACAAATATTACGAAATTTGGTCAAAACTTCCTTAACTTAGTATAGTACCACATATAAAAAAATGGGTAAATTTGTCATCCTGGAAAGTGTTGTAAAATAGTCACTGTTGTAGTATGAAGTTTCTGTCAGCTTGAGTATTTTGGAAACTGTTGAGTCTTTCTTATAACCATTCATATTGATGATTGAAAACACTTGAACAATGCTAATTTGTGCATTTCAACTTAATT
This sequence comes from Saussurea involucrata, assembly GCA_033807775.1. Taxonomy (NCBI): domain Eukaryota; kingdom Viridiplantae; phylum Streptophyta; class Magnoliopsida; order Asterales; family Asteraceae; genus Saussurea; species Saussurea involucrata. Next base: position 28,095,604 of record CM066316.1, read on the forward strand.
ACTAAAGATAAGGCATTTCACAAGACGTGGATTAAGTTAGGTAAGTTTAACCTTGGGGTTAGCTATGAAGGACTCATAGAGATTGTTTGACCTTATAGGGAGCCCGTAAAGAGGATTAAGTGAACAAGCTTTCACTACTTGCGCATCTACGCTAAAAGGTGAGTTTTCGCAGCCCCTTTTTACTTGTTTAAATGTTTGGGATGAAAAGCATGTTATGATTTTAAAATGCTAAATGATTCATGATAGTAAAATTATGGATATTTGTGATTTAAGAAATGAGTACAAATGAATGTACAACTTTACATAAGTGACAAAGATATGTTGAGTGATAATAAAAATGTTAAGTCCCCAATAGGTACACTACTTATTAACTCATAACGAGCCGGTGATATTTGTGGATAGCGCTATTTGGTTTGACAAACCCACCTTAAACTGACGAGTAGGGGTGCACTTTATCTAATAATAATGTTCTACTCATGTGGCCATCATACCGCCTCTGAGGTAGTCCGCGGGGCGTAAGTTGTCGGAGGCTTAGTAGTGGCTCAACAATCATATATCTTGCGAAAGTCATTTATTGTAAGGTGTACTCATAAGAATTTAAATTTAAAGCTTGTCGTGACAAAAGACTCACGAAAATAATCTTTGGTTGAAAACTGTTTGGATATGAAAAACCTGTGAACTCACCAACTCTTTGTAGTTGACCCTTTTGTTTTAAACATGCTTTTCAGGGAATAAGAAGTAAGTGAAGGCACGTAGGGTGCATTTTGTTTGATGACATCAACATCAAGACTCTTAAAACTTATATTGTTAATTTTTTTTTGCATTTGTCGTCTTTCCTTTTGGAAATTTTTGGGTTAAAGACGTTGTAATGTAATATTTTGTACTACTGTATTAAACTTGTGGTTGGTGTTGTCTGTTACCTTTTTAATGAAACCCTACGCTGTCATACCTCGTGTTTCCGCTTTAGCGGGGTGTGACAATGCGCGACCAAGCTCAGAAAGAGGCAACCTCCTCTTCTAGCTCAGAATCCGGATCAGCCTCCGAGTCAGGCTCTGGCTCAGAGTCGGGTTCCGAATCTGGCTCCGAATCAGGTTCGGCGTCCGGTTCTGAATCAGGGTCCTCGGGATCAGAAGATGAATCAACAGACTCGGATAACCAAAATGATGATCAATTCTGCATGGAACCAATTTCCCACACCAAAGCCGAAACTGGAGAGACAAGGAGAGCGGATGGGGTATTAGTTGAAAATGAAATCACTTGTGAGCAAGTGAGGGAAAGGAGAAGTAAGAAAAACAATAAGCGTTATAGAGAGAAGTGGCAATCTACTCAGGTTGCCTCCACCCAGTCTCCACTAAGCCAGGCAACCACATCCACTATGCCGTCTCATTCTCATTCGTTGGGACAGGGTATTGAAACATATGTCGTGGGTCTAGCAACGCAATCGCACACCCTCCCTGGCCACTCAGTGTCTTCTCAACATGATACTATTTCACTTTCTGAAGGGGACATAGCACAACCGCCACCGGTCTCTCACTTGGAGAGTTCCGGTGTTGAAACAAGAGAACTCCTGCCCCGGTTCTCGACTTCTTTGGATGCACACACGCATCTAGAGCCACTTGCTGATTTAATTTCTTTGGCTAGGATACAACACATCACTCCGGCTAATGTCGAGGTTCTTTATGACTCGACCGGAACACCCCGAGTGAGTCTACCATTCGTTGGCTTGCGAGGACAGGGTGGAAGTCCTACCACAGCTATCCTTACGCCAACCGTGAGCACAGGCGGTACTGCGATGCATTCCATCATAGTTACTACAACTGGTCCACTACGTGCACTAGGTGTTAGCATCCCCGAGTTTGTCTCCAAGGAAACTATGGATGACGACTTAAAGGCTGTCCAAACTGAGATCCTAAAGAAGCTGTCAAAGGAATTGGACTTCATCAAACGGTTCATCAAGGGTAAGGAAATAGCAGTTTATCCCCCTATGTAACCACAGATTTAACTTCCTCACCCGACACCAAACCCGTAGAATATGAACATTGATGCCCTAAAAGCCGCATTACTCGATAAGCTCTTGTCCCTATCAAACACCGACACATCCTCGTGAGCCGACCCCGTGAGCCTTCTATGCTCACACACACAACCCCCAGACACTCAACCTGACTCCCAAGCCCAGAAACACACAAAGCTAGATACCCTTACCTCAACCTTAACCGATGTCAAAAGAACCCTCAAAACCTTATCCGAGAGGGGTGCCAGCCTTGAAAACACATGTAAGGGTCAAGAACAGGGCTTGAAACTGAAGCAAGATGATTAGGAGAATCCTGATCAGCATGAGGGGGAGAAAAGACATAGACTTACCGAGCTGTCAACCACAACGACCGAACAGTTAACTGAAACTCCAACCGAACCTGAGCCACACCAACAACCTGAAGATCAAAATATGGTTCAGGATATGGAGTTATCTACACTGGCCAGAAACCAAGTGCCAAAATCAGCAAACCCGATGGTTGAAAAGCCCGAGGGAGAACTAGAAGAAAACCTGATGTTGAGTGTTCCGGAAAGACTAGTTCTGGAGTTGATCGATGAAGATGCAGATGGTAATCCGGAAATGGAACTTGTATGGAGAGAGAAAGCAGTATTGGCCATTCAATCTGAGACATATGCTCTGTGGGACTTCTCAGATGACGAGATAATGAATGATGAAGATTATGACCAATTCCTTCTACAAAGTGAACAGGTAACAGAATCTCAGCACGATGTAAATGACACCACAGGTACCTCTGAAATACTGATTCCTAAACCGAAGACGGCTCAACCTCAACCTATTCAACCAGATCGTTGGGAGAGTGTCCGAATCCTGGTCCCATACTTAGAAGAATCGCAAAAGAAGATTTTCGTTCACTGGATCAGACCACTCGACCCGATTTTGTGTCACGAGGTTTCAGATCTGGCAGAACCGATTCGTTCTCAGTATTGGGAAGTGATGAAAGGAAGCAGAATGGTACATGAAGTTAGAACCAACCACAGGATCACTGAAATCATGGAGATCGTGTCCGACAAAGTTTTGAGGGTATGGTTCCCGGTGTTCACAGTTAAACGAGATGATGGGATAGAATGGGTATTCTCGGAAGCCGGGTTCAGAAATCTAAACTTGAAGGACTTCCCAGTACTTCTATGAGAGTTAAAGACCCGCACCATCCGACCACTTCCTTATACCAAAGCCCTTGAAACAATCAAAAGATTCATGAAGTGCACCAGTACCCTCTCGTACATCAATGACTTTCATATGGGAATAGAAAGCAATCAAAGAAAAATGAATGTGTTGAAGCCCAATCTGACTCTCCCAGATGCTGAAGACGTGCATGTACATACTCTATTGCTCAAACTAGAGACATGGATTGTGTATTTTGAACGATAAGGGAGAGAAGCGGTTTATGAGGATCAGTGAGCTGCACAAATTCAGTGAAGGGACTTTGATGTAGATACATAACGTGCTGAGAAAGATAATTGAAGAACAAGAAAGAGACTCGTCAGAGAAGTACGTCAACATAAGAAAATATCTCGCCAAAGAGCTACTCAAAGAGATTGAAGACATGATGGAATACCGGAACTCCATATGGCACTTTGAGATTCTTTTTGCTATCAGAAAACGATATGTACCCAATTGGCGTGAGATCGAACTTCTATTCAAAGGGGGAGATTGTTAGGTCTCAAAAGTCAGTTGAATAGAAATTCAGAGACCTTTTATGACATCTTGCGTAACTATCCCTTATGGGATATAAATACTATCTTTTGCTTTAGAATTAGGGTTAATGACCTAATTAGTTTTCATAATTACCTTTCTACGGCTACTCCAAGTTATCATCTTTTGTGCAATTAACCAAGTGAGATTTGTGATTGTTGAATGCAATTGTGGTTATTGCATGTTATGCACTTGATATCTGGGATCCACATTTGTGTAATTAGATAAAGATATACGTATCTACTGAAGTCATTAGTAAATGTAATGAAGTAGTAACAACCATTTCTTGTAGCTGGGTTGAAGGGTCCACATACATCAATATGTATCACAGGTTTGACCTTTCGGGATTTCCTTTAAAAGATGATTTGGTCATCTTGCCTAATAAAAAAGGTTCACATTTATCAAATGAATCATCGATTGATTTCAAGATCCCATCCACTTGGAACTTGGCAATGTGTTTCTTATTTATATGGCCAAGACGACAATGCTACAAGTATGCTTGACTTAAATCAGTTTTAAGTCTTTTAGCATTCACATTATACATCGATTCATAATTGTGACTTCCATGAGTATCTATTTCATAAGTGCCATTACTAGGTTTAGGAATGAAATATAAAATACCATGCAAAACTCGTCATGGAAATTATACATAAAACCATCATGTCTCTACCGTGCAACTGAAATAATGTTTCTAACGATACTAGGAACGTAAAGACAATCATTAAGTGTCAAAACCTAGCCATTAGAAAGGATCATATCATATTCACTCTGGGACACATCATCCACTCTTGTCCCATTGCCCATCTTGAGCTCCAACTAGCCTGGCCTCAACTGCCTTTCACTTCTTCGTCCCTGCAAGAAGGAATAAATAATCAGAATTGAATAACTCAATGGCAAACATACCTGAAGGTCCAGCTTCCCGAGCCTTCCCATTCTTTGCCTTCAGAACTGGACAATGATTCCCTATCATAGAGCAGACATCGTCTAGGGGAATCATTCCCTTATTCTTCTTTGCTTTGCTGGAACTTCAAACATTCGCCTTTCCTTTCTCAGTCACACTCCTTTTCTTGCTTACCCCTCCTTTGTCCTTGATCATCATGATATGTATGGTACTCTCTAACTTGTAGGCAAACCCTCTTTTAACTATTTTAAGCATTTCTTGCAACTCAGTGATAACTGAGGGAACTTCCAACTTGGATTTGTCCAAGCCGTTCATATGATAGTTGAGCACAAAGTCATCATACGACTTAGACGGGGAGTTGAGGACCAAGTCGAACTCTAGCTCTATCAAAGGCTCGGGAGTCATTGACGCCAACATCATATATGAAATGCTTAGAGGGTCCCGATGGTCCTTATCATAAGTAATTCGAACATTCTTTAAAGTGTTCCTTTTAGGAGTGCTTGGAGGGGTTTTCTTGTAGAACTTCACTTCATATATGAGGACGACCTACAGGAATCGGTACCATTCTAGGAAGTTTTAACCATTGAGTTTCTCCTTTTCCAAAATGGATCGGAGTGTGAACTGGGTGAGGTTTGAGTTTGTGTTATCCTGATTAGTCAACACCTACAGAAAATTAAGTTCATCTCAATATTTAATTCTCAAAAATTTTGAATAACCCTTTAAAATTCAAAATTGAGCTATGATCCGTATTTCACTATTTATCATGATTGGGCAATTCGCAAATGATGAGATTCTTTATAAAATTTAAAGACATGTTTAATCTCACTTCTTCACCTTAAGGCTATTTATTGCACGGCAATACACAATGCATAAACACCTTGAGTGAGTTCAACCATATTAAAACATCACAACTTATATTTTGGGCAACAACTCAAAAGTTGGTCGTCTGGATCACGGCTATCACAATAGGCGGGCAATACACAACATACCGTGATCCCGTGATTCGACTCCTTATCTTATACTACATTTGTCCAACCCAGATTAGCCAATCTCCTACCAAAATTGGACGATTGTAAGTTCGATAAGTGTTTTAAATGGGTGGTAAAAAACTCACATTTTTAGTTCAAAAGGGTTTTACCGAATTTTTCAAAATTAACTTATTAAGTTGTTTTAAAACAATTTTCAATTCGGTATTTCTACCTTTATAAAATTTTAAAATTCTCCTAATTTCAAAAATTGAATTATCGGTTTGAGTTTGATAACAAACCATCATATTGTAAATCATTTACAAATTACCGATAAAAAAATTCTCCCAATTAAAATTGAATTTTGGTTTCAAATTTGGGAACATAACAAAATACTGTAAATCATTTACAATTGATTGTGATTCAATTTATCCTTTTACAAAAATATTTGCACCAATTATAGCATATAATTATAAAGAAAATAAATAAAGCGGGAAAATTAAAACGTAAACACAATCAAACACAAAAGCAACCAAACGGATTTGATAAGGCCCACTAATGGGGTTTCCATGACCCACACGGAAAACCCCGATCAAGCCCTAAGGACATCGCCAAAGCTCCCACTAGCTCCGCCAACCGAGGTGGACTCCAGGACTCCGTCTTCGATTCTTTTGGTCTTCCAAAAATAAATTACAAAAACAATCTAATGCTATAAAAGGCTAAAATCTAACCTAACTATTTCATTACAATTGCATTTGAAAAACGATACGCATATCGCATTTAAAAATACATAATCCACATAATTATACATTTTAGTTTCCGAAATAAAATAAAACATACAACCATGGGTCAAACGGGCCAAAACTGAATCCGACAACCAAAACAACCACAACGGGCTTGGTCCAATAAACATAAAGAATAACAAGTCCAAAAACAACATAAGGCCAAAACCCGGTCAAGACCCAAAAACCATTTTAGGCCAACGGAAAACCCTAAGGCCCAAAAATAAAAAATAGAGCCGGCCAACGAAAACCTGACACCAACCCAAAAAACAGATGTTGGGACGCGCCGTGGCACGCCACGCCCGACAACTTGTCACACAGCGACACGCGGCCGGCGGCGGCGTTAGTCCGGGTGCGGTTTTCAAAGTTTTCCGTTTTGACGGTTTTTGTCCAATTCTAAAAGCTCTATTCCTTTGTTACGAGGCTCTGATACCACTGTTGGGTTTCGACAAGATCGCAGCGGAAAAATATGCAAAAATGCATACATAGATAAACAAGAAATATAACCGCGAAACCCTACAAACACAGATCCGTAACGAACAAAAATAGAGGCAATAACAAACCATAGGGTGTTAGAAAACTACCTCAAGTGGTTGAACCAGAGTAATCTTAAAGCACGAGAAACTAACATAGGCCTCCTCTAGAAGTATCCACACGTGAGTAGCTTTGAATCCCGAACGGTTGCTAACCCGATGAACCAAAACGACACAAAGGAAAAATCAAATATTCCTTGTGTGTTTGTGTGTCGATTAAGAGAGAGAGAGAGAGAGAGAGAGAGAGAGAGAGAGAGAGATGAGAGGGAGGGGAGTTTTCGTGTGGCTTAAGTTGAATTAACCTAAACCTAGAAAGGTTTAGGTTTAAATACATCCTTACCATAATTATGAACCGGGCCCTGATAATTTAATCAAGCTAATGGGTTTATGGACTATTAATTATTGTCATAACAATTAATATATTTAAATACTAACATACTAATTAAACTTGGACCTCAAGTAACATTACTTTCAAACATTGGGCCTTTGGCCTATTTAATTATTAACTTAACAATTAATTATCCAAATTAAATCCATTAAATAATTATCATAATTATATTGTATACATATATTATAATTATTATTTTACTAGAACAATAATTATATTTTCATTACAATCATGTAATTATTTGGTTCACGACCATCATGGTCAATCCGAGACATACATACTTTATGCGTGCGACCCCCATAGGTTCATTTGATGTCAGAAATGTATTCATGTGACATGGGCGTAGATAAACCTACAGTTAAAACATAAGGATAAAAGAACTCATAACATACATGTCTGATTTACTGTTTTAGGGACCTTTTTCAATACCGATTTAGTAAAGTATTTCACTGAAATTTTCATTGATTGGTAGAAGATTACAAAGGGAATATGAAAATTACAAGTACAGTGAAATATTAACAACTGAAATTACATTACCGATAAATACAAGAAGGGGGATCTATCAGCTAGGATTTAATCGCTAAACAAGTAATCAGGTACTGGCTTGTCTTCTCTCTTTAATCCTTTTCAGCTCTTTCAAGATGATCGCCTTTATCACTGATCCAAACCTTGTGAGATCACACCCATATAAAAGATGTATTATGTGACAAACTGGGCAAAGACGAAGTTCAGAGACTCACTGATATGTGGTCGCGCCTTCATGATTCAAGAAGACAATTCTGTATGGCTGAGAGACTATATCACCCAGACTAAAGGAACCATGTCCTAGTAATGTCAGGTTAAGTGCTGATAGATCTGGTGGGGGACCAAGGACTGCTTCTCTTGAGAACTCTATTCTAGTTTTGTTTTGATGAGAAGGTCCTTTTTCAGATGCGAGAATGGAATTTCTTCTGCGGTTTGGCTTTAGAGGCAGTGGAGGGATTTCAACTATCTGAGATATTCTATTGAATAGCTTGTTTAGACGACTTTGCCCATATTCTTTGAATTTTGATTTGGACTTTTGAGTGGAATCTCTGATCCGCAGCCATTCGTAAAATCCATAGTCATTGAGCCTTAAAGCGCATTCAGTAAGAGCACGGAATTCATCCCTGAAGATAGTCAGATTGACCACCACATCTTTGCATTTCTCCCCAGAATTGTGACTTGAATATTTTTTTGAGAATTACGACGTTTTCCAACTTTGGCTCTGCACCACTTCAACTTACGATCTTGTTGGGCATGTATCTTCTTGTTTACTTTCTCAACTTTCTTTAGTAGAGGAGCTTGAACACTGATTGGATTTCGTTCTTTAATGTTTGCTTCAGAGAGAGTATGTTGAGCGAGACTATTGGCAATTCTAACACTTTTCTTGTGGTCTTCCAGGGCTTGCTCAGCTCTGATGGATTCTTCTCTTTCAGCATCTGTCAAAAATCCAAGCTCATCATCTGCAATGTTGACTCGAGAAGGGATCTTGATTCTTGATTTGTATAGCTGAGAGATCAAGGAAGCCATCCTCTTAGAATCTTCAATCTCAGATTTAGGATTGAGAACTGAAGATCTTCGTGGGTGGTTTAGGGTTTCTTCATCTTCTTTTTGATCATCAATCTCTATAACAAAGACTTGGATTATTGGTTCATCAGCATTAAAAATCGCTGAAATTGCTTGTTCTTTAGCTTCAGGTACAACTGGAATTATTGGTTCTTCAGCTTTAGATGTTGTAACTGGAGAGTCATGCAGGGGATAATATGGGCTAGAGGCAGGAGGAGAAATGGGTAAGTCCACAATATATGGAAGGTCAGAGTGTAAGCTTAGAGGAGTAGGTGAAGCACTGAAAGTGAGGGGATATGTGAAGGGTTGGATAGAAAGACATATCTCTGAAGGTCGGTTCAGCTCCCCATCAAAAGGTTGTAGGATCTTAAGAATACCCTCAGCAGCAACACCCTTTTGTTTGCCTTGCTGAGAGGTCTTGGTAGTCTTCACGGGCTCTGAGGCCCTCCCCCTACTTCATTTATTTTAACACCTTTTGAAGGAGCTATGATGGGTGTGCTGACGGGATTTGCAATGAGGAAGCTACCGTCATCATTTTTGATGTCCTTACAATCAGCATCGATGTTTATTTCTTCTTCATCATCATCCTCCTCATCCTATTCTTCTTCAGCCTTTTGTTTGTCTTCAGCCTCAGTATTAGAAACCTGAGCTGGTTCAATCCTCTGGGCGATAAAAGTAGTAAGATTAAAATTGGAGACATCTGCCATGTCATCATCAATATTAGAGATAACGAGTTGTTCTTGTTCTTTCTCCCCCTCAACATGAGGAGTATTTTCTTTTATCTTCTCCCCTTCTTTGTCATCATCAAGGCGAGGGGAAGGAGCAGAAGTGGAGGCAATAACGATCTCAGCAACGTGGACGTCAAGGTCATCGATTGCATCCGAGCAAGGAGGCCAAACTCAGTGACCATCTGCATTGAATTTCGATCTGCTTCGGTGAACAATGGCGAGCGCTGAGAAGGATTGTGAAGTTGTTCAATAATTTCAGTGGCCATTCTGAGTGGCAACCTTTATGGAGGATCATTGACCGTGTTGTGGAGCCCAGTGATCAAAGTGGAGTTGGAATCTACATCCAACTGATAATGGCCAACTACCTGCTGAAGGCCTCTGATCTCTGTATTATCAACGTTGTTGGTGAGACTATCTTTCAGCACTGTCATTGCCTGATCTGCTGCTTTAATGGCGGTGGCATTGGAGGAGGTGCCAGCAGCTAGAGAGGAGATGGAGTTGCTGATCCCTTTGAGGGTGGTGGTGATTGCATCCAGCTTAGGACCTGTGAATAAAGAATAAAAAGGAGCATAAGAGTGCTCGGGATTAGTCACCGAAAAAGAAAGGGTTAGGGATTGGCAAAATCTGAAGGATTTCTACCAAAAGATATGTTCCTTGTCTCGGCCGAAAGAAGTCGAAAGATTTTGAAACTGAAAGTCATCGTGAGGAAAACCCTCAGGTCCCTGTGTCAACGTTGCTAGCTGTTGGTCCGTAAGGGTTATACAAGTATGAGTTTGTAGAAGGGGGGGGTTGAATACAAACACACAAGACTTATAGTTTTCTAAATTGTTTATTGATAAATCAAACAATTTACAACTTGTTGCGGAATAAGACTAAGTACAAGACCTAATCTAAACAAACTATGAGAATCACACAGGTTTCTTGCACTAAGAAATAGAGTGAAAAGAACGAAGAAAATTAAGGATAATTTTCTAAGTTTAGAGATGACCACCTTCAAATTGAAGGTGCATTCCCTCTATTTATACTACACGCATTTAATGCATGTCAGGAGGACTTTACACGTGTCAGCATTTGGTTGGGCACATGCTTCTGACTTTTGCAAACATGCTTTGGGCCGCATGGTGAAAAGTGTAGTGGCAGAGTGGTTTGTACGATCCTGGACAAAGGTATGTCCTTCTAACAAATCGTACAAAAGTGTGCAAGAAGATAAGACAAACATTTCTTGTAGAGCATGCTTCATGATCAACGATCACTGAGTTGATCTTCCATCAGTGAGACCTGATGTAAGTCAGCTATCGCTGAAGTCTTCTACTTGAAATATCACGTGTTGTGGACTTGTCTTGGTTTCACTGATATCCGCATCAGATCATTAGTAGACTTGTCACTTATTCATCAGCTTTGTCTTCGATTCAACGATGAACTCTTTTGTCGCGAAACTCGTCTTCAGAGATTACAAGCAAACAATGATTACAAATGAACAATCGGTGATCATCAGCGAAACTGAACAAACTCAGTTATCTCTGATGTACATGTATCACAGAGAAATAATAAAGAGCAATGGTTACCCATCAGTGATACTGAACAGACTCAGTATGTTATCACTGATGGTGAAACACTAACACATACAATGTCTACTTATAATTTTCTCTAAGTAATTCTAAGGGTCATCATCAAATCACTGAAAGGGTTTGGATCAACAATCTCCCCCTATTTGATGATGACAAAGCAACATAAGAAAATTGCTAAGTATAAAAACATAAGAATAAAAAGGACTCATAGACGGGTGTCCCATTTACTGTTTTCATGGATCTTTTCTAGTACAGATGGAGTAAAGTACTTCATTGAAATTTTCATTAATCTTCGTAAATCAATTTACATGGGACGATGGAAAATTACAAGTACAATGAAATAAAACTACAAGTACAAAAAGTATTACTGATAAATACAAGAAGAGTACAAGGACGTGATCTATCAGCTATAGAGGTTCTTCCTTTTCGAGCAATTCATCAAAGGCATTTGTCTCTGGGATCATCCAATCAGGGACCACTTCACCTTGTTGTCTTCTAAGCTTTGCTTCATTCAGCACATGGGTCTTTGTTCATCCAAACCCTTCAGTGATTTGATGATGACCTTTAGAATCAATTAGTGAAAATTACTTGTAAACATTATGTATTAGTGTTTCACCATCTATGAAAATATACTAAGTATGTTTAGTATCGGTGATGGGAAACATATGTTCTTTAATTTATGCCTCAGCAATAAATGTACATCAGTGAGACCCGAGCCTGTTCAGTCTCGCTGATGATCGTTGCACACTAATCATGTAAATGTTTATTCGTAATCCCTGAAGACAAGATTCGCGACAACATCGTTCAAAGCTGAAATCGAAGACTAAACTGACGAACAAGTGACTAAGTCTACTCATGACCTGATGCGGATATCAGCGAAGCCAAGATTTGTCCATTTCACGCGATGTTTCAAGTAGAAGACTTCATCAAGAGCTGACCTTCTCTCAGGCCTCCGTGAAGAAGATCAACTCAGCTATCGCTGATCATGAAGCCTGCTCTACAAGGAATACTTGTCTTATCCCCTTGCACACTTTTGTACGTTTTGTCAGAAGGACATGCCTTTGTCCAGGATCGTACAAACCACTCTGCCAACTACACTGTTCATCATACGGCCAAAAGCATGTTTGCAAAAGTCAGATTCATGCAACCAACCAAGTGCTGACACGTGTAAAGTTATACTGACGCACATTTAATGCATGCAGTATAAATAAAAAGTTCTACTTCATTTTTTAAGTGCTCACTCTTCCTTCCCTAAACTTCATAGTTCCAAGAAAAAACTATCCTTCGCTTTTCTTAACTTCTTTCATTCTTATTCTAAGTGCAAGAAATCTGTGTGATTCTCATAGTTTGTTTAGATTAGGTTTTATACTTAGTCTTATTCCACAACAAACTATAAATTGTTGATTATATTAATAAACAATTTAGAAAGATAAAAATTGTGTGTTTGTATTCAACCCCCTTCTACAAACTTGTATAACCCTTCGGGACCAACAAGTGGTATCAGAGCAGTTTGTTTAATCCCATTAACAAGATCTTGCTTATACTATCTCTTCCTTGCTATTCTCCAAATGGCAAACAACACAAACACAAATTACATAGATAATGGCTCTCTTGCCAAACCACATCAATTTAGCAAAGATAACTTTAATCTTTGGAAGAATCGAATGATGCTCTTCTTAGAAGGTGTAGATCCTACTATATCTTATTATGTGGAGAATGGACCCTATGTTCCTTTTTTTTAGCAGAAAAACCAGGCACTGATATAAAAAAGAAAAGAATGGTTCCAGCCACTGCTACCACACCTACCATACTTGAAAGACAAATCATCATGGCAGTCTCTCAATGGACTGATGATGATAAGAAGAAAGTGGACTTCGACATAAAGGCCAGATCCATCATCTCTATGGCTCTTCCTGACGAACTCTACCATTCTATCATGAATCTCAAGAGCTCAAAAGCCATGTGGGACACTATCTATGATCAATATGAAGGTACTGCTGATGTACAAGAATCTAGGAGAATCAACCTGGTAAGACAGTATAAAAGCTTCATATGTGGTAAGAATGAATCTCTCTCTGAAGTTCACCAACGTTTCAACTGTTTAATCATTGATTTAAAAACTGTTGGTAAGACTTATGCTAACTCCGAGATCCTGACAAAGTTCTTGGAATGTCTTCCAGATAGTTGGGATAACTATACCATGTGTCTTAAACTATCAAAGGATCTGAAATTTATGACCCTTAGTACCTTATTTGGCAATATGCTCAATCATGAGCAGTCGTGTCTTCTTAAGAAGAATCTTGTCAAAGATTCCAAAGTAACACCTATTGCTGTACTCTCTCCAGAGTTAATGCCCGCTCAGCGATCTACTCTTACTATCACTGAGTTAGAATCTAACTCTAATGCTTCATCAGAAGCTGATCCTTCAAAGCTTAATGAATCTCTGGCACTCCTGACCAATTCTTTCAATAGATTCACCAGAAAGAGTAACTTCAGAGAAATAAACCTCTCACCCTCATTGACAAGCCAAAATATACTCCTGTTGACAAGGCTACTTCTACCTACTTTAACTGTGAAATAGTATGACACTTTGCAAATGAATGCAGGTCAAAGAAAGCATTCAAACCTTCTTCTCCCCACAAGAAATCCTCTACTCCTAGGACTAGAGATGACAAATACCTGAAACTCAAAGAAAAGTATGAGAAGCTGAAAAGCTACACAAAGAAAGGTAAAGGTTTGTTCGCTGAAGAACATTACTGGACTGAGTCTGATGAAGAATCAGATTCTGATGAAGAAGATGAGGCCAATCTCTGTCCCATGGCCGAAATCAAAGAAGAAGAGGAAGACCATGCTGAAATTTCCTCTACTTCTACTTCTACCTCTCAGGTATCACTCTCTTCTTCTCCGTTTCCTGCTCTCACTGAATGTGATAGAATTCGTGTTATCGATTTACTGACTGTTGATTTATATGATGCCACGAATGACAAGACCAAAGCTGAACAACAAAATCTAGATCTATCTGAATAGCTTAAAAACTATCATTTGAAAATTCAAGAGCTTTCAAAAATTAAAGAAAATTTGAAAGATCAAGTCTATGTAAAGTTATCAGTATCGAGCATGATCTAGCTATCGCTGAACTGAAAGCAGAAAAATATATTGTTGAAGGATGGTATAAATCCTCAGCAAAGATCACTGAGACAATCGGTGCTCAGATCCCTGTCAATGACAGAAGTGGTCTTGGTTGCAAAGCTAACGCTAAAGAACCAACTACTAATCATTCCATGCTTAAGTTTGAAATTCCGTGCCTTCCATCCCTGACACCTCATCATCTCAGTGCTCTTCTTCTAATAATCCAATCCCCGAGGATAAATTTACTTTAAGCCCCAAACTTAAAGTAAAAGAAAAAGTTGTTTTTCAAAAACCTTAGAAGGGTATCAAAGTACCAAAGCTGAAAAATTCTAAACCTTCAGCTAATCTTCCCTCTACTTCAGTGAACAAGATCTCTGAACATGTTCATCGATCTACCCCAAGAAATCTGAAGAACCAAAGGTTCCTCCGATCTCTGATGTCAACGGTATTCTGGGTACAAGCCCTACCCATTTGAAATTGTCAAATAATTATGCTTATGGTCCTAAAGATATTTTCAGCTATGGGAATGTTATCACTCTGGACTTACCAATCATATTGCTAGTAAGTGCCCCACAACCACCAAAGTTGAGAAATTAGCTAAGGTGAAGATCACTGCCCCCAAGGCAAAGAAGAATATCCCTGGTGGAAATCAACCCAAGGTGAAAAATACCACTGAGGTTAAGAAATTAACCAAAGTGAAGATTACCACTGACACTGAGTCATCAGATGCTGCGAAGATCGCTGATCTTTCTACATCCTCTACCACCGATAAGTGTGGACCCATCGTAAAATGGGTACCTATGTCAAACTAATCTTCTTTTGTTTGCAGGTCTCGAAGGGTATCTGGTATCTCGATAGTGGATGCTCTAGACACATGACTGGAACAGAAACCTGCTCACTGAATATAAGGAAGAGAAAGGTCCCTCAGTGACCTTTGGCGGAAATGGTAAAGGATATACCCGAGGGTTTGGTGTACTTTCTAATGGTACTACCACCTTCAGAAGAGTCGCATATGTTGAAGGACTGAAGCACAACGTTCTTAGCATCAGTCAAGTATGTAATAAGGACTACAAGGTTTGCTTTACAAAAAAAGCATGCTTTGTCTCTGATAAGAAATAGAAGATTGCTCTAAGTGGATATCATTTGGAAAATGTTTATGTTATAAACATGGACTCAACATCCACTGAAAACATTTGTTTTCTCTCCAAAGCCTCTTCTGATGTCACCAGGTTGTGGCATAAAAGGCTCTATCATCTTAACTTCAAGACGTTGAATACTCTTTCCTCAAAAGAGTTGGTCATTGGCTTCCCTCAACACTCATACGTTAAGGAATCTCTTTGTTCAGCGTGCGAAAAAGGAAAACAAACGAAAGCAAGTTGCAAGACCAAGCAAGTCTCCTCAGTGACAACTCCTCTTTAACTCCTCCACATGGATTTATTTGGCTCTATCAACATTCAATCCCTCGCTGGAAAGAAATACACTCTGGTCATAGTAGATGAATTCTCTCACTATACCTGGGTGATGTTCCTCCGTCCTAAGAGTGACGTCTCAGAAGAACTCGTCTCATTTGTCTGGAAAATGGAAGTACTGAACAATATGACTGTTCGCTCAATAAGAAGTGATCATGGGACTGAATTCAAAAACAGTTCCCTTGATAACTTCTTTGAGAGCAAGGGCATTTCTCACAACTTCTATGCAGCAAGAACTCCTCAACAGAATGGCGTCGCTGAAAGAAGAAACAGAACGATCATTGAAGTTGCCAGATCAATGCTCAACGATTCTCAACTTCCAACTTAATTCTGGGCAGAAGCTGTCAACACTGCCTGTTTTACTCAAAATAGGTCGTTGATTGTTAAAAGATTCAAGAAAACTATCTACGAACTTTTCCATGGAAGAAAGCCATCTATCTTCTTTCTTCACATCTTTGGTTGTCAATGTTTCATCTTAAACAACCGAGATGCTCTTAGAAAGTTTGATCCCAAAGATGACGATGGAGTTTTCTTAGGATACTCTTCAGTATATAAATCCTTCAGAGTCTTCAACAAGAGAAGACAAATTGTAGAAGAAACAATTCATGTCACCTTTGACGAATCCTGTTCAGCGAATTCCAGACCTACTGTTGAAAATAAAGAACTGAATCAGTAGATGTT
Source organism: Saussurea involucrata (assembly GCA_033807775.1). Classification (NCBI taxonomy): domain Eukaryota; kingdom Viridiplantae; phylum Streptophyta; class Magnoliopsida; order Asterales; family Asteraceae; genus Saussurea; species Saussurea involucrata. The sequence goes on from CM066316.1 coordinate 28,112,080, forward strand.
TTCTCATTTTGGGGATTCAGACGCTAATCTTAACCCTGACCCTCAGGTCAACAATCCTACCGCTAATGATGTTCCTAACGTCATTCCTAGCATGGAGTCAAGTGAAGCTGAATCATGCTCTTGGGTTTCAGTTGTTCCCATTAACACTTTGCCTCCTTCAGAACCCTCAACCTATGATATCCTATCTACTTCTCAACAATCAGTGAAAGAAATTTTATATTAACCTCAGCCTGTCTTGCCTGATATACCTGAAATTGCTGAAGCTTCTTCTTCAGCTCCTCCAGAAGTTCCATCTGATCTAGCTACTCATGCTCTTGCTCTGGACTATGAATCACCCCATTGATCAAATTATTGGTGATCCAAACGCAGGCGTTCAGATTCGTCGAAGTTCAGGTAATATTTGTTTATTTGTTAACTTTATTTCGCTGATTGAAGCAAAGAAAGTTGATGATGCCCTCAGAGATCGAAACTGGGTCAGTGCTATACAAGAAGAGCTGACTGAATTTGAAAGAAACAAGTTTGGAATCTTTTTTCCAGACCATCAAACAAGTCAGTTGTAACACCCGTAATTTTCGGATGAGTACAATTTCGAATCAGTGTGGAATCGATCTTTTAAGAAAATTATGAAAAATAGGATTTTGGGTTAAATCCTATATTTTATGGTCCTGTTGGATGGGGAATTTGAATACGAGTCCAACGGTTCTTTCCGGAGCAAAAACGGAGTTAAAACGAAGAAGTTATGGCCAAAACAAGTTTCGGTACGCACTGTGCTATAGTGCCCAGCGATTGTGACACTGTCACAATCGTATGTCACAATCGCCGGATGCCAAAAACTCTCGGTACAGCCCGTGCGATTGTGCCAGCGATTGTGACCCTGTCACTATCGCACGTCACTATCGCCCGGGGGTATCAGGACCCTTAAAACTGCGATTTTCAGCCCCATTTCACTCCTCACTTCTCCCATTTCATCCCTTACTCTCCCAAACCGAACCCTAACCCTCTAAATCATTTTTGGAGCTTTTGAAGCCATAAATCTTGCAAACCAAAGCTTCTCTTTCAGTTTTTAACAAAGAATTATGGATGGAGGTTAGAACCCTTCTTCTCACTTTCGTTTGGTAAGATTTCTACACTTTCTAGGGTTTTACCCAACCCTCACCTAAACCTTTTCCTTTCTTTGGATGAAATGAAAATTGAGGTTCACTTTGGTAAAAATAGAAGTGTTTGGTTGGTGGATTCACTTGATGGTTGAGGTAATCTTCTCTTCTCTTCATTTTGGAAATTAGGGTTTCGATCTATTGGTGATATTGGGTGTAATATGTTGGGGGAAATTATTCTAAGTGTTTGGGATAAATAATTATGGTTGGAAACTTATGGATTTAGGTTTTGGAAGATTTGGACTTGAAGATACGGACTTCTTCAAAGGAGCATACGTTTGGGAAAACCTAGATTTAGCTTAATCTAGCAAGGTGAGTTCAAGTTGATTTGTGAAAACGTTGTACATGCCAAAATGTGTGTTTTAAAGTAATTGTGTGCTTTATGTGAAATTATCTCTTGTGGAATTATTTGGTGGGTTTTGATTTAATCAAAGTGTTGAACTTTACATATCTTGTAAAACACCCACATTTGGGGATTTTGAGTGATTGATGAATAAATCACGAGTAAAAGAGGTTTTATTAATTTATGGCATAAGTAAAGAGGATTTGGTCAAAATACACTTTTACTATTTTTGTGATTATGTGATAACCATGATGTGGCGTATTTTAAAGTGTGAACGTGTGGGTTGGGGATTTTTGTCAATCCAACCATATGAATGTATTGAGAGTTATAAACCTTTCATTTTGGGGCCGATGGCCAATTGAGGAATTAAAAGAGTAAAGAGTTTGAGTAACGGCTTATTTTGGTTTACGTAACCGTGTGAGTGATACGTATTTAACTAAACGATTATTTTGGCCTTTAAAGGCTTGATTTATACTCAAATGAGTCTTTTGAGTGTTTGCCGGTTTTAGAGACTCGAGGTGGAGTCTTGGATGTGTTATATGCTTAAGTGCATTTTATTTGAATATGTGCCGGTTTGAGTGTTGGTCTTATGCGTGAAGACCGTTTGATGTTTTCGTGTTCTTAATACCTTGGGACTAATGAACCTCGGTGAATTATATGCATTGTTGAGTTATGAAAGAGTTGCACATACGTATACATATAGATGCATATATGATTTGACTTCATTGGGAAGGTGGCAATGAAGGGGCTGTGAGACTATCATGCTTCGGAGCATGTGTTTGCATTTTGTGGACTAGATGCATTTTCATTTGCATGATTTGATGTTGATAAATGATCATTAGATCTTTTAGGCAGAGGGCTCGGTTTTGGACTCGGTTGGGTCTTGATGGCATTCGCCCGATTTTAATAAGCTCGACGTGGGCTTGGGGTTTACATTGCATGAGTTGCATCATATTTAAGGTTTACATGATTTGAATGCATTAGTTATTCTTTTGGGGTCATGTATTTATTTTCAAGTCGAGTAAGCTTGTTTCGGATGGTGGGTTATTCCCAAGGTAAAGATCCAGTAGGATTGAACTTTGTAAGTCCAGGATTCACTCTTACAATCAATATATCAATGTATGTAATAGTAATTGAGAAGTAATATGATCAAACTGATTTGTATTCAATGAAGAACAGAATTACAGATCTTAGAGAGAGTATCTCAAAGATTACAAAAGATGAATACACATATATGCGGGAAAATCAGTTAGCAATGTAGTGCTAACCACTATATGTACTGCAACGGAAATATTAAAGATACAGTACAAATATGAATGACAAATAGGAACAATACACGTGTCCTAATTAGTTAACTAAACACTAAGGAAAGTATCTAGTTATAAGTTCTGAACAGGTTGTTCAGAACTTCTGAACGTTCTTCTGACAAGGCTTCTCAGAACTTCTGGCTCTCCTTCTGAGCCTTCTTAGTCAGAACTCTAACCCTTCATATCAGAACATCTGAGCCTTCTTATCAGACAACACTTAGTTTATTGACAAAACTCAGATCTAACAAACTTGATGGCTTGGACTAAAGACCTAGTATGGTTGATGCCGAAAATGGACTAAAGACCTTGTATGGTTGATGTCTAAGATGGACTAAAGGCCTAGTATGGTTGATGTCTAAGATGGGCTAAAGATCTAGTATGATTGATGCCGAGGATTGACTAAAGACGTAGTATGGTTGATGTCATCTGTTTTCCACATCCAAGAAGCTTACTTGCATTTATTTAATCGTGGTTTAATTTATGTGTTTGCCACATTCGATGAGATCGGGTCTCCCCCGTCACTAAAGGGTGTTGATTTCGGGTATTTTATCTATTCGCATTGTTAAGGTTATATTACACGCATATGGATTGTTTTCCATGATTGATGGACGGATTTATGTTACATTCTTATTGGATGTTTTAACTGCTGGAGTTTTATTCGCAGTGGCAATTTTTTGAGAAATTATTATTAATTAACTCTTGATGTGAGTTTTGGATTTGAGTCCTTTGCAGAGAAACGATTTTCATTGGAAGCTTTCCTCTCAGAAACTGTATGCGTTTGGAAAATGGGTTGTCGATGTCTTTTATACAAACCCTTTTAGAAAATCATTTATTTAAGTTGAAGCTGTCGATTTATCAAATGATTTGCTCATGATGTAAATTCTTGAACTCACTAGGCGTTAGCCTAACCTTTTTATTTGTCGGCATATGCAACAGGTTCAGGTTGGGAATAGCTTTAGCTACACTGCGAGGTGATGAGTGCTGGTAGAGTGCACGGGAAGTGAGATGCTTAGCGAAGTTTTCCGCACTTTTGGGATTAGCAACTTTTATTTGGGTTAAGTAACACCCGCCTAGAGTTGTTAGCTGTTTAATTAGCGATGTTTAAACCTTGAGGTATTTTCAAGGATGATATGTAGAAGTACTTTTATCATCTTTTAGTTTAATTTATTGAAATTAAAGTTAGTTGCTCATTCCAATTTTGAGGGTGTTACAAGTTGGTATCAGAGCATAAGTTTGAGAGAATTAGGTGTTGGTTGTGGAATACCTAGACTCAAATTAGCGTTGTTTTAAGTAAATGAGAGCGAGATTGCACCATTAGGCACTCTAAGATAAGATATTCGGAAGTTGCTGGGGTCACTAGAAGCGAGAAGTCACGTCAAGAGTAGCAAGGATGATCATGTACGGTACGTTCAAAATTGCTCCTAGCCAGTGTTATGGTGAACCTATCAGTTACATGAGAGTACTTGGACGACTCTAGCGTGATGACCGTTGGGATAGTAAAGGAGTTCTAAAGAGGTTAACGACTTTAGCATTTTCCGTTTAGAGTGGCGGTAAGCATGATTGATTGTATTAAGTGGACTGTTATGGTCGGACTTGATAGTTGGATTGGAGCCGTAGGCTTATTGAATTGACTTGATTCGAGGAGAAAAGTGGGGTTAGTCGATGTGAATTCCCACTTCGCGTTAAGATGTGTGAGTATCCGGATGACAATAGTGTGATCGAAGAAATGGGAGGAATGTGACCTGGACGTTGAGTGTCGACAAAATACATGCACGAAATTTATTTTGCTTTTAAAATAAATTGCATTGATTATTTCTTATGTTTCAAATCGTCGGATGGACGGTACTGCTAAATCTTGGAAAAAGTTTGACATACGCAAGATTTTTAAACCATGATTTTGGAACATGCATGAAATTATTTTACGACAGGCGGTTGTGAACCTGGTCGGGATTTATTTTATTCATTGTAGTCGTCCACTATTACTTTCGGATATTGTGATATCCATGTTTTAATGTCGTTTATGGTTTTGGATAAGTAACCGTGACTTACGACCTTAACATTGGATCTCCTCCACATATGCTAAGGTCCGGACGGAGAGTTAGATTCCCTTGTTTTAGTATGGATCTTTAATGGGAAATTGAATTTTGTGGGTTTTGACGGAGAGGTGTTATTTTATCTCGTAAAAATGGGATTTTGAGAATTTTGATGATTTGGTCATATTGTTTTACGCGAATCGATTATTGAAAACGAAAACTATGACACCATTTATTTGGCTCGATTTTGTTAAGTTCCATTGAGTTTGATGGAAGTTTTGTGGAAATACGAGGAAGTTTCGTTTTACGACGTGTTGCGTTGCATGGGTGACACTTGGTCGTGTACATAACTTGAATGCTTGTGTGCGTCAATACATGGGTTGAGTGAGTATTGCGCCTCATGCGAATTTTGTTGAAGAACGTGTTTTATGTCGTATTGCACCAAAAAGAGTAGTTTTGGAATTTTAATGCCGCATGGCTTCTCTTTTGAGGATTGTGGTAGCATATTTGTTGCAACTTGCTAGATGTGCAAATAAATTTATACGTGGCGTGAGTAATGCATATAAGAGCATCATGATGGTACATCTCTAATGTTATTTCTCGCACATGCACTATATTTATTGATTGGCATGAGTAGTTTGTAGCCACTATTTTGAGGCATTAATGTGCATCGCTTGTGTGGTTTGAAGTTTAAAGTTGACTTGAATTATTTTGTGCGTGTCAATCAAATTATGTGCACGTATGGTTTTTTGAAGTTTTGAGAAAAACAATTGAGGTGTGTGAGCCTGGTCAAAAGATTTTATTTACTTGTCCTTTTTGCGATTGAATGAGAAGTTTTGAAATTTGAGTTAATGAATTTCCACTTCGAAAATTTGCAATGACTATCCGGTATGTGTTATACCATTTCAGAGTGACTGCTAAGAAAGTGCTGCAGATCGGCATGCAAAATTTTAATTTGAGATTTCCTTTCGATGTTTAAACCGATATTTCCAAATGATGAAATTATCCTGTTATTTGATTTAAGATGACCCAGACCATGTCGTGTTTTAGCCAAGGTGTGTAGATGATTTGATTCGTTTCTCTGTAATAAAACTGACACATACGAAGTTGTTAATAAATTACAGTTCATGTCGTTTTATGGTTAAAAAGAGAATTTTAGGAATCGATGTCGTGTAAATCCTTTTTTCAAGTTTGTACACACATGTTGTCGAACGCTATTTTAATATGGGAAATTACTTTGCGTGTCTAACACAAGTAAAGTCGGCGATGGGACCCAAGCGGTTCATTTTAAAAGTTGTTGAATACGTTTTATGTTTCGGTAGTAAACTAAACTGTGATGAAAAGGTTTTCAAATGATTTTCATATATAGGACGAGCGTGTCCATCTCTGCTCAACTACCAAATTGATAGTAGTAGTTTTTATGTGTATGATTATTTTGGTATGAAAATCTTTGTGACGAAAATTTATGCGAAAGGTTTTGTTAATCGGCATATTTGTTAAATAATTCACTTGAAAACCTTGAACTCATTAGGACCTTGGGAAAGGTTGAGTAACCCCGAATGAAAGTGCGTATGTAGAATCTCGACTGTGAAGAGTTGGGCGTTTAGGCACGTGATGTGACTATAGGCCGGATGATATCGGTAGAAAAGTCGATGTGCTTGTGGTAATTGGAGGGTTAGATTTGCGGTAACGCATTTTAAGGTGGGTGTAACCGTTTTGTTGGCAACCCTGTTTTGGGTCTTGGACAATTATCGCATGAAGGACCCTTTAGAAACCATATTGATAACCTTAGTTTTGTGGAAATACCCAGTAAACGAAACTCGTGTGTGGAGTTCTGTTAGAGTTCAAAGCTTGGTGGTATGACTAGGTGTCAACCTTTTGGGGTTCGAGGTAAAAAAAAACCGTTAGCGTATTCGGAGAGTGCAGTCCAATTTTAAAGAAATAATGATAACGGTTGTAGTAATCCTAAGATGCTCCACTGGGATGAGTAGTTTTGTGGAATAACCTTCGTGTGCGGTTAAAGAGCCTGTCGGTTTGATGATTAATGTCGTGATGGATTCTTACGGTCTATTAGAACTCGTTGGTCTTCAAACGACAGTTAATGGTAGGAGCAATCGGAATTGGAGATTCTGTTGGACTCGTTAGTAAACAAACCTTGGATTGACTTAGAGTCTGAAATTGAAATCGGGATGTATGGAACATCTAAGGTTGGGAGACAACCGAAGTCGTCTGACTAGGAGTTATTCCAGTTGTTGGAGTGTTCTCCCGGACATAAGTACAGTGTACGTGAAGGGACTTTCTTGATAAGCAATTGTTCGAGGATTTGCCTTTATAGACTGTGTGGAGGGAATTTTGATTCCAGTTAGGAACTGATAAATTATAGTCGGCGTTGAGTCGGTTAGCCTTGGGTTGTAAAGGATGTAGATTTCGAGGACAAAATCATCCTAAGGTTAGGAGGATTATAACACCCGTAATTTTTGGATGAGTACAATTTCGAATCAGTGTGGAATCGATCTTTTAAGAAAATTATGAAAATAGGATTTTGGGTTAAATCCTATATTTTATGGTCTTGTTGGATGGAGAATTCGAATACGAGTCCAATGGTTCTTCCCGGAGCAAAAACGGAGTTAAAACGAAGAAGTTATGGCCAAAACAAGTTTCGGTACGCACTGTGCTATAGTGTTACATCAGTGATAGGCACTAAGTGGGTCTATCGAAACAAGTTAGATGAATTTGGAACTGTAACTCGCAACAAGACTCGTCTAATTGCTCAAGAATACAGACAAGAGGAAGGCATAGACTACGATGAAACCTTTGCCCCAGTAGCAACACTTGAAGAAATTCGACTCTTTCTAGCCTATGTAGTTCACAGGCACTTCAAGGTTCATCAAATGGATACCAAATTAGCGTTCCTAAATGGAAAGCTGAATGAAGAAGTCTATGTTGAACAACCTCCAGGATTCACTGATCCTAAGCATCCAAGTTATGGCTTAAAGCAAGCACCTCGTGCATGGTAGGACACTCTATACTCTTTTCTCTTTATCGAAAAATTGAGCGTGGTAAAATCGATAACACTTTATTTTTCAGGAAAGTAAAAGGTCATATCTTTCTTATTCAAATATATGTCGATGATATTATATTTGGTTCTACTAACCCATCTCTTTGTGAACGATTCGCTGAAAGAATG